>OV743716.1:227332972-228532972 GCA_928272305.1 Volucella inflata | reverse complement strand
CCATGATCTCGTTGTTATTGTTTTGTATTCGGATGAAAGGTATGTAACATTTCCCTTAAGCCCGGGATATTGTATGGATATTACAGTAGTGTTAGAAATAAACCATAATTGTGTTGCTCTAACCATCATTATCATCAATTTCGATGGACGTTGTCCTTTCAAAAGGTCTGAAGACTAACCAACATCTTTCGGAGACCTGCTTGTCCTGATAGAACAACAATTGATCCATATTTGCATAAGATAAGTTGTCTGTTAGTGTCGTTACGGTACCGCGTGGAGTAAGCTCAACCTCAAACCTACTTAACCACTTGAAGAAGCAACTGAAAATATAAAAAAAAAAAACACGTAGCTACGGGCGGGAATTATAAGTCTCCATAGACTTTGAAATTAATTCACCTAGCTGGTGAATAATTCAGGCTCTTCCAAGTTTGGTATTAAAAAGGCCTCACCACATGCGATACACTCGACTAGGTAATGCCTCGATGGCTGTTTGCATCGGTTTCCCCTTGGATTATTAAAAAGCATTTGGCAGGTAACTTCACATTAATAAACTTTTATTCTTAGGCTTGGTTGGAGGTCTGTTTAAAGTTTTATAACCTCCAAGTTGGTTAGTGAAGTGTGCCGCCCCACATGCGACTAATTAAATCGGGTGTACGCCACTCCCTATTAAAGCACACAAAGCGACACATTTCCATTTCAACCTACACAGGTGGAGCAGAGGATCCTTTATCCTTTTGACAATTCATTTGTTTGGGTATTTTATCATCTTCTTCAGTGGTTGGTTGGATGGATAAATATGTAATTGGCATCGAAGTGGTGGCAACCAAGCGTCTATGTGGTTTGAGGGAATGGGTGGTGACTATATTCAGGAAGAGTTTCCTGTCTAAGGCACTAATAAACTTGCCGCATGCCTTGGCAATGGGATTGGCAATGGGATGTGGAATACTGGTGTGACACTTTGCTGGCAGCAAGTGGAAGAAGTGAATTTATTATTTATGAGACAGTAAGAGTTAGACATGGTACTTGTACTGTTGAATTGGTAAATTGCTTTTACGGATAAGAATGACGCATATGACAATTTGAGGTGCTCGTTTGTGAAGCACGAAAGATGTAAGGAAGCTATTTAAAAGTCAGAGTAGCATGATGCGGTGATAACTAAATTAGTAAACACTTAAAGGGGTAACTCGAAGAAGCCTGAGATCTAAAGTTTTGACACACTTTGGTTTTATTTTGAATAATGAAACTATATGCTCACTGTGGTGAGTGGTTAACATGAAATTTGTAAAATCTGAAATGCCAAGGTTCCATGTGTAAACATAACTTTGGCAGTTAGTGATTGTACATACTCAACTATCAAGTAAACCCATCGGTTTCATCCGATCCGAACACTTGTAGGAGACAATACCATCGTAGTTAGTGTGAAGCCGGCGCCTTGTTTAGACATAACTTATATCAAATGACAGTCCGACAAAGACTTTGTACAAAAGACTCCACACAATTTCGACAAGTTTTAAATTTAAGACAATTTTTCTCGCTCACTTTCGAAAACCCTTGAATTCTAGGCCGCAGTAAAATCCATATCTACTGCGTTATTCCTCCGGGTTGACATCGAAAAATCGGTGTGGAGCATTTATATACGTTTGCCTTTCTTGGGTAACCATCTCTAAGAGAACTGATCCGCACTTTTGTGACCAGGTCAATGTTTGCTGTAGAGTTCCTTGGTAACACTTTTTTCTCAAGTACGAGGGCGGGTCAATAAGTCCGTGACTTTTGGATTAAAACACAGATTTTTTGATAAAAAAATAATTTTATTTTTCAACGTAGTCTCCCTTGAGCTCTATACACTTTGTCCAACGCTTCTCCAATTTTTTTATCCCTTCCAAAAAAAATGATTTGTCGAGGTCCTCAAAATAGGCCTTTGTTTGCGAGATGACTTCATCATTGGAGTCAAATCTTTTTCCACCAAGCCATTTCTTCAGGTTTGGGAACAAGAAGTAGTCGCTCGGAGCCAAATCTGGAGAATAGGGTGGATGAGGGAGCAATTCATAGCCCAATTCATGGATTTTTGCCATGGCAACTGCACATGTGTGCACCCTTGCATTGTCTTGGTGGAAAAGAACTTTTTTCTTGGCCAAATGAGGTCGTTTTTTTTTTCAATCGTCATTGAATCGGTCCAATAAGTTGGCATAATATTCCCCATTGATTGTTCTTCCCTTTTGAAGGTAGTCAATGTGGATTATCCCGCGTGCATCCCAAAAAACAGTCGCCATAACTTTATTGGCTGACAAACCCTCCTTGGCCTTCTTTGGCGCCGATTCACCCTTAGAAACCCACTGTTTTGACTGTTGTTTGTTCTTTGGTGTTCTGTGATGGATCCATGTTTCGTCCACGGTTACAAAACGGCGCAAAAACTCCTCCATATTGCGATTAAACAACGCCAAACCTTCCTGTGAAGTTGTTACACGATTGCGTTTGTGGTCGACTGTGAGCAAACGCGGCACCCATCTTGCGGAAAGCTTTCTCATGCCCAAGTGATCATTCAAAATTGAAACCACTGAGCCATGCGAGATTCCTACGGCTTCCACAATCTCTCGCACTTTCAATCTTTGGTCGGCCAACACCATATCGTGAATTTTTTCGATTGTTTCGGGTGTAGAGACCTCAACTGGGCGTCCAGGACGTTCGGCATCTTCAGTGCTTGTACGGCCACAACGAAATTCAGTAAACCACTTTTTTACCATTGAAATCGATGGTGCAGAGTCCCCATAGTATTAATCAAGCTTAGCCTTGGTCTCGGTAATGGTTTTTTTCGCAAGAAATAATGCTTAATAAGCACACGAAATTCACTTTTTTCCATTTTCTCCTCAAATTAGTGAGTAGTCTGATAAAAATAGCTGTCAAACACAAACTAACTGACGCAGCAAGTTTAAATTTTGACAGGAGTCAACTGACAGATGCCTGTTGACAGGAGCAGTGTTGCTGTTTCAGTAAAGAGGTCAGAAATTCAAAAAGTCACGGACTTATTGACCCGCCCTCGTATATTGGCAAAGACGCTGCATTACATTGTCTGAACATTTCTTTTTCCATCTAATGTGGTGGTAACATTGACCTTTACAAACTATCGAGCGTTCTCATGGTCTCATTGAATAAACTGACGAGTTTGGCTGGGTTGTTAGAACAAGATTCCGCTCTGTAAAGTAAGTCTCTAACGATGGTTTAAAATGTGTCCTCGAAGGCGATAAAGAAGTGACTTCATGGGTTGTCTCACGGATCTGCTTAAATGTGAATATTGGGCCAACTCTGGCGGCGCAGCACCGCACTGATAGGGGTCAATCAGTCGGCACTGAGTTGAAAGCTGCTATCTATCACCAAAGGCGGAAGTGAGCTGATTGACAAAACACTCTGTCGTATGGTATAGGTCATCGGTTGTGGTGATGACGTCGTTGGGATCTATGACTTCTATTGAAATATGTTGTAAAAAGGTGAAGGCCCGCTGCCAACAGCTCTAAAGAGAATCTTCACTATCAGCATAGCACTGGTATACATACCTTCTGGCGACTATACTCAAACGTATGCAGATGATCTTGCTATACTGCATGTAGGGTCATGGCTAGAGAGTGCTTTGGGGACAAGCCTAGACGTTATCGGTGACTTGTACCCTGAAAATGGGTTTTCAGTTAATCCTCACAAAATAACGAAGACGACGAAGCTGCTCTGACTCATGTGTATCGTGGCGTCACCGTCCAATCCACGAACGAGGCTAATTATTTGGGTGTCATTCTCGCTAGCTAAACTTCATTGGCATCGTCGAAAAGCATTTGGCAAAACATGGAGCTTGTGACCGAGAAAGTTCCTAAGTATTTGCGTGTGTATTCTGAGGCTGTTTTCTAGTGGAAACAACATTCAGGAAAGTACGTCACTCCTGATTTGCCCAGACTACGAGGAACAGTTTATCTCAGCTGCATGGGGGCACTCTTCTGAATGACTGGCTATGACAAATATGATATTCTTATCACATGATGTACTCTTATTGTCTCAGGCCTTATGGTATTATGATGGAATGACTCCTGTTGTAGAAGAAATACGAAATCGTCTTTCCTTGTGCTTAGAAATGATTTCGGCCAGAATTTCAGTCAGTAAAGGAGTACAGTGGAGCTTCATTGATGGCTCCAAAACAGATTTTGGTTGCTGTGCTGGTGTTTTTCTGGAGGACGACAACATTATAATTCACTTTTCGTAGGAAAAACGTGCTTCTAAGCAAAGACATACGCACTTTCCTTGTGAGTACCCAGCCTACGTTCGGATCAGGTTTAGCTACTGTAGAAACTTTTTATGAAAGATTGAAAACTTCTTACATAAAGAACATACGAGTACAAGGAGTACAATGAACTATTGACATCCTTTCAAAAAGCGATCGCTGCCTTTTGAAAACCGATTTTGATTATTAGCTTGGCAGTAAGCCACTCTGTCAAACTAATTTTTTAATACAAGGTGGCGCAAAATGGCGTCGTGCGTCAATCATATTTGAAATTTGTGAGCTAGACAGCTGCAGTATACAAACAGACAAACAATGGAGCGCTATACTCCACAAGAGCGTGGAAGACTTGTGTCGATTTTTTTGACCAATAATCTGTCGGTGGTGTCAAGGCAGCGTGAATTTCACCAACTGGGCAAACATTCCGTTGCTTAGCTACTCAACTCCAACCGACTGGAATCACAGGAGACCATGCAAGGCCGACTGGTCGTTCGGCCGAGAATATTGCGGCTGTGGCTGCCGATGTCGCTGTGAACGAAGAAACATCAACCAGAAGACGGGCAACGCAATTGGGCATCACCAGACGGACCCTAGAGGTCCGTGAAAGACTTACACATGTTCCCGTTCAAAGTGCAAACAGTGCATCATGAGCTACTAGGCGCATTTCCACTTAAGCGGTTACGTCAATAGGCAAAATCTTCGTTTCTGGGGCACTGAAAATCCGCGTGTGATGCACGAAGTGCGATTACATCCACTGACAGCCACTGTGTGGTGCTGTGTTCACGCTGGAGGACTGATTGGGCCGTATTTTTTTGAGGACGCTATCGGCAATACGGTCACTGTTACTGGCGACCGCTACAGGGCAATGATAAACGACTTCTTACTGGAGGAATTGGATGAGCGGGGATTGGTGAAGATGTGGTTTCAACAAGACGGTGCAACCGCACACACAGCACGAGCCTCAATGGATATTGTGAAGGAAGTGTTTCCCGGTCCTGTTTTGGCAATTTGGCATGGCCAGCAAGATTGCCCGATTTACCCATCCCAGACTTCTTTCTTTGGGGCTACTTGAAGTCGCGGGCTTATTCCAACAAGCCTCAGACAATCGCAGCCCTTAAGGAGAGTATTCGACAGAAATTCGAACAGTTATCACCGGAAATCTTGCGGAAAGTCATGGAAAATGCGGCAGCCACTTGGCGGATATCATCTTTTCAGTTAACAGAAAATATTGTAAAGGTTAAAATAAAGATTTCCATCACTCAAAATCATTGGTTTGACAAATTTTGTTCTTCTTAGCCTTAATCGTCTTTGCATTGTTCGCATAACATCTATCTTTAATGGCAAGCCATAAAAAGAAGTCCAACAGCGTCAACGTCAATGTTGCTCTAGATAAGCAACATCGACAAAATGACTGATTACGCTATTATTGAACTTACTGTGCAATAAATCGATCGTTGGACGGCATGTGTACCACGTAGCTCTATCTTGCTGGAGCAATAGCAAGCCCGAGCTTAATTCTTAATATGTGGCCATAAAAAATTGATTATTATGTCTCAGTAGCGCTCTTCACTGACTACAACATTCCGTCCATTGTCGTCTTGAACGAAAAATTGGCAAATAATACTGTCACTCCAAAACTCATCCCAAACAGTCCCATCTTCAGGATGGATAAGCTCTTTTATGTCTACGAGTACTTTTCGATTTTTCTGGCCTCAAATATGGAAATTTTACTTGTTTACGTAGCCGAGGAGATATAAATGCGTCTTGTCTGCAAAGATGATATCTTAAGCAAAATTGTCGTCATATTTCAAGCTGCTCTAAATCCCAAACAGAGTGATGACCAAAGGGTGCTCATTTTGCTTTAATTCCCAAGTCAAGAGGACCTTCTAAGCAAATAACCAGAGATCTTTAGTCAAAATTCTCCTCAGCCGATGTTTTGCTGCTGAGATCTTTGGCGCACTAAAGTTATCGGATTTAGGTGCACATTTTCCACAAAAGCTGCAATATTATTCGTTGAGTGGACAAGACCGGCTAGAGATTATATTTGCTTTTCAATTACCAAATCAGTCTCATAAACCTGTATACATCAGGAGCTGTTGGGGCATTAATTCGACCGAAATTTCTGTCCAAAATTCGGCAATACAGTTTGCATTTTGGACTTAACTTTGCAATATTTTCCAACGCTGTTCAACCTTAAATCAATCAATCAATCTATTTCGTTCCACGAATATATAATAGTGCCATCGAAAAAATTTACCCACCGAAAATTAATAAAAAATACAGTAATAATAGAACTTAAAAAATTAAAAAAAAAATAAAAGAGTTAGTAAATCTGTCAAAATTAACAAAAAAAATTGATCTTTATTTTTAAAATTTTTTTTAATCTTCCATGTCACCTTTTTAAAGCTATTTTTCCAACATTTTTTTTAATTCTTCCAGGGTGTTGACAGCTTTTTTGGTGGCTCTTAACTCTTTTTTGATCAGGGCCCAGTATCTTTCAATTGGCCTAAGTTTTGGCGAATTCGGAGGATTGGCCTCTCTGGGCACCACCAAAACGTTGTTTAGCTCATACCAATCCATCGCTCTCTTTCCATAGTGACATGACGCAAGATCAGTCCTAAAAAAGGGGAGTTCTCGATGATTGTTGTAAAAAGGCCTTAAGCACTTCTGCAGGCACTCATTTACATAAATTTCGCCATTTATTTAGGCAGTCGTGATGAAAGTTTGGCTTCTGAGCCCGCATGAACAAATTGCTTGCCAAAAAAGGATTTTTTTTTTTGGAAATTTCGCTTAAGGTTGGGTTCGAAAGTTTGCTTTAACATTTCCTCTACCTTTAGCGGTATAAAATGCCTGCCCCGGAAGCTGGTTGAAATCAGTAAAGTCATACGATTCATCGTCCATTACAATGCAAGAAAATTTGGTCAAAAAATTTGATTGCAAAAGTTTTGCCCGTTGTTTTACATTCAATTTTTTTTTTTGCGTTCCAATCTGGAACCTTTGGACTTTGTATGTTTTCAAGCCCGTATTTCTCTTCACTTTATTAACCCAAAAATTTGAACATTCTGCTTTTTTTACCAAATTACGGTCAGAAATGTTCGGATTTTTTTCAAGAAGGCTCAAAATCTTAGTCACCTTTTTTGGGTTCATAAAACCGGCTTTTCGACCAGACCCTTCTTTTATTTCAACTGACAGGTTTTCTTTATAACTCTCAATAGCAGTAGCAACTGTTTTCCTATTAACTTTTAGTTCCTTTGCGATTTTTATATGATTCCAAAGGATACCAGCAGTTGACCCTCTTGGGCTCTCTCTGTTACGACAAAATAATTTCAGATTTGTCGCGATAGCCATTATGCACAGTGACGCTCTCTAACTTTGTCAGCTGCGTACATTTGTATTTTCTGGTCGGAGTTGTGGTTTCAGTTCGTTAGCAAATGCATTTTGGTATTTCAGGATATTTACAGAGTCAGGCAGCATTGGTCATGTATTCGACATAGCGAGCAGTGCTGTATAAAACTTACATACCTAGTCCTGCCATAAGCTCTGTTACAAATATAAGACGCTATAACCAGTAACAAACCAGTAAACATATTGTATTCAAAATTGTTTCATTTATTAGACCACAATATTAGTTAAAATTAAAAAAATTGGATTCACTCGCTTCCAAACGGGGTGGCCATTGGGCTATAGTGGCTCGTACGGTTTCCATTGAGATCGTGGATGTTGCTCTGGTTACTGCTGTTTAAAGGCTTTCCGAATTTTTGTAGGGAGTCTTGCTGGCCATGTTCTCCAATTCTGACCACAAACCATAATCCAGTGAATTCAGATCTGGACTCCCCGACGGGCAATCTTCTGCTGCTATAAAGGCAAAAATATTGACTCTAAGTCACTCCTTCGTGAGTTTGGTTTTATGCGCTGGAGCAGAGTCCTGTTGGAAGATCCATCTGTATCCATTAAAAAGGGTATTGGTCAAACCCTTCACAACATCTTCTTGGTAAGCCTTTGCACCAGTTTTTACGTATTTTTCACAGAAATGGAGGGATGTGACACCATGGTGAGAGACCCCCCACCAAACCATTACGGAAGCGGGATGATGTCAACGTTATACCCTAGGAACAACGTTTTTCGCTTCCTTAGATGAAGTGGCATAAATTTTGTCATTTTGTTTGTTCTTTCACGGTAAAAATTTTTTCATCCGCAACAGAATGTTTTCATGGCCATTGTCCGCGTACCACTGCAAAAGTCGCTTGCATCTTTCGAGGCTTCTTGTTTTTCATTTGATTTAGTTGAGGAGTTAGAAGATGAACCGTGGACCGACGATAGCCTTTCATATGCAGATCATCCCGAACCAGCCTAGACATGGATCTGGTTGATACTCCTATATCCAATTCCTTGGACATGATCTTATGCTTCCTAAGGGGATTTCTCCGAATTCGTTCACGCACTGCCTTTACTACCGCATTCGTACGGACGACGCGCGGGCGACCACTTCTAGGCCTGTCCTCTACTCCAGCAATAACCCGATAAACGAATATTCTCGATATTCCGAGTAGTTTAAGCAACAACAACAGTTTGGCCAGTACTGTTTCCGCACTTATGCAAAGCTATTACCGCCACTCGATTCTCTGTAACTACTCCACTTCAATAGTTTTCAAACTGAAACCAAACTGACTAATATTCTTCACTAATCAGTGCATATGTTCTGAAAAAAAAGTTAACGGTTTTATTCCCGCAAGATGTTTTGAACGATAAGCGCTGGAAATTGTGTTACAGAACTAATGGCAGCACTAGGTGTCTGCAAATGTTGCAAGAGGTCCTATACGGTCTTGGCCGTTGCGTTGGATCTACAATTTTCAGTTTCAGTCTTGTATTTCTCAGTGATTGCAACTACGAGTATATGTACCCGTATCTGATCATTTCTGATGCCTACATAATTCAAAGGTTTGAGAATTGATTAAGACGGCTTGAATTTTGTGGCATGACGCTAGAAAGTCATCCCGATTTTAAAATTTAATTTTTCTGTAAAACAAAACAATATTTTCACTTGTCCATGTCTACTTTTGTTCTCCCTCTCCAGAACCACAATTTAAGGTAGGTTTAACTCACACTTATTGAAACCTTACTGTTGCAAAAAAAAATAATACAAAACAAGAAAAATCCTCACTAAGGAGCACGGAAATCTTGCACTCACACACGGAATACACAAGTGGAAAAACTTAAAAACTTATCTCACACCGTAGATCCGTAGGGATTGTGAAGTGAATTCCTCTTCCAACCTATAACCCTGCGATAAGATTCTCCATAATAGTCCATAAATTTTCGCGCTATTAACTTACAGTAGCAAGTCCGATCTGGATTTCATGTACGGCCATGCATTCGTCGAATGTAGTACCAACCGCCAGACCAACGCCAAAACTCTGCGGAATTTCCCATTTCCTATTTGCGTATCCTTGCGTAATTGGTTTTTTTTGTTTGAGGTTGTTTCTGTCGTTGCATACGCACCAACAAACCAGAACTTGAAATTGTAACTTTCCAGCGGCCGACCTTCACTGTGGTAAGTATTTAAAAATTAACTTTCTCTCCTGAAACTGAGGCCTACGATTACTTCAGTGGCAGTGCTCCATGACGCCACAAGGAATTGCTGCATTCGAAAAAGAACCAATTTATAGTATGGGCACCACTGCCCATTGCTGATAAGTCCGCCTGGGTATGCTGTATCCGGACTTATTTAAGTGGCTTCTCTTGGATCATGGACACGTAGTTATAGTGATAGTCGTATTCATAGGCATAGTCAAACTCATAACTGCTGGTTGAGTTGTTTCTGATCCCAAAGGGAGAACGAACAGCAGTAAAAAGAGCGCCTCCCCTTTGAATCGGTTATAAATTAAATCCTGTCAGCGTGTCGTAATTTATTTCCAGACATCAATTTTATTTCCCTCTGGGACATTTTTTATTAATTAAAATAAAG
Source organism: Volucella inflata (assembly GCA_928272305.1). Lineage (NCBI taxonomy): Eukaryota > Metazoa > Arthropoda > Insecta > Diptera > Syrphidae > Volucella > Volucella inflata. The sequence continues at coordinate 228,522,752 of OV743716.1, read as the reverse complement.
GAATTTCATTTCGTTGATATTGGATTGGTGGTAGTGATGGTCTTGGTGTTCGCATTGGACCACAGTAGCCCAGGACCTTTTCAACTATAGTTCAACCAACCCACGGCCATGTTGCGCACATTGTTTTACTAATTACATTTCGATTGAAGTTGTTTTTTTTTTTTTTTTTTTTTCATTTTTCATAGTCCAGCCCTCTCAAAAGTCCCCTCTGCAACTCCCTTTAGAGTTTAAGTTTGAAATTAAAAAAAAATAATTCTACATGACTACTGACTACGGTCCAAGTCCATTAATTATACTGCACTTAACAGGGATAATGCATTAAGCAGGGAGTAACTGGTTGACTCAAAGTGAGAGTAGATATTCTATCTACGTACGAGTATCTCTTGAAATTTTTCCAAACAATAATAATGAAACCCCAACTGTCATTGTATATCTCTGGAATCTCTGGCCAGTGGCACGTAGATGGTGGGGGCCGCGGCAAAATGTCGTAGATTGTGGTCATATGTCGGACTCATCAAAAATGACAAGTTGACCTACGATTAATAATTTTATTTATTTTTTAACATTCATTCAACTGTAATCGGTTTAATTAGAATGCTCTAGAGCACACGAACACTCATTATCATTATTTTGCTTGATTGATTGCTTAAAATGTTTTTTTATTTTGTTTTTGTAGAACCATTCACGGAATACAGGATCAATGTGAAGGCGTATACCATGGAGAATGAAGGAGACTCATCGGAACCAATCCTACAGAGAACTGATGTCAGTGGCCCGAGTGCACCGATTGTTGTGAATCTAACATGCCATTCTCAGGATTCGATATCAATTCGGTGGAAGAGGCCATTGGAATTTTACAACTCAATTGATTTCTATGTTATTAAGTCGCGACTTGTGGGTCAGGAAGTACATCATGACATTATATTGAATGCGTCTGAAAAGGAATTGGAATCTGCGGTAAGTACAACTTATCTTTTTCTCTTACAAACCTCCGAAATATGCAAAGCTTGTAAGTTCATCTAACATCACATTCTTCTCCCACGTATCTGTATTTCTATTACGCCGCCACCTTGTCAATGAGGCCGAAAGCTTCGGGACCTTCTTCGAACCTCGGCTGAAATACGATGACCTTCGACCATAGCAATACTATCTGACTTGCCTAAAATTTGTCAACTGTCGTTTTCCAACGTTACTCGTATATGGAAACTTCCGAACTGACACTGGCAACATTTTCGTCTCTGCCGCTGTCATTGTTGTTTTTCGTCCAACTTTGGTCTGCGCTTAGTAAAGCTAGTCGAACAACTTTTTTGTATACCAAACCTTAGACCTTGAGCGGCATTTTTCTATTACAAAAGACTCGCGAGTATTCGCACTATTTAATCCGTGAATATTCGTGAATGTGCTGCTCTAATAGAATATCTACGGACTCTGTAGAATGCCTTGATCTACTCTTACAAATTCGAATTCTCCGGTCATTTCTGTGTTTCAGGTACATTTTGCGCTTACGACTGTCTAGAATTCTTTCGTCTATTTTCATAGAACTCGGCAGCAGTTCGGTAGCTGCCGTGATTTCACATCTCGGGTGTGGCCTTTTACAGTAGAACAAGAAAGTTCTCCCTCCCTTGGCTACCTCTATGTTAAAACTGCCAATGGTGACGTTCTGGCCAAGCGTGTACGTATATTTTGTTTTGACTACTTTTACGACTAGATCCATTTGGGGTGCCTTCGCCCAATTGACGGGTTGCTGTGTTCGTCCAATCAGTACAATGTAATGTCATCCGCGTATGTAAGTCTAAAAGACCGCGTATGGCTTTGTCGTAAACATATCTTGACATTGAAAGTTTCTGTAATCTCATTACTGAACTTGATGGAGCTCCCAGAATTCGACTGCGAAACCGGAGGATTTTGGCAACGATAAGCTCAGTTAAGTTTTTTTGTCCAAGATCTACTCGTACAGAAGTGTGAATATTTGATCGATGGGGGGCTCTCCTGAGAATCCGTGCTTCGATCATATTTTCCTCTGACCAAATAAGTTGGTGCATATTCCCAATCCGATTATCCCCAGCTCCTTTGAATAACTCAGCAGGGAGTCTATCTACGACACTAAATTTATAAGACCTAAGCGGACTGAATTCTTTATCATCTTCGACCAGAGTGACAAGGGGCATTTTGACCATCATCGCCGTTACTCAATCTGCAGAATTAGTCTTTACATGTTCTCCCTACCAACTACGAATTTGCTACTAATTGTCCATGCCAGTCTTTGTTTGCTTTCACTTGAGCATACCTGTTTTACTCTCTGATAAAACGTCATTGCTTCAGTAACCGCAGGTAATTATCCGGCACAAAAACGAACCCCCAAAAGTAGGGTGGCTTTAAGTCACTAGGTTGGCCAAAGAGAATTATATGGAAAGATGGAGAGTTTCCGCTCTTCGTTGGTTTTGAATGTTTGGCGGCTATAACGATACGAAAAATATCGAACAAAACGTCATTGCGTGTTTTTCATTTCATTTTTAGGTGCATCTATTAAATATAAGTAATGAGCAATAGTCAATGATTTATTGGCCGTTTTGTTCGATGACTTTCTGCCATATTTCGAAGAACTTCATAAAACTTTCTATTTCTCTGCAAAAACCTTGCCAAAATGCTGTTTGATGAGGTCTTCAGAGGCAAACATTCTACCATTTAGAATGGCTACGTAACTTTTGCAAATGTCTAGCTATGATGCTAAGATTTAGTGGGAATATCAAAAACAGATGTACCAACTTAACGAAAAAAACAGAACTCAAATCGGAACAATGGGAGCGCCACACGGTGGTTATTCCGAGAACTTTCTGATCAAGGTAGTATTCTATTTTACATGTTCAAACCAAAATTGCAAGCACAAAAGTCGACCGAATCGTGCCAAGTTATTTGTCAATTTGAGGTTAAGTGTCAACGACAAAACGCAGAAACATTTGACATAAGTGTTAAGCTCAGATGCACATAAACGCGCGCAAAGCCATGACTATTTGTAGACGAATTGTTCGGCTTGAGAAACAATCAAATTATTTCAGAGTACGCTTAATGTGGGCATAAGTGTGAGCTGATGAACGTGATTGGTGTTATGCTTGAAGATTGGCTTATGGCTTATATAGGTACAGAGATCAGAGTCATACCAACGTGTGTTGTTGTTATCATTCAGACTAGGAACGTAAAAATGACCGAAAGGCCATGAAAGTGCTATTTGTGCACAATGCCTGAGTGTTTAAACCTCGCTTTAACGACAGCTAAAAGCATCGTGTTTTGAATGCATTCAATTCTATTCTGTTGGTGGTTTTCTTTTGTATCTGTAAGTTACGCTGTTAATATCGGAATTTTATGAATTCAAAATACGATGCCGTTGCCGGACCGGAAACGAATATACAAAGCAGAGTATTTAGATCAGTAAAGATCGAAAATAGTGTCGTAGTCAGACCGAAACTCTAAGGCATACCAGCATATACTTAGTTGGTGTCAGACTTGAACTGCCCGAGCCAACTTGGTTTGATAACTCCAAAAGATAATTTCTAATAAAGTGAAGCATAAATTCATCAACTTAAAGACAAGCATTTCAAGCAAAGAGCCTAATACGAAAGTCTCTTGAATGGCTTTCAAATATCAAGTGCACCTACAATATCTTGCTTTCGCCAGTTTCGGGTACACTCACAAATGGACCTGTTGTTTTATAATTCCATCGGTGTAGAATTTCTGTGGCTTATCAGCGGAAAACTTGGCCAAGTGATTTTCAGCGGCTCTTCGGTTGGCCAATTTTTTACCATTAAGAGAGTTTTGCAAAGACCGAAACAAATAGTAATCAGAGGGTGCAAGGTCCGGGCTATACGGTGGATGATCAAAACTTCCCAACCAAGCTCCATCAATTTGTTCCGGGTCATCAAAGATGTGAGTGGCCTACCATTGTCATGATGGAAGACAACTCCCTTTCTGTTGGCCAATTCTGGTCGCTCTTTCTTGATAGCTTCATTCAAACGGTCGAGTTGTGCACAGTAGAGGATCGAATTGAACGTTTCGCCACGTTCTAGGAGCTCATAATAGACAATTCGCTTCCAATCCCACCAAACACTCGACATAACCTTCTTTGCCGTCAATCCAGGCTTTGAAGTCGTTTGTGATCCGTCACCGGCCTTTAACCATGATCGCTTCAAAAATGGTTCCATTTCGTTACGTTTCAGCAGCGTTTCACTGATGGTTATTATTCATGTGGCACCCAAATATCGAGCTTCATTGACAGGCCGACCAGTGCGAGATGCATCTTTTGCATCGAAATTTCCGGAATTGAATCGAACAAACCACTCCTGGGTCCGGCGTTCACTCCCAGCATTCTCACCGTAAACTGCACACATTTTTCGGAATGTTTTTTCCTTTTTTATAGTAAAGAAACATCACATAGCGTATTTCTTCAGATATTTCACTCATGGTGAAATCAGTGTAACTTTTAGCACACAGCTGTCCTCACAACAAATGTAGCCTGACATTTCACCTTTCAAATACGTGTTCGTTTGACATAATCAGATTAGTGTTTCCAGATAAATGGACACCAACGCCATCTAATGACGAAAAACCGCGGACGCATCCGTATACTAAAGCACTTTTGTAACTACAAGAGTGTGGAAGTGGATGCGTCCCATTAATGCTTCAACCCGCTCAAATGTAGGCAGAGACAACATATAATCTTGAAGCATTAAGCTAGTTAAAAAGCAAGCAGCCTTGCCTTGTCCAAAGAGCCTGAATGTCATTATGGATTGCAAAGGCGTTTTTAATAAATCGTGCCACGACATTTCGTTTGGTTTGATACCTCTAAGTCGATAAAAGATTAAGGATCTCATTTCGAAGAGAAAATTGTTTCTGATCATCCCAGCAGCAGCATCCACGTTTTTATCGAAAAAAAAACATCGACCAGTTGAGGTTCTTAAAGAAGCTGTTAGGTGCGCTCTACCTACTCCTAAGTCCCGTCGAGTATATGCAGATGAAGTGGTAGTATTCTCTTTCAGATTAAACCTTGTTTCTATGACTCAAAAAACTGCTAAAGCGCTGTTTTTGTTTTAAGCAAACTTAAAGCCCCTTTGTCGTCATTGAGATCCTGTTCATGTGAACAGCTTTAACAAGTTCATAATAAAGCAGCACTCGTTTGTGCTTAAGGTGCACTAAGAAATTGTTACGTACTTGACAACTTATGGAACTTTTCCTGAGCGATGCTGTGGGCGGAATATCTCCAAAGGATACCGCCAGATCAAACAAACGCTTAACAATCGTCTACACTCTTATTGACTGTCTTATGACATCTTTACGAGGCACTTCAGTTTTGCTAAGCTTAATATGATGAAAAGGAATGACTAAGACTTACAAATGAGAAAAACTAGCACTCGGGGGTTGTTGTCAAAGAATGATGATGCAATGCCATCGCCATAGCCTTGAGGTTAGAACCATGTTAAAGAATGTCTATGTGAGGTATAAAGGCGGAAAGACCCCTTGCCTCCCACACAGAGCCTCTTCTGAACATGTCCATACAGTTTCTTACGTTAGCTTCTCATCTGCTTGACACAGATTTAGTGGAACGTTGAAATGACGCTCTAATTGATCTGTTATGTCTGCCAGGAGACCTTGTCGCTCCCTCCGTTCGTTCCTAATGTACTCACATGCACTTGCCTATGAATCTTTCTATTTAAATGACAAGGAACATTCAATTCTGTTGGCAACGACGAATGTCACGGTGTCTACTTGCCAATTAAATTATTCTATTTTCAATGCAATTAAACACACACACCCACCAACACACAAGCAACATAACACACCTGTTTGTTTAGTAAAAAAAAAAAAAAAACAAAGACCACCTTAAGGGTGCCCTCTTTTTGTCTGAAATAAAACACAACGATGAGCACATTGATGCTGGAATTGCATTCAAAGATAAATCCTCTGGCCAATGGTGCATTACAGAGGTGACGGCCAGGAGAGGATGTTCCACCAAGCAGCTGGAGAAGATTTATTGACATATTGCAGTTGTTCCCTCCACCAACAATGGTTGGATAAACTAGAAATAACTGGTTCTATACAAAAAAAAAAAAAAAAATGAAGCAACTATCGTAAAGCAAATGTGGAGGCGGGGGTAATGGGGGTAGATAATCTCGCTTTGGGAAAATTACTTTCTTGCAGATGAAAAGGAGGTTATTTGGAAAATATATATTTCGAGGTAACCTAATTGGCAGACGGTGCAATTGATTCTGGAAGAGGATACTCTGTTTCTGTTCCAGGCGCAGACATTTTCGAATTAAACTTTTTAAGCGGTTTTGGGACGATCGGGCTCGTTATTAATTTTGTAATCTGGGCCAGGTAGGTAATCCCAGACGCTCGTCGTCCTTTTTGTTGTTGTTTTTTTTTTTTTTTGTAGAAATGGGTTTTTGTGGTAAACGTGTTCATAAGTTTCAAACAAGCTATGTTGGATGTACTATATGGACTCTTGGGCAGTGTTTTAGCTTTCATAATCGAAGAATGTAGGTGCTAAAACCTGATTACAATGGAGTTTAGATACTAATGTATTTCTCAGGTTTCGAGTTTGACAACGAAAAGAGTTGATGAAAGGTGCTGAAGGTGGATTCATTGATTGGAAGCAAACGTAACCAGCTTATTAATACAGTTTTGTAGAAGTCTCTCATCTACTATATCGTGTGCAGTTTGATACACATCTTAGTGTTTTAACATTTTTCTCTGTGTGATGAATTAAAGATTGGTTTGTTAAGTGCTCATTGTCTGTGTGAGAGTGTGGAAGTTTCGGTCCCTATAGAAGGTGAGGCGTTGGAATTTAGGCACATCTTTCGAAAAATTATTCAACTAATCAGCCTCGTTAATCTTATTTTGATCCCTGTAAAAATGTTGTAGAAAAAGTTTAGTAAAATGCTGGGCATGCAAATCAATTGTTGAACGCAGATTACACTGGCCAACAAAAAAAAATTTCCTTTTTACTCGGAGATAAAATCATGTGATTCGTAATCGTTGGAGTTTGTAGAATCAGAAAAACTATATAGAATGGCCAGGTCACATCAAGAAACGCTTTTTTGAATTTAAGAATTTTCACCAAAAATATAACCGAAAAATGTTATTTCTTGTAAAATTGTGTTGTTTTTTTTGGAAGCATCTGCATCCCGTTTATAAGAACACCTCGGAGTCTCTCTTATAAGCGACCACCAGAAATCTGCCAACATTGATGGCTCCCATTTCCCTTGGTACCGTTGCTCTATTGCAGCAATGTCTTGGTGGAATCTCTCGCCGTGCTCGTCGCGTACATCACCCATATTTTCAGGAAAGAAATTGAGATGAGAATGCAAAAAATGAAGTTTTAGCGACATGTTGCATCCGATTTTATGATAAGCATCCAGCATTTTCTTTACATCATCTGCATAACCTGGAGTCTTATTGTTACCTTGGAAGTTTTCTGCTACTTTTACATATGAACACCAGGCCTGTTTTTCTAATGAATTCAGAGTAGGAATGAAAGCTGGATTTTTGCTTCGCTTAGTGATGGGAACTTTTGTTTCAAAAAATTGAAACCAGGTTGGTCTTTCTTCACCGCCTTTACAGAGTTTTTTATAAGACTCAATTTGATATGTAATGGTGGTAGAATAACACGCTGTGGTACGATCAATGAAGGATTCCTTATATTTTTTTTCTCCACAAATAAAGTTTGTTCTTATAGGCCATCTACTCTTACAAAGTGCTCCGATCGTGCTCTACTATCCCACTCACATAAAAAACAATAAATTTTGGTGTAACCTAGTTGTAGTCCAAGAAGTAGAGCAACAACTTTTAAATCCGAACATATCGACCAGTTATATTTTTTAGATTAAATTTTTTTCCAATCTAAATTTCATAACATCGTAGGTTTCTTTTAAATTCCCACCATGCGCTAGAGGTATTGAAGGAAACTCATTACCATTATGAAGCAATACAGCTTTCAAACTAGCCTTTGATGCGTCGATGAATAGCCGCCATTCTTCGGTTTTGTGCTCATAACCTAGTGGCGGCATTAAGCCATTAATACTCGTATCATTACAATACACTAAGTTATCGGCTTTCGAAAAATAAGGAACAAATTCACTTTGTCGTGTACGGTACTCTGTAATTTTTACCGCAGGTTTGAGCAGTTTTCACTGCTTTAACCTTGAGCTCAGCATTTCAGACTTTTGGTTTGACAAATTCAAGTCTCTGACGAGGTCATTAAGCTCAATCTGACTGATGAGATGTGGTGCATCAGAAGATGTAGGGAGCTCAAATTCGGGATCATCCATGATTTCTTCTGAACAATATGACGAACTTATTTCTGTTTCCGAAAGGCGTCCGGAAGGTGGCTTTGGAACTGGCAGAATTTCTGTATGAGGTGCTGGTCTTGTTACAGAAGAGACGTCTGCATATTTTATGGATCCCTTCCATTGGTGCAACAAAAGTAACAATCTGTGTGACTCTTAGGCTCTCTCCATATCATAGGCATTCTAAAAGGTATTGCAGAAAATGACCCCTTAAACCAACCAGTTAGCTATCGGTGACACCTAAGGCAGCAAATGTGTGGCGCCCAGAGTTTATCCTGATGGTTTATTTTAAATTTAAAATAAGAAAAGTAACACTTTTCAATAAATGGTGATATTTTCTTTTTTCGGAAACTTGGTGTAAATTCTCCACAAATGTAGCAGAATAAATCTGGACAATTAACACAAGATCGTGGCATTTTATCACTTTGATGAACTTCTTATATTCTTCTTACGCAAATTAATTTAATTTTTTAAATTACTAACAGAAAAACCGATTTAAACGATGTGCGATTCTATTAGAACTGACCTCGTTCGATAAAGATGTGAAAGTGTATGCCGTTAGGTTGCTGTACGTGACCTGAGCAAAATATTATTTTTCCCTTTATCTACAGGTCGAGTACTATCAGAAACATTATTCCGAGTATTTTTCATTGTTGCCCAGTGTTATCCTTGTTTGCCCAGTTAGTTATTGTATATTCAGTTTAATTCCTATTTTTCCCAGAAGCAATACTTCCAAGATACTAAACAAATGTTAACCCCTCTCCTGGTTTTCCTACAATTCCTCTCCAGTTGTCGCCCTTGTTTTGACTTTTTTTCTCCAAAGTTTGACGATATTTGCCCTAATCCACTTCTTCGTGAAAATGTTAATTTTTTCGGATCTAAGGGCACTATCTACACTTAAATTATCCGCTGAAATATCCTTAGGTTCCTGTTTTTCCTCAATGTTTTGTGTGATTGTAGTCGCATCTTAGCTGAGAGCCGACGTGGGAAAACAGACAATAGTCACTTTTGACACCGGAATTGGTTGCATATCAGCGGCGAATACGCGGTTAAGAACAAAACCGAAATGCTTCTTCCATCTCCGTTTTCGTCCTCGTCTAGGCAAAGAAAAGAATCTTCATTATGTTAAGAGCTGTTACCAACAGCCAATTCTCTAATCATTCTCTAAACGGTCCTGCCCCGTGGACATTGAATATGCTCCAAATATTTGCGTTTGTCACTATGTATTTTTCACATTTTAAAACGATTTAGTGACATAAACTCGTTGCTCGTTGCAAAATAGTGTTAGGTACGACAAAACGAGCTTCTTTCTCTTATTAAAGCCATGTGCTCCAAGAGAGATATTACTCCTTGCAATCTTCTATACCTATAATATCAATCTTTGTTATGTTACGGATTATTGTACTTAAAGCAGTTCGTAGTTTGAGAGTGATAACCATAAAGTGATAGTTATGGGCCGTTCTCGCATCTACAGACCGTCAGAGCCGTCTGAACCATGTCAGCCCTTCGCAATGTAAACGGTAAGCATTGCATTGTCACATCTACCCGATCCCGCACGATGCGGATTCGCTCGATTATGTATGAGTAGTAACCATATAGAAGTACAGCACCAGCATTCCCCATGTCAACCTTGGGTACCGCAGCTACACTTACAGCTATAACAGAATTCATACTTTGGAATTCAGCGAAAGCATACCACGCTTAGCACAGAGATTTCGAGAAGCATTCAATTGGATTTATCGACAATCACTCTTCCAGTTATCCCATTGTAAATAATTTATCGAATGCGTTTTGAGGTGTTTTGCGATCTAGCTTAAAAGTGTAGTGCCTAGAACACACCCTCGGACGAAGATCTTTCTCCCTCTTCACCAATTTCATACAATATAGTTCATGGCCATCAGAATTGCACCAGCCTTTGGAAAATGACTCTTGTTCCACCAGACAACCCAGCACGGGGTCTAATGCAGATCCAAAGGATCCTTTCTACACACCAATGTATCATTCATCAGTCATGATCTGACTGCACTGTAAAAATTTAACCAACCACTTAGTGCTGTGAAAGTGATTTTGCAGCATGAGTAATGACTGTGACCTCTGCTAAAAAAAAATTAATGTCGTTACAAGCTCTAAAAGAACGATTCGACTTAAACATTCTCGCTATTGATCAGGGGAACTTACATATCTTACATTCATACCTATCCATTCCCGAGCATTTTACCTTGATATCAAAGTTAATTGCAATTAGCACGTAGAGAAAGTTTTCGAAGATGTTCTTAACATGGTAGTGATACTTACCCATAGCTATGTCTTCTTCTTATCCTTTTATTAGCCCTTTCCTCGTTATACGAACTTATGCGTAACGAGTTTCCCATTTTTACTGCATCGCTGCTGCTCCGCTTATGGGGTTGGCTAATGTCGCAGACCGCAATACGCGTCTACATACCCATAGCTATGTCATTAGTAAAAATATGTATAAAGTTAAGGAGCTCTTTGGTGACTATATTCTAGATTCGAAACCGCAAACTGTCTATTTAAAGCTTTGTCACAAACATCCTGTCCGAATTGTTCTGACACTGGATGAATTTTCTCAAAAAAATTTTGATTTGGGTTGCTGAAGTGTAGCCAGAAAGAGACTGTTCGTAAGAAAATTCAAGGATTCCACATTAAAGTTAGCATGTATACCATTCGGGTATCTCAATATTATGCCTTCAAAATTCGAGGTGTGTTGGACAAAAATTTCCGTAATGTCGAAAATTCACATGGGGTACTGATCCTTTCGTAGAAACTACACCAGGACCTCTCACCTTTTCCACTATGCAGCTTGACACAGCTAAAAAATTATCCCTGACAAATGCCACACTTTTTTGAGATCTTCTGTCTTCTTCACAGTAGGACAAGATGAGAAAAAGATTTGAAGTGCATTATTGGGTTAATCGAGCTCGTGCTGGGATATCGGTATGTGGATTTTGCAGTCAGTCGGTTTAACTTGTGAAATCTATCTACCTATGCGTGAATTTTCTCTTCCTTTGTTTTGGCTTACAAATTTATAATCCAAATTTAACTGCTTTTCCACTTTCGAAACCTGGGAAATTTCGCGTTGCACGTCTGTTAATAGATAGTCAAAAGGATGCTCTTCAACAGATCAGTTGTATCAGGTTCAAATATTCAAGGATCATGGATCCGGCGCGAGCTGGTTTGTTTAACACCACCCTTTGGCAGGGTTTTTTTAAATGAAAATTGCTCACACCGGATTGTTTTCGAAAACTTGTTTAACATCGCAGACTCTAAAGTGAGTTAGTTAGCCCATTCGCCAACAAAGCTCACTAAAACATTCGGCTTTTCTTCAGCCAAAGCATACCTTCAATGAGAGAAATGAGAGAACGCTGAGGCCTGTAAAGGTAAGACGTTGTTACTAGGCGCAATATCAGGTAAGTTTGTTTACTACTTATTTGACTTACTTCACGGGCTCGCGACCCGTGTAGAGTCTCTGTCTGAGACGCTGCAGCCTTCCAATCTTCTACGATCCCGGGCACGCTGCTTCCAGTTTTCCAGACCAAGCGCTCTGGCATCCGCGATGGCTCGGTCTTTGAAACGGAGGTTCGGTCTTCCTTGTCTTCTCGAATCTGGGGGCTGGAGCATTATTGTGCATTATTGTGCATTCGTTCGATGTGGCCGAGCCAATGTAGTCGACGTGTTTTGACTTTTTGGACTACATCCACATATTGATATGGCTCATAGAGTTCGCGGTTGTATTTTCTCCTTCATTCGCCCTCCTCGCACACAGGACAAAAAATCGGCGCCATAAAGCAGAACTGGCAGGATAAGGGTCTTGTAGAGCACACATTTCGTCCTTCGAGTTAGGAGTTTTGAACCCAATTGTTTGGCCAAGCCGAAGTAGAACCGGTTTCATGGGGTAATTCTTCGTCAGATCTCCACTAGGGTGTCATTCGTGGAGCTCATGTTTACTCCGAGGTAGGTGATCTTCCTAAGTTGGTTTAGTGATACAAAAATGTCTCCTCAAAACCTTGTATTAGACATTATCTGAAAATTTGGTGTGCCATTTGGGCTCAATGGTTTCTTATGCGACTCGGCTTCAGTTTAATTTTTCTAATTCGAAATACCACAGTAAAGGTTGGCTCATTATCACTTCATTAAAAAAGTCGTTTAATAAGGGTTTTTTTTTTTTTTTTTTTTTTGTACTTACACAAAAATCACAGGATAATATAGATATCGGGCTGAAATTTATTTCGTATGATCACCGCGAGCACGTTTCCATCCAATTTCGCATGCGATATTGTTGGTGAGTTTCCCTAACCTATGACTTAATGTGACGCCATAAAAAGAAATTCAACGGCATTAAATCGCATGAGCGAGGTGGCCATTCGACCAGACTATTTCTTGAGATTACACGATTACCGAACTTCCCCTTTGATAGATTAATTTTTTGACCAGCTGTTTGGCATGCAACATCATCTTATTGGAACCACACAGCACTGATGTCAAGTCCATCTAATTCTAATTCTGGCCGAAAAAAGTTATCCAACATGACAAGATAGTAAACTCCATTGACCGTATCATTACGGCCCAATCATGCCTCCGAGATGAGATCCATACAATACGGTCACATGTGGGTTTGTTGCTCTCCAATAACGCATGCTTTGCTTATTGACAAGGCCATGTAGCCGAAAATAGTCTTCTTCAATCTTTTGCAAAGCCCAACCGGGGAAATTTCGACGCTTCAAATGATCATTAGGCTTCAGTTTTTGAGTTAATTTGATCTTGTAAGGGTGTAGGCCTAGATATTTACACAAAATTCGCCACAATCGATTTATTTTGGCTCATTTTGAACTGCCGCTCGTACGGCTGCAATATGGTATGTTCGGTACGTTGTATGGTGCATTGTCATACGAGTACATTCAGTAGTGAATACTTTGACACTCGATTTTATCCACTATAGCAGGCACAGCTAGTCTAGTGGGACGAGTATTACGACCGAAATTATTGGCTCTTAATGTTGCAATCACCGACTCAGAATTTCGATAGTAATTTTTAATAATTTCCAAATGTTTGTCCTTCGTGAGCCTGGCCATGATAAAAATGTAAACCTTGACTGACATTTTGATATTGATAGATCATAAAAAAAATTTAAGGCTGCGTTTGTATTAAAATACAAAATAATTATATCCGTATTGAAAAATCCTTTATTAGGAAGAATGGCAGGAACATTTTACATACCAACATTCAATATTTCAATAAAATATAAATGAATAACAAACTTAGTAAGGATTTTGTTGAATGTTGACATTCGAGGAGTTCAACGTGCCTATTATTAATAATCGTAAACCGGATATTTAAGTCCATTGAAACTTCATTCAAAACGACAGATTCAGAGGTTGTAGGAACTGCAAACCTATCAATTATCTACTGACATCAATAATATATGGAAAATGGAAATTGGAAAATCACAAGTCTTGAACTGGTTGCCGATATGAGGTTTTTACATGGAAAATGTTGTACCTAATCGTATTCAAAGATTTATATCAATATATATTTCTATTTGAATAGAGGAGCAATTAATGATTAATAGTGGTTTCTGTAGCTGTTCACGACCATGTGGATTGTGGAGGTTGGTGCTTGCTTGTAGTAAACGTAAAACTTATGAAATTTGCGGTCATCATTTCATGTAACTAATACCTTTCGCTTTTTTGCATAACAAAAATTCAGCGTAAATTCATCAATAACCACAAGGCACCGACTTACCTCTAAATGACGTGAGTTTACCTTAAATTAATTGATTGTGTGGCGGTTTTTTTTTTGCTTTTTTACGTGTGACGTGATTTACCATGCGGTGTAGCTATTTTTTATTTAAATTATGACAATTTAATATCCGTCGTTGAGGGCGAACAGGCCAAATCTTTTTTCTTTATTGGAACCCCTGCAATTGCAAAGCCTCTCCTGTTATGTGATTTTATTTTAAGCATTATTGTGAGATGTTAGCACTTTTCAATGATGCCACTGTAACACGTTCTTTTTATATATATTGAGCTCAAACCCTAATTATAAGGGTTTTAATTCTAACTAAATCGTCTGTTAAGAACGAAGGCATCTTATCCAAAAAAAACTTATTCAAAATTATGTAGTAAGCCAGAAGGCTTTCGCTCTAAGTGACTACCGACACAAACAGCCATCCGCAGCGGTGCAGGTAATTTATCACTCTAAATGGGTTCCTATGCTCTCTTTTTACTTTGACTTTTTATAAGCTGTAGGTTGACAGGTTAGGAACATATCCTCAGTGTTAATAAAACCGACGTTGGACGTGCAGAGCAGTGAAATTTGTTTATTTTTTAAGTAGAGTCAAGGGCTTCTGTACAATAATAAAATATTTCAGAATATTTGCTCAAAAATATATACAGCGAAGTCTCACTTATATGAACTAATGATTGTTGGGCCAGTTCATATGGTATAACTGGAGAGTTCGTATATTGAAATCATGCATCTTCTTATCCTTTTATTAACCCTTTCCTCGTTATACGAACTTATGCGTAACGAGTTTCCCATTTTTACTGCATCGCTGCTGCTCCGCTTATGGGGTTGGCTAATGTCGCAGACCGCAGAACGCATCTACATAATGCTCGGTCCTAGACCGCTTCAGTGGTAAGCCCCAGGCGTTGTTGCGCATTTGCCATCTGAGAAATCCAGGAAGTCTTTTTCCGACCTCGTTTTCTTACAGTTGGAGTGACCGTAGTTGATAGTGCCTTTTTAACCGGATTTTCCGCAGATCTTCTTTGAACGTGGCAATACCAACTTATTCTATTCGCCTCAAGCTGTTCGGTTACCGAATTCTTTATATGTAGACTTCCTCTTATACGCGTAGATCTAATGCAATCGCGTTTAGTGACTCCACTAGACATCCTTAACATTTTCATTTCCGCTGCCGTCATTTTGTTTTTAAACGCTTCGTACATCGTCCAGCACTGTGAACCGTTTATAAGAGCTGGTCTAATAACCGTGGTGTAGAGTTTCCCCTTTAATTTAAGTGGAAACTTTCGGTGGCAAACGATTCCCGAATTTTCTCGCCATTTCATTCTTCCCACACTCACTCTGTGGCTTACGTTGTCGTCACATTTCGCTTCCATGTTAACGATTGAAGATAGTGCTATTCGGAAGAACTATTCCGTCCAACATTATATCCGCAACAGGTCGCAACGGATGCGCAAATGGGCACGTCAAATGCTCCGTCTTTGAACGACTTATTTTAAAACCGTTTCTCTCTAGCGCATATCTCCATGAATCTAAAGCGTTCTGTAAATCTTCGACGTTATCGCTAAGTATAACTGCGTCGTCAGCGAAGAGAATTGGCGTTACATTTGATTCGCGCATGCAGTCTTTTCAAAGATAGTCGAATACTACGTTAAAGAGGAAAGGGCTAAGTACGCTTCCTTGATGCACTCCGACATTAACTGTTAGTCCAGCAGAGTTTTTAACCGCAGTTTTCACGTTTCCGTACATGTCTTGTATTATTCTAACATACGTTTCCGGTACGTTTTGAGACCTCAGCGCGGCCCATATGAGATCCCTAGGCATTCGATCGAATGCTTTCTCGAGGTCGATAAATACCATGTGTAAATCCTTAGACGAATCTCGGTGCTTTTCCATTATTATTCGTAGGCTTTGGATAGCGTCCACCGTCGATCTTCCTTCAACAAATCCACACTGGCTATTATCGAGCTTTATTATTGGCCGAAGACGTTCGTTTAAGACTCTTTCGACGATTTTCATTGTGTGTGACATAAGCTTGATTGAACGGTAGTTGTTGCATTCTCGAGTGTCGCCTTTTCCTTTGTATAATGGATCCAAGAAGCTTCTTCTTCATTGATTCGGCATAGGTTGTCCACATTTTAAGTTATTTAACAGTTTCGATAGCCATTCGCTGCCGATTCCCTCCATCTTCGACCAAACCTCTGATGAAATGCTTTCATTTTTCCGATTGCTATACTTATTTCTTCGATTGAAAAGTCCGAAACTTCCTCCTCGAATAGACCAGCTGTCGGCACGATATCACGTGGAAACTGTTTGTTAAGCAACTCCTTGCAGTATTGAAACCATGCATAATATGAAATAAATTTTTTTTTACAGTTAAAAAAAGAAATCAAAGTACCTATATATTTATTTAATCCAGTTAATGTAAAAAACCTAAAATAATTTTTTTTTTCGAATTTTATGAGCTGAACTCGATTGAAAAAGTTAAATATTTTTGATTTTTGTTTGGACAGTTTTCGTAAATCCAAGTTCGATAACTCTTTCACGCATTTTTCTCATCATCAGCAGTTCTTCGTAAGGAAGTTCGTTTTCTGAAGCCCAATCTATCAGTGTATTTAAAGCTGTCATTGCCTCTGACAGCTGAACTCTTTTCGGTGGTTGATCTTCAGGAGTATCATGCTTTGATGAATCATCATCATTATCGGTATCTTCTATGATACGCATAGGATCCTCTGCTAACTCTTGCGAAGCGTGATTGCCGACATTTTCATTAGGGGCAACTTTTCTCATCTTCGCTTAGCTCATATGAGCAGCTCAGGATGAATTGCTTGAAAGTATCGAGACGAAGGTACATCATCTTCTGTGAAGTCCTGGTCATCAGGATTGTAATATAACTCACACCAGCATTTTGAAATTGTATCTGCTCTGATTTTCTCCCACGCACTTGCTAAATATGAAACAGCATCTTTCATAGTTATTGCTCTTAGAAGGTCGTGTATACCTTCCTCCTGTCGTGCTATAAGGTTATGCACCAAAAAATTGCGGTAATACAGCTTTGTCAGCCTTATTATGTTCTGATCCATGGGCTGTTTAAGTGAGGTGACGTTCGTTGGCAACTTGACTAATGAGTTAATCGGCAGGGGGATGTCTGGGAGCATTGTCCAAAAGAAGCTAACCAAGAGTTCCAAATTCGATTTATAAAACAAAACTGTAAAACCAATTTCTAAAAATCGAAGTATTTATCCAAGCTGATTTTGAGTGATCATAATCAACTGGAATTTGAAAACTTTTAAACGTTCTTGGCTCTTTGGACAATACGTCTTAAAAAGATCGCAAAGAAAGTCCTGGCTCGAACTCGAGCGGCAGAAGCGGAAAACCTGTATCAGGAGTTGGAAAAAATATCCTCACGATCGGCAAATAGAAGACAAGCTATCCAAGAAGTTCAAACGTCGTACAACACTAAAATGCCAAATATTTTTAAGCTCGCTGCACAAAGGAGAAAAAATTCGATGGAAATACATTAAAAACGCAGACGGTCGTTTACTAACAAATGAAACGGAAATTTGTGACCGGTGGCTTGAATACTGCAAGGAGTTGCTTAGGAAACAGTTTCCACGTGATATCGTGCCGACAGCTGGTCTATTCGAGGAGGAAGTTTCGGACTTTTCAATCGAAGAAATAAGTACAGCAATCGGAAAAATGAAGCGGGGAAAGCGACGGGGCCAGATAGCATTTCATTAGAGGTTTGGTCGAAGATGGAGGGACTCGGCAGCGAATGGCTATCGAAACTGTTAAATAAATTAAATTGTGGACAACCTATGCCGAATCAATGAAGAAGAAGCTTCTTGGATCCATTATACAAAGGAAAAGGCGACACTCGAGAATGCAACAACTACCGTTCAATCAAGCTTATGTCACACACAATGAAAATCGTCGAAAGAGTCTTAAACGAACGTCTTCGGCCAATAATAAAGCTCTATAATAACTAGTGTGGATTTGTTGAAGGAAGATCGACGGTGGACGCTATCCAAAGCCTACGAATAATAATGGAAAAGCACCGAGATTCGTCTAAGGATTTACACATGGTATTTATCGACCTCGAGAAAGCATTCGATCGAATGCCTAGGGATCTCATATGGGCCGCGCTGAGGTCTCAAAACGTACCGGAAACGTATGTTAGAATAATACAAGACATGTACGGAAACGTGAAAACTGCGGTTAAAAACTCTGCTGGACTAACGAGAGTATTTACAGTTAATGTCGGAGTGCATCAAGGAAGCGTACTTAGCCCTTTCCTCTTTAACGTAGTATTCGACTATCTTTGAAAAGACTGCATGCGCGAATCAAATGTAACGCCAATTCTCTTCGCTGACGACGCAGTTATACTTAGCGATAACGTCGAAGATTTACAGAACGCCTTAGATTCATGGAGAAATGCGCTAGAGAGAAACGGGTTTAAAATAAGTCGTTCAAAGACGGAGCATTTGACGTGCCCATTTGCGCATCCGTTGCGACCTGTTCCGGATATAATGTTAGACGGAATAGTTCTTCCGAAAAGCACTATCTTTAAGTACTAAGGATCAATCGTTAACATGGAAGCGAAATGTGACGACGACGTAAACCACAGAGTGAATGTGGAATGGATGAAATGGCGGGAAAATTCGGGAATCTTTTGCGATCGAAAATTTCCACTTAAATTAAAGGGGAAACTCTACACCACGGTTATTAGACCAGCTCTTATATACGGTTCACAGTGCTGGACAATGTACGAAGCGTTTAAAAACAAAATGACGGCAGCGGAAATGAAAATGTTAAGGATGTCTAGTGGAGTCACTAAACGCGATTGTATTAGATCTACGCGTATAAGAGGAAGTCTACATATAAAGAATTCGGTAACCGAACAGCTTGAGGCGAATAGAATAAGCTGGTATTGCCACGTTCAAAGAAGATCTGCGGAAAATCCGGTTAAAAAGGCACTAACGACTACGGTCACTCCAACTGTAAGAAAACGAGGTCGGAAAAAGAATTCCTGGATTTCTCAGATGGCAAATGCGCAACAACGCCTGGGGCTTACCACTGAAGCGATCCAGGACCGAGCATTATGTGGACGCGTTCTGCGGTCTGCGACATTAGCCAACCCCATAAGCGGAGCAGCAGCGATGCAGTAAAAATGGGAAACTCGTTACGCATAAGTTCGTATAACGAGGAAAGGGTTAATAAAAGGATAAGAAGAAGAAGTTCTTGGCTTTTTGGCCAATAACTAAAGGCTTTAATTTATGAGTGCCAGTAGCATTAGTACATGCTAAGAATGTAAGATATCTCTTTTGCTATCTTCCTCCTGAGGGGGTTGGGTCAAGGTTCGAATACTACTTATGACAATTTTTTCATTTGTGTAATTGGAACTCAGTCAGACAAGTCTGCGTTTGAAGGCATAACACTGGCATGTATGTAGATTTGGCTGTTGTAGAGTTTCAAGCTCAAAAATAACCGTTAAATTTATAACCTGAATCATTCCGAGTGAAGAAAAAACTCTGTCCTATTCGGACTCCCACCCTTGGAGAGTCAATATCGAAACCAAACATACCTGAATTTCAAACCACTGCATCACAACAATGCTTTCCTTTCTCCTCCTTCTATCATTCTGCCCGCGCCCAGGCAACAGTAAAAGGGTATAATAACCCCCTTGAGGCGCGCGTAAATTATAAAAAACAAAACAAAAATAGCATTTTTTACTGACAGGCACAAATGATTTACCTGGAAGCATTTACTAGTCCAAGTTGCTTCAAGTTTAAACAGATTAATAAGTTTTTAAATTTTGCGATCCAGCCGTTACCGGCCTAAAAGTTTTGCACATCAAATGCAAATGAAGCAAAAGAAAACGTAAAGAATTTTATCTACACAAAATAACTGATTTTACTTCTAAAAAATTTCAACAGAAATTCACTTATATGACGATCATAAGACTGGATTCCAGTACAAAAATTTGGCGGTTCATATATTGGATTAATTCATATAAGTGAGCCTTCACTGTAGTACTAAAAGTCGAGGCAAAAGTAATGTCACAATGTGTATTGGCTGTCACATTTTGTTAGAAATGAAAAGGCCTTGGCTTTGTCTTCACAAAGAGTTTATTTGAAGGCGTAAAATTAAGTTGAAAAAATAAGCACCCCTGGGTTGATGCACATTTGTGCTTCTTTTGAATTGTTGCTCGTAAAACATCTGACTCCAAATTCGTAATTTCTTCTTTCATGTTGGCCTTCAATGTTGGCTATCTACAATCAAAACACAATTTCATTTGACGCTTTTTGAAAACAATTATAACACATTCACGTGATGATATGCCTTTTGCCTCACCTTGTACTTGTTAGGATAGGTTGAGAGTAGTCGTCACTGAGGTGCCCAGGGATTGCATTTTGATGAATCCCGACGAATAGTAGAGTCTTTTCAGGGATTTCACAAAAAAACAAAATGTGATGCTCGGAAACGTTACAGTCATCAGAAAACACTACCGAGGCATGACAGAAATTGAGGATTTTGACTTGGACAAGCTACGCTTCAGCAAGATGGGACTATTTGCTGTACGAGTCATCCAAAAATCGATTTATTGCACAATAATTTCAATGTTCGTATAATCAGTCGTTTTGGTGATGTTTCTTGGCCACCACGAAGCTGCGATTTGATTGACGCCCTTGGACTCTTATTTAAGGGCTGGCATTAAAGATCGATTATATGCGATATTCAGAGTCGATTCAGGCACTATAGACCAATATTGGTCAAGCTTTTTGTAAAATATGGGCCAAAACCATTGAAAATGTATTCGAAAACTGGTTTGACAGGATGGCCAGCTGCAAAACCAGCCAAGGTAGTTATTTGAATGAAATTGCGGGGCCTACGGTTTATCGCCGAGTCCGAACGGCACGCTTTAGAAGCTTTTTCGATGGCAATTTTACTTTCGGAAGTTTGCCATTGCCCGCCGAAAGGGGATGGCGATTTTGAAAAATTGTTGGTGACCCAGCCAGGAATCGAACCTAGACTCTCTGCGTGATAGTCCAATGAGCTAACTATCGCGCCATCGCCATCGCGATTAATTAAGTAAGGTTTACTCGTTTCAACAAAGTAACTGTGTTGTTTTTATTGCCATTTTTAAAAAGATACCAACAGACGGCCCATGCGTTACGTGAATATAAAATTTCGGAACGGTGCCGTGGCTTTATATATATTCTTTCAACAGATGAACTTCATCGTCCGCCAAACGTTCTTTTTTCAAGCAACGTCTTCTAGGCTTTTAACTCATAGGCTAACTAGCACCACACACACTTCGATATTGTACAGAACATGGATGATAAAAGGCAAGACTTGCATCCATTCGCCCGAAATGAAGGCTGTGGAAGCGGACTGGCAAGCCAAAAACCACTAAGTTAAATCTCCCAATCTTCGTTTTTTTAGACCAAGAAAGCAAATGAGTATAAGATCTAGTAGAAAGAGAAAGATTGTGGAGCGATATTTGGACCTCAACCAACTTAAGGTGTACGAATTGTATGTATATTGGTTAAGGGTCAGATCCATTCTGGCTCATAGCGCAATTTAAGCAGTTAGATCAGTATGATAATAATGTCCACGCAGCTTATTTTCCATATGACCGCTGGCAGTAGCCGAGTTCATTGAACCCTGTGATTCCAGGCGGATGGGACTTTAGCTTTCACGTCACATCGACATGATTTCAATACATTTTTGGGGAAGAACTAAAAGCAACGTGAGAAACAATTATCTCTTGGATTTCACAATCCCATCTGACCTGTTTGTCAGCATTTTTGAAACCCAACCCTACTAATAGGGTCGCTAAGGATATTATCGACTGGGAAGTACTATCTGAGTTTTTGATGTTGAAGAGCAAGGGGAGTTTGGTCCATGTACACAAAACAGCTTTCTGAGATGCAAAATAATTAGCCACTCGGAACGTCCTGTGAGAGTGCCCTTCATAATCTTGTGGGCAATTCTATATTGATGATGCTTTTGACAGTGCAACCTTTAACGGAACTCGGTCAGACAACATGCTATAGACGAATCACTAGTTTTGTGTGTTGGTCGAATCGGTGCTTAACATTCTCAGAAGCTCTGACGTATATGTTTAAGCGTATGCAGATGATGAAGCTGTATTGTCTGTTGCATCCTGTCTAGCGATCGTGATGTGATCGATTATTGGTTCGACACCTTCAGTCAATCCTCTCAAATATGAGGTTTTTCTATTTACATGCAGCACTGGGCTATCTGAGCTTCATCATCGGATTCTTCAACAAATTGTAGAATTTGGATGTCATTTTGGATAATAGCTGGATATCTCAAAAACATCTGAGGTGATATTTGCCTTCTGGCAGACAAGAGCTTATCATGGGAGAGGGTCCTTTGGATCTTCATGGCTATGATTAAATTTATTATGTCTGAACGGTGGAACAGGTTTCCACGACATTAAAGTATGCGGCTTCCTGCATCTACTACATCTGTCTGGCTGGCAAAAATATGCGCAATCCTTACGGCAAAGAACTACATTGTGGAATATCATCGGAGGGAGCAAAGCATTTGCATTTGTAATGAAGCCAGGCGTGAAGCAATGCTGAAAACTTTCACGACTTCTAAGTTAGTTCAAGATTGCACAGGACTTCACTTCATTGACCGCAGTGGGTCCCAGGACACAAAGCGATCACAGACAATGAAATCGACTAGGCTAGGCAAGAACCAACCTACGTTAGGACTCATTTAGGACTTCTTTCGACAGTTGGGTCTTATATGAGCGTTACTGTGTATGGCATAACCCATTGGGTTACCGGCAGATGTAACGAATGGTGTCCGATATCTCTTAGACGTCAAAGGCTTTCCTGCTGTCCCCCGGTAAAAAGATTGCAGGAAGCTTAACATCTTGATGATGGGGCACTACGCTATTGTATTACTTGCCCTGCAAGTGAAATGAGGGCACCGCAGAGCACTACTTCTGTGATTCTGTTTAATAGAGAGATGAGTGAGTCCTTGCTTCATTATCGATAACTACGCTTGTAACAAGCATTGGCGGCTAATTCTGTCATTATATCCATCTGTGTGACCTACATTATCGGGAATTTTGCATAATGCAAACACCAGGTGAGGACACTCGAGGCTTAAGGACTAGTGTTACTCTTTAAATATTTGTTGTGGATTGTAGAATCACAAACTTAATTTCTTTTCAAATCTGAAACTCTACCTTCGATCTTACGAAATAATTTGGAATCTGTGGACAGACCGTGACCCGATACAATGCCAATAAACAGTGATAAGCATCATCATTCATATATGAAATGACTGACTAGAAATGCTTCCTTTAAGGATCTGATACATTTATACCGATTTAGGTATCATCTCCATCTTCTCACAATCTCATATATAAGGAGATATGGTTCGCCCTACTAAAGAAAGAGTTCAACCAACAACTGGGTTGTATCTGATACTACAACTCTGTACATACTGATGCGCTGCCAATTAAAAACCACTCTTCCCAGCGTTCTTCGAAAATACCCAAATTTGTTTCGACTTAAATTATTAAATCCCACCCGGAAAATAGTCAGTCGTTGGTTACAAGTCATTTTATAGTCTATCCGGTTCCTCTAACGACCTTCTCTAACGCAGGTCTTTCATTAACCATCCCCCAATGGATGTAGTTGAATCCCTCTACTCTGAAAATAATTTACTTAGCATAACCAAAGTACAGAAGGGAAATAAAGTCTTTGGAACTAATACCTCATACCTCGGTAACAACAGCAGAAGAAACAAAAGCATCACCAGTAGACACTTTGGAGCTTCTTCCTGCTGCACACAAGAACACTACCAGAAGGAACCGAAATCAAGAGGCATATGATCCAGAGGGAATTATTTAGTTGAACTAGAATAGAGCACCGGATGGTTGGCAGGCGGTTTTGGCTTTGGTGCCGAAGTACGAATGTATAGTATATCTCTCTGGAGGAAGATGTACCACATAGATCCGGGCAGCAACAAATTGCCGCTACAACTTCTGTTTTTCTTGTAGCCATGTGCTGCTTGGTTGCTTCTTATTTAAAACTGTTTATTTCGCATTTTTCCCGTGTCTTGGAGGGGAGTCTTCCTTTTTTTCGTTCTAGTGGTAACTGTTGGTTACCCCGGTTGCTCCCAAGCCGCCCTCATTTTCATTTTCATTTTCTAAAGAATAAACTACGACGACTCTGGAATTAAACAGTTTTCTTCATTATGCCCGTCGGCAAAAGCAACTGTTGGCTTTGGTTGTGGGGGGTTGCTCTCATCATATTGAAGGCGTAGGTGGCTGTCTTTGGATGACTTTTCTATGTCCAAAAAGTTATTCAGAGGGTGGATGTGGATGATGTTGAAAATACAACAAACACTAGAGGGAGTCTTTCTTAAAAAAAAAAAAAAAAAAAAAGGAATTCCTAGTTAGAGGAGGGTTCCGTTCATTGACCAAGAAATCTTAAAGGTTGTGAAGGAGTATTGTCTTACAAAAAAAAAGAAGAAAAATCTGTATCTAATTATGTATCTGTTTCTATAGTTCTCCATCTCTTGTTTGTCTTTTCAGATGATTTTGCAAAATTTGACAACGAATTCTATTTATGAGGTTAAAGTAGCTGCCGCAACTTATAGTGTCATTAATCCGAAGAGGAAAGTAATTGGAAGGTTCTCCGAACCAAGGAAGGTATGTTATGAATGTTTTTTGGTTTTTTTTTATAAATAATTTATGATTTTGATGATTTGTTGTCCGAGGACGTTATGTGTAACTGCTAACAGGCTTGAGAATGGTATGACATAAATGCCAAACTAGCAACTTTGTGCGGAGAAAACCGATTACGCTAGCCAATTTTGCGATTACAAACTCGATTCCATTTTATGGATGATTTTATAAAATTCTATTCTTTCGTCATTCAATCTGGACAACTACCCCCTTTATAGTAGGAGTGATAGATGGCTCCGCAACAATCTTATTTTCGCTCAAATACAACATAATAATTCACCTTTCGCCAAGTTTTTTTTTTGGAAACAAAAGTCAGAACTTATTTTGTGTCCAGCATTTGGCCAGAACCTCCATGTTTTTAGTTGTTATTTGGGCTGTAGCAAATGAACGTTCCATCACACAAAAAGGCGAGCCCTAATTTCAAAATCAATGCAGGGCAAAGCATACGTTCGTCTTCAAGTGCAAACATCGCAGGTTGTTGTTTCACCTCGAGGAGATTAAATGCTGAGAAACTCTCTTCTGCAACTTGCCATTCAGTTTACCAGTTGAGAATCGTACAGCGACTTTATGGATTCAATTATTTAACTGTGTTTACAGAAGCCTTGGTGAGGGCGATTGCGCGATGGACTATCAGGCGGAGGGTCCATGGTTCGATCCCCGGCATCGCCAACAATTTTCCGAATTGTCATCACCCTTTCGGTACGCAATGGCAAACTCCCGAAAGTAAAATTGCCTATGAAGAAGCTTCAAAGGAGTTCCGTTCGGATTCGGCGATAAACCGTAGGCTCTGCTCAGATGTGACAAAAATGACAACATGAGCAACACAAAAGAGTGCCAAGAAGCTAGACCATGGCCCACACCGGGCTACCAGCGCCACAGTGTTTTTGGTTTTTTTCTTACAGAAGCCCTGCATTCACAAAATAATTTGAAAATGTCCCGAGGACTTAGCAGGACATTAGGCGCACTTTGTCGTCGCTATAGATCTGAACGCTGTTTTTTTAATTCAGTACTAACTTTGATTTTGAACAACACACATAAAATTTCATTAAATGGCCAGTAGAGATGAACAAGGGAACATCGTAGTAGAATCGCAGTCGATGCTGAGGATTTGGAAAGATCATTTCTGCAGACTGTATAACGGCGATGACGGACCAAATACCGCTGTCAGGCAGAATCAACCTTTCAACCTGGACGATGATGACCAACAATTCCGTCCACCCGACCTGGATGAAGTGAAGATAGCCATATCGAAGCTTAAGTCCAACAAAGCTGCTGGAGCGGATGGCCTGACTGCCGAGCTCTTCAAAGCGGCAGGCGATGACTTGGTAAGGAGCATACACCAACTCATCTGTAAAATATGGTCGGACGAAAGTATGCCCGATAAATGGAACCTCAGCATTGTTTGTCCAATTTTCAGGAAAGGAGACCCTCTGAACTGCGCCAACTACAGAGGCATCAGTCTCCTTAACATCGCATATAAAATCTTATCCGCCGTATTGTGTGAACGCCTGAAGCCGTTCGTCAACAACCTGATAGGTCCTCATCAGTGTGGCTTCAGGCCAGGAAAGTCCCCCATCGACCAGATATTCACACTACGGCAGATCTTGGAGAAGACCCATGAGCTTCAGATCGATACCCACCACCTATTCATCCATTTTAAGGCCGCGTATGACAGCATCTATGGAGACGAGCTATACAGAGCAATTTCTAGTTTCGGCATCCCTGCCAAACTCGTCCGTCTGTGCAGGATGACGATGGAGAATGCACGCTGCTCCATCAAGGTCGGTAAAGATCTCACCGAGACCTTTGATGTCCAGAAAGGATTTAGACAAGGCGATGCGCTGTCATGTGATTTTTTCAACATCGTACTTGAAAGAATAGTGCAAAACTCACGAGCAAACACATTTCATTCATTTAATATGCATTTTTATTCAACTCCATTCAATAACTCTTACATGCTATACAAAAAAACGCTTAAAAATTAGCTTAATTAACTTAAAATTATCTTATTCTAACTTACTGGCCCCATGCCGACACTCTAAGTTAAACCTAACAATTAAAATTTGTCTTTCGACGTTTAGTACATTTCATTTTTAAATTATATTGTATTACTCGTAATTGCAATTAAAACTAAGAAAATAATTTTATAACAAAAACTTAGTAAATTTTTTTTTTCATCTTTTAAAACTTAAAACTAAAACTTATTAACTACCTTAACATAATTCTTAATCTACTTAGGCTACTTAAGCTACTTAAAATTATCTTATCATTTAGGTATTATATTTTTTTTTGTGGGAAGAAGTTACCCGAAGGTTACCCATCTCTTTGTTTTTGTTGTTTTATATTTTTTTTTTGTATTTTTGTTTTTTGTATATATATATATATACACAATATATATATATATATACATTTTTTTATTATTTTTTTTTTTTTCCTTAAAACTATCCTAATCCTACATAAATCTATGTAAGTCAGCCACGGCTAGAAAATTAGGTTGCCGACCCTGCTCCTTAACGAAGCTAACTAGTGCTAGAATTCGACGACGTAGATTCCGCTCCTTCAACAAGCCACCAAAATTGTTGGTGCTGCTGAGCAACATCCCTCATGTCGCGATTCCCTACCGCTCTACTGAACCGAAGACGCTCCGCACTGCCGTGTGCGACGTCTCTATCGTAGTTAAGTCGCCTCTCCGCAGCTGTTCGAGCGACATGGAAGATTAACGGCACCGCTAATCTATCCTGGATCAGACCTTTCATGTCGAGGTAGAGGAACGCTTCTGGAGGAATAAAGCCGTCAAAGCGAACTCTCTCGTGATACATATAATTGGGGTAGTAAACCCCAGAGATCAGGTTATTCGACGAGGTCATTGCTCTTGCAATGTGCCTTCGAGTCAACTTAATAACAAAATTGTCCAATCTTATTAGGTTAGCCCTATTGTACAAGACCTCATTAGGATAGAATTTGATGTACTCCGACTCTGGTGTTCTGTATAAGCGAAGACAAGCCCTAAGGCAAGCCCTCTCAAACACCCGAATCTTTTCCAAAAGACTTGCTCTCACGTTGAACCACACGGGACAACCAAATGTAAGCATAGGCCGAATAAGGGCCATGTAGCAGATCACCTTTACCCTCGCATCGAGTTGCCTGCTATAAAACAGTCTCTTTGTAAGGGCAAAAGCACCTCTGGCTCCGGCCAGAGCAACATCTATATGTTTGTTAAAATACAGATATTGATCTAGCCAGATCCCAAGGTATCTGACTACATTACGACAAACAAGTGGCTGCCCGTGTTGTCCCATGATCTGAAACTTTCGCCAATTCTTTCTGGTATCCGCAGAGGCCCCAGACAAAGGCGTCCTAAACAGAATGGTTTCCGACTTCTGAAAGTTGATCTTCAACTTCCAGTCGTCGCAATATTGTTTAATTTTATCGAAGTCACGTTGCAAAAGTATGTTTATAACCTCAATCTTTGGACCTGATCTGTACGCGATTAAGTCGTCTGCGTACGCTATAGCATGGTGAAGTGAACCTATCAGATCACTTGTGTAAATGTTGAAAAGGATTGGCGAATTGACCGCACCTTGTTGCAGACCGTTTTTAATGTTGAATGTACCAGTAGAAGTCACATCGCCATTTTTTACGATGAACTGTCTATCTGTGAGCATATTGAAAAGAATATACAGCAGTGGTTTACTAATGCCCAGTCTGTTCAACTTGTAGAAGAGTCCCTCTAACCATACGGTATCGAAAGCCTTCTCCAAATCAATCAGGCAGGCACCCGTGCACTGTTTCTTGGCTTTGTTCCATTGGATATCAGAAACCAGTTTAGACGCGGCATGAATAACGTCATGCCCCGCCTTGAAACCGAATTGGTTATCCGGAACTATATTTCTGTCCTCAACCCACTTAGTCAGGACTCTATTGATGACTTTTTCGAAAACCTTACTGATGTTTGGAAGGAGACTGATCGACCGGAGATTCGCCGGATTGGAGGTGTCTTTATCCCTTTTGGGGATGGGATGTACCACCGCAGTTTTCCAATGCGCTGGATAATGTGCATTATTCATTGCATTGTTAAACAGGGTGGTATAAATGTCCACCGCTTCTAGTGGGAGATGTCGAAGCACAATGTTTGGTATTCCATCGGTTCCCACTGATTTCTTACTTCTTATTGTGTCGAAGATCGTTTGAAGCTCTTCCTTCGAAATAAACGGGGGTTGTTCCCTTTCATTGGCGATGACATTATTTGCCATGTTCTCGTCACTGAACTGGGTGAAACCCGAGTTCTCGATTCGCCAGTTCACTATTTCATTTCGAAGGTAGAAATTGTGCACAAGGACTCGATTTTCCAGGTCGTGGTTGGGGCCAATGATGTCATTTGTCTTGTACACTTCCTGGAAAGTCGCTCCTATAGCCTCGACCTTCTCCTGCGGATCTTCGATCACAAAGAAGTCGTCATCATCAACAGCCTCATTCGGATCTATTCCTGCTGTTGAAAGTATACGTTCATTGTCTGTCGTTCGGGCGATTTTAAGACATGAAAGGTCGTCTTGATCTTTCCTCCGAAATATTTTATTTATTTGCGGGAACATATTCGGGTTGCTGGTGTTTACAGCCCGAATTTTATTGTTCCAATACAAACTTACAGAAGACCTGTAATTTTCTTTTATTAATGTTTGGAGGTTTTTGATCGACGACTTTAATGTCATAATCTCCGGGTTGTGTCTGTCAGTAAACTGTCTGTACAAGGTCTTCAGTCTTGAGAGTAGTCTACTTTTATGTCGGTGAAGTGCGTCAATAGTTGCGTTGCGGAATAAGTGTTCGTTGTAAGTGTGTTGATACCGAGGTATCGTTTTGTCCATAAATCGTTTAATTGTCTCGTCCATTAGTTTTAGATACCTGTCAATCTCCTCGTTTGACAGATTTCTGTTGGACGGTGGGTAGAGCGAATTCGAGGAGAGTGCTCTAGTCAGTGTCCTGGAGAAGTGTGTCCAACGCACTCTACTATAGTTGTAGGAATGCCTTTGAATATACTCATCCAATTCCGCATTTTCGTTCGGAACGGTTATTTCGGTACTTAGACCGCAATGGTCACTGTCATACACAAAAGTGCGAAGACAGTTTACAGTTTGTTGGTTTGTACCTGTCAGTCGTATTCGTGTGTCAAACAACAGGAGATCCAAATAGGAGCCGTGTCTAGGAAACGACGGACTATCCGTCGCCTTTAGGCCGAGTCTATACATAACACTGTGTTGACCCCACCAATTGAATAGTAGGTTCCCTCTAGTGTTTGGTGTATTATTTCCCCAATCGCTATGTTTGGCGTTGAAATCTCCGCCGATAATGAAATAGTTTTCCTCCAATTCCAGTCTCAGGAATCGAAAAAGTGTCTCGAGCTCTGAGATGAATTGGGTGGATTGAGTAGCCTTAGGCGCATAAACAGACACCATGTATAACCGCTTTCCACTGCGGAGAGGGATATACATGATGCATGCTTCTAGCACCTGAAACCTACGCACTACACGACTGTATATTCTTTTACAACGTATGCCTTTTCTTACGAAGATTGCAACGCCTCCTCCTTGTATGGAGTTGGGTCGATTTCTTCGCATAATTTTGTACCTTTTGTGCCTCATTTTGTGTCTTTTGCTTAGCTTAGTTTCGCTAACCAAAAGCACATCAGGGGTTTGGTCTTTAAGCAACTTGAACAGTGTGGCTCTTCGCTCAATCTTAATCAGTGAATTAACATTCACTGCAAGGACCTTCAGGGTTTGCTCCGCCATGTACGTACCCATTACGACTGGAGGCGCGTTAGGCTCGGCAGAAGCGCGTAGATTTGATCCACGCGCGCAGCTTGTTCAGTAATCTGACGTTGAAACTGAGCCATCTGCCCCTGGATAGAGAGCAAGATAGCTAGAATGTCAGTTGCCGGTTCCGGTGCTCTAGGCGCTGGGGCCTGAGAAGCAACCTTCGCTTGCTGTGCCGTATTCCCCCTACCTGCCGCCATTTGGGCGTAGGTAACTTGGGGAGTAACGGCTGGTGTTTGTATTTGAACTGGTGGACGCTTAACTTCCACCTTTTGCTGCCGAACCAGATTTACTCTTTTTATGTACTGGAATTTAGGACAACCCCGATAATTGGCGGTGTGTCCCGTATTCTTACATAAAACGCAAGAGAGTTGACTTTTTTCCGACGCTCCATCCACACCCAGAGGGCATTCTTCTGATTTGTGGTTCTTACCGCACTTGACGCATCGAGGCTGCATTTCGCAGTTCGACGCGGCGTGCCCGAACCTTTGGCAGCGAACACATTGCAAAATGTTATCGCTCCGTTTTACTTTTTCCCAGTGTACAACCTGGTAGTCTAGGACTTTGATATTCCTTAGACCATCCAGTTTGCTTTCGGGAGTAAGCTGAACCAGGAAGAACGGTAGTTTCCGTTTCTCCCTTTTGGCTCTAGCTGTGGTGAACGGCTTGACCCCTACGAACTTGAGCTCTTCGCACTCTTTCTCTTTGAGCAGTGCGAGGAGCTCCTCCGGATCAGTTGACGGTTCAATCCCCCTCAGCAGCATTGTTTGCAGCTTTTCCCCCTTCGAGGTGAAGGAGAAGAACTCCGTCGTCGAATCCTTTAACAAGCTTTTTATTTTATTATAGCGCTCCACTGTGTTGCAGTGGATCGCATGTCTATCATTACTTAATCTTTTGATAAAAAAATTATTGCCTATGGCCGACTTACATAGATCAATGGTTTCTTTTAACTCCAGTTTGTAAGTATTGATCGGGGGTATCCTTTGTTTAGCTGGTTGTTGTTGTTGTTGCTGTGGCTGTTGACGCTGCTGCTCTCGCTGTTGTTGCTGCTGCTGTTGCTGTTGTTGTGGCTGTTGCTTTTCTGTTTTTTGTTGTTGTTTTTGTTGTATTTTACTTTT
Organism: Volucella inflata; assembly: GCA_928272305.1. Taxonomy (NCBI): domain Eukaryota; kingdom Metazoa; phylum Arthropoda; class Insecta; order Diptera; family Syrphidae; genus Volucella; species Volucella inflata. Next base: position 228,490,990 of record OV743716.1, on the reverse strand, counting down.
TTCCTGGGGTTGTGCCTGTTTCATTGTTGGTTCTTGCGCAATTTTTTGATTTTTTTGCTGTTTTAGCTGATGTTTCTGTGGTTGTTGTTGGGGTATGGTTTCACTCCCCTTGGGCTCCCGTTGAGAGCACTGTAGTTGCTGTTGTAGTTCCCTCTCTCGCCTTGCAACTTGCTTAGCTTTTATTGCAAGTACTTTTTGTTGTAGCTGCCTGATGCTACTATTCAGAGCTTCAACTTCGTCCTCTTCGTCCTCTGACTCGGAAGCCGCCAGAGATGCGAAGGTATTTTTGCAAATATTGTGGCCTTCTTCACCAACATATGGGAGATCGTTTTTGTCAGCTGCCGCCCTTTTTATCGTTGTTGGCGCCTCTTCCCTTGCTCTACCAGGCAGCTTTTTGGGAGAGGTTGAAAGGGAAGGGCGCTTTGCTGAGTTCGGAGTTGGTTTCAACATCCTCCTCCTCTTTATCGTCATTGCCGATGTTGCTGTTTTTGTTGTTGTTGTTGTTGACGTCTTCTTTTGAACTGGCTTAACGGCCTGATTATCAGATGACGTCGCGCCATCCTCTAATCCCGCTATTGACATAGCGGACCGTTCACTGCCACTCATCGTTTGAACACACTTTTTTTACACAATAATCCCGTTTTGTCTTTTTAACACTTAAAAAATAAAAATGGACAATGTTTATTCGGGGACTCGAACCCACGACCCTGGCTCTCTAGGCTCACTGCCACTACCACCAGGCTACCGAATACTTAATTTGTTGTTTCTAATTTGATATTTCACAAATTGTTGTTTGCTATTTCACACAAAATAAAAGCCGAAACACGCCTGTTCTCTGCGGAGATCAATGAACGACTGACGAGCAAACACAAGAGGCACTATCTTTCAAAAGTCCGTCCAACTACTCGCATACGCCGACGATATTGACATAATCGGGAGAAAACAGCGTGATGTCAGTGGCGCTTTCGCGAGTATTGAGACGGAAGCGGCGAAAATGGGTTTAGCGGTCAATGAGGGCAAGACCAAGTATATGCTGTCAAGCAAAAAGGACAACCAACACCGACGTCTCGGACAGAACGTCACCCTCGACAGATATAACTTTGAGGTAGTTAAGGACTTTGTCTACCTAGGCTCCGCTATAAATACAGACAACGACACCAGCGCTGAGATCAAGCGAAGAATAACTCTTGCCAACCGCTGTTTCTTTGGGTTAAGAAGGCAATTGAGTAGCAAAGCCCTCTCTCGGACAACAGAAGTCACCCTTTATAAGACTTTAATAATCCCGGTCGTGCTCTATGGCGCAGAGGCATGGAAATTATCAGAAATGGATGAGAGTGTTCTTGGTTGCTTCGAGAGAAAAATTCTTCGGGCGATCTTCGGTCCCGTCTGCATTGACGGTGAGTGGAGGAGGAGATACAACGACGAACTGTATGGACTGTACAGCGACATGGACCTAGCCAGAAGAGTGAAGATCCAAAGACTGAGATGGATTGGTCATGTAAAGCGCATGGACACCAATGCTCCGGTCCGAAAAGTCTTGCAAACTTTTGTGTGGTCGTAAGTCCTCAATAGCACGAATAATATTGGCTTTCAATGCGTCAATTGTGATTGGTTTGTCAGTGTAGACTTAACGCATCTCAAAGAAAATAATCAATAGGCGTCAAATCCGAAGACCTTGGAGGACAATTTAAAGGTCCACTATGCGAAATTATTCGTTCAACGAGTGTTTTGTCCAATGAGTTAATTGTTTCGTTTGCTTCATTGCACTTAACCTCATCCTGCTGAAACCACATCTTTCTACATCCATGCAACTCAAGAGGAGAATTCATTAATCATGACCCTATAGCGAATATCCTTGACCGTGACACGCCGATTAGCTTCGTTTTTCAAAGAGAATGGTCCGATGACTCCACCAGGCCATAGACCTGGGAAGTAATGGAGTTTGCGACAATTTTTCTTATTGATATACCCATTGAGGCAAGACGTGAAGTCGATAAATTCGAGTCTTCTTTAACGCTCTCCTGAGGGGATGCAATATTCTCTTCAGTAGGCACTCTTCCTATGCGTCTCTGTGCCACTGCATATTCAAAAGAAAATATTGTCCGAAAACGGTCAACAAGGACACACAGAACCATAGTTATTGAACCAACATTTTTACAATTTTGTAACGTTGTTGAAGAGTGTGTGTCATCATCCTTCGATACTGGCGTCAGATCCTACATTGTTTTCGAACCTATTCGTGAAAACCTGACCACACTCTTTTCGTGACTTAGCCGATTTCGCACTTTAGAAGATACCGAGCTTTTGGTGTCATTTTATCAATTGGCATGTCCATAAGACCAAAGACAGAATACATTCGGCACCGAAGGGTATTAGAACTTCAGTGCGTGTTTCTTGTAACATTGACGAATTCGTTTAAGGCAGCTTGTTCCTTCTCGTAAAGAAAACAATATCACATTCGAGAAAATAACTAAATATTAATTTCTAGTACCCCAATCGTCGACAAGCGTGTTACTGCTTTTGATATAGAGCATTTAACCGACTGTCATGATTTAACAGACAGTTCAGCTTCATCATCTGCATATACCTAAGCGTAGATTTGAAACTAAGCCATAGGCGCGAATATACGGAAACACCTGTTCACCACAGCAATCCTATCCCTGTTCAACAACATTTTTATATCCACAAAACTGGAGATTCGTCTAAGGTCTGGGCCATGTTATCAGTGAAAGAAATGCATTGTCAAAGGAACTCGGTGGAGGCCTAAGAAAGGTGTTTTCAGGAATAAAGTTCGAAAGTAAAAAGTCGAAGCTGTAAAGCCCGAACTAAAATGTGAAAGAAAAGTTATTTCTGCAGACTGTTCAACTGTGATAATGAACAACACCGACGTTAGGGAGAAGGAAGCATTAATATAAATGATTTCCATCCATCTGAGCAAGATAAAGTCAGGACAGCAAACCCCAAAGTAAAATCCAACCAAGCTCCTAAAGTCGATGTATTAACTGCCGAAAAGATGATCGTTGGATATGAGGCATGCATGAGCCAAATTCAATCCAATTTAAGACTTGCATTAACAAAAATATGCCCAACGAAGATTCCCTAAACTGCGCCAATCCAATCTGACATTTTATGTGAACGCCTTAGACCCTTCGTCAGCAGTCTGATTGACGTCTATAAGTATCAAATTGTGACAAAGTTTTCACAATTTTGCAGATCCTAGAATAACACAAAAGTTCCAAGACGCAATACACTACCTGTTCATTGATTTTAAACCACATACATACCGTGTATAACAAAAGTATAAAGCCGAAATATGCATCCTGTGTCTAGTTTTGGCGTGTCTGCTGTCTGAATGCAACGAGACTTTCAATGCCAGAAAAGGAATTCAACAAGGCGATGTAGTGTCACGTGATGTAAACAAAATCTTCCGTAAAAGAACTGTCTAAAACTCGCACCATCTTTTAACTTTTTTAAAATCGATTTCTCCTGTGGTTAAGTGAGCACGTCTTTCAGAAACACCCATATGAAGTTTCAAGTCGATCTGTCAGATAGTTTTTTTTGACGTCCATTCAAGTCGACCAACTCGTGAGTCCTTTGAAAAATACAGAAAATTAAGAACCAAAGCATGATCGAATTGGGTGATGATTGTCCTTCGCGATCCACAATATTTGGACTGAATTCGAACGTGCCGGAACAACGTTGAAAGATGACCCTCGTTGAGGACGGCCAAAAATGGCATTTGTTCCAGTTCAATATATGGTAAAGGAAGCTCTCCGCAAAATGGGTGCCGCGTTTGCTTAATTCTGAATACAAATGTGTTCGAGTTGTAACATCAGAGGAATGTTTAGATCAGGAAGGATCGCATGGATTTTATACGTCAATTCCTGACTGTGAATGAGACATGTATTCATCGGTACAAAAATTCAATCGAAAGAGTGGAGAAAGCGCAGCGAACCGACTCCAAAGAAGCCAAGACAGTTAAATTGGCCGGCAAGGTGATAGCTTAGATTTTTTTTTTAATGCGAAACGTATTCAGCTGATCTTGATTAACTTGAAAAGGGATAAACATTTAATGGAGAATGGTCTTTTGGGCAAGTTGCTGACAGCGATTCCACAAAAATGTCCCGAAATGACAATGCGCGTCCTCATTCGCGTGCTTTGGTCCAACAGATATTGAACCAGCTGAAGTTCCAACTCATCCAGCATCCACAGTATTCGTCAGATTTGGCTCCCTCGTACTTTCATTTGTTCCCAAACTCCAAAATTTGTCTAGCTGAGCACCGTTATTTAACCAATAATAACTTAATAACAGCTATTAACGACTACTTTGAATACCTTGAGCGAAATCGCTTTCGGGATGGGATAGCTTAGTTGCAGAAAAGATGTGAAAAATGCGTTTTGGAATTTTTGGAAAAAGTCTCCTTGCGAATTTGACAACTTTTCACCCTACCCTAGCACGTCGGCTCCCGTATCAACTCCGAGAACAAGCCGCTCCGAGAACAGTCGAAAATCATGCAAAGCATCACTTTGGCTAATCGCTGCTTCTTTGGATCCAAAAGGATCCATTATTTATATATCGTCCCTTAAGAAACCAAAATGCCTCTGCCGGACCCTGTCCCACCCTACTTTACGGTTCAAGAACTTGGACACAGGCGAAAATGCTCTCGGACGCTTCGAGAAAAAAGTTCTTCTCTAATTTTTGGGTTTCATTTGACTCAATGAAAACATTGAGCAGACATTCCAACAGCGAATTTGACGAATTGCAGAGCGATGCTACCAACCCCCAATAGCTCGGCTTAAATGACTTGGTCACCTTGGACACTAGCGCAGGCGGTCGAAAAGTCTTTTCAACAAAATGAGACAACCAAAAGCAGCTGGCAGAATACATCCTCGCTGAAGAGACATGTTTGCGGAGGTCATCGTTTACCTCATTATAGTAAGTACATAGGTACTAGGTGGCGCAAAAGTTATCACTTTTTACTTTGAAATTTGTGAGGTAAGCAGATACAAAATACACTTCAACAAGACATGAATCGCTATACTCCTTAAGAAAAATAATTCGTCGGTGGTGTTGGCGCAATGTAATTTTCGGCGCACATTTCCCGGTCGTCCCACACCAATTGGGCAAACACTACGATGTTTAGTCGCTCGCCTAGAAGAGTATGGGAACACACGACATTCTGCCAGGTCTGGCTGCCCCCGGTGCAGCCGTTCTGATGAAAATATCGCAGCTATGGTTGAAGATGTCCCAGGGGATCCCGAGGTATCGACCAGATGACATGCCATCCAATTGGCCAACAATCGGCGGTCCTTACGTGGACTATCGGTGATGGGCTGTAAGATTTTCACTTCCAAGTTGCAGACAGCGTATCGGCTGTTAGCTCTTGACCTCCAAGCGCATGCAACCTACTTTTCATCATCAATCAGAAATCATCATGAGCGACGAGGCTCATTTCCATCTCTGTGGATATGTGAATCAGTAATATTATCGCTTCTGGGGTACCGAAAATCGCCGTATAATCCAACAAGAGCCATTATACCAGCTCAAAGTTACCGAATGGGATACGCTGAAGTCGTCATTGGACCTTATTTTTTTGAAAACGCCACGGGCCAAAGGATTACTGTGAACGGCGAGCACTATATAGCCGTGCTCATTAACTTTCTGCTTTCTAAATTGAATGAATTAGGACTGGGGAACACGTGGTTCCAAAAAGATGAAACATCGGCGCATACTGCACGAGCTATAACTGAAAATCGCCTAACTTCTCGTTTTGGGAATTTGCACTGGCCAACAAATTCGCTTGATTTAACCATCCCAGACTTCTTTTTGTGGTGTTCTTTGAAGTCACGAGTCTATGTCGAAAAGCCTCAAATTCTCAAAGAGAATATGCATTAAGAATGCGAAAACGTATCGCCCGAAGTTCGGGCAAAAGTGATGGGAAATGCCATAAATCGAACCCGAATCGTCATCAACTCTGGTGGCGGCCACTTAGCCGAAATTATTTTGCCGACTTTATGAAAAAAAAAAATTAAGACATCAAATAAGCATAATCTAAAACCAGAGCGAACGTTTGTTATTTGTAAAAAAAATTGCAGACAAGGAACACCGGGTGACAACTTTTGCGCCACCTTGTACCAAATGGTTTGGTTGGCGTTCACCTGCTCACGGAAGATATCGGATCCTCAGTGAACCCTCTCTACTGGAAGCTAAAATACTATAGACAACTGTAGATCTGAAAGTAATCATGTAGAGGAATAGATTTATTTATTGTGCTGCAGGATGGTCTTAGGATCATCACTAAAAATTCCCAAAAACGTTCATTATGAGCTGTAAAACTGCACGCAGGGAATGGAGCTTATGGTTTTGTCAAATATCGTTTTAAAATAAGGAATAATGATTGCACAAGCCTACTTTCTTTCATCTATCGCCAGTTCATTGGCTTTCCTTGCCCCTAAACAAAGTTTCAAGGAACAACTAGTCCTTATATGTATTCTCTGTCTGGTTCTTCCTCTTGGTGACTAAAAACCTTCTGATTCACTGCTCCGGTTATCCTTACTTTCAATTAATAGTTTTTTCTCCCTTGCAATCATGTCCATATTTATGTATCTCGAGTAGACTAAAGCTTTTGTTAACCAGGACAATTAAGTTTGTCCATAAAATTGTTTCTTTTTCTCTAAAAAAAATGTCCGCTCATACTTTGTTCAGGTCACTTACTTGCATAAATCAATGCTTAACACACAGCTAAGGACTCCAGCTAAACGTGACTTACGATTCACTATAGAATAAAAAAAAAAAAAAATACTTAACACGCTGCTTAATGCACTTGTTTTTGGCATGACTTGCAGAAGAGAAAAAGGATGCAGGATCTTCACACTACCAGTATAGTCCAAAACATTAATTACACCAAACTAAACACTCTCTTTATCCCCACCCGCACACATACTATACATATAAATATTAAACTTTACCTGTTATTATTATTTTTTCTCTTTTTTTTTTGTTTGTTATCCTGGCAGGACAATCCTTTTGTTTAAAGTTTCCTTTCTTTATGGAGGATCTCCATCTATGAGAAGGTTGGAAGGAAAAAATTCCTACTACACTGCGTACAATAGATTGTCTCCTTGGTCCTTAATGACTTTATATTCCCACCAGGAGCTGTTCATGACAAATACTGCAGGACTAAGGGAGTACGTGATTTTGTTCGTTTTTATCCTATTTTTAAGAATAGGAGTCCTTATTAAGGAAAGGTTAATCCTCCTATGCATCCATACATTTATACGTACTCGTATACAAGTAGCACCTACACCGCTGGTGTTTGTTAGAGAAAAAAACAAAAATAAGGTATCCTTCCTCCATACATACAATATTTAGGGTCCTGTGATGGGGTGATTTTTTTTTTTTATAATTCTTTCCATAATCGAGGTCGAGGTTTTTTTTTTTTTTTTTCTTGTTTAAAGTTGAATCCTTGTTGTTTCGGTGGCTCGTCGTCGGTTCAGTGGTGCCCTGTTTTTGGGGTTTCACGAGGGGTTCAGCTATAAATTATAATCGCATTATCCTTTAAATTAAAAATGGGAAATTTTTTTTATTTTTAATTTTTTGTATTTGTTTTGTGTAAACTTGCAACAAAAGGGTGCAGCAACTTTTTTTCTATACATAACTCCCATCCTGAAGCATAAATTTGTTTCGTGTTCTGTTCGCCTTTATATAGGTACAAAGTCCTTGTGCTGTATGCATTCAAAAAAAATATCAACAAAACATACGAGGATGCATAAAATACAAGGATATGCGTTGTTTATTTATGTCATGTTTTGTTTTGGAGTTCCTTTAACATTGTTTTTATAATTCATGAGCTTTTTGTTAGATTTGTTCGATGGGAGAAGTTCCATTCAGAGTTAAAAGTTTACTCGATCAGGTTCGACCTTTCTTCTATGGTCCTATGGTTCTCACCTGAATAAGGCACGTACAGGCGCTCTAAGATCAGATGAAGGCATGTCAAATTCGGCTTCAAAGCATGTTCACTTCCAGAATACTCGTATCATACCTGGCTATATTGGGGATAGCCAAATGTTTGGTCTTCCTTGATGTAACAAGTTAGGTTGCATGTGGTCAAAGCAATTTAGGCTTCACGCCTTAACTCTTGGAATTAAGGTCATCTCCAGTTTCTGTGTATCGTCCCGCACTCTGTGACACAAAGCAAAACTGGCAGCATCGGATCTTATGACCGCCTGATCTGACGGACTGAACTCCCTTTCTAAACAAGCAGATGCTTTCTGCGGCTCTAGGTCATAAATGAAAGACAATATTTCCGCTCAAGGGAGTTCCATCTCAACAAATACTCACAGACCATTATGCGATCCATAACTTTTCTTTCACTGTGTTTGTGAGGAACCCAAAGTCTTTTTGATCTCTTCAAAACGGTTGTACGGGCGATGTTATACCACCGAGCGATCTCCTTTGTGTTCTTGGCGCGTACTGCTGCCAAGATTTGATCGTCGTCTATGGTCTATGGTGGAGCGAACTGCATCAGCAAGGTCTGTATTTCCTGAAAGAAAGAGTGTAAACCAACACTTAAAAGTGTCACCTGGATCTCGAAACACGCGTTTCGCCTCTGTTGCTTTGACACCTTTTTTAAACCAAAGAAGCAAAATATACCGAATATGCACGTTCTTATTCTCCATTAGAAAAAAAAATTGAGCACTTAAAACACGTTCGACCAAAACAAATTCTCGTAACAATGTAAAGGATTACCCTATCTATTGAAATAAACAACAAAAATTTCATAACGGTATACATATTGTACAATATTGTACACAATCACCCCGCAACCAACTTTTTAATATCAAAACTCAACTACTGGATGTAAAGGTTGACCACACAGGTTGTATGGTCGTTAGCTGTCATTTACTTTCATCAACTGAATTCAATGGGGTTGATCCTTTTGACAGATATCATACAATCTTGGGCAAATTTAGTGATAGAGTCGTTTCCACGCTACGCTCGGCCAGCGCGTATACGTCAAAATATTACTATATCACAAAGAGTTCAAGTGCCAGTCAGGCACCTCAATTCGTCGCGGAAGTCAACAATTTGGCCTCACTTATGGCACTGTACGGCAAATTTTAAAAATCGATCTTCATTTGCACGCCGATAAAATCCAAATTACATAACAATTCAAGCCTTTTGACCTTAAGATGTCGCCGATTTGTTAACTGGATGTTGGACCGCCAGGACAATTCTTCATCAAATTTTATCTTTTCCGACGAAGCCCATTTTTGGATGGATGGGTATGTTAATAAACAAAATTGTTGTTTCTGAAAACCGGAAAACTCATATAGAATTCACGAAATCATTGGCCCATACTTTTTCGAATATGAAGCTGGAGCGACATTTGCATTGAGAACGTTACCGCAACATGTTGACTGGCTGCTTTTTTGCCAAAATTGAATGAATTGGGTCTGGACGATCTCTGGTTTCAACAGGAAGGTGCTACAGCCTACACAAGCCATCAATCAGTCAATTTATTGCGTACAAAATTTTGAAGATTCCATTATTTCGGTTAGAGGAGAAGTTTTTTGCCCTCCACAGTCGTGCGACTTGACACTTTTAGAATTTTTCCTGTGGGGTTATTTGAAGATTAAGATCTATGCGAATAACCCTGTGGCAAACATAACATCCAAACTGATATTGTGGCCATTGACTCACTTATTTTTCAAAAAGTCATCGTTAATTTTGACCTTCGAATGGTCGCTTGCAACAGAAGCCGTGGTGGTCATATGAACGATGGTGTGTTCAATTGCCATAGACCGAACTTTAATAATCAATAAATATCAACGTTGGTTTTACAACAAATGTGTGTTTAATTTCATGAAAACTTCTACGCTAGCTATTGGCTCGCCCGTTATTTTCTATTTTCTACTCCTCATTGAATATTAGTATAAAGAACACTTAAAAACTTGTCTATTGACTAAATGGCCAAATGTTGAAGCCAAAGATATTCATTCATTGAATTGAATAAAAATGTAATTGAATTGAAAACTTTCTGAACTCTACCGAAACATAATCTAGCTAGTCCTTTTGCTATTTTCGAACTCCTATCTCAAGCACCCTGGATAGATAAAATAAAAACGTATTGTAGATACTATACATATGGTGGACTACGAGTATTTGAAGGAGATGATTTGGTGTGGTGAACAAAAAAACTCATTTCATATAGACGGATCAGTAAAACCTTTTTGTCAACGTTCTTATTGACTCCTACCAGTGCGGTTTTACTTACTTACTAACTAAAGGTAGCGCTACAGTCCGGTGTGGACGTAGGCCTCAGGCAACAAGCCCCTCCAGCCAGCTCGATCTTTCGCTGGGTGTGACCAGTATCGCATGCTAAGTTGACTTGAGTCCCCTTCCACTTGCTTCCTCTACTGCCCTGTCCATCCGGCGCTTTCGAAGACTTTTCAGACCGGAGCGTTGGTGTTCATCCGCTCTACAATGACCCAGTTATATCAGACGTTTGACCTTCACTCTTCTTGCCGTAATTCGTTAATTTATCTCATGCTCCACTCACCCAGAATGCAGACGGCACCAAAAATCGCCCGAAGAATTTGTTTTTCTCAAACTAGCCAACAGTACCCTCATCCTTTTTGGATAATGTCCATGGCTCTGCGTCATAAAGCAAGATTAGGTCTATAAAGGTCCTATGAAGGGTCACTTTTGCTTTGCTAGTCAATTGCCTTCTTAGCCCAAAGAAGTAGCGATTGGCAAGAGTTATTCTCCGGTAGATTTCAGCGCTGGTGTCGTTTATAGCGGAGCCTAGATAAACAAAGTCCTTAAAATCCTCAAAGTTCCGTTCGAGACGTCGGTGTTGAATGTCGTTTCTGACCGTTGAACCCATTTTCACCGCTTCCGTTTCAATACTACCGAAAACGCCACTGACATCACGCTGCTGCGGGTAAGGCTGAAAACACAACGGAGCGGACATGACGTCCAGTCTTTGTCCGACAAAAGGACGATTTTTATTTCAACATACACCAACCGGAACGAATGTAACAAAACTAATCATTTCACTTTTCTGTCCCGTTTGGTGTGTGTTAGAAAAAACGAAACATGAGTTCGCCACACATTCTCTACCTAAACTCTCAAATAAATAAACGCCACTGCCAAAAAATCATCAACAACGAAATTTTGTCGGTGAAAAACAACTTTCCAGGAATCGGCAAGGACAACCGTCTTTCTGTTCTGTCCTGTCGTTTTGTTTTGTCGTATGCAGTGTGTGTTGCTCCAAAAGTAAGTGTCCAATAATAGGCAACGACACTGGTTCGCAGCATGCTTGTTGCATTCGGTGTTTGTTGATCGTATGCAAACCAATATACTCGTATTTTCGACAAGCAGTCATGGAACTCATCGACAGAAAATTATGTCGTTTGTCCCGTCCGCTTTGGTGTGTGTTGACTCATAAGAATCTCTGGATTGTTGTTCGATACGATTACAAAAGACAATTTGTTCGGTCTGGTGTGTTTTCAGCCTAATTGGATGGAGTTTTGAAAGATTTCGCCTCTTGTGTTAGCGCGTGAGTTATGCACAGCGCATCGCCTTGTCTTAATCCCTTTTTGACATTAAAGGTTTCGGTGAGATCTTTACCGACCTTGAGGGAGCAGCATGTATTCTGCATCATCATGGTGCACAGACGGACGAGCTTTCGCCCGACCATATTTTACAGATGGATTGGTGTATGCGTCTTACCAAGTCATCGCCTGCCGCTTTGAAGAGCTCGGCAGTCAGGCCGTCTGCTCCAGCATCTTTCTTGGACTACATTCTTGATCGGGTGGATGGAATTATTGGTCTACATCGTCCAAGTAGTAGCCTTCCTATTCCTCAATATCGACTCTGGTTTTAGGTCTTGTAGTTCCACTTTTGACCCAGTATCCAGCTATACCAGAGCCATGCTCAATTTTCGTAAACCTGTCATTCTCACCAGGTTGTGGTGCACCGTAAAGTTTGGAAGCAATTTCACCGTGACTCTTGATGTCAAAAAAGCGTCATATAAGGTTATCCACTGTCATATCACTTATTTGTGTTTGACAAAATTGTGCGAGATTCTCAAGGCAATTACAACATTGGTCCATAATTCCCTTGCGATGGATTGCACATGTTGAGCCTGGGGAGTCTTCAATGTCTACTCAAATGGCCTTTCCAATGAAGGAAGAATTCGCCTTAAATAGCGCTGATTAAAGCGTTAGTGTACCACCATCTAAGTATTAAGAAAAGCTCCTGCTGGGAGGGGGACTAAAGTTGTCCATAGTACTACAGTGTGTTGTGAGCATATAGGCTGGATCTGAAGGCGTCGGACACAGCGAAAAAGTCGCGAAATAAAACGAGAACATTTCAAAAGCCAATCAGAAAGACACAACTCTGTCATGATGTAATATCTACCACCCAGATGTCGACTGGTATCTGCAGAACATACGAGTATTACGGTTTTAGGCTAAGACGCAGCTTTTCCAATGGTTTTAACTTTCTTGAGAAATAAGAAAATAAGAAGGACCAAGTTCATCAAGTGCTGTTCTAGTATTCGAAACCTAACATCCTTAATAGAGTTTGAGCATTATGCTAGTATGCTAGCATTCAGGCTCATACAAATTTTTGGCATTGATGGGTACTCGTATAAAAGCCGGTCCCCGAATCAGTAGATTTGACAACAAAGTGAAAAGAGTCTTCGGTTTGTCGTTGATTTGGTCGTAGCAGACACATTCCACTGTCTCGTGAATCATAAATAACAACATCCCATAAGAGTCGGAAGAGTTGAAAGCCCGGAACTTATTCGAATTTAAGTTGCAAATGTCAGCTTATGTGAAAATACCGGCCTGGTCTAAGAGTGCTCTAAAAAAAACAATTTTTCGACAAAGTGTTACCCCAAACATTCGATGAACCTTTCCAAAGTGACAACAAAGTTTGAAGTACATCCTCCCTCTTGTATCATTAAGAATAAAACAAAATTTATTAGATTTTGAATTATTTAAATTTTTTTTTATAAGGTTTAATTTTAATACAATTGTATTTGTTTGTCGTATTATTTTAGATACTTTTGCAACCGCTTTGTGAAAAGATTCAACCCTTGCTGAGACTATCGCATAATGACTACAATTTGGCTGTGCTTGTTGGAATTATATTCAGTTGTTTCGGGATTGTCCTCATTGTGATGGCGTTCTTTTTATGGAGGTAAGTTAAGTTCTTAAAAAGTATCTACCAAGTGGTATGGGTGGGTAATTCTATGTGGTTTGTCTTTGTTTGTTTTTTTGAAAAACAATTCGAAAGCATGAATCGTATCGTGTATGCTAGTATCTTCCTCTAATGAGGCAGTTGCGGCTTTTGTATTGTTTTCGATTTTCTGTTGCATTGTTTACGAAAAGAACTTGTTCTGTTCGAGAGAAGCTAGAAGACGTCATCATTCCGTATTGAAGAAAATATGTATCGTGTTTCACAGTAGATAGTTATGGTTTCCTTGAATTGGTACAGTTTAACTTTTTAAGATAATTTCAGGGATACATTTCGTTGAAAATTAGTCAAATGGAAACTGGGAAAATGAAATAGAAATAGCTGCAGTAGCCTTGGCTGTAGAAACAAAAATTCAAATACAAGTACAGATACTCAAACATTCCCCTAATGAATGGGTATAATGCGTTTTAGAGGGAGGGGTTTAATTAGTTTTGTTGTTTAAGAAACAAATCTCGCTATGGCGTTGGTTTGTTCAGGAAACTACCAACAATAGAGGGTATTGTTAGATGAACGTTATGTGGGTGGGTAGAAGTAATAGAAAGAGCTGCATTTCGGCAGCTTTTGTTGTTCATCAATTGCGAAATGCGTTGAAAACTAGAACAAGGTTAGATTTGGACGGGAATTTCCAAATAATCATTTCTTGTGATTTTCTCTTGTATCAGTAGGATAGAAGCAGCACTGTTTCAATTGGAATTTGCGAACACTGCTCGTTGTTTCTGGTTATGTATTGAAACTAACTTGTCATGGCCAGTTCTCTATCAAACTTAGCAGGTAGAGTTGTTTCAACAAAACTATCGTTTATCCACTTGTTTCACTGATACCTTTGGTTAGCTGGTTCAATTTACTTCTGCTCTTTGTAGTACATTTTAAAGTATCTCTCAATATCTGCTCAAGCTGTTAAGTAAGAAACTAATAATGTTACGTATTCGCCACCGTGTCATATCGCACTGTGGTAGTGTGGTCCATCCAGTTGATCTGGAGATCGCCGGGTTCCTTAATAGTTTTGAGTTACTACCTACATATGTATGCTATTGACGATAATGATAATTTGTCGTCCCCATACGAAAGTTAATTACACTGTGCTTGTTTCCTACCATGTTGTCATACAAACTGTACAACATATTAAAAATTTCACTGCCGTTGGTGAATGACCATGTGGACTGACCCCAGTATATAGTATCAATTAAAAATCTATAGACTTGCAATGTCTTAAATCTAAAAGTCGTACAATTTATTCTAGTTGTTAAGTAATCACTTAATATTTGACAAGTTAATTATACCTTAATTGACCTCAGATACAAGTATCTTGTTACTACTCATTAATTTCTAGGAACACGTCAGCGATTCATCATCATTGAATTCAAATTAAGTAGCTTACGCAGGAATACCTAATGAATGTACATGGGTAAAATGGTAATTGGAATACGCAGCAGGGGAACGGTACTGTTGGTTTTGACTGTTTGTTTACTCTTCTGTATTGACAGAAAAACTAACATTTCCAATCGATAATGAAGGTTCAAACAAATAATAACATAAAAGACATGACTTCGCATCTCATTCGGATTTATTGTAGATATATGTACACAATTAGAATACGTCCGATGTCTCGAGGCTGTTTTACTTTGCAAAGCCTTGATCTTAACAAGTTTTAGCGACTTATTCATATGGCAACTAGAAACGAATGTACAAACATGACTGACAACTAACATACACATGTGGAATAAAGAAGTTACTTCCTATCCGTGTAGATATAGAAGTAACTTCCCACATTGTTTATTCCGAAGACTATGTCGGTATAAGTTGTAAAATCCATACTCGTTTTAGGGATGGCCATATCGTCACATACATTTTTAACTTATGTAACTGCTGATGCACCTGAAAGTTCCCAGTAGCAGGGTTGTTGCAGGAAAATGAATAGTTTTACTGTCTCAGCAAAATCTTAAAAGGTTACTCTGTTGGTCGGATCGCAGTGGATTCGCAGTAAACTACTATAAAATCCCTATTTTTCAAAAAATGCAAAATTCCAATCATAGACCATCCTTCAATCAACAGTACCAGCTTTGTATTTTCCAATCCGATACATTGAAACATTTGTCAAAAATGAGCAAGGTACTTAACAGTGTCTTTATGCTTTTGCAAAAAGCTATCTGTACTTCGGTTTGCATTAGCCACTGGCCATACGTCTCGGTTATAAGACCCATACTCACCTTCGGTGTTGTTGTCTGGTGAACGGGCTTAAGCAATGCCGTCAATTGCAGCAAAGTCTATGCAAAAGCGGACTAGATATTCTGTTACACTTGACGAGAGGCAAGAGGCTTCTAACGCCTTAAGCTACCACACAGTTGACAAGTGTAAACTATTTTGTCACGCTAATATTCTTAACACACTAGGAATCCCTCCAGGGATCATCGATTGCATAATGCCCCGACATTGGTTTAAAGAAGACTTTCATGTAGGCATCCTCTCTGGGAGAAAGATGATTTCATGGACGATGTCGTCAATCCATTTCTATGCGGATACACCCAAGACTGATAGCTGAGTTGATGGCGATGTCCTCTTAAATGAATTTAATCTAAATCTCTCATGTATTTCAGGCGAAAAACAATTAACGATTTAAAAAGTCCTGTCCTGGACTTAGTCTCACAAAATTCTAAAACCATATCTGCTTTGGACTGGCGATCATCCCTCAGGGAGATGGCAGTGTAGTTTCACATTCACCTTTGCTGGGTGCTGGAGTACAAAGATATTCCAGGGGACTGTATGGGCCAAATTGGAACCACTCTGCAATTCTTACATGAGAAAGGTATCATTGGTATACCAATCGCTGCGTGCAAACTAAAATTAAAGCTGGACCAAAGGAAATCTGACCAAAACGATCTGAATCGCTAAGAGTTTTATCTATCTAAATATCTCAGCGAAATACTGGATCATTGCAAAAGTTCGTGACTGATCTTCATACGTAGCGGAAAGTTTGCTGTAGGACGCAACTATTCTTTGCTTTATGAACTTGTTGTATACCAGGTCGGCATCATAAGCCATTATATCGGCGCATTGTTTGGCGGAAAAAAATAAGCTAAACCCCATCTCCGTGGCCTTCTATATCTGCATGACGCATCTTTCGGCTCGACTCGTAGCAGATGACAAGATTTGGGTTCTGTGCACCAAAAAAGAGCTGGAAACGAGCTGGTAAAGCTGGAACACCAGTGTCAGGGGTATGATTTCCTTCGAGCTTCTTTTATCTAGCGAAACACTCATGACGAATTAATACTGTGAGCAACACTCTATGTTCAAGAAAATCATAGGGTTTTGTCTAGTCGTAAAGGCGTCACTTTCAATCATGATAACGTCAATCCACATGTCGTCGACAAACGCTCCAAAACTGCGGTTTCTTCAGAATCGTTTGAATCGAATTAAATTTGGTCCCTTCAAGGCTGTCGAAAACTACCTTGCGATGTTTTTTGGAAAGAAAACCACTGAGTATCTTTGAAAGCGGAATTCGCAAGCTCGTAAAGTGTTGAGAGATAGTTGTAGAAAACAACGGGGACTAATAAAATTGTGTTTCAATGTCTTACTTTTGTAATGATCCAATTCATTAAATGTTTAGAGCACGAACACTGAACTACCTTAAGCATTAGCCATAGCTTTCAATCCAGTTGCTCATCTTAATAAGAGTCCGTTTTGTGACTTGATTGTAACCTTAGGGTAACCTGCTCTTCTGATTGTCTAGCAGAATGCTGTCGTTGAAAAGATGCCGAATACTACCATTAATCAGTTTCCCTTTGCACAAATTTAGTGTATCGAGTTTCAAATATTTCCGAACTTTTTACGATATCAAAGGCTGCAGAAGATTTTCTAAATTATGTTACTATCTTCCCTTGCAAGTGTTGGAGAATAAGTTCAATGGAATCGGTTACAAAAGTAAGAGTCCCACAGCATCTTGTACTTTCTTTTAAAGAACCCATACTGCTCTCTTGTCACCAGCACTTTGGTTATGCTTTGAACTCAAAGTTTGGGTAGACCCATGTCGGAATGGTCGGTTATCTAGGCAGGCAGTAAATATTGTTCTGTTGTCCACTAAGGTGTCATTTGTAGAATTATTAATTACTCTGTTAACACTGACTTTTCAGCCAACGATAAGCTGATGCTCACCGTCATACCCTCATTCGGATAAACACCCATGTTTCGCCTTTATTTCGTTTGCCTCTTGATGATGATAACATCATTTATTTAAGAGGCCTATTCTATGTAGTGATACCGCATTAACACCTATCTCACGCATTATGTTCTTAGGAAATGGGATCTTACAAGTTTGGGCATAAGATCGGCGATCTTAATCCTATGGTCCTTTTCCATTTTGTATCGTGAGAGGTTATACCTTAATATATTGTCCATAGGATACAGAAGCTAGATTGAATGCACTCAAAGGCCCCTGCCTTAATTAGTTGAATTTAATTGAATGCATTTTTAGACGTCCATTCGCGGTCATGTTTAGCATGAGCTCGTCGTAGGTTCTACTCTGTAGTCATCAAGAGGCAACAATATAGTTTGGTCTTCAATGGAGCTATTATTACAAGTCTAAGATACTGTGTACTCTTTTTGCCATCAATCATTTAATTGTCCTGAACCTTATGCATGAGTTGGATCCAATTTTCCACAAATTTTGCACGTTATTCGGCCGATGCTTCAACAATTTCACTTCGACGGTTCGTTTACAAGTTGTCTATGCCTTGTTGCCATAGCTTTTCAGTTTGAACTTATGCAAAAAAAGAAAAATTGGATAACAGGAAGCAATAAGGTTCATGATTGACTGTTACCACTTTACTGGCATCATCTCAGGTGAAATGCTAACGAATGACACTTCCGGCGATAAAACTTGTTCTATGCAATGCCTACTGTAGGAACAATTCCAACTGCTAACTAGACCAATTGGACAAATTTACATGTAACCCAGAATATGCCTCGTCACTGAGAATGATTTCTCAGTTTTTCATCATTCGGCTTTAGGTCTTGATTCACTACGACTTTGCGTTAGCATGTAAAGCTAAGCCTTTTCACAAAATATACCGCAGAGGCATCCGCATCACTGACGTGTCTCGTAAACGGTTCGGAATCTATTGATTGTGATCTTACCTTACTGATTCGAGTACTCATACATCCTCAATACAAGGGATGTGTGAGAAGTTTCCGACAAAAGCTGATGAATATCTTTTTGCAATCTTTGAAAGGTTCTCACCAAAATTTCAGCCACTTTGGACTTGGAGTTGTTGGTCGACGATCGTCTATGTGTATGCTATTATGAAAATGTTGGAGTTGGATGGATCAAGATTTGAGATGAGGCAGCGCCTATGAACATGTCCAAAAAAACGTCTTTGTCACATAAAATATTGAATCAAGATTTAGGCATGAGAAAGTTGATCGCGTGAAAGTGATGGCTGGGATGGTCATAGACTTATCTGAATAGAACAAAAAATGAAACTTTTACAGAAGCATTCTGCGAATCATGTCTTTATAAGCCGAAGCGAAAAATTGTCAAAAAAATTGGCTCCTTACTCACGAGATCTCAAAGGACTTTAGGTTCCACTCGAATTAACCGGCCATCACCTTCCTAAATAACTATATTGCAGTCAAACACGCCAAGTACGGGTTAAAGAGATGGGACCAATGCTGCGTAAAGTTTATAGACCAACAAGGACACTATGTAGAAAAATTTATATATAAATACGTGCTGCCCATTTTTGTCGTACGCTTTTACACCGAATGGCATGATACTTACACCATTGGAAAGGTAATTTCGTAGATGTACACAATGTGTTCCTTTTTGCCAAACGGTTTTACCAAAACTTGGTAAAACATGTAAAAAAAAAGTATGTTTGTTTACATATACATAGATATAGATGTGATAAAATCAGGAATCCAGTGTTGCATAACTTTAGGATCATACATCATTAATAAACTCTCTCTTGCTGGTGAGTTTATTTACTTCCCCAGTTTCAAACCAGAAGATACGACAAAGAACTCGAACCCTACAAATGTGGTATAAATACAGGATGAGAAACAGCGTGAGTTTAGTTGATTTTTGGAAAGCAATAGAAAAGGAGTTTAAGGGCTGAACAGAATGTGAATCTGAAGCTTGAATCTGTATCTGATATCGAACTTTCAAAAGATCAATATATGTATAACCGAGATCAAGATACAGATTCAAGCTTTAGATTCACATTCTGTTCAGCCCTTAAGTCTTAATAGTGAACGATAAGAAATTTAAATTGTGAGATGTCTGCACCAGAAGATTTTTAAAAATTTCTTAGAATGGATTCAGAAAATTATAGTGAATTGCTGAGTTTGGTCAGTCCAGTTATTGGAAAACAAAACACAGGAATGCGCGAAGCAATTACACCAAACGAGAGACTGTCAGCAACTTTAAGATTCCTCGCAACTGGACAAAGTTTCGAGGATCTTAAGTTTTAAACAAATATTTCCAAGAATTTCGATAAATTCCAAAAGAAACGTTTTTCTAAAACTTGCCATTTTTTTATCTTCCGCTGATGTGCATGCAACAAAATTTGTTTACGAGTACAATAAAAAAGAAAATGTTTTCGAACAACGCCAGAAACGGCGAACATGGTCGCGAACAAATCCCTAAATTTTGAAATTTTTCATAAACATTGGATCGGTTCGTCAAGAACATTACAAACGTCGAACAAGACCATGAACACGAACAGATCGCACGAACATATTCGTCGTGTATGGCCAGCTTTACTGAGAGAAAAAAAAACATTTTCAAGGAAAGATGCTAGGGATAAGCGTATAGTCGAATCGTTTTTGTGCATGTGGTTCTACATAAGGAATTTGTTTAACTGCCTTGACTTATGAAATGTATTGCTTTGTTTTTTTATGTAAGTTTGTTACTGTGAAAATCACTACTACGATTGCAAAAGAGTTTCCCTACTCTAAGTGGGATGGGGACTAAACAAAATGAAAAAAAAGAGAAACATAGTGACGAGTGACGACACTTTTGTTATAAATTTCCAATGTCTTGTTGGAAGAGAATCCATCTTGAAAGAATAAGGCGGATCGAATGGCACGTTTTCAATATTTTTCCAAGAGTTGTGTGCCTCTTTACCAACGAAGTTCCTTTTATATACGAGTACGCTTCAAAAGGGTTTGGTCGGATTAATATCATTCTCTGTGATAAATCTTACAGAGCTGTCGTATAGAACCTCGAAAGACCC
This sequence comes from Volucella inflata, assembly GCA_928272305.1. Lineage (NCBI taxonomy): Eukaryota > Metazoa > Arthropoda > Insecta > Diptera > Syrphidae > Volucella > Volucella inflata. The sequence goes on along the minus strand of OV743716.1, from coordinate 228,470,491 downwards.
TCACAAAATAGACATGATAGGTCCCATCCGGTGGATTTATTTTTTTAGTTTTTTTAATTTCCAAAAAGCCTCTGACCATCTGAACCAATGAACAGTTTCATTAACCCAAGATGAGTTTAAAACAAAAAAAAACAAACAAACTGATAAAACAACCTCTTATTAGGCTAAAAGTTTTCAGACGGTTTTTTTTGATTTTTTTTTTTCTTAAAAAAACGAAAACAACTTCAATCAGACTGTATTTTGTGTTGGATCAAGAGAAAAGAAAACTTTGGTTAAACGAAATTGAATAGAAAAGTTGCATTTCCTAATTAGCACCATCGTCGTGGTCATGTTGGTATAGAAGATTCAGAGAGCATTCTCTCCCACCACCAAAACCCCAGGAATCCTTTCATTTGAATGAAACCTTTTATCTTTCTGACCCAATCGTCCGATCTGGTGATTATTGTCTGTTGGCCATTCAAAGAAATATTTTCCATTTGTGAATCTCATTTCCGGTTTTCAATCACATTCAAACAAATAAATGGCGAACTATCCCGGAAAATGGAATCTGTTGTACACAGTGCAAAAGGTTTTTCTCCATGTTGCTTTGCACCAACCACCTTTGCAAGTCAAAAGGACTAAATTCAAACACTGGTATACACAAATAGCAACAGACGAAAGGATAATGTTGGTATGATACAAAAAGGAAGACTCTTCTACCGGAAGTTATATCTAAATCCGGGATATAACCAAACACCAATAGCAACGAGTATATATAGTACCTACAACTTTTAATATCACCTTTCACAAGTGTACTAGTACGAATTTCTGGGAATCCGTACTTTGCGGTTACTGTTGCTGTATCAGACCAACAAATTTTATACCTTGATCCGTGACAATTTAAAAATAAATAAATAAATAAAAAAGAAATCCGAACTAGACTCCATTTTATCTGCTGGTGAAGTTTTCGCGTTTCTACTTTGTACTTCTATCTAAAAGTAGTATCTTTTCGGTTTCTTTCTTTCTCTGAAGCGCACTTTTATATCTCAAATAACGAGTTCGTGGTAAAGTTATCCCTTTTTGTGCTTTTCTTAGCCACCATCCTTTTAAGTTGGAATTCCTTCTCATATTTATACTGTGAAATGTAAAACTTCCTTAACATTGGCATCATGATGGTGAAAACTTTTGAATATGCTACCTAACTGCACCATCCCTTAGCCACTTTGTCGACGCAATCACCTTCAGAAAAACAAAGAAGATAAAAAATAAACCATAAAGCAGACTGCTTTTTGCAATTCGATGTGGTGACAGTTGCAGGATGACTCGAAATTGTCACGAAAGATGATTTTTGCATCTGAGTCCGAAGTTGAAAACTTTTCCCAGGAGCTACGCAAAGCAAAACGTCGACGAAGGTTGGGAAAGACACTTTTTCGTATTTCTTACCAAGATAAGGTTTTAATTGCAACACGAAAGTTTTATGAAATTTACGAATACGTTTGGTAGTGAATACAGATATGGTCTGGCTCTAGACATATATTATAACTACGGTCGTCCACAATCGTCGGTAGAAGTGCACTTCTGATACGTAGCCTCTTTCGTTAGCGTACCTTGAATTTTCTACAAAACTGTGAATTTACTATTCTACCTTCTATCCTCTGAAAGAGCTACGAACTGGTGAAGCTATAAACAAAAGCAAGATTAACTGTCACAACTAAAGTAGCATTTTAACAAATGTTGCATGAGTATTCGAACTTTATTGAGCTACCAAAAGCATCTTAACTGTTGTTTGGCTGACAATATTTGTGCCTTAGGACATACATCTTCGTAGAAAAATTAGTAAGCGTTTCTTTGATAAAATGCCTCCAGTACCAGCACCCATCACATCATCGCTAAACCAGACAGCGTGGTCTCTCTCCTCTAACAGACCCATTGCACTTACGTTCCTTCTTTCCAAGGTCATGGAAACGCTGATAAATCATCAGCCCATGAAATATCTCGAAACACGAAAACTTCTTAATGTCTGGTTGTTCGGTTTTGGTAGCACAGGTCCACTGTTGATTTGAAGGCATGTTTCACCGAAAAGTGAAACCAAAGTTAACATCAATCTGGTGAAAGCAAGATACTCGTAGTTGCACTTGATATTTCTAAGGCATTTGACAGAATTTGGAATCAGGCTCTTTTGTCGGAAATGCGTGCATTTGGGATCGACGACTCTCTTCTTCGATGGATTAGAAATTGCCTTGGATGGTTTCAAGTCTGATATTCACAAAATAAATGCTGGTATGCCCCAGGGCTCCATTCTGTCGACACTCTTTTTAATTTTCGTCAATGATCTCTTGCTGCCACTTCTAATCCAATTTATTCCTTTGCTTTTCACATTCGTTCCCGAACTCACTGCCCTGCTCTTCGGCTGTAGAACGGGAACGACAGCGCATGTTAAGCTCATTAACTTCTGATATTAACAGCATAACCAATTGGGGAACTATCAACAGAGTGCAATTTAATGCTTTCAAAACACAGTGCTGTTTGCTGTTGCTAAAGCGAAATTCAAATCCATGAAAAGCACTTGGGATGTGTGTCAATGACAACTTACGTTAGAATGATCGCTCATTCGATGTCCCCAAAAATGCTACGATATGTCTAGGTTTCCTTAAGCGATGTAAGAAATTGTTCACCCCCCCTTGATCTGGCTTCAATAAATAAGGCTTTCATCCGCCAGAAATTGGAGTACAATGCTCACATCTGGTCAGGAGCCCCCAAGACATCTTTGCGCCTACTAGATAGGATTCAAAATCGCCCAATCAAACTTATAGTTGACGACAATATTACACAGTCGATTAATACCCTCGACCACCGACGTTATGTCTCTGTCTCATCTTATTCTATTGCTTTCGTCACCACCAGTGCTCCGCCGAAATTGTCAGTGGCATTTCGTCTCTTTAAATCTCTTACCGTAACACCCACTCTGCTATGAATACTCATCAGTACACCCCTAATCCCACTCTAGGACGTGCCCTGATAAATCTTGATTCATTCCTAAGCCGAACAACTCGCTTATGGAATGCCCTGCCAAGCTTTTTATTCCCTAGTCATTATAACCTCCAAACATTCAAGACCAACGTACATCGGTACCTCTCTTTCTATCCTCCCTAATTTTCCATCGCCCGCTCCGCCGATTATAAAAATGAAAAAAACAGTTGCAAAAACCGTTGCAGGATATAACGTGTGTTGTATAGTATACACAGTGTGGCAAGTAATATCAGGCACTGGCTCTAGAAAACATAATTACAATTACCGTGTCGAAACTGCTTGAATGATCGGAATGTCGTTAAAAAAGCTCCTTTCAACTTGAATTTCAATTTCGGGAACAGAGAAAAGCACGATGCCAAATCAGGCGAATACGGCGGATTGATAAGTGCTGTGTAACTCGGTGCATTTTCTTGCGACAGAGACCAACTTTTTGGATCGCGATGTTTGGATCAAATACGATGTATTCTGATCATCAAGCGCTATAAAACTTCACGATAATATGCAGAAGTGACTCTTTCACCAGTTGGAACGATATCTGCCACAAACTCCCGTACTTTTTGGATAATTTCAGTCGTCCGAACTGAAATTGCCCTTCGTGTGTGTTTGTCATCCTCCAATGTCTCTCTGCTGCCCAAAAAACGTAAACAACTGTTCTACTCTTATAGTCGTCACGGTACACTTGTTGCATCAAACGGAGTGTTTCTGATGCATTTTTACCACGTTTTGCGTTAGATTTAATGACCGTCCCATGTTCCATGTCAAAAATTACAACATTAAATGAAAAATTGTTCTTCAAAAATAATTTGTATAACCAAACCAAATGGCATGAGATATGGCTCGTGTCCGGAATATTATTTGCCACACTGTGTATGTGACTTTGATGCTTCGCAAACCGTAGTACCTTATTTAGACATTTGCAGTCTGCAATCCTAATGAGGAGTGCTGATGACGTTGTTGATTTTGTATTTTCGCACCAACAGGATTTCTGATGTCATTTCTTACGTCGGGAAAAGTCATCCAAACTCTAATGCCACTTCTTAATAAACGAAAGATGTATTATTTGAGGATGCAGCCCATGATACGAAGAATATCAAAGGATATCAGTCAAGACAGAATGTTCTTTGGAGGCTGATTAAAATAGCTCACCCTTCTCGTAAAGAGAACGACCTAAGTTTTAAAAGGGATAACTAACAAACTATTTCAAGTGCACTAGTCGTTCATGCCAGCACCTTAGAGCAGACAGTCGTTAGATATGTTCTAACAGACAGCGTCAGCACTTTTAAAAGTTTTAAACAGTAAACAACATGTACCATAGCAGTGGAGTTAGGATACCGCCTCGCAGACAACGCCTGATCAATCTAGGCCTTCACATATTGGCGCCAGTCATTGTCTCTTCTACATTGTCTCAGTCAAACGGCTCGGGTATATCCTTTCCATTTCAAACAAAGCTGCTGGTGGTTTTCATCTAAAATTACCTTGGAATCGACCAAACCTGGTATGTTTGCAGTTGATTTCCATGCGCTTTTTCCACCAAGTCCCGCATTTGGGATATCATTCCTAGTTACTTACTTAGAGGGCGCTACAATTCTAGGTGTACCTGGGTCTCAACTAAAAAGCCTTTCCATTATGCCCTAGTAAGACTAGTTCCATGACGCTCTGCAGTAGATACAGCAACGGGCTTTTCCTCCAGAGCCCGTAAACACAAACAGGACCGAATATATTTCGGATTTTTCTCTCGAAACGACTGAAGATACTCGTATTTTCATCCGCTTTTAATAGAGTCTATGCTCCAGGGCCATCAAGTCTGCCTGAAATGATCAAGGTCTGATTGGGGATTGGGCTTTACTACCTAATTGGCGTCTTAGCCGCTTCTGAGTTGTTCCTTAAAGAATTTATACCAGAGCCAAGGTAGGCGAGGTTTCTTACTACCTTAAAATCAAAGCTCGCCAATGTTGCATGCCCCTTTTTCGACAACATGTACTTAGTTTTGCCCTTATTTCCCTTTAAACGCCTTTTTGTAGCTTCTGTTTCAATATTAGCAAACTCATCGGTGATAGCCCCCTGTGCTCTCCCACTTCTCGTCAAAGGTCTTCGACTTAGTAAATGATGGGTATTCATTTGAAGTTCGTGAGTTTTCCAGGATCTGGCGGAGGGTGAAGATTTGGTCTATGGTGGACTTTGCTGGTCTGAAACCACACTAAGGGAGTTAATAATGTTGTTCACAAAAAGATTCAGACATTCACACATTATATGCCTTTATAGTTGGCTCAGTTGAGTTTGTCTTCTTTTTTGTGCACCGGGCAAACAATACTAAGATTCTATTCATTAGGCATATACAGTTCTTACCAGGTTTGAGAAATGACTTGGTGTATACTCTTAATAAAGTCTTTTTCAGCAGCTTTGAATATTGGAGCCGTAAAGCGGTTAGATCCAGCTGATTTCTCTGCTTGTATACTTTCTTTATTTAAGTCAGGTAGACTTAAGTTTTGGTCGTCATCGTCTACTCGTGAGTTGAATGGTTTTTTTTTTGCGTGGGAAGGTGGAAACCTTGCATAGGCACCAATGGTCCGACATCCATAGGTAGTGTCAGATTCTTACTGTTTGATTTGAGCTTTTTGCTTCGCGAATTTGCATTCCTCTGCTGTTCTAAATTCCTTAGATCGCACATTATTTGTACTGCTGCATGGTTCACAGCAGCCCAAAGATCTTCGGATTTCAACATATATTGAACTATGTTTTCTGATGTTGGCCATTCACCAAATTCTTCACACAATATAGCTCTTTCGTTTGCATACCGAGCACATTCGAAGAAAACGTGCTGCCGCGTTTACGCACCGAGGACAGGACGGACTCGAATCACGGTTTCGGTTGAATAGATATTCCCGTAAACAACCGTGACCCGTCAAGAACTGTGTAAGATAGTAATTCAGTTCAGTCCTTGGGATAAGTCGGTACGTTCATCTCCCTTTTTGGGACTCGTTCCATTGTTGTTACCACGCTTCTATACTGCGGCTTCTGTCTAATTTCTTCGCTTGATTTAAAAGTTGCCTGTCTTCTAAAGCTAGGGTATCGATTGGTACCATAGAGGATAGTACCAATATCGCGTCGTGGGATACCGCTCGAAATGCACTGCTTATTCGCAATGCATATAATCTGTACACAGATTTGATTCCCTTCATGTGTGCCTTTTTATTTGCGACGTCAGACCATATTTGTGCCCCGTACAGCTGTATGGAGGGTACAACTCTCGCAAGCATTAATCGTTTGCCTTGCTACGGGCCGCCGATATTCGACATGAGTTTCGAAAGAACGCCTATCGCTTTCGACGATTTCTTGCAAACGTTTGCAAGGTGATGCTTAAAATTTAGCCGATCATCAATCATGACTCCAAGCTGGAAATAATTGTGTGCTCTCCGACTTTTATCGTTATCGTCCTAGCACCCTTCTACTCGTAATGAGAACGGATTCCGTCTTATGTTCCGCGAGGTCTTAACTAATAATGCGTAGCAAGTTTTTTTATAAGTGCTGTTCCTTCGTTGCAATGCAACACGATTTCTTCAAGTCGTTTCGCCACGACCACAACAGCAATATCCGCGAAACCTATAATAGCGGATTTCCTGGGGAGTGGGAGTCGTAGAATGTCGTCTTACTACATCACGTTCCACAGTAAGGGACCTAACACTGATTCTTGGGGCACGCCCTCTGTAATTTTATATAATTTCGTCCCGTCGTCGGAGTCGTAAATGAGCAACCTATCGGTGAAGTAGCTCCTGATGAATCTTAATATGCTCTTCGGTACATTTAATTTTTCGAGGCATTGTAAAATACACGCAGTACGTTTTACTGCCTCTTTTCCATCGTCTACCTTCTATGGCTGATTGGGCTTTGTCTATTTCGACTTTAATCGCATCGATTGTCAATAGTACCTATCTAAAGCCTTGGCTTCAATGAAAGGATGTAGTCTGTTGCATATAATTCGCTCTAATATTTTGCCCATAGTGTCGAGCATACAGAGCGGCCGATAAGATGAGGCCTCCTCCGGTGGTTTATTTCCTTTCGGTAATAATACCAACCGTTGGTATTTCCATTGTTCCGGAAATATTCCCTCGCTTAAGCATGCGTTATACATGCTAACGAAAACGTCTAGGCAGGCTTTCATCGCTACTTTTAAAGCCCTATTTGGTATGCCGTCTGGACCAGGAGCTTTTCGATCTTCTACCCTGAGTTCATCGGTTGTTATGGCAGGAATGTGTTCGCGTAGTTCTCTGATCTCGCTTAGTAGAACTCTGTCATGTTGAGAGGGGAACAAAGTTTCTACGATTCTGCTGAGTTTTGAGCTTCGCGGATATAATTTTGTACGCTTTACCCCATACATTTTAGTTCAATTTCGAGTTGAATGGTCTATTTTGCTTGACGTTGGGGTTTTAAGTTTCTTCGTCGATAGACAGTATGTAGAAAAAGTTTTTCCATATTCTCAGCACCGTCTACAAGGTTTCCTTCTTGATTTTGAAAGGAGTTTTCTTGCCTGGACACGTTCTTTTTACCTGTTGGTAAGACTTCCGTATGCTATTCCTCATGTACAGCCTCTCAATATCTTCTCTTGCAGAAGTCGAAGTTACTACCTCTTCTGCTGATAAAACTCAAAAACGATTCTCATTTTAGGTTGCAGCGCCGCTTTGTACGCTTGTGCCTCTCGGCATTTCTCATCAAACCAGGAACGATGGTCGGATGAAACCCAATAAACCAGTGGTGTCGTCTCTGGTGGCACGTTGGCAGCCTTGCCCCTGGTCATCAGTAAACCGTTTGCTTAATGATATAACGTCCCGTCCCAAAATCAATAAGCCTAAGTTTATTGTCAGACGTTGTGTCATGTAGAATGTTATGACGTCGTCCTCGTTTTCCATAGGATAATGGGCTCATATTAGGCTTATGTCGGCGAATTTAGTCTCATATGCTAAATAGGTCATTAAACCTTCACTTACGTTTCGGAAACTCATGAGCTCTTTCCCTAGTCTTCAGCATCCGAATAAGCGCAATCACAGTTCTTCATCCTCCTTATGTTTCGCCCATCCGTTTGCACAGTGATGCACTGATATCTGCTTGATAGCAGACAAGGACCTCTTGCTCTTAACATGTCATGTTTCTGGACCGAAAATTTCACCTGCAGACTGGAAAGCCTTTGTCGTTTTAACGTTTTTATTTGAGACCATAAGTTGGCTCTTACATCTTTTCAATCTTTTCTGTATAGGAATGTGAGGCGTATGACGACGTGTTAAAAATTATGTTATTGGCGGTGCATGCTCTTGCTTTTTAACGAAACCCTGCTTGAGTAAGGATTCACTCATGCAGTTGTTACCGACGACCAGCAACGAGAAAACCTTACTTCTACGCTATGAACTTGTTTGTTGCGCTGTTGGCCGAATCCAAGTTATATGGTATGACAGTCAGCAGTTTAAACTACTTCCACTCCGTAGCATTTAGCAACATTGTAGTTTTTAGGTTTTGTTCATACGTTTCTCTCTAGTATTCGTATTAGTCACAATAAAGATGTGGGGCGATAACTTGATCCAAAATTCAATTTTCAATAATAAACCAAAAAACGAAAAGTGTGAACTATTACTTAGGATTTATGAATCCCCTACTACCCTACTTTCATAAGTGTGGTATTTTCCCTTACACCACGACAGTCACTTCTGCGTTTAATTTTGGCACATAAAGCTATCTGAATCCTCTACACCCTGCCAATATGCCTACACACTTAATTTTATTATTTTATCATAGGGAGGGTTAACAAAAAGAATTAATTATAAACGTTCGTGGAACGAACAAAGAGATAGAAAGCAAACCTTTGTTGGATTTACGAGTACGAATATCGCTGCAATATTTCATTAACACCTCTATCCAAAGTGCGGTCTCTTTGTCCCCGAAAGATAAGAGCCCCCCCAATCTATCCAATCTTGCCTAATATACGAGTATTTTTTGTTTTATTTATTTTTTTCTTTGGCTATCTATGAAAACAAAAAAGATTAATTATCAACTGTCGTGGCCGGTTAGGTTTTTGTTAGATAAGATAACATACGAGTAGAAAAGTACGAGTATGAATCTACTCGTATCTATTGTATTTGTAACCATCCCTCCAATGATGAGAAATTTACCTCCTTCCGACTGCCGCGCTTCTGCATCCAGTGACATCTGCCGCCGCCGACTCACTTGTAAGTTGAGTTTGAGCATTTTGCTCTGCTTAGTGTACATACGGTGACTGCCGGAATAAGCTTTGCGACAAGTTTCTCGTTCGAGATAAAAAAAAAAAAAAAAAAAAAAAAAAAAAAAAATACTCAATCTAGCAGAATCCACGCGAGACATACCGGGGTCGTTAGAACTCACATTTACGTTTACGATAGCACAAACTACGAGTCCGTTTACTATTTTTTTAAACTTCTAAATCAAAAATGATCATCAACTTCGATTCAAGTTGATTTGAATTTGAGAGTTTAATTGGATTTCAATCACTAGCCTCTGTGGATAGATCTACTCCATTTGGTCGAATTTGCAATGTCGAAGCTGGAACGGACGAACTCGAAGCGAGGGAATTGGTTTACGTAAGTTCAAGTGGTGCGGGGATAGTACCTAGGGTTCAATAAATTTTATGTTGAGGCCATAGACAGGAGTATGAGTACTACTCGTATGGGTGGTACTCATGTACGAGTAGGTACTCCAGATACTCAAAGTCATAGTCTTAGTCGTGGTGTAGCTAATGCTAATGATCTCATCATCATCATTATCTATGACGATATCTCTGATGAAAGTCGGGCTAGATATAAGTGCCTTTTTTTTTTTGAGAATGTGTACGAGTATATAGTAACTCGTATCTGTGGCTTTTATAGTGACTCTCTATCAATAGATTACTCGTAATTTGGAATTTTTTGTTTGGCTTGTCAGTGGAACAACATCAAAATTAAGAAAGTTCAAAAGAAAACAATTTACGCAGTGCGTTTTGTATGTCAAAAAAAAAAGAGGAAATAAAATTATATTCTGTGAATTGCGTCGTTGTCAGTCGATGCGTGAGAGACGCATGTGTAGTGATAGATACAGTGGTACCACGTGATACGCTTGGTGTCTGTCTATTCAATTCTGTTTAGTGTTTATGTTGTTCTCTGTTTGTTTTTCCTTTTTTTTTTTTTATTTACGCGAAAAAGTGTTATCGGTTGAATCATGGTTTGATTTTATTCATTTTTCAACCGAAAAATGTCATTAAGTGTTTCCGGGAACAGTAGTCAGCTAGGGAGTAGGAAAAGTTTCACTTTCGCATTTCGGTATGGTACAAGTTTTATGTACCTACATAAAGTACATATCTAGCCACACCATCCATACGTTGCTTCAATTACATTAATAAGTTCTATTGTCTGAATAGTAAAACGAATTGAAACATCTACAAGAAAGTTTTAGTTCTTCAAGTTGAACGTCACTTCAATTAGAAACTGGTCAAGAGTGTACGGGTGCACGGGTATATCTATGCCTTCCACGACGAGTATCTGTGTAATGAAATGATTAGTTTGCCTCTACTTGGACTGTCATTATTATTATATGTAACTGAGGCAAAAGTTATTGGCCTCACTTGACGGCCATTTGACTTGAGTGGCAATTAAGTGGAGCAGAAATGTGAAACAAAACGCTTGAGAGGAAGGAGTTTTTACATTAAGTCATTGAAGTCTTGAATCGTTGAAAACGATTTCAGTTTTATAGAAATTCTTGGTTTTTGGTAGCCCATCTCCGAGAGGATTGAGGCTTTTGGAATATAAGTTTGGGCATATCGCCGTCACGGGAGCCCCACAGAAACTGCATTCTGGAGCTCCAATTTTCGAGCATCTTAGGCTGTACCTTACGAATGGTGCATCTATTATTGGTTTTCAAGGCTGTAATCACTTTTGACCTACCACATAGACCAACGACTTCCATTACACTCACGAAAATTATAATCCTGCTGGGCCTGGATTATGGGACATCCAGTTGCGTCAAATCATACGATCTTTACCAACCCAAATATCTTTTTCTGAGAATTTTGTTATCATCGAACACTTTCTTTACTAATGCGGCGGCAGTATGTCATGTGACACCATCATGAAAGCCAAATGCCGTACAAACTCTGTTAACATTTATGTACGTACTTTTGGAAACCAGAAGACGTTGATCATGGTCCGGTACCGAGCGCTTATGACAGTGACATTTCGATATTTTTCACTTTTGAAGTATTATGGACCTATGTTGTCGCCATCCCATAAACTTTTAACAACATCACTAAGATACAACTGAGCGTCGTCACTCGAAAAAAATTGACCTTGAAAATGTAGGTCAATTTCCAACGGCTGAAGTGCCCCAGCTTCTTTTCTTGCAGCAATTGTATCTTGTAAATTTTTACTCAAAATTCTTTTTTGCACACGTAGAGGATCAGATGAAAAAGATCTTCTTTAACACTGACCTCAACGGTGCCTTGATTTCACCTGTGCGTTCTGCGGATTTTTGCCAGGAGCTTTCAATCCAAAATAGTGAATGTAGTGTGAAATTTATGAGGACACTCAACAGCTACAAATTTAAAAACAACTTATTCGAAATGGCCACTATTTGCCTTCCAGCAACGGCGAAATCTATCTGGCCACTCAATCAATGATTGAGAATTCCATGCGTTGGAAAATTGTTCATCGAGAAGTGCAAGTCATAGCTTCCAGAACTCACCAAATTCCACAATGAAGTCCGGAAGATGGTTTTGAGCCAGATTTGAGTAGTTTTTGTGTTAGGAGGTGGAGCGGAGTCTTGTTGAAAGACTTATTTGCGAATGACGTTTTGGAGCCCCTCAACAAAACACTTGATTCACTTTCGCCAAGGTTTTGATATCTTTTTTAGGCCGAAGACCACATTGTAAGCAACTCCCCACCAAACCATCCCAGAAGCTGTACAGCGTGTATAGCGCACGGAACAAGTTTAGACGATTCTTCAACGATAAAAATTTGATCGTAAGTCAAAAGAATTCGTCTGTGACCACTCTTCGCGTTCTATCGAAGCAAGGTTTTCGTTTTTGACTTATGTTTCTATTTCGTCGTTCCTGTGAGTAAGTCGCCGGCGTGCCTCTTCTATGAGCGCCAAGATATATTTTTTTGCCTACACAGCAGATTTCCACGCACAGTGCACGGACGACCGGATTCTGCCCGGTCGACTATTCCACCAGTGTCCTCAAATAACTTTACGGTACGATACACAAAGTGCCCGATTCCATTATTTCAACAACGGCCCAAATAGTCGTCAAGTTGGAGTGGTTCATTGGTTCTTGAGAATGGATGCGTTCATTTTGTGTTCCAAAACATTCGCTGGTAGCTAATGGAAGGGGAGAATGGTCTATACACCAAAATCGGATAAAAATTCACAAACAATACAAACAGTTCTCAAACCGAATCGTTTTTGTCTTCTTTGAAATCGGAGATTTTTTAATACCGGATGACGCTAAGCAGCATTGCAAATATAATATGTCTGCATTGTATCTGCTATGTTTGTTTTTGTGTCCTTATAACAGGCGAACGGCCTCTATTATAACTACGTTATTTGTGTTCCCGATATTTCACGACCTTTGCTTTTGTTAAATGGAAAATTCTGTCCATCTTGCTATCAGATTAAATCGATCTGCACATAGTCCTTCTTTGATTGGTCTGTAATCCCAGACTAGAATGGTATGCTGGAATTACTAACGACCTCCAAGTAAAAGTTTTCCTTTGCGACGTTATATCCGATCCGTCCCTTATTCTTGCAAACGCACCGGTGACAACTCGCTGTATTCTAACAAAAATATTTTTGTCAACTGCATCGAAAATCATCTCAGAACCAGGCTCACATCACACACCTTGCCGAAACACTGAAAGTGTCAAGGGTTTAAATAAAGCAGCAGTCTTTCTCAATTCTCATTCTGCAGTATCTGAGGACGGTAAATGTGGATCTGAGCCTGGTCCCAAAATTTGTTGTAATGTGACGTGTTCTTGGATTGAACAGGCTTAACCTACTCAGATCGTTAACGAGAGGTTTTGGCCTTTCAACAAATATAGAATACAAGATTTCTCTAGATAGACAGCTGCCTCGAAAGTTAAGAGTAACCCCTTCTTATGGATCCGGCAAAAGATGCTGAGATTTCATTCATAAACCATACTTTCATTCGAACAAATGCTGACAACAGGAAGTTTTATGCTCTCTGCCAAGTCACCTCCCGTTGCATGTAACAGCTCGGCAGGTAGGTTTTCCGGACTGGCAGTTGTAGTTTTGCCGAAATTAAAATATTCCGATCCTATCCTTAATTAGGGTGGGGTGGTTGGACGATTGGGTCTCTGTCGAAATCAGTCTGCGGAAATGATTTCTTCTTCTTCTAAGCGTCCCGCGTCGAGCAATAGCCCAAACAGCAATATCAAGTTTTGCCTTGGATCAAGTAGAAACATTCCTTGGCAGCATCATGAATTTCTTCTTTAACGCTAATCAAGCTTATGTTGTGGGATTTAACCTGATTACGAAGTGTTAGAATGCCTTTGTTAAGGCTCAAGACTTCTTATCTTAGTTTTTCGTTAACTACAATACAAATCAACACCCCAGTATTATATAAAGACATTTTTTCCGTTCCTTGTACGAGGCCCAGTTTTTTTGCCCGCTCAATTCTGCCGCACCTTCTAGAGCGTCTTTATTGCTTCATAGCAATAAAATTTGCTGTCAATGAAAAGCTGGTCATCGATTTAAAATCACGCCTAAAGAACTCATGGCGAAGCGTTAACAACTCTGGTCATTCTATCGTATTTATACGCAGGGTGCAGCGGTATCTGCACTCGAAACCATGCAAATCAGAATCAACACCGCGTTCTATACAAAACATTGGTACTTATTACAATTTGCAAGGCCTCTTGTACTACAGTTGTGAAAGTTTTTTTTTCATTTCGAAAGTGGTGATTGCGCCATAAATCAAGTGATAACGAGTCAACCAAACATTGATTGTGCATTCGGTGTAAAGGAAGAAAGAAACTTTTTGTCAAATCTTACTCGTATCAGCGTTTTTATTAAACTTCATAGCAAATGATTATACAGTGATTGATTTCGATGCAGGGTTGCCTAGTAACCCTGTGACCTTAAAAAGATTGTACAGTATATAAATATATGTATTGGGCCAGCAGCAAGATAATTTTCAAGTATCACCAACTGCTTGCAAGCACTTGCTTTCAAACCAACTCGCTGGCGAACAGTTTACATGTACGAGTATTCATATCAAAACTTTGCTGACAACTCGGCATAAAAAAGCCGATTCTTGGTCCTCCATCTGCATCAAATATTTGTCATCTAGCAGGCAAAATATTCTAAGGGTTCAACTGCAGGTGAAGTCACTATGAAGACCATATATCCGCAAATTTATCTGAATCACAGATGCACTTAAAGTTTTGAGAAACATCCGGAATTGGTAGGCTTAAACGATACAGATTGTTCACTGTCGTATAAGAGGAGATCTTAGAAGCTCTTTCTTGCAGAACCTCCTTCTTGTTTTTGGGCAAAAGCTTTTTTCAAAAGCCCACTCAGTTGTATCTGAGAGTCTAAGCAGAGTATAAACGCAGAAGCACTTTTAAAGTATTATTATTGGAATATGCCGACAGCTGTTTACGAACCTTCTCCGAATTAGTAAAAGTACTCGTAGATTCTAAGATAAGTCACCTATTGGACTCGCAGGCAAATTTAGAAGTGCTTAAACCAATTCCTATCGTTAGTTAGGAAAGGAATCCTCTATTCTGGACTCGTCTGTTCATACAAAAACAAGTCGATTTACTTAGCCTTAAGTCTGTTCGCTATCGGTTTGTTAATGTGAAGACTTCAGCGACTGCGCGTGTCTCTTTTTAGCACTTTAATTGGCAGGAAGAAGAGAGATCTTTCTGAACTCTTTAAAATGCTGCTCAACACCATCTTGTGGCAATCCAATTTAAACTTTAAATTCTCGAGTTATTTTTGCCTCCCGAAAGACGACTAATTGATATTTTCATAGCAACGACATGGATCTGTAGTTGTTGCAATTTCTCGCCTTTGCCTTTAAATAGTGTAACAGGAAAATGATCCCCCATTTGTTGGCCATCCGACCACTTCTCATCAGTTTTTTAAATGAAATCGCAAGCCAATCAAACCCAAGATTTTCCGTACTTCGACTGCACGTCCCAGGTCCATTGTTTAGCTTCGTCGTTTGTTTAGACTTCGAACTGAGATACAAGGCATTGAGCCGCAGGTTGAGAGTTTGTCTTATTCTTGAGGCTCACTTCCCAGGTAACCTAATAAGAAAAATCTTTTACACTAGCTCTTATCTTTGAAGATGAGCTGGGTAACGTAAACTGCCGCGGATGGTATATATCTTTCATTGCGATGACAGATAAGCCCGGCAGTTGTATACATATATAACTACTGGCGAATAGAACAGAAGCGAGTTGAGTACTGAAAATCGGAAAAGATGACTACAATATCGCCAAATTCTTGAAAACTACAAGAGTCAGTGTGATCTCCTTTATGTTGAAAACCCTAGAGTGAATAGTCGAGCTTTATGTATGAAAAAATGTTTTGTGAAAGGATTCTCTCTCTAAAGTTCAATGTGTTTCCCAACTCGAAAGATCCTACGAAACTGCTATCCAAAATTTGGAAATTGAAAGCTCTTTTGCCGAGGAGGAGTACTAGTGGTGTTAGCATTTTTATCGAAACAAGGGGTGCCTTTTGCAAGGTAACTTTTCACGGCATGTGTATCACGCCACACGGCGTAGACGACTCATCAGCTTTGTGGATGAATTAATGCTGGCAATATGTGATGACGAGTGTAAATACCGATACGATGCATGCTGCTTAACTATCCGCTTTCTGCTGTCAAGAGCCAGACATATGGAGATGATGTAGTTCAACCTTCAGTCAGATCATGCTTTGCTAATGTTTGCTCTAAAGCCCAAAAACCTTTTCGGCGAATAGCGCGCCAGAAATGCTCTCCCAAACCTAAGGTTGGTCTTCACGAAAAGAATTAAGCTGATTGGTCGCAATCATCTATTAAAAGTCTTCATCCTCCGTTGGTCCAACGAAAGCAAATATTTAAAAGCGGTGTTGGACTGCAGACTTCGAAAATCTCCGAAAATCTCCGAATCGCGTTAGGTTGGCCGTGCGGGTTAATGACTTATGTGGAGCTAAAAGGCACCATACGATTAAGGTCTGTGTTCACCGATTGGGATACCTTGGATCCCGGTTGCTTATTGTAGTTTCCGACTGTAGTTTGACAGCTGGTTCTCAAGTAGGTTTCAGCCTACCTGTTGTATCGGCGAACCTGAAAATGAAACAGCAGATACTCTATTAGGTCATAGAAGTAGTAACTGTGCTGATGCTGGGAAACCGCAGAATATCATCCCTTGTATTCACGACCCATAGACCCTACATAGTCTTCAAGACCCCGATTTATTGCATTGCATGCCTCTCTATGCCTCTCTGCATTTGAAAAGAATCTTACTTGATTTAGATTTAAGGAATACGGGGAAATTCACGGGTTGGAAACTTTTCCGCCTTTCACTGGTTTAATTTGTATCGTTTGCTTCATTTTCATGCCGCTTCACCCAATATCTTAGCCTGGAAGACTCAGTAGTCTGTAGTCTGGCAGGTGACTAGAGTACCTTGGGTTTAATTGCTCAAAGATGATAACAGCGGCAGCCTGATTGCTGGTAAAATACAGGTCAATAGTATTTCATTGTCATAATAGAGTGTCATTCAGCCTGTGTCGGAGTCTAATCCCAGTTTATGTGAAATGATTGAGTCTGGCTCAATCAGATCTGTGGGCAAGAGACCAATTGTGGTTTTTAGTCCCGAAATTGGCATCGTTCGTATGGCAAAAATTGTTGCAAGTATGCTCTGTGCGTCAACCAGGCTAGGTTTTGAATAGAATTGTTTAGTTGGAGTGCTGTCCCATCTATTGAGGGAATATCAAATCTTGGAGTTATCCTTTCATGTGTGAATAGCTCTGCTTTTCTGGAATTGTATTGCTTCTCAGCCCACAGATTTTGGCCAATTCATGCAAGCCAAAGTGCTTAGTTCAGAATTTCATTGACGACAAGGGTCCGCAGAAGAGATGATATTTCTCCTGCTTGAAGGTTGCCTATGGAATTGGTAGCCCTCCATACCGTGCTTCCTATTATTGTATTTTGGTGCCGTTGCGGAGCATAGAGGTTATCAACTTCGTAAAAGAGGCTTGGTTGGCTTTGCTCTAGATGCACAATAAATCTCTCTTTCGTGATATCCACATCATGAAATGTACTCTCAAAGCCTACTTTGGGTTACAAAGAAATTGCCTTTGGTACACAAAGCACTGGAGTTTAGCTTACCTTGCGCGACGGCTGTCTTTTGACTCAGGTCTTGCGGACATGCCGTCAAGAATATAGCCCCACGAATGACCTCAAAAGTGGTCTTTGATGCGCTTATTGTGTCTTTTTCGATGACGTCAAGGTAAGATTACACTTCATAAGGAAACTTGCGTCTTTCAGATGGAGACATTCGCAATCCTGAGAGCAACCAACTACAATATATTGTGAAGAATCAGTGTAAGGGAAGAAGCGCATGCATTTGCACAATACACGAAGGCTGACTTCACTGAGTGCTGGGCCGGAAATAGGATCGCCGATGAACTCACTAGGCAAGGCTCATAGGAGAGTTTTTCAGGCTTCAAACGTGCATTTCCACTGCCTCCACGTCCGCGGTTAACGCCTCTACTGACAGTAAGGTTCCTTCTTAGCAGATCGGGCCAAACGAATAGCTCCTGATGTGTCCTAACAGTCAGCGACTTTCCTGCTTTACTTTAATAGGAAGCACTGTAGACGTTTTTGCTGAGATTCTAAGTGTACTACTCGTAGTCATCATATCCTTCGACCCTGGTTTTGAGAGTGATGACGACACCTCAGCAGTCAAGCACTCGGAGCTGATATCTTCTTTCGCAGTTTTCACGTATCGAAACTTCCTCCTCGAATAGACCAGCTGTCGGTACGATATCACGTGAAAACTGTTTGTTAAATTTCCTTTTCATTTGTTAGTAGACGGTCGTCTGCATTTTTGATGTATTTCGGCGAGGTTATTTCCATCGAATTTTTTCACCTCTGTGCGAGCTTAAAAATTGTTGGCACTTTAGTATTGTACGACGTTTAAACTTCTTGTATAGCTTGTTTCTATCTGCCGATCGTGAGGATATTGGTTCCAACTCCTGGTACAGGTTTTCCGCTGCTGCCGCTCGAGTTCGAACCAGGACTTTCTTTGCGAGCTTTTTCGATATCGTCGCTCCGATCGCATTTTGCACACGCTTGGAATGCACTCTTCTTGTCGGCCACAGCTCGTTTGGTATCGTCATTCCACCACCATGTTGCTTTGTCGACGTGATGGTACGGGTATCCCGATATAATTCCCAGAAGGGACTTTGCGAGTGTTATGCGTTCCTCGTGAACGCTGTTCTACATTTCTTGCGGGCTCAGTGAGTCTGCTATACCATTTATATTTTGAAGTACTTCTTTAGCCAGTGCGATAAATCTTGCGCTTCGTTCCTTCGATAGATTTCCAAACGATGCCCGTGTTTTCGGTGGTTCCGCCGTGAAAAATTCTATAATGAGCAGACGGTGTTGGCTTACTAGCGATTCTCCAAGTATTACTTTATAGTCCTTAAGACGGTTTCTCATCGACATTTTGCAGAGGTGATAATCTATTTGCGTTTCGTGGCCTCCGCTACTACTATAGGTGATAAGATGTTGTTGTATTTAAGACAGTCTTCGGCAGCTGAATTTCAACATTTGCTTCTCTGATGTGGCCGTTTAAATCTCCGCCAACGAAGAGCACCTCATCGATAGGTATATTTCTAAGCAAAATACCGAACTCTGACCAAAATTTATCTTTTTCCGATTGATCGCATCCATTTTGTGGAGCGTACGCGCTAACAATGTTCCACGTTTCATTGTGTATGATGAGTTTTACACTCATTAAAGCTATCCCTAAACGATGAACATGCTCGCCGAACTTGCTCGTTTGCGTTATCCTCTACACGACGAGCATTCATTTCGTGTTGATTCTTCACAATGTAAACATGTGCGATAAAGAAGCGCCGCGATATGAACTCGGCGGCGTTCACAGCAAAAATGAGGTTTGCTCGCGAACATGGCCCTACACGGCGAACATTGAAGCCAACGAACACGAAAAAATCGAAATTTTTCGCCAACAGCGAGCGGCTCGCGAACCAGCCCCTACACGAGAAAAACATAGCGAGCATGTTCGTCGCTAAGGACTTGCTTAAGCGGTCGCTTATTTTCAAAATACCAACGATATTGCTAAGAAGATAAGCTGCAACAACTATAGCAATACCGTTTCGTCCATTGACGCACAGGATTTATAAAGTTCTGCGACGTATAATCGCTTCCAATTTCAAACTTTTTGAGGTCATCGATCCGAGATTCTAACAGGCAAACCGAAGTTTAGGAAAATATTTTGGAAACTTCATTTTGCCCGCCCCCGGAATCCTTCGGGCTCTAACACCGGTACTTCAGCTTGCTATGGGATCATCCGAGTGTATTGCAAGCGTGGTGCCCAGCGGGGTAGTGCTATTAATTGCGATCATTTCCATGAAGTGTATCTTAAGTTTGAGTGGTTTGATAATTGTATGATCATTTCGAATTAATTGACTGCTCTTGTACCACACTGGTAGTCTCCAGACGCGGGAACCCACTGATTGCATACAAACTTGTGGGGAAGTTTTTAAAGGTGTTAAAGTGTCACAGGGTCATTTTTGGTGTCACAGTTGCCTGTATATGATTGGTGTCCCATTTAGTCGCCTCTTACGAAAATCTGGGACGCACTGCGGCACTGATATATGGTATTACGATTAGATTGTGATACTGTAGCCACTTTATCACTGAAAAGATTGCTCATCTCTCCATAAAACACTGAAGAATTTCATTAAATGGATTATAAGAGGAGTGCAATAGAGTCGGAAAACAATGAATATACAGAACACTAGTGAACCATTGCCAATTCCAAAGGTAAATTTACATTCTTCCACCTAAAACGGAATTCCGACCCATACTCGTAGTGCATAATTCACTTGCAAAAAGTATTTAAACGAACGGAAACTATTTCAATTTAACTGTGGGATTCCATTTCAAAAAGCAAATTAAATAAAATAATAATTCCTAACTCGGTTTGCATTCCTTTAGCCGATACCTCTCTCACTGGATTCAAAAAGTTAAACAGAAAAAGAGTTAATTTAATTGAGTACTTTACCATCTTCCGTCCGTCTGAAGACTTTAGAGGGACAAAAAGTAAACAAACTTTCTCCCTCGAGCACTTCAATTGTTACTAAACTTTGCCCTTATAAGCTAACTTCTCCCCGATTCAGCACCCGCTCACTCTTCTCATAAATCCCATTAAGTTTCACCACAAGTTTCTCTGTGAATATCCCCTGAAAATCTCCTACAAATCATCATAATAAATCGCATTCGTAAATTATTTACAAGAACCCCAAATAAGAACAAGTAAAAAAGGCAAACCAAAAGAATAGGAACGAAGGGATATCGAGTACCGGGTACCGGATACCATAGGGAAGACTCATGATTCACAAGATGTACTCGTATCTGGAGCAAAGGAAACTCCAAATAATATTAAAAAGTATCCACCAACTCGAAATTCAATTGCTTCAACTGTACCCATCCCCCAAAGTCCACTTTACCAGTTCACTATTACAGATTTTCTGCAATGGGTCGGTAAGGGAGACCTAAGAAGGTAAAGAATAAAGTCGAAACTTAAATACACACTTTGAGGGTGTCCTGCATCATCAAGGCTTCATTCAGTATAAAGGAGAATTTTCGAAAGATTCAACAAAAAAAAAAAAACCAAGAAAAAAGAAAAACAGTGCTTACTTAGGTAAATGAATAACGAGGCCAAAAGGATACACCAAGATACACGAAGATATTCCCAAACCATCAACATCGTACCAGCACCAAAACTTGGTACTGGACTACCTCCAAGAGAAGAAGAATTCAAATAAAAGAGAAGGGAAAAGGTAAAAAAAAAAAAAAAAATTGTTGGAACCCCTCCTCTACTCAATAAGACTCAGGCTTTTCAACAAACTTTACTTTATTCGTTAAGCCCTCAAGGTGCGGTCGAAAAGTTTCCATTCCGCCGCCCTCTATGAATCGAGTTGGTAATACCGTTAAGTGCTATTCAAATGTTCAAGTGTTAAAATTTAATTGCAAAATCTCTGAAAAGGTTACACGACTTGGTGGTACGAGTACCTACCTGGACCTATGTATCTACGAATGGCTGTAGGCAGTATTGACAAGGAAGGTGCCCAGTACAAAATAATCGTACAGCCAAAGGTCCTGCGTGCTCCCTCAACGATATTCTAGGCGGGAACTTCCATTTTTTGGCTTGTGAGAACCGAAAAATTTGTTTAGATAGATGGATGGATGCTCGGTGAAGGATTGTTTATGTGTATCTTTACAAGATCTTTCTCTCCGCCCCATTATTCATCCGGTGCTTTCGTAGGCTTCGTTTAACTAATGTGAGAACGTTTTGTTAAAGATGCCAGGAAGCCACTCGAGAGGGAATTCCAAATCCCTTGATGTAGATGAGTGCTCGTATGCCAATGGTTTTCATAGAGAAAAGTATCCGAATATCTTGGAAGGGGTTGAATTTAAAAATTTCCATAAATATTGGAAATGAAAATAAGTAGACCTCGGTCGAAGCGAGGGGGATGAGCTAGATAGAAAAGAGCTTCCTTTTCATTTTACTATAGTTGATCGTCTTGGCCTCGAAACTTAACGCTTGATAAATATGCAATTTTTGTGAGTCTCCGAATTTTTATTTATTTTTTTATTTTTTTGTTTTGTTTTGTTTACTTAGCTCACTCCGTTTTCGTTTGTTTGTTTCAATTTTGAATACTTTTTTTGACTTTATTTTTGGGTGAGGTAAGGTAAATATGGCTTAGCTTTTCTTGTTTCTTTGGGTTCGAGTTGGTTCGGTTTGGTTGGGTATTTGCATTAACTTCGTAAAAGTCCTTGGAAAGAATTTATTCGAAATATTGAAGAAAATTGCAAAAAAAATTTCGGAAAGTTCCAAGAAGTTGTGGTGGGACTTTGCATTTGAAATCGAATATGGAAAAGGGTGTACACACTTCGAAGGAAGTGGAAGGAACTTTTCTTCTAATTGATGTGGTGCGAAAGGATGCATATTTTTGATAAGAGGATTGAGTGCTTAGAGTTGTTGTCATCAAAGTTGTTTGCTGATAGTTGTCTAGGTTTTTCTGATAGAAGAAGTTCGTGGCGTTGTTCTACTCCTTGACCATGATAGTCTTATATCGTAAGCTAAATTTAGTCAGTGTCATTGGTGGAGTTTATCCCGACTGACGTAGTTTTTTTGTTAACTATTTGAAGGGTGGGATGGCTCAGGTTTTGGCAAAGACAGAACCGATTGATGTTTACACTAATAGCACACAAATCAATGAAGGGATACAAGGAAGTATGTTCTCCGTGCAACTCACACTTAGTACCTCCTTTTGCATTCTAAACAATTGGAGTGTAGTTTAAGCAAAAACTTTGACATTTGCGAAGGATCCCTTTTGACTTAGGGTTATTCATTTGTGCTAATATCCACAGCTAATATTGGGTCTATAACTTAATTCGTGCGGTTTGCTAAGAGATTGCGTAACTTGTATCATTCCATTGGAAAGCTACTGTCATTGCACGTCAATTCAGTATATGTCATTCATTTGAAGCGTAAACAACAATAATTTTTTTTCACTCAAATATGTCGAACTTTGTACCTGAAAAAGTGTTTTTGCGGGGAGTTCTTCTTCATTACTTCAATATGAAGAAAACTGCTGCCAAAAGTCATCGTATTTTGGTGGAAGTTTATAGTGAACATGCGCTAGCTGAGCGAACGTGCCAAAAGTGGTTTGCACGATTTAAAAGTGGTGATTTTGGCTTGGAAGACGATGAACGTCCTGGGCAGCCAAAAAAGTTTGAAGATGAAGAACTGGAAGCATTACTCTATGAAGATTGTTGCGAAACACAAGAAGAGCTCACAGAATCTTTGGGTGTCACTCAAGCAGCCATTTCAAAACTTTTAAAAGCAAGGAAATTGGGTTCCACATGAACTCAAGCCGAGAGACGTCGGAAGGCGTTGGGTTTTGCATGTCCGAAATGCTGCTGGAACGCCACAAAAGGAAGACAATTTTGCATCGGATTGTTACTGGTGATGAAAAATGGATACAATCATATGTGAAACCCGGCCAATCAGCCAAATCAACGGCAAAGCCAAATATCCATGGCGCGAAGGTAATGCTCTGTATTTGGTGGGATCAGATGGGTGTACTGTGTTATGAGCTGCTAAAACCGGGTGAAACCATCAATGGACAACGCTACCGAACACAGTTAATCCGTTTGAAGAGAGCAGTAGCCGAAAAACGCCCGGAATATGCGACCAGACACGAGGCAATAATTTTCCATCATGACAACGCTCGGCCCCACGTTGCTATTGCGGTTAAGAACTATTTGAAAAACAGTGGATGGGAAGTCTTACCCCACCCTTACTTATAGCCCAGACCTTGCCCCTTCTGACTACCATTTGTTCCGGTCGATGCAGAACGCCCTCACTGAAATACGGTTCACATCAGAGCAGAATATCAAAAATTGACTTGATTCATTCTTGGCTGCCAAGCTGGCGCAGTTCTTTTAGAATGGGATCCACAAATTACCAGAAAGATGGGAAAAAGTCATAGCTTCAGATGGGCAATACTTTGAATAATACTATTGTTCATGCTTTTCTTAAATAAACGTTCAAATTTTGAAAAAAAACCGCCCGAATTAAGTTATATACTCATTTATGACAAAGTTCATCTTTCACGGAATAGTCAAAGATTAATATGCGTTTGTTGGGTACCTTGATGTCAAGTTATCCAGGGAAACTATAAGCTAGATGCCTTTATCAGTGAATAGACTCTTTTGGATTGGTTCTTGCTTAAAAATCTTGGAGTTCAGCTCTAGTGGTCAATAGAGTCTTTGGTCTTCCAACGTCAGTTTCAAATGTTTGTAGAGAAAATTAACGTTTATTGTATGAAGGTGATTAAAAAATATTTTATTCAAACTATTGCCAGTCGCTAGCTATACAATTTTTCCATCTGTCTGACAATTTGTGAATGGCACTCCAAAAAAACTTGCTCTTTTGAGGCAAACCAGCCATTGAGCCATTTTCGTACATTTTGATAAGAACTGAAATGCTGCGCAGCAAGTGCGTGTCCTATCGATAAAATAAGAAAAAAAATTGGCGGAGCCAAGGACGTTGAAAAATACTTAGTCCGCATTTGAAAATATTTGGCAAACTGCTCAGTCGTTTCCTTGACTAATTTTGCTGTGTGTGATAGAGCACTATCACGAGGCAAAATCACTCAGTGTTGCCTGTTTTGGTATTCTGGTCGTTTTTTCACAGAAAGTTTGTTGTCGGCAGCGGTTACGATTACACCCTTCGGATCCCACTAGTCGCAGATCATTGTCTTCCTTCAATAGCGATTTGGCTTTGCAGTCGATGTCGTTGGTTCGCCTGAGGTTACCCATGGTTTTCCTAATGTTTGTCATTAAATTCATGTGGAACTCATTCTCCCACCTTTTGAATGTTTTCCATGGCCTTCAAACGTATGGAGATAGCTTTTCATGTCACATTTAATTGATCTGCGAATTGTTGTTGCATTTGAGCGTCCTCCTCATCCAACAAAATGGTTTCCAGTTGTCTTCCAAGTTCTTCGTTTCTCACGGAAAATCGCCACTTTTAGATTTTTTGCTCACCGTAAGGATTAACAAGAATTCGATGCGAATCTGCAACTACGATCTGAACAAAAGTACCCGTAATTCTTCAATTAAAAATAAACGGTTGAATTATTCATCGATATTCATTTTATTTCCTATAAAAACTAATCATGATTGCAAGCAATACGCGTACTCTAAGGCTTCCTCCAATTTTCAAAGCTCATTTGAATCACCTTCATCGTCTCAAAACTCATTCCAAGTGTTAACTTGTGTCATGGGGATAGGAAAAAGTCACAAGGAGTCATGTCAGGTGAATATTGAGCTTATGAACGCTGTTTTTGATCAAATAGTCGTGTACAAGATGAAATATGTGAGCCGGTGTTTATACGTGTTGAAGAAACCAAGAGTTGTTCCTTCACAATTCTGGCGTCTTGTGACGTACTCATTAACTCTCTGGCTTGGTAGAAGAAATCCGGCGTAGACCATACCACGGCAATCAAAGAAAGCAGTTAAGAAAGGCTTGATTTGAATCGACCAAGTCATGGTTGTTTGGGTTTTAGCTCGTCTGAGAAACGCCATTTCAATGATTGCTGCTTAGTTTTGATGTCATATTCATAAACCCATGTCTCGGTAATGATGCCACCGATAACGTTTTGGCCCAAAGAAAACATTTATTTAGCGACATCAGTGGAATGCTGTTTCTTCAACAAATTCAAAGCTCTCGACACAAGCAGCGCTTCAACTCTTCTCATGCCCGAAACATAGTGCATAACGCTCTGTGCCGATCTCAACCAGACACGAAGATCGGCTGCTAGCACACTGATGCTCACAGGACGATCTGCGAGGACAATTCTCTTAACATTTCCGATACTGAGGTCAGTCATACTGGTGGATAAACGCCTGGAACAAGGCAAATCATCAACCACAGTATGGCACGCTCTAAACTCTTTGTACGTAAGCTTGTGTTTTCGAAGTTGTCTTGTGCTCGAAGGCTACCGTTTACATTTTCAATGCTTCCGCACCTGATATTTTGTTAGAAACACATAATTTGAGGCAAACTCTTTGCTCAACTAAATTTAACATTCAGAAATTCGCACAACAAAACAAATACTGACTTATTTACAAAACGATCACGCAAAAACTCCCAGCAAATGGCGCCCAAACAGGTATTTTAGCGCGAGATGACATGTGTACCAACCTAAAATAAAAATTTTTAACAATAAGTTAAAATGGGAAATTTCGGCTACTTTTTGATCAAGAGATACATTGATAACTAGGGCCATCTATGGGCAAATTTCAGTTTCATATTTTCAGACCTGGAAAATAATTGTAATAGTTTCAGTCCCTTGTAGTTTTCTTTTCTCCACTTTTTTAAGTCCTGTGGTATTTACAAGGTGCCTTTCTGGCTCATGTGAGCCCGTTTAATCCAGTGACCTTAAATAACCCCATAGAAAGCAGTCTAAGGCGGTGAAATCGGGTGATCTTGAAAGCTAGTGCAAATCACCAAAACACGATATCACACAACCAGGAAACGCCTTTTTTAGAATATCGGTTGTGACTCGTGCAGTATGCGCCATTGTTCCATTCTACTGGAACCACATGTCCTGCAGTCCCAGTTCAAATTGAGGAATGAACATTTCATTGATAATGGCTCTGTAGCCCTCACTTTCCACAGCGACCGTTTGGCCCGCGCATACCATGCAGTGTTTTTCATTGAATGCAATGGCTCTTCATGAATTACCAGCGAATTTCGACCGCAAATTTTGTTTGTTCACGTATCCACATAGGTAGGAATGAGTCTTATAACTCGTATCTTCTTCTTCTTCTTATCCTTTTATTAACTCTTTCCTCGTTATACGAACTTATGCGTAACGAGTTTCCCATTTTTACTGCATCGCTGCTGCTCCGCTTATGGGGTTGGCTAATGTCGCAGACCGCAGAACGCGTCTACATAATGCTCGGTCCTGGATCGCTTCAGTGGTTAACCCCAGACGTTGTTGCGCATTTGCCATCTGAGAAATCCAGGAATTCTTTTTCCGACCTCGTTTTCTTACAGTTGGAGTGACCGTAGTTGATAGTGCCTTTTTAACCGGATTTTCCGCAGATCTTCTTTGAACGTGGCAATACCAACTTATTGGATTCGCCTCAAGCTGTTCGGTTACCGAATTCTTTATATGTAGACTTCCTCTTATACGCGTAGATCTAATGCAATCGCGTTTAGTGACTCCACTAGACATCCTTAACATTTTCATTTCCGCTGCCGTCATTTTGTTTTTAAACGCTTCGTACATTGTCCAGCACTGTGAACCGTATATAAGAGCTGGTCTAACAACCGTGGTGTAGAGTTTCCCCTTTAATTTAAGTGGAAATTTTCGGTCGCAAAAGATTCCCGAATTTTCCCGCCATTTCATCCATCCCACACTCACTCTGTGGTTTACATCGTCGTGACATTTCGCTTCCATGTTAACGATTGATCCTAAGTACTTAAAAATAGTGCTTTTCGGAAGAACTATTCCGTCTAACATTATATCCGGAACAGGTCGCAACGGATGTGCAAATGGGCACGTCAAATGCTCCGTCTTTGAACGACTTATTTTAAACCCGTTTCTCTCTAGCGCATTTCTCCATGAATCTAAGGCGTTCTGTAAATCTTCGACGTTATCGCTAAGTATAACTGCGTCGTCAGCGAAGAGAATTGGCGTTACATTTGCTTCGCGCATGCAGTCTTTTAAAAGATAGTCGAATACTACGTTAAAGAGGAAAGGGCTAAGTACGCTTCCTTGATGCACTCCGACATTAACTGGAAATTCTCTCGTTAGTCCAACAGAGCTTTTAACCGCAATTTTCACGTTTCCGTACATGTCTTGTATTATTCTAACATACGTTTCCGGTACATTTTGAGACCTCAGCGCGGCCCATATGAGATCCCTAGGCACTCGATCGAATGCTTTCTCGAGGTCGATAAATACCATGTGTAAATCCTTAGACAAATCTCGGTGCTTTTCCATTATTATTCGTAGGCTTTGGATAGCGTCCACCGTCGATCTTCCTTCAACAAATCCACACTGGCTATTATCGAGCTTTATTGTTTGCCGAAGACGTTCGTTTAAGACTCTTTCGACGATTTTCATTGTGTGTGACATAAGCTTGATTGAACGGTAGTTGTTGCATTCTCGAGTATCTCCTTTTCCTTTGTATAATGGAACCAAGAAGCTACTTCTCCATTGATTCGGCATAGGTTGTCCACATTTTAATTTATTTAAAAGTTTCGATAGCCAAACGCTGCCGATCCCCTCCATCTTCGACCAAAACTCTGATGGAATGCTGTCTGGTCCCGCCGCTTTCCCGCGCTTCATTTTTCCAATTGCTATACTTATTTCTTCGATTGAAAAGTCCGAAACTTCCTCCTCGAATAGACCAGCTGTCGGCACGATATCACGTGGAAACTGTTTGTTAAGCAACTCCTTGCAGTATTCAAGCCACCGGTCACAAATTTCCTTTTCATTTGTTAGTAAGTGACCATCTGCGTTTTTGATGTATTTTGGCGAGGTTATTTCCATTGAATTTTTTCTCCTCTGTGCAGCGAGCTTAAAAATATTTGGCATTTTAGTATTGTACGACGTTTGAACTTCTTGGATAGCTTGTCTTCTATCCGCCGATCGTGAGGATATTTGTTCCAACTCCTGGTACAGGTTTTCCGCTTCTGCCGCTCAAGTTCGAGCCAGGATTTTCTTTGCGATCTTTTTAAGACGCTCGTATTCAAGAGCCAGTCGAGCTTTTTCGATATCGTCGCTCCGATCGCATTTTGTCCACACTTGGAATGCACTCTTCTTGTCGGCCACAGTTCGTTTGGTTTCGTCATTCCACCACCATTTTTCTTTGCCGACGTGATGGTATTTCGATATAGTCCCCAGATGGGACTTTGCGAGTTTTATGCATTCCTCGTGCATGCTGTTCCACATTTCTTGCGGGCTAAGTGAGTCTGCGATACCGTTTATATTGTGAAGTACTTCTTAAGGCAGTGCGATAAATCTTGCGCTTCGTTCCTTCGATAGATTATACCACCGGATTTTTGGCTTTCCAAACGATGCCCGTGTTTTCGGTGGTTCCGCCGTGAAAAATTCTGTAATGAGCAGACGGTGTTGGCTTACTAGCGATTCTCCAAGTATTACTTTATAGTCCTTAAGACGGTTTCTCATCGACATTTTGCAGAGGTGATAATCTATTTGCGTTTCGTGGCCTCCGCTACTACTATAGGTGATAAGATGTCGTTGATGTTTAATAAACATTGTATTTAAGACGGTTAAGCCGTAAGCCCTACACGCTACAAGGATGTCTTCGCCAGCTGAATTTCTGGATCCAAGGCCTTTACCGCCGTGGCAGTCCTCATAATCAACATTTGTTTCTCCGACGTGGCCATTTAAATCTCCGCCTACGAAGAGCATCTCATCGATAGGTATATTTCTAAGCAAATTACCGAACTCTGACCAAAATGTATCTTTTTCCGATTGGTCGTTTCCATTTTGTGGAGCGTACGCGCTCCGACGTTCCAACTTGCAAACCGAAGTTTATGAAAATATTTTGGAATCTTCATTTTGCCCGCCCCCGGAATCCGTCGGGCTCTGACACAAGCACTTCTGCTTGCTCTGGGATCACCCGAGTGCGTTGCAATCGTGGTGCCCAGCGGGGTAGTGCTATTAATTGCGATCATTTCCATGAAGTTTAAAGTTTGAGTGGTTTGACACTTGTATGCTCATTTCGAATTGATTGACTGTTCTTTTACCCCACCGGTAGTCTCCAGACGCGGGAACCCACTGATTGCATACAAACTTTTGGGGAAGTTTTTAACGGTGTTAAAGTGTCACAGGCTCATTTTTGGTGTCATAGTTGCCTGTATATGATTGGTGTCCCATTTAGTCGCCTCTTACGACAAGCTGGGACGCACTGCGGCATTATTCTTTATCCACCGATGCCGCACGGACGCAAAATCATCCTTATAATTGATTCAGTAGGGCATTTGCGTTGGTTAAACGCAATTCACTGTCAACACTCTTTGTCAGATGGACAGTCTGCACTTTGTAGGAAAACATCTTCAAGTTTTTCACCAAAATGCGCCTCAGAGATGTGCATGAAATGGCCAATTGCGTAGCACTCCATCTGTAAGATGTTGATGGAACCTCTACAACGTCTTCAGCCACATCAGCGATATTCTCGGCCGAACAAGAGGTACATAGCCTTCCAGATCTTACTCTCTTCCGTGTCGTTCCAGTCTCTTAAAGTCGCATTGGCCACGAAATTGGCAAAATTTTGGTACGTTGCGCCAAAATCTCTAACGAATTATTTATCCAAAACATCGCGACAATTATTTCGCGTTATTCAAGAGTGTAGCCTTCGGTTGCTTATTTACACAAATTCTAATTATGTTTGCTTACAGATGTCAAAGCTTAAAACCCGCTGTTTTAGACATGGCCATACATTACAGACCGCCTGGAAGTGTTAGGTTGTTGCATATGTAATATCTGATCTCATAGTGAAACCTTAAACGACTGTAAGATTTATTGAAAGAGGCATACCTACATGAAATACACTTTCCAACGTTATACAAGTACTCGTATACCAGTTTCATAGAAATCAAGACTGCAGGATTGAAGGAATTTTTCGAAAGGATTTTTGGGGGCTTCTTCATTGTTGAACTGTTTCCCATCAAAAGTGATCCGAATATTTTACAAGGTGGTAGTCGGTTGGCGACAGGTCAGGTGGATCAGAAAGAATCTCCTGCTGCGTCGTGTTTGGTTTTTGGACCGTAGTTCTTGAAACATATATTCGAGCGTTGTCATCTCTGTTGACCGAGTAGTTTTTAATATATACGAGTATGATACTTCTTCCAGTTGGTTACAGTTTTCTCATCACTGGTTTCACCATTTTTTAAGAAGTAATTGTGGAAAATGACAGAAACAGTCACCATTATCTCCCTTGGATGAAGGCTCGGTTTTGCCATGTGCTTCGGTTCCTCTTCAACATAGTAATTCAACCTTTTCATCACTTGTCACTAGCCTGTGGAGAAACAGATCCTTTCTGTGCCAAAAATGCAGAGAAGTGCAGACGTCCAGCCGATGCATGATGTTTTGCTCAGTCAGTACATGAGGTAGTTTTCCAAGCGACCATAAGAGATGGAAAATAGACAAATACGAGTAGTGCAGACCCAATTTCTCTTTAATATCCTTTATTGCTCCCAGCTCGTCATCGTCGTGGGTGGTGCTGCGTGTCCGCTTGGCTCGCTTTTAAGAGTCATGTCGGAATTTTGCAAACGCTGTAGGGTTCTTTCGTTGACTATCGAGAGTCCAAATGCAACTCCGCTGTGCTGTGGCCAAGTTTGAAAAAGTAATTGTTCTTAGTTAACATCCATGTTCTTCTGCTTCGTTATCCTGTCCAATCAATTTAATGTATAGAACTGAACTGATGCTGTTCGAACGCAGAAAATGCATCTACTACGAATATTAACAACGCAGTGCCTGTTCGCAATTGTTTTTCTTATGAAGATTGCTTTTAACTTCACATCAACCCGAAATCCGACATTGCATGTGCAACAACCTAATAGATTGTGTATGCTTTCATTTGCAAATTCAATAAGCTCGCTCTGATTCTACCACTCCGCCAGTTGGTTTTCTTAAACTCATTGATATTGATTTTAAGTTTTCTATTTCAAAACTTTTACCCGTTGTTGTGCCGACGTTTAAGCTTGCAATACATTATTTATTTTTGGTCTGTTATGCAGAAGAAGTGCCCGACGTTGTAGTGTATGCTTCCATGCCATCGTATTTTCATTTCATCCATCGATTGTACGTATGTACGTCTGTTAATAATTTTCAACTTTACCTTTGCTCCACCATATGTGGGAAAACTATTGCGCACACTGATTTCGGCTTGTCAATCAGATGTCACTGCTTCTCATCTTAGGTATAAAAGTATTTTAATATTGCTTTGCCGACTTAGTTGCCATGTACCACAATAGAGGACCTAACTGCTGCCAATGCCTCACTACTAGGTGGGCTAAAATGTAGCCTCCTTTTCCGCCAAAATGCGTTGCTACTGCAAAAAATGTTATGGTGCCTTGAAGTCCGTTCATATTTAGGCAGACATGCCGAATTTTAGTGCGATATTGTCTTTAGTTTTGTTTTGACAGCTGATTGTTGTTGACGTGTTTGGCATCATGTTGAGTACGGACAAAAACGATTTTCATTCACTCATAAAACATTATTCTTTGAGAGGCAAAACGGCCAAGGAAACAAAAGAAAAGTTGGATAAATATTATGGGGCTAATGCTCCGTCAGATTACACCGTCAAATATTGGTTTCGAGAGTTTCGTGGTGGTCGCAACTCCACTACCGATCAAGTCCGCAGCGGCAGGCCCTCCGATGCGGCAACAGAGGACAATGTCAAAAAAATAAATGAAATGGTGTTGGCTGACCGGAAAGTGAAGGTGCGCGAGCTAGCAGATACCACAAAGATTAGTACTGAGCGCAATATTCTGCATATGAAAAAGTTATCCTGCCGCTGGGTGCCGCGCATGCTCACTCCTGACCAACAAGACGAACGCGAGAGCACTTCGAAAGAGTGTTTGGACTTGCTGATGCGGAATCGGGTGGACTTTTGGCGTCGATTGGTAACTATTGATGAAATCTGGATCCACTTACACACACACTTACACACCAGAGAACAGAATGAGTGGCCGGCAATGGACTAAAGCCGGCACGAGTGCTCCGAAGCGGCCGAGGAAGGCTCAATGGGTCGGAAAGGTTATGGCGTCGGTTTGCATACTGTTCGTGGACTATCTCGAAAAAGGAAAAACCATCAACAGCGAGTTTAACTGTGCATTATTGGAGCGATTTAAGGCCGAAATCGCTGCAAAACGGCCTCACATGAAGCGAAAAAAAATTTTGTTTTTGCAAAACAATGCGCCGGCGCATAAGAGCATCGGCTAAAATCAATGACTTACGGCTCCAATTGCTGTCGCATCCACCGTATTCGCCCGATTTGGCTCCCTCGGACTATTATCTCTTCCCAAATCTCAAAAGATGGCTCATCAATAAAAAATTCAGCTCACTCGAAGAAATCATCGCTGCCACGGAGGAGTATTTTGCAGACGACCTTCCGGAAAATTACTTTTCGGGCGGGATCAGGAAGTTGGAAAATTGCTGGAATAAGTGTATCAAATTAAAAGGGGCTATATTGAATAAAATAAAAAAAAACATTTAAAAATTTTTTTTTTTTCATTCCCAAGGAGGTTACTTTTCACCCCACCTAGTAGACCCGTATGTAGGTATTAAAATATTGTAAATATTAATAGACAACTGAAGCCCAACAATCTGTTAATTGCACTCAATCAAATCAATCCAAATTCGGTGGCTTATATAAATTTATATTTAATTTTACGCCGCAATAACCTTTCAAATTGGAATATCAAATATTCAGCACTCAGTTGGAGGAAATTTACCAACATATTTGTAGAATCCTAAATAGCTTTATAATAGCTTCATTAGCCAACCGATACGCCATGTATCCTCACAAATTTAGCTGACATCAACAACACCAACAACAAAAATAATAGAGGCTACTCATACAAAACATAATTTTGAATTTAATTTATCCAAGCTTGTACTGTCGACAACTACATGACTGAATAACGATTTTTTGTATCCTAAATTCCTATTTTAATTTTTAATTAAACCGCAGCTATACGAATATGTAGTATGTACCTCGACGGACTCACAGGACTATACTCGTAGTTCATGGGTAACTAGTATCTCATCGTTTCCACAACAAAACATCATTCGCTGTTACTGTCAATTAAATGCTTTGTCCATAATTAAAATCTAATTGGGATCACAATAGAACACTAAAATTAGTCCACTGGAAATTAATTAAATCTATAACAGTAAAAAAAAAAATAAAAGAAGCAAAACACCAACCCCCTGTGTCAATTAACTTAATATTGCGTTCAATACACGTAAGGGGCGGACAACCGAAGGCAATAGAAAATACAAGTAAAGCGCGCTAAAACGGAAGGAAAATCGCCAACGGAAACCACTGCTCCATGGATCCGAAATTCAGTACGGTTGAGTTGAGTTCGGTTTGATTTTGTTTTAGTAACCCCTAAAAAGTTATTACAAATCCATTCAGTAGTCATCAATATATATAGTATACTCGTAGTTCAGCAGTAGCCAATATTACGGTAATATTAGAATATCAATCAAAATCACTGGCCATTTGAACTGTTATTACCCTCCTGACTGTAGTTTTTGAGGGAGTTTCTTCAACCCAACCCAATAGTTGGTACTAGTACGAGTACATATAAAAACCTTGCCACAATAGACTCACCCAAAAATTGAATCACTAGTGCATAAAGTTCCATCAATAAAACATTCAAATAGCTCACGCATACCAAAACACATTGAGTGGTATTCGTAGTTTTCGAGTGGAATTGTTAGTTTGAGCCCAAGTAATGGTGGGGTTGTTAGAAAGTTAAACAAGCAAAAACGAACCAATGATGTATGGGAAAATCGAAAAATGTAAAAATCCGAATACGAATGCAAATGGATTCAAGTATGAATTTAATAATAAAAAAAAGGGAAAAATCGAATAAAAATAATAGTGGCAGCGGTATTTTTGCAAGTACTCGTACGTCGTACCGTACGTCTTTTCCTCACATCAAAAGGACACAGTCTTTTTCAAAAGAATTTCCATTTGGCAGCCTTTTGGCATTTTTGTTTTTTTTATTTGTTTTTTTTTTTCTACCCTCTGGGTGGAAAAATATTCGTTTTTAATATCACATCTGTGTGTCTAGTAGAGGGTGTGTGCCGGAATCTGTCATTGAAGTTGTCGCAGTTGGATCAGATCAGAAGGGGATGATTTACTACCAAAACTCCCATTCTATGAGTACTCTCTGTCACTGGTGGTCCTCCTGGTTGAGGAGGAGAGTTTATTATTTTTATGAGACATCAAGTAAATCGTTCTGTTACGACGTTACGACAGTCTGGTGTCTCCTTCCCATTGTCTGACTCTTTACGAGTACATTCGATGATGGTAAATAGTCAAACATAACTTGCGTTGGTTTGTTTGTGAACGCGCGTGACTGACATAACCTCGACATTTGATGATTGCATTTTAGCTTCATGATGGAATTGACTAGAACTGCGGATGATTGTCCCATTTGGTGGAACGTAAAATCAATTTTATGAAAGTGGAATTAAAACGAGAAATATTTATTGGTGCAGACAGTTGTAAGCAATGACTCAGAAACACATGACATCGGCTGGTTAGGAGCTCTCGCTTGTTTGTTTGAGGTTATCGGGGAAGTTTGTTAAGTTATTTGTGAAAATTTTTAAATGTTAAGAAAATAACTTTTATCTTTACGACATGGCCTCATGATATCCTAAATCTGGAAGATCAGAACCACCTTTTGGGAGGACTAAAAGTTCCGAGAGTTGGCCTCTACCTTTTTTTTAATAAGAGTATCGTCTACAACTAAGACAAGAAGACAGTTTTGTGAGAAAGTTGGACCTCGGAGGGCGATAACCACATGTGATCAATCACCAGAGGCATGCACAACCGAGTGTCCAAGAGATTGGTTGCTGCCAGAATCAACTATTGACGACAAGCGGTAGCACTACCACCATTCTGCAGTCCATCGATAGTATGCCCGATCAAAACTACCATAACATTGTTTACATGATCGTTAAGCTACAAAACCCCTTAAACTCCGCCAATCATATTTATAATTATAAATCCCTTCAACATCGCGCACAAGATCCAATTTGCTGTACTGTATGAGGCCCTAGAGCCATTAATCAACAACTGAGTTGGATTTTAGGTCAACTTTTTATGAATTTCCGATCTTTTAAAAAGGCGAGCTATACGGAGCAATGTCTACTTTTGAGAACCCTGCCAAACTCATTCAATTCTGAAAGATGACCATTACGAATGTACGCTGCTCCCTCAAGCTGGGTAGAAATTTCACAACGGCTTTCAATATCAGAAGAAGATCCAAAGCGAATCAATATCATGCGATTTCTTAACGCTTTGAAAGCGATGAAGATATAGCGGTCAATGAGGCAAGGTTGCTTATTGCAACTTTAGCCAGTTTTCACCTAAGTACAATAAGGTTTTTTTTTCTAAAGATGATACTTACTTAGAGGAAAAGTGATGGCGGATAATTGTTACCTTGTGTATTGAAATCGGAAAGCTCACTGGTCGAAGCCAACTATCGACCAAGCATCCTCTTAGCCAATCGTTTTACATATGCTTTTACACCTGAGATTTCCGATGTGCTCGAAAAGTCATTGCATCTTGGATTCAAGAACTCAAGGGGAGATCTTCGTTTCCCCTTTGCCAGCCTAAATACTGGGATTTCCTTTTTTTTACTTTTAAATTCATTTTTATTACTTCTTTCAATATTAGCTTACATTCTAGACAAAAATGCTTAAATCTAATTTAACAATGACTGTTACTTATTCTAGCTTACTGGCTCTTACCGAACTCTCTAAACCTCACAATGTCAATATACTTTGCCTTTCGGCCTTTAAACTATCTTACGACTAAAGGTCTTATCTATCAATATAATCAAAATATTTCTAAGAAAAGTTCTGGAAAAAACTTAGATACTATATCATTTTTTTAATTTTTTTATAAAACTTAAAGCTATGCCCTATTCTACTTAACCTACCTAAGCTACTTAGTATAACTTAAATAAACTCGTAGACTCTCACTCCGGGTGGTTATTATCTCGATTGCGATTTCGGGCGCCTGGCAATCCTTAACATCGTGCACAAGCACCGCCCAGACTTAACTGATTCCATGAAGCATTAGTCACTTCTTAGAAGTGTCGCCCTATGTCAACGAGCCCGGCCTTTCCACGAGATCCCCCCAACTATCCTAGATCTAACTTTAAACTAGGAGAAGTGTGTTACCTCAGTAACGCACCGACCTAGGCAAGCGTGACTACCCTCCCTACTTCCTTAAGCCACCAGAATTCAGCGAACTGTTTTTCGGTATCGACCCGATCCCTTTCCGCAATCGCGGTACTAAAACGGAGGAGCTCCTGAGCATTAGTGAAATACCCGTCGTAGATGAGCCGCTTGTCCTTCGCACCGCGGTGGCGGTGGTATATTACCGGGATACCATCCCTACTTTGCACTAAACCTTTAGCATCTATATGAAGAAAAGCCTCCGGCGGGATAGAGCCCGATGGAAGTGAGCTCTCGTAGTACATTTCATTGGGGTAATAAGCCTAAAAGATCAGGCTGTTGTCGCTGGTCATTGCTCTTGCAACGCAGGAAATTGTCAATTCTATTCAGATGAGCCCCATCGTAAAGGGCTTTGCTGGGATAGTATTTCTTGTACTCTGATTCTATACAAACCCAGACAGGTCCTATAGACACTGCCTTTCAAACACCCGAGTCTTTTCCATCTGAGACGGCGCTACATTAAACTACACAGGGCAACCATACGCGATGAATGGCCTGATTAGGGCCACATAGCCTGCTGTGAAACAGCCTTCTTGTCAGGGCCAAGGCCTTCTTGGCTCAAGCGAGACAAACCTCCATAAGGTTGTCAAAATACAGATATTTATCGAGACAGATACCAAGATATCTAACTACGCTTCTCACCGCTAATGGCATACACTGGGATTTCCCTGTAGTTCTGAATTCACGAATTGTTAATATTCCATTTAGACCGCTTGAGTGTCCAACAATCTGTGGAACCAGTATCGCAAAATCATCAAAAATGTTTCATAAGCTACTTAATATTCATAAGGTAGAGAGATTGTAAGGGCAAGGAGAGAACCCACTTCCGATCGATAAAGAATAATTCCTTCTAAAATAATGAAAGAGCAATAAAGCATCCGACTTCGATGGTCTACCGACGGAGGTGATATCTTAATAGGGTGCATGCCTCGAATCATCTTCCTGGGAGAATGAAAGCATGCCGAATGACTGGACTATCAGCTCTATATATTTCAACTTCAAAAAAGTCTTGTAAGAGCTTTCGAGCCATATTTGTGCTTTATGTCTCTAATAAGATCGTATTCATCGTATTGTGTGGGGATTTTTACCCCTTTTACATAGCACACACACTTTGACATGTAGGTATAAGTCTGGCCTCCAGCTCGACAGATCGGAAATCCACCAAATTTTCAGTCGAAACCAGCTCTGATTCACTGTTGAAAACTAGGTATTATATAGAAATAGTTCCTTCGATTGATTGCACAGTAAATTTTGGCCAGAAGGTGATTTCTTTGATCTCGTACTGAAACACCGCAGCTGTCTATCTTGTGGGAGTAAACATCAACTACGCGGATAAGGTCCTAGTGGAACCGCTGCTACTTCAATTTCGCTAAGCAAATGAGCTTATTACTCCTTACTCCGAAGACGAAATGCATGCTCTACAAAACATTTATCCTGCCAGTTCTGCTATATGAAACCGAGGGCTAGACGATAATTAGAAAGGCATATCATTGAAATCTGTCGTGAGAAAAATACAAAGAAAAATACAAAAGAAAAGATGCAAAAGCGAGCTCCAGTTCGGAAATCAAAAACACATCGATTGCAACGCCTCAGTCATAACGAGCGAAAGGATAATAATGCACCACCCGGCACTACAAACCTTTTAAATGGAGAAGAAACCTCTGGTTTCGCACGCAAAGTTAGCTGAGGTCCCCTTCCACTTGCGTGCACCACCTGAGTTTTGGTCTTTCTCTCCTGCGCTTCCGGATTCGAAAACTTTCGCTCCGCTCTACATGACCCAGCCTTCTCGATCGTTGGACCTTCACTCTTCTAGCTAAGTCAATGTTGCTCGTCCTTAACTCACCGCTTATGTAGACGAAACCGAAAATTTCCTAAAGAACATCCCTCTCGAAGCAGCACCCATTTTTGATAAGGTCCCTGCATCTGCACCATAGAAGAGGACTGGGCTTATAAAGGGTAACTTGTGCTGTTTGAGAGAGTGCATTGCTTGTCAATTGCCTTTTTAGCTCAAAAAAGCAGCGATTGGCAGGAGTTATTCCTCTTTTGATCTCGGCGCTGGTGTCATTGTGTGAATTTATAGCGAAGCGTAGGTAGACAAAGTCTTTAACTGCCTCAAAGTTACTCGTATATCTGTCGAAGGTGACGTTCTGTCCGAGAAGTCGGTATTCAGTGTCCTTTTTGCTTGACGGCATATATACAATACTTGGTCTTTCCCTCATTGAACGCTAAAACCCATTTTCGCAGCTTCCATCTCAATACTCGCGAAACCGCCACTGACATCACGCTGCTTTCTTCCGATTTTGTCAATATCGGACTTTTGTTGAAGAAATCACATGACACCGCATCGCCTTGTCTAAATCCCTGTTTGATGGAGCAGCGTGCATTCTCCAATGTCGTCCTGCACAAACCGACGAGTTTCGCTCTGCATAGCTCGTCTCAATAGGTGCTGTCATACGCGGCCGTCGATGAAGCTCATGGGTTTTCCTCCAAATCTGTCGCAGTGAGAATATTTCCTCGATGGTGGACTTTCCTGTTGGCGAAGGGCTTCAGGCGTTCACACAAAACGGCAGATAAGATCTTGTACGCAATGTTAAAAAGACTGATGCCTCTGTAGTTGGCGTAGTTCAGAGAGGGGAACCTCTTGAGGATCGAAGAAACAATACTGAGGTTCCATTCATCAGACATACTTTCGTCCAACCATATTTTAAAGATGTGCTGGTGTATGCTCCTTACCAAGTCTTCGCCTGCTATTTTGAACGGTAGTCCAGCAGCTTTGTTGGGCCTTAGCTTAGATATTGCTATCTTCACTTCATCTAGATCAGGTGGACCAAATTGTTAGTCATCATCGTCCAGATTGAAAGGTTCATTCTGCCTGACAGCGGCATTTGTTTCCGTCCGTTTGTCGTCGTCATACAGTCTACAGAAGTAATCTTTCCAGATTCTCAGCATCGACTGCGACTCTACTACGATGTTCCCTTGTTCGTGTCTACAAGCTTCAGTTCGGGGTTTGTGTCCGTGGCATAGTTTGTTAAAACATCGGAGTCTCATTCCTGCAGTAGCATTTCTCAATTTCCTCGACCGTGCGCTTCTCATGGTCTTTCTTTTTCCGCATGAGCCGGTGTTCGTATCTCCTCTTCTACTCATAGAACTCGTGAGCAACTCTAGTCTTTCTAGATTTTTTTTTATTAAGGTCCAGAAAGATGCAAAAAGTTAGCAAATATGATCTCAATTGGATCCATTCACAGGGTTGGTTTGCAATTCACAGAAAGGATCTCAATTGTGAAAGCACAATTCCTGGATTTCTCATCACTTACCAAACAAAACCCAAATACCGGACCGTGTGACATTTTCTTGTTCGGTCGGCCCAAAACGCCGTCTTGTTTCGAGAGTAGATAATGAACATATTGCGGGCCCTACAGACGCTAGCATAAGTAAGTTCAAGTCAATGCGAATTTACTTTGACCGCGATAATATCGATTTCAATGAATAAAATTATCCAAACCATAACCTTCGAGCCTAGCCTAATTGTTTCTTAAATTTGATTTACAAGTTAAATGCCGAACCGAAAGGATTTACATAACAAGAAGCTTCGCATAAACGATGTAAAGGACTTAGGCCCTTTGAGAGTATAGTCCTATTTTGCCAATCGTGAAAGTCGAGATAGAAGTCTCCGAAGCATATGGTAGTATTTTAAGTGTCCTGCAAGTATCAAATTTACAGCAGATTTACCACATAATGGACCATCGGATTTACGTGCTTTTTGTCCATTAAGATTATCCCATCCTCTAAAAGAACAAACATAAGCCATCTGCATGCAACAAATTACAAACAAAACTCTATCAAAACACATATATGCATTGTAGCACATTTCTACATGGTAAATCCCCTGAGAAGGTCGCACATGCTATCAGAGGCAACCAGAGTGAAAATGTAATGCAATTCATCTTCTGCATGCAATCCTCAAATGAGAACTGCTCCTTAATTTAATTTTGTGGCAAAAAAAAAAACATTTTCCCTATTTGGTTGCGCATATTATTCGGAGGATAATATTCAAGGACCTTCTCATATAAATTGCTTTATTTCCTATGAACATGTAAGGACTCCCCCGTCTACCCGACTTCTGCAGGATGAACAAAAAAAAAAAAATCTACCAAAGACGAATTTCTTTTGCTCGTTCTAATTCCGGTTCCCTCTCACTCTCCCTATATAATAGTCAAGTGCAATTTACTGACTGGAGCGGGGGGGGGGGGGGGGAGTAAGATGGGAACCTGATATAGAAACTAACTGTAAAACTGGGAAAAAGCGCTTAAAATTGCACATTTGTTGTTTATCAGCAGAAAACAAGAAAAAGGATGACAGCGACGACAGATTGTCGTTCATGAAAAGTAAAATAAAATAAAGACACTGAGAGGAGGGGAAAAAATGCATGACATTCAAAGGGATTACATTTTCGTTAGATTTAAGTTGTTGTTTTTTTTTTTTTATTCTACCTTGAGCCCTCTCTCAACTATCGTCATTCACTGTCTTCAATCCTTGCCGCTGAAATGCAGTTCCTTTTTGTACAGAGAACAAATCGAAAGCGGTGTGGTTGGTTCTGTGCTTTTATTTTAGTGTTCTAGAACTAGAACACAGTATACTGCATGCAGACACAGAATGCAGAATATAGAATACAGAGTGTGTGCGTGATACTTAAGTGAAAACTAAAATTTGATTTTCTTTCTTGTCGTTCGTTTCCTTCGTTTCCAAAGTTTTGCGAGTCTCCTCCTTTCACAACGTCTAGTCTATTCGTATGTGCATTTGTGTCTAGTGTGCTGCTTTTGCATCTAATTTTGATGAAATTTAAGCGCACATAAGCAGTTTATCGAACATTCAACAGAATTTGACGAAATTACTTTAAAATTTATTATTCCAGGGATGGCATGCATGCTTACAAAACGGGACTTCACAGTCTTTTGTAGTCGTTCGTTGAAGTTGATTCTCATTTGGAGATTCGGTAAATTTTTGTTGAGGGGATTATGTTTGGTAATTTGGGCCATGCAGCACTGTTCCGTATAAAGCTGATACGATTTTAAGCGATCTTTGTTAACAGGAATCGAATCTGAGTGCTTGCAAAAGATTTTCAATAAAATTTGCTGAATCTCGTTAAGGAATTTGTAAATTGAGAACCAAAATCTTTTTAGTTTTTGAAACATTTTTGTATTTTTTTTCTGTCATCAATTTTGGGGGCGGTCTAAAGCACAAATCACATTGTAGCCCAATTTACTATGTTGACAATCGTCAAACTAAGTAGGCCTGGACAAATGATGTTTTCCTAAGCACATAGCGTGTTTACAATTTTCCAATGCAGTTGAAGTATCTATAATTGACTAGATTACTTTAAAAAAGATTAATTTCCGTTGGAAAATCAAATTAATGATAACAAAAGTGCGTGTGTTGTTTGAAGTGGATTCATGCGTTTATTTGTTCCTATAAGGGGGTCCATTAATTAAATCAAAATTAGTTCAGAAGCGCTCATAAAAATAAGTGAGCCAACATTAATTCAAAGTAAATTGAGGGTCTTTGTAAAGATTTTTTATCAAAGATACTCGTATTACTTTGCATGAAGTCGTTAGTGCTGGGTGAAAATGGAGATTTTCTATATTAAAAGTTTAGGTCCTTTCTGGGCGTATGCAATTTTTTCATGAACTGGAAGAAGACCTTACAGCTTAAGCGTATGTAACTGTGAAAAGTGGTACTATTCCGCTTGGAAACTATAGAAGTCTTCTGCTGCAGATACTCCAATGTTTGATGCCCAAAACATATGAGCAGAATTTTTCGTGCAGTGAAATTAGAATACAAATGTTTTAATTCGCGAAGCTACATATAAATGCTGCACGCAACGTTGTTCTGCAACACATCTCCTGGAGGTTAATCGAACCCACATCTGGAATAAGTGGAAATTCCAAGTTATTTTTGATTCTAGGCAACCTTGGCAGTTGCTCAAAAATAATCCTAACAATTGGCGCCCAACGTGAGGCCCGAATCCACGACCCTGAGATTAAGAGTCTCTTGCTCTACCGACTGAGCTAGCCGGGCTCCTGGTTCGTTGTGAGTCTCCCTACCGTCCTTAGGGCTTCACCGACCGATCCCTCTCGTCCTCCTCTGAGGAGAAAACCCCCGTAAACCTATGTGGATCCTTTCCGAGGTCTGTGGTCAGTGCGCCACTGGCTGATGGGACCATGGCTGCTCTCCACCTCCGCCAGAGCTCGGTCTTCCACTCAACGAAAAAAGGGAACGAAGGGATATGGCCAAGGAATAGGGTAAATCTTGTTGCGAGAAAATTTACCGCGACAATCTCTATTTCTAAATTCGCTGCAATTGACAGTGTCACACATAAGTGACAGTAGCTATAAAATGCCAGCAGCCGATGCCGATTGACTTCAAAAAAATATCTGCACATCTGTTTCACAGGCAGAGCTGCCAGCAGTACTGCAAGTAGATTTTCTGCACATGTGTTATGGGCATGACAAATCATCAAATCGAATTTGCGAAGAAATAAGCAACTTACACAGGCGTTTGCATCACCAAGGTATGTGTAAATGTCATTCTATCAACACTCATACAACTGTGAAAGACTTACAGATCGATCCACGCATGAAGAGCAAATTTTATAAGTTTCTCGGAAGTGTTTAGTGAGATGTTCATGTTCATGGATGAACCATCAGTTGGTTTCTTTTTGAATCATACTACTGTGATCAATAATAAAATTATCAAAATAATGTGGAATTGTTAATAACTTTTAAAATCTTTATTTATTCCTCTAAATCTATTTCTTCGCTTTAAGGTACTTCCCTCCCCATTATACTTAAGCCAACGATTTTTCCAATTCTCCTTTTCCAATGCCCTTTAAAGCGCGTAGCTTTCTTCACGCGACCAAGAAGAAATCCTGAATACCTTACTTCAGATTCACTTCCCATGGTTTAACAACATGTCAAATGGACAGTCAGCTGAGTTTTCAATACCAAGAAGTGTCAGCAGAGTCAACAGTTTATCCAGCAAACTTTTCAGCCCGGATAAGGTAAGATGGGCTATTAGCTCATTCAAACCATACATTCACCGGTTGCGGGCGGCATATTCCCATCTCTGCTGCAAAGAGGAATAGACTTTCTTGTATCCACCCTAATAGCCTTATTTAGGTTCAGTTTCAACTGGGGTTACATACTACGTACTTGGAGAAAGGTAAACGTAGTAGTTATCCTCAAACCAAGCAAAAAACCTAGTGAGCTACGTGTATCATACCGTCCTATGAGCTTGACATCATTTTACTTAAAAACATCAGAGAAATACTAGAAAACAGCTTGCCTCTCCACCCATGTCGATGCGCATATCAGAAAGGCAAATCGACAGAAGGAGCTCTGCTTAAACTGACAGTAGAAATAAAAAGCTCCTTCCGTGGCAAGGAAATTGCACCATGCGTTTCTGGACGTAGAGGGTGCCTTTGATAACATTGGATGGAAAGATCGACCAACCGACCATAAACTGGATCAAGGCGATGCTAGAGATCGGAGTAATAACTACTTCATCAGGATCGACCTCGGCATCTGTATCAGTCATAAAAGGCTGCTGGGAGGTGTACTCTCACCCCTCCAATGGTCCCTGATCATACTCGTATATGAGCAATCGTACTCACTGCACGCACGCATAATGCCCTGAAGGCAGTCCTAGACTGGTGCACTGGAAAGAATCTCTCCATTAATCCAAACAAGGCTATCATAGGCCGCATCACAAAAAGGAGAAACTTAAACCTAGGTTCAGTTTCACTTAACG
Organism: Volucella inflata; assembly: GCA_928272305.1. Classification (NCBI taxonomy): domain Eukaryota; kingdom Metazoa; phylum Arthropoda; class Insecta; order Diptera; family Syrphidae; genus Volucella; species Volucella inflata. Next base: position 228,425,820 of record OV743716.1, on the reverse strand, counting down.
GCACAACCGTTGAGTACTCTGATGAAGTCAAATATCTGGGAGTAATCCTGGGTAAAAGACTAAATTGGAACTTTCACCTAAATAAAAAATTAACTAAAGCAACCAATGCTTCATGGGTCTGCCGTCGCATGTATGGAACCACATGGGGGGTATCAGCAAAAATCACCCTCTGGATCTATACAAAAAAAACACTGTGTCGCTGGCAGCTCGGTATGGTCATTGGCCTAGTTTCTTGACACTCATTTGTGTTGCTCATGTTGTCATTTTGTCACATCTGAGCGGGTCCTACGGTTTATCGCCGACTCCGAACGGCACTCCTTAGAAGCTTTTTCATAGGCAATTTTACTTTCGGGAGTTTGCCATTGCCCGCCGAATGGGTGATGGCGATTTGAGAAATTGTTGGTGACCCAGCCAGGAATCGAACCCAGACTCTCTGCGTGATAGTCCAATGAGCTAACTATCGCGGCATCGCCCTGGATGTATACAATGATGGTAAGACTCATCCTAACATAGTAGTATGGTGGACTAAAACTACACTACATCTACTACATCTACACTAGCATGGTACAAGGCAAAGAACTGAATCCTCACATAATCTGCGCGGTTACAGACCGCCTTCAAAAGACTTTGTGCTTCGACAAAGGATTCTCCACGGAAATCCCCAGCAAAGAAGCATGGGGCAGTATATACCCACCAAATAGCCAAAACGGCATAAAGTGGTGTACTGATGGTTCTAAAATGGAAACGGGAGGCGGGGCTGAAAAACACGGACCAAAGACAAACATATCAATTGCTATGGGTAAGAGTTCTAGTGTATTTCAAACCGAAATACAAGAATGCGAACGGAACGAGATTTAACTTTTTCCAGGCACAAAACATCTTTCAAAATGGTCTAGACTGATCTAAATAAAATGTTAATAAAATAAAATAAATTAGCGAGGTCTCTTATTGTTAATCGACCATGATTTTGAGCACAAAGTCTTTGATTTTTTTGACGTGTTTTTCATCAGTTGATATTGATTGCCGTCTAGGGCGTTATTTGTTTGCAACGCTTTCTCTGCCTTCTTTAAATTGATGGTACCACTTGTCAAAATTTGTTTGTGATATAACCTGGTCAGTGACGGCCTTCCGCTGCATTCTTACGTTTTTGGAGTGGCGGCATTGTTGGGGCATTTCCCTTCCCAGACGACGATAAAAGAAACATTGCAGTCAGTGGAGAGCGATGCCGAACGCATTATCAGTTCTTCGGGTAATGTTGCTTGGCTACCATGGAGCTGAAGCCGTTGGACTTTGTTTTGTGGGATACCATTAAAGACGAATGAACAAACTAGAGACGATTCAGGCATTTTAGAACAACATTGGTCAAACTACCATCAAAAATGTATTAAAAAATTGGTTTTCTTACCGAAAAATAAAATGTAAACAAAGTGTACATCGATGTGGGGATTAAAGCATGATAGTTGCACTTGATATTTCTAAGGCATATGAAGCTCTTGAAAATGTGTGAATTTGGGATCGACGAATCTTTTAAGTGACAACCTCCGTTGAAATCATCATATATTCGATGTTGCTAAAAATAATTTAAAATGTCTAGGTTTCCTAAAACGATATAAGGCCCAAGATTGAAGCACTCAATATTGTGCGGGTCTGACTCCTTTGCACGTAATAGATAGAGTTCAAACCCCCGCGAACACCGATGTACTGTCTCCTGTCCCACCTTATTCTTTCGCCTTTTTCAGCACGGGTGCTCCCCAAAATTTCCAGTAGCATTCGGCCCCTTCAAACCTTCTACTGTAACTCCCGTCTCGCTATGAATGCTCGATTCTGATACATAATAGTACACCCTTACACTCTACAATATTGTGATTCCTTTCTTAGTCGTATGGGCGATGGCGATGGCGCGATAGTTAGTTCATTGGATTATCACGCAGAGAGTCTAGGTTCGATTCCTGGCTGGGTCACCAACAATTTTTCAAAATCGCCATCCCCTTTCGGCGGGCAATGGCAAACTCCCGAAAGTAAAATTGCCTACGAAAAAGCTTCTAAAGAGTGCCGATCGGACTCGGCGATAAACCGTAGGCCCCGCTCAGATGTGACAAAAATAACAACATGAGCAACACAAATGAGTGTCAAGAAGCTAGGCTATGGCCCATACCGGGCTGCCAGCGCCACAGTGTTTTTTTTTTTTTTTTTTCTTAGTCGTATGGAATGCGCTACCGAACTTTTTATTTCTCAGTCATTATAACCTTCAAACATTCAAAACCAACGTACACCGGAATTTGTCTTTGTTTACGGCCTAACTTTTATTCGCCCGCGCTTAATGCAAGCATTTTATGAGTACACAAAATCCATTGATCGCACGTCAATTATAAAAAAGATCGTTCGATTCACAACAGATGAAGTATATGAGGCATCTACAGTATTGTGTGAACACTCGAAATCATTCGTCAAACCTGATCAAATTCTTAAGAAAAAAAACACTAAAGTTAAAGCTGTATTTCAATAAGTTTGGTAGTTCTGAACTGCCAGCCCTGCCTTACCCCTTATGACACTCTGGAAAAGTCACTATCCTGGTGTCTGTGATTTTAATAAAAATAAGATAATTCCAATTTTTTTTAAATTCTAAAAAATTACAAATCAATTACCTGCTAAACAGGAAAGTCAACAGACATTAGTTAAAATTTGGAGGGCAAACATCAACAGCCCCTACTGCAATGCCATTCGTATTTAAAGAGACAGGGCTATTCAAACATGCAACGGTTTGTTTTTTGTATTCATTTAGTATACAAGTACTCATTCTCTGCATCGTGCCGCTTTATTGTGAAATGTTTATATTGTTTAAATTTTAATTTGCTATTTTTTTCCTTCATGGCTCAATGTTATTTTTGTAAAGTGTGCACACCTGCTCTTGTTTTTGTTGTTGTTTTTTTTTTTTTTTTTCAAATCGAGTCTAATTAGTGGAAGATACCATATTTCCTCGGGGAAATACCAATATTTTATACTAACCGACCGACTGCCCAACAACTATGTACAAACTCACTTGATGTTTTGCTAAAAATATTTTTTAACAAATTAATCTATTGTCAACGATGTGTGTTTCATATTAAATTGGCACTACTACTTAAAAAAGTCTGAAATGAAAACAAAGTGCTTATTTGATCATATTTACCGTGTAATTGGAACCGAAATTAAATTCGATTAATTCGGTAGAAATTCCATCACACATTACACCCCATTAGTTGCTCTGTTTTCTACTCTCATGTTTCTACATATTTTTCTATTTTTCATTTTTTTTACGTTTAACAACAATTTTTTTCGTTGCAAAAAATAAAACAACTGTAGGTAGAATGTTAGTTATGTGTTTTAGGGCCACCCTCTAACTAGGGAAATTTAACTGTTATCGTAGTCAATTTAGGAATAAGCCACTAATGACAACACAGTTTTGATACTTTGGAGATAAAAGAGCAAGCGAGAGCAGTTTGAATATTAATTTCATTGGCTGAAATAAAAAAAGTCCATTTCTTTGATTATAAGCCTTTTAAATACAAATACACAGTGTGGCGAATAATATACCGGACTTGCTCTAGAAAACATAGTTAAAACACGATTTCTGCTTATTTTTCTGTGTTTGCATTCGAAATATTTTCCTCCCGATTCAATAAATTTTTTACAGCGATTCAATAGTGATTCGAATGGTTGCTCTGGCTCATTTTGTGGAATTGCCTCTAATTGCTTGAATGGTCGAAATGTCATTGAAAAATCTTCCTTTCAATTTTAGTTAGCAAGTCAGTCACACTTGATTCCGAGCCAACAATGAGTGCTTTGTGACTCGGAGCATTATCATGCTTCTTCTTATCCTTTTATTAACCCTTTCCTCGTTATACGAACTTATGCGTAACGAGTTTCCCATTTTTACTGCATCGCTGCTGCTCCGCTTATGGGGTTGGCTAATGTCGCAGACCGCAGAACGCGTCTACATAATGCTCGGTCCTGGATCGCTTCAGTGGTTAACCCCAGACGTTGTTGCGCATTTGCCATCTGAGAAATCCAGGAATTCTTTTTCCGACCTCGTTTTCTTACAGTTGGAGTGACCGTAGTTGATAGTGCCTTTTTAACCGGATTTTCCGCAGATCTTCTTTGAACGTGGCAATACCAACTTATTGGATTCGCCTCAAGCTGTTCGGTTACCGAATTCTTTATATGTAGACTTCCTCTTATACGCGTAGATCTAATGCAATCGCGTTTAGTGACTCCACTAGACATCCTTAACATTTTCATTTCCGCTGCCGTCATTTTGTTTTTAAACGCTTCGTACATTGTCCAGCACTGTGAACCGTATATAAGAGCTGGTCTAACAACCGTGGTGTAGAGTTTCCCCTTTAATTTAAGTGGAAATTTTCGGTCGCAAAAGATTCCCGAATTTTCCCGCCATTTCATCCATCCCACACTCACTCTGTGGTTTACGTCGTCGTCACATTTCGCTTCCATGTTAACGATTGATCCTAAGTACTTAAAGATAGTGCTTTTCGGAAGAACTATTCCGTCTAACATTATATCCGGAACAGGTCGCAACGGATGCGCAAATGGGCACGTCAAATGCTCCGTCTTTGAACGACTTATTTTAAACCCGTTTCCATCTAGCGCATTTCTCCATGAATCTAAGGCGTTCTGTAAATCTTCGACGTTATCGCTAAGTATAACTGCGTCGTCAGCGAAGAGAATTGGCGTTGCATTTGCTTCGCGCATGCAGTCTTTTAAAAGACTCGGAGCATTATCATGCAACGGAGACTAACCTTTTGGATCGCAATATTCGGGTCGAATATAATGGTTTCTCATCAGAAAATGCGTCAAAATTTCAAGATGGTAAGCGGCAGTTACTGTGACCAGTTGGAACGGATTCCTTGTGGATAATTCCTTTGCTATTTAAGATGAGCATTATCTTCATTTTTGACGGGACTTTTCGTGTTTTTTTTCAGCTTGTGGTAAAGTTTTTGATCTGCATCCCGCACTTTTACGCGTTTGGTTTCTAAATCATACTGAAAGTACCATGTTTGTATGTTAGCATTTGTTTTCATAAAGTTTGGATCATTTCTTGAGGCCGCAATGACGTCTCTAGAATGCCAGACACTCATCAAGTTTTGATCATGATTCAATGTGTGTGGAACAAATTTTGCACAGACCTTTGTTTTGCCCAAATCCTCGTAAATAATGGTTTAAATAGTCTCAAGATGATATGCGGCATGATAATGTTTAAGGCCTCTTCCACCATGACGTAAATTTTGGGTTATTTCAGGCGTCCAAACTGAAATTGGCCTCCCTTGTGCTTGTCATCCTCCGTCTCTCTGCTACCGAAAAAGCATTTATGCCACACGAAAACAACTGTTCTACTCAAACATTTGTTGCATCAATCAGAATGTTTTTGATGGATTTTTACTAAGTTTTCTGTGAATTTAATGACTGTTCTGTCAAATGAAAATGCGTTCCGGTAATAAAATACAAAAATTCATGATTAAATGTCATGAAATTTTGGTAAATCGTAGCGAAAGATTCAAGCTTTGTCCAGGAAAATAGATGTAACTCTTGGTTTCTAAGATATGACGTGTCCGGGATATTTTATACCACACTGTGTATGTAACAGGTATAAATTCATTTGATGTTTAAAGGTGTGTGTATATGAAATTTCGATTCTTTTTCGCTCAAAAACCTTTTTTTTTTCAACAACATAATGAGTGAATTCAATAATCAAAATATTGGCCATCGTCTTCTAGCACTTTTTCTCATCTTTCTTGCAATTGATGGCCTCCGCGGCAATATCTATCACTGCTCGTCTTTTGAGGCCAACCATTCATCAAGGCAATGTATCACTTCTTTGCAAGAATGAAAGTGCTAACCGGAATGTTCGTGCTGCATCGATTCAAACAAGTAGTAATCAGAAGTGACAAAGGCTGGTGAACACGGCGGGTGGGGCAGAACATCCCAATTAATGTTTGCCAAATTTACTTGGATTGCAACATTTGGACGAGCATCGTCATGATGGAAACTAAGTGATGTCGTTCTCTGGAACGACTTTTGAACAAAACTACAGCAAAACGTATTTTTTTAACCTTTTTGCCGAAACGCATTAAATAGTGCATGGTCCCATGACCCACCAGTTTATTTGTAAAATTTTCAAGAATGATAAATATTTAACAAAGTTTAACTATTTCAACGAGTGTTCCTGCAATGTTCGGCTTCCTAAACCATATGCTTGTCTTTTGTTCAAAGATTGTCTCCGTTGTGCCCACAAAAAAAAATCCAAGTGTCAACGGATGCTATTAAATTAAGCAGCATCATATTTGATGACCTTATTTGTCACTAAAACCGATGACAGTTACCAGTTGACAGGAGATCAGACCGGGCCGGTCACAACCATGGGATTGAGAGTTTTTACTCAGTGTAGTTGATTATTTTCAGCAGGTCTGTCCTTTTTCAGTACTTGACCATCCTGCTGGTTTTGCCGAATGTTTAGATTTTTTCGCAAAACTCTTCGCAATCCGATTCAGCTTCTTACATTGTATCTTCTTCGATGTGTAAAGGTTTCATTCTTCCTACACATAAGTCTTTAGGGGCTTGCTTAGAAGCTTTCAGATTTCCAGCCGATTAGCATTCGAACTGCTTTCTCCGGGAGTACTTTATATCTAATAAATTTATTTTTGGATAGCGTTAGGTCGATTCCTTGATGTCTTACCTTCGACAAATGTTGACTAAAACTCAACACATACTCCCATTAGCGAGACCTGGACGCTCAAACATAAGGCTACTTTAGGAACTAAAGTATCACTCATTTTTCGATTTCGAAAGTAAAGCTAATTAAAACAGACACAGCCATACATTTTTGATGAAAATTGTAATTCATTATAGTTTGGACTTTGCCATTAAGTGTGAAAAACAATATCATTCAAATGACCGCCTCGGGAAGTTTCGCAGCATGTCATTCTTTTGAGGTAATTTTCAACCACTTTTTCGCACATTTCGGGCGGTATCTCGGCCATAACTTGAGTAATGTTGGTTTTTAATGCGTCTAGAGTTCGGGGATTATTCGCGTAAACACAGAAAAAAATCTAACGGTGTCAAATCGCATGATCTTGGTGTCCAATTGACGTCGCCAAAACGTGAAATTACGCGACCAGGAAACTTCTCACGCAATAAAGCCGTAATTAGTCGTGTTGGAACCACCGTGTCAAAAAAATCGGTTATAGCAGCAATATTTTCGACTGAGCGTGCATAACGATGACGCACAGGCCTTACGACATCAGTAACGCTTCCATTCTCTTCAAATTTCTTCACAATTTTACCGATTGCTTGATTAGTCCGTCGATTATGACGACCATAATCATCGCGTAATGCGCGAAAAGTGGCTACGCTTAAATCACCACTTTTGTAGTCAGTTTTAATAATTTTAACGCATTGTTCGATTTGTAAGCGATCCATTATTATAAATGGCAAATATTCAATGACAAATGACACTTCAAATAACAGCTGAGTTTGGCAGGTGTCAAATGCCAGCGTTACCAGCTTGAAACTACGAAATGAAAGACTATAGATAGTGCGAACATTGTGCAATGCAATCATTCAAATCGTACGAAAAATAAGACTACTGCTACTACTAGTGGATTAACCCAAAAGCCGGTGAATTTATAAAGCAGGAAATACGTTTGTTTAAAAGGTACCTACCTAAAGTACCCGACATTCTAGGTAACAACTTAAAATCGCTTTTTCCCGAGCAACATCTGGGTCCTTCTGATTTTCTTTGTTGTATTGTATTTAGCTGTTCTGTTTATGAAACTGTGTTATTAGCCGGATTAAAAGCCAAGAGAACTCCTTACTTAGGAACATCAAGTCAGCTTTTCCGTCATTTCATCTGGGAATTTCTTAAGCAGTGACCGGTATCCTGGTGAAAAATGACTTATTTGAATTTATTTATATTCCTTCATAAGATGCTTAAGATGGAAACAGTCACAATAACACTTTCCCTCATCGCAGCAAGCACACCATTTATGGTTACAATTTAAAAACGGGCAATTAACTTCAACTTAAAATACTTCAATCTCCACTCTTCCAACTAGGTAGATACCAAAAATACACCAATAACTTCTTTCGATTAACCAATTTTTATCACTGTTGCATGTGACTCGATTGAAGAATTCTCGGTATCATCGAATAACAACGTCCGGTTTGTTTTTACGTAAACGGCTTTAACATTGTTACCACTTAATCTCATTCACTTTGAGATCGTTTCAGTGTCTGCCCTAGGTACGAATCAGAAAAGGCTTTTTTACACGATTCCCACGATTTAATTGATTTTATTAACCCCGACCGTTTACATTGCTTGCACACGTGCTATCTATCTACACGCGATATTGAAAAGTACACCTTACATTCGTATAAAATGAGCTACATAGTATCTAACTGAACTTAACCGGACTCCTTTTATGACAACCATGTCCAGTTTAATAGCCAATTGCCACTTCGCACCTTCTCGTAAACGACAAAATCAATTCAATCTATTTCGTCGGCGCACATGCTACCACCTTCTCAATTGTTCCGTTTCACAGTTCCAATAATCATTCGATTTTATTTCTTTTCATTTCCGCATGATTTTAATGTTTAGCTTTGTATTTTCGATTTCTTTTCTAAAGCAGGAAGTGTTTCCATGCAGCATACTACTACTTGGACGACCCACCACATCACCCATCAGTGCCCCAGGTGGACTGGGAAGTACCAGTTGAGATTGGCGGAGAGATACGTGCTGCAGTGCCCGTCAATGAGTTTAGCAAGCATGTAGCATCGTTACACGCTGACGGTGACATCGGTTTTAGTCGAGAGTATGAAGCTATTCAAAATGAGTGCATATCCGACGACCTACCATGCGAGCACTCACAGCATCCGGAGAATAAACGCAAGAATCGTTATCTTAACATAACGGCATGTAAGTAAAAGTCAACCAACCAATAGATAGGCCATTTGACTAATCGATGCTTTCCAGATGACCACAGCCGAGTGCACCTTCATCCGACGCCAGGACAGAAGAAGAACTTAGATTACATTAATGCCAATTTCATTGATGGCTACCAGAAAACCCGTGCATTCATTGGCACCCAAGGACCATTGCCGGACACATTTGATTGCTTTTGGCGAATGATTTGGGAGCAACGGGTGGCAATTATCGTCATGATAACAAACCTAGTTGAACGGGGTCGACGAAAGTGTGATATGTACTGGCCAAAGGATGGCATCGAGACGTACGGTGTCATTCAAGTAAAACTGATTGAGGAGGAAGTTATGTCAACGTACACAGTGCGAACGTTACAGATTAAGCATCTCAAGGTGAGCTAAAATTGCACAAAATTGTTCAGTTTTTCTTCTTTTTTTTTATTGAAACTAACTAACTTACATCGACAGCTAAAGAAGAAGAAACAATCAAACACGGAGAAAATCGTTTATCAGTACCATTACACAAATTGGCCGGATCATGGAACACCCGACCATCCACTGCCAGTATTAAATTTCGTTAAAAAATCCTCAGCTGCCAATCCACCAGATGCGGGTCCAATAGTCGTCCATTGCAGGTATTTTTCTCTACTGCTCTCTCTATTCATATGTTATAACGATGATTATTGTAATTTTGTTATTTTTAGTGCTGGAGTTGGTCGTACTGGAACATACATCGTTTTAGATGCCATGCTCAAGCAAATCCAACAGAAAGGAGTCGTAAACGTTTTCGGCTTCCTGCGACACATTCGTGTGCAGCGAAATTTCCTCGTTCAAACCGAGGAACAATATATTTTCCTGCACGATGCCTTGGTCGAGGCAATCGCCAGTGGAGAAACTAATCTCCGTGCCGATCAAATCGAGGAGCTGAAAAATCTCACCAGCTACCTAGAGAATCAGTACAAGAACATCATACAGTTCCAAACGAAGGACATTCACATCGCATCGGCGATGAAAAAAGTTAATTCAATCAAGAATCGCGGTGCCATATTCCCGATTGAAGGTAGTCGGGTGCATTTAACGCCGAAACCAGGCGAGGAAGGTAGTGATTACATTAATGCCTCCTGGCTACATGGTTTCAGAAGGCTGAGAGATTTTATCGTCACCCAACATCCAATGTCGCATACTATAAAGGACTTTTGGCAAATGGTGTGGGATCACAATGCGCAAACAATTGTGCTGTTGTCATCATTAGATGAAATTGTAAGTTAAACAAAGTTGAAGTGTAGAACTCATAAGCTTACGTAAAACGTGACTAAATTTTGATTTTTCTTTTTAGAATTTCGCACAATTTTGGCCAGATGATACGACGCCTATTGAAAGCGATTATTATCGTGTGAAATTCTTAAGTAAGACCAACAAGAGTGACTACGTGAGTCGAGATTTTGTTATTCAATCGATACAAGATGACTATGAGCTCAGTGTGAAGATGCTGCATTGTCCCAGTTGGCCAGAGATGACTAATCCGAACAGTATTTACGATTTTATTGTGGACGTGCATGAAAGATGTAGCGACTACAGAAATGGACCAATTGTTGTCGTTGATAGGTAAGTTTTTCTTATGTTATAAAAATGGTTTTGCAATTTTCTAATTATCGAGATGTTCATCGCTTAAAGCAACTCAGATGATTTTTATCAAAAGAAAATGTTGGTTTTTGAAGGATTTAATTCGATATTTGGGTCCATAAATTGCTTTATCCACTAAACCAGGCCTGAATAGGAGGTGTCATCACTTTCACTTTTAAGTTTCATCTAACTCTACTGTTCTGCTTTAATCACGTAGATAGCACTCTTAGCTAAGCCTTGTATGTGAATAGATATATTGTTCTTTCTTACGAGTTTAGGTCATACTTTAAAGGTTAGTTTTTTTAATTTAATTTTAGTGGGTGCTAAGGCCTCCATTTATTTGGCTTAATACAAAGCTTAATCGAACTTGAAAACTAGGATTTAAAAACTAACAAAAAGACTTCAGAGTTAGGGATCAAGGAAATGGTGGAGAAGATCTATGTTAAGACGAGACGTGCTAAGGTTGAAGTCAAAAATAGATTGGTTTGAGTTGACCTTTAGGAGTTTCCGAGAGATTGTTTTGTTGAAACCATAAGATTTTCAATGGGTTGGAACTTAAAAAGACGAGGGCATCGTTAATTACGAGGATTAGTATTGAAGGAAATAAAGTTGTAAAGGTCAGTCGATGGACGAAGAGAATTTCAGCTACGTCTCTGCGTTTTTCAAAGGTATTCAAGTTAAGAAGTTTGAGGCGTTCTTTATAGGGTGGTAAAACAAGAGAGTCTTTCCAGTGTAGTCCTCGAAGAGCATATCGAAGAAAACTTCGCAGAAGGCTGACCACACTTGGCTGTCATTCTCGAGAAGGGTTCGGGACAAAGGTAGTTTAAAGGGACCTGGTCACACAGGGGTTCACAAGTTTTTTGGACCAAGTGATGAGTTGGCTTTAAGGATTATTCGAATCTCATCAATATGTGAGCCGAAGTTTAACTCTTCATTGTACAATATTCCATGGTCGCGAAAGAATTGAACCTGGGGTATGAGGTGACTCTGGCGTTTGAAAGTCTCTTGAACTCCTGATATACCGCACTAAGAGAATTTATTTTAAGGATTCTAAGCCATATGGCCATAATCTTTAATACGTTCCTGATGTCATTTTTCCCCACAAAGAGTATCTTTGCGTTTATTGATGGCGACGTGGATAGGAAATTCTAAGAGTGCAGAAGAATTTGAACATAAACTCGGGTGTAGTAATGTGGTAAAAATATTGTTAAATGAAAATAGATGGTTTCATCTGAAGAATTGAGTACTTTAAACTAGAGGATAATTTGAGTAGAGATGAAGAACGATCAAATCATTTGTTCAAACTTAATAAAATAGTGAGAGTTGACGACTCTTTTAATTGATGAAAGAAAGTGAATAGAACACTTCTTGGTGACATCGAAAAGTGATTCAGAAGATAAACCCTCATAAACCAAAGTTTTTGCCAATTAATAGAAATATTAGAAAAAATCCGTCTTTAAGCACAAGTCAAAGAAAAGCATGCTCTTTCGGAAGTGTGTAAGTAAGGGAGTAAGTATATATTCATATCCTTCGTAGTTACTAACTCCTGGTAAAGAGATGCCGAGTTTAAAATAATACTACTAATAATATTCAGACACTGCATGACTTTCGAATCGTAATTTGTTATCCTTTAAAGTGTTTGAAGGATTGTCACATCATAACTTGTCAAGCCCAATTAAGGTAAGACGGTTAATATTGTAGACGAAGCCGTAAATAAACTTCAAAGTCATTGAAAACTCGTTTGACAATCCGTTGTTGAAATATCTAAAGCGAATGATAACATTTAACGCAACATATTTGTTTGTTGCGTCTCATAAGTAAGGCTAAGATTTTGCGCATATTTTTGCATCTGAATGAATCACTTACGAAAAGATGAAAAGAAAAAGAAGAGCACCATTCGTTGATTTCCTCTATGGTTTAATCATCTAACAAAGCTGCTAGTGCAAACGGACTACTGAGCATTTTAAGTCATTTAGATATGACGTAGCTGCGAACATGCACCCGTTCCATGTTCGAACCATGGAAATGAGATTTTTTTCACTGCGAATAAATCTTATAACTATGCCAAAAAATCTGCTATATTATATTACTGTCGAACTCTGTTATAAACAATCTGGTTGCTTCGTAACACTACGTTTCCGCTATCCATTTTCATTGAAATCTTGGAAAAAACATTTACCATATATTTGTCGAAATCAAAGCGAAATTTAAGGCAGCGTGTGTAGGGATGCCTTATACAACGCTATGGGTAGTATTGACATCCCTGCCAAACTCATCGGATTGTGCAGTGGTACTCCATGAAAGTCGGTAGTAACTTTGTAGTTTTTAAACTTCGCCCATCGAAGGAGGCAGGATTTTTCTGAAGTCCGCAGAATTACTTTCACTATTCAGCATTGCCAGTTAAAACTTTATAGTATGTAGGTTAGAACTTCAGCTTAATTTGGCTCCGCAGTTACAAATATCACCGACAACAACGTAAGAGCTAGATCAAAAATTATTTCTGTCAATCGCTGTTTTTTTTTGGACTCACCAGGAAATTGAATAACTCCATCTCTTGGTCGGCGGCGCAGTAGAGAACGATTACACTAGGCACGGCGCACACTAACGTAAGGCGGCTGCAACCGACTTGAATCGCGACACTGAAGTCAGAAGTCGAAAGATCGTGCAAGCTGAAGAGGTTTTTTTATTGAGGCCCAGGTTCTTTTTTAAGTACAGATTTTATGCATTCGTGAGTCGTGTTACACTGATATGGTACTTTTCAGGGTTGTTTGGAATTTCATCATGAAAAGACTTGACCCAGCATAGGGTTTACAAAATCCTCAGCATGAACTAACTATAATGTACATAATGGACCTACCGAACGTATAACTCGCAATACTACATCATCGAAAATTTTAAACCCAATTTTCAATATTAGATAATACGCGATCAAAAATTCCACAATTACTCCTAGCACGAAGTGAAGAAACTATAGCAGCGGTAACGACAAGTGTACACGATGATAGTGGTGGATCGATTCGACCGCGTTCTCAACAGCTTGGCATATTCAACTTGACATATTCAAAGTAAACATCTGGGTTTAAAAGCATACAATTCATGCAATAACTGTAGCCGGCCGATCTTCTGACTGATCTCCGCTTCTGACGTTGGATTTTTGAAAAGCTTCAAGAAGATCCATTCTTTTCGACAAAAATTTTGTTCAGCGATGAGGTCCATTTTTGGTTTCATACCTACGTAAACAATCAAAAAAAGCCGTATTAGGGATGCGGAGCAACCCGAAAAAGATCAAAAGCTGCCATAAAATCCAGACAAAAAATAGGTTTGGTGGAATTTTTGGGCTGGTGGAATTATCGGTGTATACTATATTCTTTCAAAAGGAAAGCCTGCTGGAATGGCGTTTGTTATCGCGCCATGATAATGGAATATTTGATGCCTAAAATTGATGCTCGCAGTCCAAAAAGACTTGCCACACAGCTCGTGAAACCCCTTATTGGAACAATGATTTGGTGAACAGTTAATTTTAAACGTTGAATTGGCCGCGTGGATCTTATGACATCACATCTCTTAACCCTTTCCTGTAGGGCTACGTAAAGTAGAGAAATTGGAGGCCAACATGACTCGAGTCATTGTTCAAACAGCACTCGAATGCTCGAACGTGACATCGAAAATTTGATCTTCAGAATGGACCATGTTAGCCGCAGTTACGACCAATATATGAATCTTTGAAAATTAAATGTAAAGAACAATTTTTTTGGATAATAATAAAGATTGCCCGATAAAATCGAACTTTTTGATTAGTTTTCATTTTTGATAAAAATTACCTCTAAAAGAATCACCCTTCATATCTCGTCACCAAATACTAAAAGTTTCTGCACCGTTGAAGGATCACTACCTCAAGTTTATGTATAACATCCTCATCGAAATTGTCTGTCCAAATAGATTGAAGGAATTGTGTTTGTGGTTCGGGAAAAGAGCAAAATAAATTTTCGAAATTCTGCGTCAAAATCGATTACCTTCTATTGCTGTTACCGACTTGTCTGCCACAAAACGTCTTTCACTGGTATGAAGTTTAGTCAATTTTTAAGTTCTTAGTGTCGGTTGCCTTTGTGCAATGTAGAAATAATGTCTGTAGAAATAATTGTGATACATCCAGTTTATTTTCATCATTTTATTGAATACAATTGCTTTCTATTTAACTGGATCCAGAACTGTCCGACATTTTAATCCTTTAACCGCATCAAGCGATGAATTCTGAAACGTTTATCGTAGTTTGGTAGTTTGGTGTTATCAAATTGTAGTCTTTCTGCTTTTTGAGTCACACTGCAATATGTGTTTAGGGTATTTTTCCCTTAATGAACACATACGAGTATGTTTATTTATTTTGGTTTTACTCTCCATATTATGTGGCATCCACTACTCGTACCTATGAAAGTAAAATATAATATTCTTGTCGAAGCTAAGTTTTTATATTACAATAGAGTCCCATCTAAAATAGGAAACGCGCAAAGACCCTCGATTGCATGGTGTGCCGGTGCTCGAAATCAATTTGTTTCTTGATTATTAAGCTAATTATAGTTTATTTATATTATAGTTTATATATCTTTATTAAATATTGATTTTCTTTCAACAAATCTTTTGTAGATATGGCGGCGCACAAGCATGCACATTTTGTGCGATCTCATCCCTGTCCATCGAAATGGAATACTGTAATACAGCGAATATATATCAGTATGCCAAATTGTATCACAATAAACGACCGGGCGTTTGGACATCTAGTGAAGACATCCGCCTTATATATAATATACTGTCGTATTTGCCACGTAACTTGCAGCTACTTAAGCGCACTGCCTTGCGTACAGAATTTGAAGATGTTACGACGGCAACGCCGGACTTATACAGTAAAATCTGTAGCAATGGTAATATTAGTAGTTCGTTACAAAATTCAAATACCCTAACTAACATTACTATAAATAATGCTGCAACAACTCCAATAAACAACGGTGATGCAACAATTCCAAATGCCACAATAACAACAATCATTCCAACATCGACTACATTAAATGATTTGGGTAATGGTAATGGTAATGGTGGTGGTGGTGCTAATATTTATACTACTAATCCAACAAATAATACTACATGTATATCGGCCAATGATGGCACTGATGTGATTATAACTCCAACATCTGCTCCTGATGCTGGCGGTGGTGCTGGTGTTGGTAATATTATTAATACTAACGGTAATGGTAATATGAATTTAAACTAAAAAAAAAAAAACAAAAATGAAAAATAAAATCAAACTTGTAACAGCTGTAACGGATGCTCAAAGCTTAGATATTGTAGGATAAACAAGAAGATTAAAAAAAAAAATAAATTATTTTAGTATAACAAATTATAATTCCTAAGCGATAAAAATGTAGTAAAAATAAAATAGAAAACAAAAATCCAACACACAAACAAAGTAACACAAAATATGTAATAGTAGCAAGGTGAAAATAAAATCACTCATACGAGAAGAATTTAACATAAGAAAAGACAACCAACCACCCAGTTAACTATCTCTGATTTCATTTCTCATTTCTCAATTAAATACAATAAATAACAATTTTCTCTATTCTATGTTCATCTACGAGTATGTATCTGTTCTATATTGATTCTACTATGTACAATATTATGAGAATGTTTTTTTTTTGTTTTTGTTTTTATTCTTTAATTCCTTCTCTCTGTCTCTTACTGTCTGTCGGTTTTCTATAATTGTAAAGATAGTGTTGTAGTAAGAGCTTCAACAAAGCATCACACTTGGAGAGAAAACTCTAAGAATAAATAAGCGCACCCCTTATAAATATAATTAAACTAGATAAACACAACAACCACAAACAAATAAAAAACGATAGTTATAAACAATTTATACAAAAAATTATAAAACATACACAAAAGATAAATCCCAATGAAAACTAAATCTCCAAATCGAAGATGATTTCATCAATTCAAATTCTTTTCATTAAATCCACAACGGTTTAATTTGATTACAACAATCCTCTGTACTCGTATAAATGTGACAATGTGATGATGCATGTTAAATGTGTGTATTTGTCTGTCCGTCTGTCCGTCTGTCTGTTTATCACATCATATTCATATAATCTCCGTCCTAAATGCGGTTTATCTATTTTATTTCAATTTTTGTTTTTCCGTTCCAAAAAAAATTTCAAAACAAATTCAATAAGAATTGTAAATTGTAAAAAAATAAATCTTAAAACCCTTAAAATAAAATTAGAAATAAGATTTTAATTCAATAACAAAAAAACAAAACAAATTTTAACAATTTTCCAAAATTTCAAAAAATTTCCCTTGTGTGCTTGACCTACATTCATACCCATATTAATTTTAATTTTGTAAATATTCATTAAGTTTAAAAATCTAGATATACAATTTAATACTCCCCATTAAATATATAATATAAATAAATTAAAAATAAAATCCAACATAGCAGATAAATGAGAAGAAAAATTGTACATTATAGTAAAAGAAAAAATAAAATAATTAAAAATAAACCATAAAAAAAGTATATATTATATAATGAAAAGATGAGGAAAAAAATATATATAAAAAAAAAAAACATATTTAAAGACTGGTTTTGTACACTTTTTACATAATTATGATTATTATTAAATTTAAATTAATTATTATTAACATGAAAAATTCATACATACAAACGATGTAAAAATATTATCTATCTATGTTTGATGTGTAACAGAAAATGAAACAAAAGCAACAAATTATTGTAACTTCAAAATGTATTGGTTTTCTTTAAATTCGCATTCGTTTGCGTTTGCGTTTGCGTTTACTTTTGCGTTGGCGTTTGTGTTTAAAATTGCATCCTTCTATCCAAAAAGTTTAAATTTTAGTTGTATGGTTATTTTTTTTATTTTTAATATTAAGACGACTTGTTTTTGCATGTGTTTTTTGTATTTGTATTTGTATGTATTTAATATTATTATATATAGAATTTAATTATACAAATTTTAACTACAGAAAAAAAAAAACGAAATAAAAAATTCAATGTAAAGTGAAATTTCTTGTTTACTTTGTTTTTTATTTTTCTTTTCCTTTGTTCTTAGCTTCACTTTATTTCGTTTCATTGCATAGTTCAGTTTCAATTTATGAAACTATTTTGTTTCTTTATTTCTTAATGTGTTTTTTTTATTATTCATTGATTTGAAATTATTTATAAATGTTTACACACTCTATTTTTAATATAACATAAGATTGCGGTGAAGAGAAAACCGATGAACTTACTTACTGAATTATTTATTTAGATGCCACTAAAATTTGGGGTGAACTTATAAGCCTATTCGGTTGAGGTCCGTTTCTACTCGTGCGATCTACCTAAGGTGATTTATTCCTCTATTGCGTTGTCCCTGTTAGTTAGAATCGGATACTCTGTGGGCTGGAGCATTGGTGTCCGTTCGCTCTGCACGTCCTAGCTATCTCAGACGATTGATGTGCATTTTTCTGACTAGGTTCATGTCGCTGTACAGCTACTATGCTTGGTTCGTCGTTGAAAATTCTCCAAATATCCAAACCATAGAGAATATCCCAGCCTATGTCCTTAAAGTCGGACTGGTATGATCAAGGTCTTATATAGAGTCTCCCTAGTTATTCGGGATATGGCTTTACTACTCAATTGCTTTCTAAAGCACAGATAAACAGCAATTAGCAAGAGTTATTCTTCGATTTATTTCTGCTGAGTTGTTGTTTGCAGAGTTAAAAGCAGAGCCAAGATAGACAAAGTCCTTACTAGCTCAAAGTTATAGCTTTCCACTGTGACGTTCTATTGTATTCTATTCTATTCTATTCTATCGACTGCAGGCTATTACCTTTTGTTTCAATAGAAGTTACAGCCGGCTGATTTCTGTCAATTATGACGATAGTACGATAGTAGTCCAAACAAACTTTTGAAACACTGTCCTCCGGAGTGAAGTGAAGTTATATGTAAGCGCGTCACCTTATCTACTCGTAAGTGTCAAAATATGTTCGATTGTGCGCATTTCTGGCCTGAAACCACACTCATAGGGGCTTTGCAAACGATGCTAAGATTGCATTCATTAGGCATAACCTTCAGTTACTTCAGCAGCCTTGTTTGATTTAAGCTTGGATATTGCTATATTGCTTACTTCGTTTTTGTTTAAGCAGACAAAATGTTTGGTTACATGTCCAAGCCGAGTGGTCTATTCCACCAGTTAGCGGGATGTTGGGTCTCGTCACCGTTGTACAAACTACAGAAGAAAGTTTTCTTTATTCCCAGTACCCACATTTGAAGACAGAATACATTAGAATTGATCGATTGGTTCCCTGGAAACAGCTTACAATACATCACATTTTTCTAATCTTAACCACATAACCTTGCTGGTCCATCACGTTTAAACCATGATCATGCAAACTTTGCTTTCCAACTTTTGTGATAAAATTTTTTGCTAAACCCTGGATGCTTCAGGGTCTGACCCATTGTTCATCAACCTTTTCATTGAGTGAGAATTGTAAATGTCCCAACTTTGGTTCTTTAAGATACATGTAAAACGCCTACACACGAGGCAATCTGTACATACAATTTATAGGCCGTTTGAGTGGGGATAAATTGTCTGCTACTCTTCACACAGCCCAATTTGCCAGTACAATTTAGGATTTCATATGAGTAGATTGTCATGTGAATATGAATTACATGCATCTTAATTTTCTTTTTATTTTCAAACATATTGTATTCTACCTGCAACAAATCCTTATTCAATAAATAATGGAGGGTGTGGCAATTTGCCTACACACGGAACCATTTTTAGGAAGTTAATGAGGGCAGAAGAGAAATTGTGAGATTGCTCGAGCCAATCTATCAATTTGGTTTGATGAAAGCCCAGCTGCCCTCCGCACGAGGCAATTTTCCTGCTGGTTGCAAGTTACAATCGGAAATTGTGTCCGAAATTGCTCTGTGTGTAGGCGCTTTTTGTCCTGGCGAGTATTGAAGCAGTGCAACACCGATTTGAGGTTAAAAAGATTTGAACTTAACGCTTTCAATGGTGTTTGACTGTTTGTTGGCACATGTTCAAACGATGATAATGGGACATTTTCAGCTCAGCTCGGCTTTAAAGGCGCAGGGGCTACTTTCCCTTGTCTTTGACAATGTAACAAAGGCTTGAAGCCAACGGCTTTGTAATTAAAAATCGTTATCTCAGATAATTTTGCAATTTTTGAAGAGAAAAAACCATTTGTTGATTTGTTTCACCCACTTCCTCACTAATATATTATGTTAGTTGCCGTGGATAAGCAACAGGAAAAGCTGCAAACTGAACTCTTATCGATGTAGGAGTGCCTTAACAACAAAATGTAAATGTTTTTGCCAAACACTATAAATGTAAAAAGTAATAACTGCCAAAATTGTCGTACTTGTGAGTATGTAAAAGACGATTTAAATGCCGAGTGGGCAATGTTTTCTTACTGTCCTCAGCCATACGTTGATGCGGTTTTACTAGAAACAGTCAAGAGCTAAGTTATTTTAACTATTTTGACAAGTTCGTTTTTTTTTTTGCAAACTACTTCTAGTTTCACCTTCCAACTGCGAAAACCACCTCTTGGTATTGTCTTCCTGTTATTGATTCTCTCGTTAACTCGTATATATGTATTTTTTTCAATTCTAATCACAATTCAGGCTCAAGAAATTTGCAATGTCAGGTCGATTAATGGTTTGCATATGTTTCTGCACGTCGAATTTTAAATCAGGACACATTTTCAAAGAAAGAAAAGAAGAACTTTCTTTCGAAATGTATTATCTTTGGAACAGCATACACCTAATGCTCGTCTCGCTCATGACAAACTCAATTTAGGTACTTGTACTTATCTTGATGCATGGAAATTGTCCTTTTGCCCGCTGTGATCTTACGGGGATGTAAATATCATCAGCTAGACTAGTAAGTCGTGTAAATTAAATACCAGCTTTCCGAAAATATTGTTGAAAAAGTAACATGACAGCTCAACTCCTTTTCTCAACTTCTTTCCAACATCGTAGGTGTTTGTAGAAATCATGTCCATTTGAAAGGAACTGCAGAGATTATCCATTGTCATTGTCACAGTTTTAGTGGGATGCTAAAGTTAAGCACACATACGCTGGCTTTTCAATCAATAAGAGAAAGAGTCCTAGAAATTGAAGTTGGTAGCGGTCCTTTTGACTTTGATGAGTCATACTCATCCGGTACGACTTTATTAGAAAACAAAATTGCAAATAAGTCTTCGTAGCAAGTTCTTACAGGCTGTTAGCAGCCTTACTGAGTTCGGACATTGATATATTGATAATCTTTCCTTAAAGACAGTTTCGAAATATACGTGGGACATTGCATTCTGCTCTATGAAATCGTTCGGAAATTTGAGACTTCTACTTCTTCGTTGCATATGTTACAATATGTCATTTACTTCGAGGAGCATGTGTACTCTGTTTTCAGAGTGCTGATTAATTTGTCACAAAGTAGTTTAGGCATTGCTTATAGCGATACAAATCCTTTTCTGTGGAATTTATCTGCTTAATCGTCATCGTTGTAGCCATATCCTGGCATCTTTAAGAGAGTTATGTGAGCATATGTACTGGATGTAATCTCAACCTACCTTTAACTTTGTCTCAAATGTATTTCGTCCCGCGAAATTCAAATGTTAGAGCATATTTTGTATTCTCCGTCATGAGAACAGGGTGGGTCTAAAGTGAGAGTTTATTCCGTTCCCATTATACTCGTGCTTAAAAAAAAAACTCTATTTTTTAGAAGTTTATATTTAAGGAAGCAGTTGATGTGGCGATAGAAATATTTAATACGATTGTAAGCAGCTACAAGTAGCAAAGCTACCAAGCTACCAATCAGGGGTGCTTGGGCTTGTTCTCATAAAAAAGCATATCTTGAAATTAAAATAAGAAAAAACTGTTGTGTGATGCTGTGTTGAAAAACCACTCATGCTTTAATTGTTCCTTGAACTATATTTTACAGGTTTGTCCTTCTACGTTGTACGTATATGTAAATGTTGTATTGGGAATTCCTTTAACCATAACTTAACGTAGCTGTCATCGGAGACAGTACGCTATAAAAACAAAAAATGCCAGAAACACGCATTTTTAGACTGAAATGAAACTGAGGTCTAGTTAGTAAACCAGCGTATGAAACAGCTTAAAGTTGTTGGCAGTCGCTCAAATATTCAAGGTTTTCTGCAGCGGAAAACAGCCAGATGAGGTTGATTCTGGGACTCAAGATTTCGGTGTCTTCGGCATTTTCGGCACATACTCATCATGCCACTTTTCTTCTGTAGTTACCTGCCCTGTTTCTTTGCAAATCAATCTCTTTTTTTTATCTTTAAATTTTTCTCTTGAAACTTTAGTCAGATCAGTCTTAAATCTAAAGCCTTGGAGAAAAGTGAGACCTTTCTAAAACCGTTGCCGATCAAAGAATCATTCGATGCTGTATTTACTACATCCAGAAAGTTGGAAAGTAGATATATCCACTATGACGCACCCAGATGGGGCCTACATTAAACAAATTATACGAAAACCGCGTCTCCAGTCGCTCGTGGTTTCCATTTTGTCAGAATATGTGTAGCTTTCTGTCAGACAACCAGTAAGAGGCTCAAAATTCGCAAGACTGGAAAGATGTAACGTAACTGTCAATTAGTCAGAAGCCGGATGTCCATATGCTATACGACCAACTTATTATCTACCGCCGTTTATTTTAGTATATATGGCGCTTAAAGAGATGTTGTGTTATTAGGAGAGGCCCCCATCAGCACATACAGTGTTAAGCGGGTCAACATGATAAAATAACAGAGGGCTGAGATTACTACCTTGGGGTACTCTGGATGAGTTCCGATAAGAAAGCTTTGAGACAATGACATATTGAGTAAATTGACACAAAGAGTAAATAGTAATGATTTAAATTCAAAAACGAACAGCTGGTTGAAATAATGTAAAACTACATGAAGATGAGAGCAAGCTGTTTGCTGGGATTGTTGGTCAGGTCACTTACATACATAACTTGAGGAATAAAGTCAGCAAGGCAATCAATCAAGCGGTGTTATTGTCAGAGTTAGCGTTGAACAGACATGAAATGACTTTGATCAGTTTGAAGCAATTTTATCCTTATCAGTTTAGAGTTAAATAAAATAGTAGCAATGTCGTTGGGTTCAACGCCGTTACGTGGGGGGTCAGGATCATATATTGCTAACTGGATCTGAGCCAAGAACTCGTGAGGGCAAGCAAATCGTATGAAAAAAATTCAGCTTCTTCTAAGAGTTCTGCACAAATCTAATTTAGGTTAGAATATGATATAAGGTGGATAATGACAATACAAACGTCTTTCAAAATTTGTATGGCTCAAGTGAAAATTTGTTTGAAAATTAAATAGTTTTCTTAAGAAGACTTACGTTGTATGCCTCGGTTCTTTATGATTATTTTTTTCTCTTTATTTCTGTTTGCTTTTTTACGAAAAATTAATTTGTTATAAATGCACAATTGTAAATATGAATATATTAAATATCCAAAAAAAAATAGAGAACAAATCCCTTTTTCTAAATATTCATTCAATTTTATTTAATAATTTAAATCATTTGAAAGACAGAATATATTATGAAATAAAATTATTTTCTCTCTAGCTTGCCATTTTTATTGTGCTCATTCATTTAATCATAAGCTACCTGTGTAAACTTCAATTCCCTTTTCCTATCCTCTGAATGAAAACTATAGAATTTTATTATTTTCCAACTAGATAAGTACGAGTATACATACATTACATTTAGTTAAAAATATAAAAATTTAATTGAAAAGTATTAAAAAACACAGTAACAAAGGAAAAACAAAAAATATTCTTAGCACTATAGTCACGTAAAGAAATGTATTTAAATTATTTGTAACAGTATAGGCAAGGATTTATAGATAAAAAAGAGAAAAAAAAAACAGAAACAAATAGATATTTTATTAAAGCAAATTGTAAATGTACGAATTAAACAGAAGAAAAACAAATTTATTATTATTAAATGTAAAGTGTAAGATGGAAATAAAATTAAACAAAAATGAAAAAGAAAAAAAAAAACAGCTAAACATTTTAAGTATAAACATTAAACACGATTTTTATGTCGTCCTTTTTGAGACAAGGAACTTATTATATAAAATATATAGAAGATAAATTTAAATTAAAACAAGCAAACAAAAAATACGGTAAAGAAGGTAAATAAGAAAATCAATTGTGAGATTCAATTTGTGTGATCAAACTGAACACTGAACATGATTTTAAGTCATAAAAAAATCCAAAAAAATAAAAAATAAATATATATATATATATTAATATGAAAGGAGTTAGTTATATATTAATAAAAAAAACAAAAACACAATCTATTATATAATATAATTTAAATGAGATATCTAACTTAAAAATTACAGAAAGAAGAAAAAGATAAAAGAACTTAAAATTTATGTACTAAGGAAGCGATTGTAAGAGATTAAATTATTTAATTACTATGCAAGAAAACAGAATTATTAATATACAACAGGAAAACTGATAAAAGAGTAAAGAAGTGAAATAAAAACAAAAACTATACAAAAATTGAGTAGTTTTTTTTGTTGTAGTGACGTGGGGGAAAACTTGAAAGTAAGTAAGGCTTTCCTTTTGGTTTGTATCTTTGGTGTCTTTGGGATTTTTTCCTGTCGAAACAGAGAACCCAGTCAGAGAACAGGTGCGTAAAATGCCCGACGTCCGTCAATTTATTGAAAGATCTCAGTTTTTCGATGAAAGATGAGTTTGCGCTTCGGCGGGAGAAGGTGTTTACGGTACCAGCACTTACCAAGTCAGCCTTAAGTATTATCGTGGATATAGCATATAAAGTGATGATGATGGATGTCTTTAAGTCTAAAATAAAAACGTCGGTGGATTCAAAAGTGGACGGCACTAGGGGCTCCCACTTTTTCAGATGCATCTACCTCATTTTTGTCGATGATTTCATCTACCTGGTGAAGTATATCTATTAGTGTAACTAGAAGGCGTTCAATATTTCTGTCGATCCTAAAAAGAACCACCACGATGCGGCTTGGACGACTGATCTATTGTTCTATGACTAGAACTGTTGGCTAAAAACCAAGATTTCCCTCAGAGATGGCTAGAGTTTGCCCATTTCTTTCTACAGGATAGGTTGATATATACCTTTAGTAAAGGACAACTAAAAACCAGAAAAGAAAGCAAACAAAATACTAATTTACCTCTTCCGTCCCCACGTTTTATAATAAACACCTACTGTGGCGGATAAGACTACTTTAGTGACTTTCATTGTCAGTAATAGAAGCTGGATGCAAGTAAGTTTTGCTAGGTTACCTACGGAATGAACTCCAAGAATGTTCTCATTCGAATTGTACATTAACTTTTTTTAGAGGCCTCCAGTCTGATAGAGGTCAAAGCCATAAAGCAATTCTCTAGTTTCCCTGAATATTTCGATCAGTCGCAGAAACTGGTTTAAGCTAAAACGCGATATTCAAATAAGCCTCTTATGTGCCATTGTCTGTTATTACCTTTCTCTTCAGAAAATTCAAATTTAAACGATTTTAACCATGAACCAATAACCATTAAGAAGATGATGGAATATTTCAATCCAGTCCGCTTGGTTTGAGTGTAACTAATTTGATATCATCTAACTTTGAGGGAGCTGCTGACCCAGGAAGAATTCTGTGCAACTAACACAGTTCCAATTTGAATATCCAAATAATTCAGCGGCCAGTTTTGGTGGTGGTATACTAAATAAGCTGAACTAACACGGACTTCTGCTATTTCCTTCACTTTATAGCTAAAACTGCAACAAGTACTTGTAGGGCTTAGTTGCACTTCGGATTCCTTAAACTTTGCATCTTTTGCAGTCATTTTATCACATTTTGCATTTTGTGCTTTTCTTAGATGTTCTTTTATGGCATCCACCAAAATGCAGCTATAGGTGCTGGTTTCGTTTTCTAGAAACACCATATGCTAAAAGTAGTGTTGAAAGCATTCCTGCCTTCTTTCGGAGAAGTGAGAAAGGAAGTAATTACGGTTAGGACACTGATAGAATTCAAAGAAAATGATATTGGCTAAGTGGCCGCCACCAGAATTGGTGACAGTTCGGGCCCGATTTATGGCATTTTCTATCACTAGTGCCAGAACTTCCACTATCTTTCAAAAGTCCATCCAACTACTCGCATACGCCGACGATATTGACATAATCGGGAGAAAACAGCGTGATGTCAGTGACGCTTTCGCGAGTATTGAGACGGAAGCGACGAAAATGGGTTTAGCGGTCAATGAGGGCAAGACCAAGTATATGCTGTCAAGCAAAAAGGACAACCAACACCGACGTCTCGGACAGAACATCACCCTCGACAGATATAACTTTGAGGTAGTTAAGGACTTTGTCTACCTATACAGACAACGACACCAGCGCTGAGATCAAGCGAAGAATAACTCTTGCCAACCGCTGTTTCTTTGGGTTAAGAAGGCAATTGAGTAGCAAAGCCCTCTCTCGGACAACAAAAGTCACCCTTTATAAGACCTTAATAATCCCGGTCGTGCTCTATGGCGCAGAGGCATGGACATTATCAAAAATGGATGAGGGTGTTCTTGGTTACTTCGAGAGAAAAATTCTTCGGGCGATCTTCGGTCCCGTCTGCATTGACGTTGAGTGGAGGAGGAGATACAACGACGAACTGTACTGACTGTACAGCGACATGGACCTAGCCAGAAGAGTGAAGATCCAAAGACTGTGATGGCTGGGTCATGTAGAGCGCATGGACACCAATGCTCCGGTCCGAAAAGTCTTTGAATCCGCCCCCGAGGGACAGCGCAGTAGAGGAAGGCCAAGACTCAGGTGGCGCACGCAAGTGGAAGAGGATCTCAGCCAACTTAGCGTGCGAAACTGGAGGCAGCTAGCCAGGGACCGAGCTGGCTGGAGAAGCTTGTTGACTGAGGCCCAGGTCCACCCCGGACTGTAGCGCCACCTAAAGTAAATAAGTAAGTGCCAGAACTTCCGGCAATAGGTTCTCGCATTCTTGACGGATATTCTCTTTGAGGGTTTCAAAAATCTGAAGCTTGTTGACATTGACTCGTAACTTCAAACAACCCTACAAAAGGAAGTCTGGTATGGTTAAATCAAGCGATCATGTCGGTCAGTGCAAATACCCCAAACAAGATGTCAGGCGACCCGGAAATGCAGCCCTCAGAATTACGGTTGTGGCTCGTGCAGTGTGCGCCGAACTTCATCTTGTTTTATCCACATGTTCTCCAGTCCCAGTTTATCCAAACTCATTAAGCATGGCTCTGTCTATAGTAATCGTTTGGCTCGCGTAAACACCGAACCATGCAGTAACTTTGAGCGGATACTGCTCTGAAGTATCGTCATCACTCTCACAGCAAGCGTCGCAGGATGTTTTATAAAATATGTCCAGCACACTTAAGTTCCCCATCATGATGCGACTAGGCAGCCTGAAGTTACCTATTCTAAGCAACTGCAAGAACGTCCTCTTAGATACGTTAGCTTAATTTTCTGCCTAGCTGAAAAGCTATTGTTATGATAACGCAACATGAAAACACGGTCACTGTTAATGTAGAAAACATTGAAGCATTAAGCCATTTTCCACGTCTTCATTGTTTCGTTTTCGAGCTGCGTCTCGATTGATGTTTCTTGTTTCTGATGTTCATTTTTCCCGCGATAATGCTTTGTATTGCGTCTTTAACTCATAAGAGTTATCGACTAATTCACCATCGGGAAAATTATCGATGTACGCCAAGACCTCTTAAGCCTTCTCAGATAAGATGGAATTTGCCATAGTACAGTCCTGTACGATATTCAACAGTAATGCCATCCGCAGTTATCATATGAAGTCCAACTGTCAATGGAAGCTTTAACTGACAAAGCACGCAAACTAAACAGTCACTAAATTTCTCCTTTGAGCCTTGCTCGTGATCGCAATGTGACCTCGGACACAGTGAATTCAGCCTTCCGATTGCGTCTAGTAAAGTCTTGCATTTTCGAGCTAATCTGGAAGAAGCGAGAAGATTAAGTAAGGCTTTCAGCGTAATTTGGCTGTTACTACAGGTGCAAATGTCCGATTCTTCATAAAATAGCTCATTGCTGTTAGAATTATGTATATCCCTGCTTGTTAGATTGTGGCAAGTTTTCCAAAGGAGCAGTGAAGTAAACGTTGTCGTCCCCAAGAAAGACACCAGCACCGTATCCTAAATCGGTTTTTAGCTCGCCCATGATGATCCAACTATATTTATTTCTGGGCTCAGTTTCTGATTAAAACGATTCCTGTAAACTGGGAGCAATCTTGTGCCTTATTTTGTATAATCGTATTTTCCCAACAAGAGTTTTGTTGTCATTGCATTAGATGATACTCGTATAATAATGGTTGATTCTTTAAAACCTATATTTTTCAATGGGGATTTGTGATGAGAGATCGCGCATGCATCGTGTCACACTGACATGATATTTTTGTTTAGTACTATTTGACATTTCATCATAGTCTAGCACAGCGTCTACAAATTATTGCTGTCTTTCGAAGATCTTGATTAAAGCCTACACAATTCAATTCGTGAAAGTATAGAGTCCGGCCGACCTTCCGAATCATCTTCGGTCTTGAAGGGCTTTAAGTAGATGCACTGTTTTCAACAAAAATTTTGTTTAGCGATGAAGCTCATTTTGGCTCAATGGCTATGTTAGTAACCAAAATAGCAGTATTTGGGCTGCAAAATACACCGAGGAGCTCTCTCTGTCTATTTTAAAGCCGTCGGTGTGGAAAGCCACTTCCTCCATGTTGGTTATTTGATTACTCTTACAGTCATTCCTGCCAGAAATTTTAATAGAGAATCGGAATCCTATTGAAAGAAGTCTTTAGAGCAGTCTCTTGCCAATACAGGGATCCCGTAAGCTTCGAGTGTTCATACATTTTTTGGTCACTTTGGTGGCCGAAAGCATGGTCTTCGTGTATTTTTGTAATTCGAGAACTAAAAGTGCTTACCTAAGGCCGTTCATTACAAAACCGAAGCATATGTAAGGGTTGGTCTTATAATCGCTGTGCAAATCCAAGGCACCACAGCGAGGGCTGGGTGGCTAAACGTCTTATTAATGGATTTGTCAATCGCCAAATTCGACCGTTTCCCTTAAACAGTGCAATTTTATCACATAATACTCGTCGTATATTTTCTTTTTGAAGTAAATCAATAAAAAAATGTTTTACGTGTATTCGTTTCGAAAATCGGCCATGACTTCTTTGGAGCCAGTTCTACATTATGGATGGACCAATGCTTCATCCATGGTTATGCATCAACGCCGTGAAATATTAAGAAAAGCTCGATTGAAAATTTGGACATGAGAAAACTGTGAACCAGACCAATTCTGCGTTTGCTCACAATGGAACAAGGATGTTTCAATCATTATGCGGAGTAAGTACAGAACTTTTAAAAATATTTCTCGTGTCTGCTACCTCATACACTTTAAGTTGACGGTCTTACTTACTTACTTGAGGTGGCGCTACAGTCCGGGGTGGACCTGGGCCTCAGTCAATAAGCTTCTCCAGCCAGCTCGATCCCTGTCTAGCTGCCTCCAGTTTCGCACGCTAAGTTGGCTGAGGTCCTCTTCCACTTGCGTGCGCCACCTGAGTCTTGGCCTTCCTCTACTGCGCTGTCCCTCGGGGGCGGATTCGAAGACTTTTCGGACCGGAGCATTGGTGTCCATGCGCTCTACATGACCCAGCCATCTCAGTCTTTGGATCTTCACTCTTCTGGTTAGGTCCATGTCGCTGTACAGTCCATACAGTTCGTCGTTGTATCTCCTCCTCCACTCACCGTCAATGCAGACGGGCCGAAGATCGCCCGAAGAATTTTTCTCTCGAAGCAACCAAGAATACCCTCATCCATTTTTGATAATGTCCATGCCTCTGCGCCATAGAGCAGGACCGGGATTATTAAAGTCTTATAAAGGGTGACTTTTGTTGTCCGAGAGAGGGCTTTGCTACTCAATTGCCTTCTTAACCCAAAGAAAAAGCGGTTGGCAAGAGTTATTCTTCGCTTGATCTCAGCGCTGGTGTCGTTGTCTGTATTTATAGCGGAGCCTAGGTAGACAAAGTCCTTCACTACCTCAAAGTTATATCTGTCAAGGGTGACGTTCTGCCCGAGACGTCGGTGTTGGTTGTCCTTTTTGCTTGACAGCATATACTTTGTGTTGCCCTCATTGACCGCTAAACCCATTTTCGCCGCTTCCGTCTCAATACTCGCGAAAGCGACACTGATATCACCTCCGGTCTATTAAGTCTATTAAGGGATCTAACATTCCACGTGCATATCCGAAGCTCATTGTCCTTAAATCGTTTGCGTGGGTTGTCAACAGTAGATCCGTCCATATCTGCGGCTTGTTGATGCTTCGTAACTTAATTTTTTTTAAATGGCCGGGCAGTTACCCCGGCGGCACAACCCCCAACCTGGAGGACCAGTTCCATTTTGAGTGCCCCTAGGACGAGGGGTCGGTTACACCGAAGCCAGTAACCCGTTCCGGGATGTGAGCGCTGCCGTTGACCCTTATAGGGCTCGTCCGCCACCATCCAAGTCCTGGAAATCCTTTCCGGCCTGAGCTCCAAATATGTCGGAGTAGCCCGGATAAGGTCTTGTTTTGTTTTTCCGACACTAATCCTGGTTAATGGCGCAGGAAACTCGCCATTTGCCCCCTTCACTTCGCAATCTCTAGTGAGATTCCCAAATGGCGCCACGGGGAGGCGTGAAGTAGGACTTATTAGCAGAGCTGCAAGATGTTCGGCTGCAGAGGCTCATTCTCGTCATTTAAGGAACCAGCACCTGTCGGAAGATGCTACTTCTACGAGGCCTTATACTAATCGTTGCCATAAAGTTGACGGTCATCCAATAATATTTTGTGGATTTTCTTCATAATGTTTGGTTGGCTGTCTTGAGCAGGGCTGTAAAAGAATGCAATCATTGCGGAATGCATTCATTGAAGTCGCCTTAAGAATTCACATGGATTTGTTTCAATTCGATGACTTCAATTAAAAAACAAAAAAATTCACCATTCATTTTGAAGTCATGATTTAGCAATCATTTTGAATGCTCTCCATTCATCGAGGTCACCTAGAAGTCACTAGCAGTAATTGCATTCACTTGAAGTCAGTGAAGTCTTTGAAGTCTTTGAAGTGATTCAAGATATTGAATTTGTTTTTTACTGTCGCCAACCAGAAGAATGAATAAATATAAATAATGACTAATGCACAAGTCTTACTAAAAGCAATACATAATAAAGTTTGAAGTAAAGGTCCTTCGTAAGGAGTTTTCCAAAAAAATTATATCCGCGCGAACAAGCCGCGCAACTTGGATTAAATGAAACGCAAACTTAACGTTATAAATGTTGTTTATTCAACCAGGTGCTCGTTCGAACTGCCTATCAATGAAACTCATACTTAAAATCTAACCTCGATACAATCGACTTCAATGGCCTTGGTTCCCACGGGAAAGCTCATGCAAGTTCGCGCATGCAAGTGAAAAATGCATACAATGCGTCTGACTGGATACTTGAGCCTTCTCGTATTTCCGTCAGATAGGTGACTGCTTACGCGTGTTAACTTTGAACATAAACACAACAAACATAATGTAAACCAATACGTATATTTGATTAAGACTTCAGAATTCAATTAAGCAGTATTACTAACACTGCTAGTTTAGCAGTACTTATTATGAAAATGTTTGTTATTTTTTATTTTTATTCATTATTATTTTCTATTGATGAATTAAAAGATTTCAAAGACTTCACTGACTTCAAGTGAATGCAAAGAATGGAGAACATTCAAAATGTTTGCATTCATTTTGACTTCAAAATTATGATTGCAAAAAATGATTGCTAAATCATGACTTCAAAATGAATGGTGAATTTTTTTTGTTTTTTAATTGAAGTCATTGAATTGAAACAAATCCACATGAAGTCAAATGAGTTAAATGATAAAATGATGGCATTATTTTACAGCTCTGGTCTTGAGAGCTCATACGTCCTCGTTTTAACTCGACCACCCAATACGAGGGCTGTTCGAAAAGTTCTCGACCAAGCCAATAAAAAATTGAAAATTCGAATATACTTTTTCCATCTACATATGTTCCAGGACGAACATTTTCAACCAACGTCTCAGGAATCACCTCTTCGTTGGTTGACAATTTTCGCCCAGCCAAGTGCTGTGTTAAATTAGGAAACAGGTAATAGTCTGCCAAATCAGGGGAATAACGAATAAGGTGGGTGGTTCAGTACTCCAAATCGGAATTCATGAAATATAGCTATGGCAAACACTGACTTGTGCGCCGGTGCATTATCCTGGTGAAAAAGAATTTCCTTTTTGGCTAAACTTGGTCTTTTTTCACGGGGTGAATCCAGGATTCGTCAGTGGTAACAAATTTTATCAAAAAATCGCTAGTATTCCTTCGAAATAACACCAGATTCTCTCTAACAAATTTCAACCCGATTGAATTTTTGCTCTTCGGTTAACAAACGCAGCACCCATCTTGCTGAATTTTTTTTCTATCTTTATTCGTCATGGACTTTATCGATGTCTACCGCTACTTGGGTCATCTTTGACGCTGTCTTTGCCATGTTTAAACAAAGCTGTACACTTTTTTACCGTGGAATACGAAGGCGCAGCATCACCCAATCTAAGTTAGGCCGAGAACAGTTTAAAGAGGATTCACTACTTATGGTTGTCAAACAAATACTAAGCAACGTATAGTCTCTACAATTTTAAGTTGACTTTATAAAGTTGGTACTTTTGACAATAGTAATCTTTCTCAAACAGCCCGGGCTATATGTACGTCAGATCGGGGACTTTTGGGGCTACTCGAGTATGTTTTCTTTCCAATTCAGTTTAAAAAATTTTAATTTTCTTCGTGTTCCCTAGTCTATGCTGGGTTTCTTCAATCTATGTCCGGATTAATGTCTTATTGATCATCGACAGATTCACTCATTAAGGAGATGTTTAAACATACCACCGCCATCTAGCTGTACACTTAATGTCTAAAGAACACAAGAAAAAAACACTCTTACTTGTTTTGCAGACAGAAATATAACTTAACAGAGATTTATTTAAATTTTCGTTATATTAAAACTTATACAAGGTTAGACAGTTAAATTGCAGGGAACAGGATAAAAGAGGGAAACACTGAGTATATCTATAGGTAGAACTTAAAGCTAATGTATTTACTGCATTGTTGAGTCATAGTAGATTGGGTCCTTGCATCTTACCAGCACTGCATCCGTAATCATTTGATTCCATTCAGTTGAATACATTGAAAAATCAGCCTTTCGATATAACTCGACTTTATTTTCTGCAGATATATTTGAACACAGGTAATAGTTGATGGCAATCTCAGTTAATTCGGCATGGTAGTTTTTCATTGACCACTCAAGTACACTTTGACAGTTGGTTTTGTCCAACATATGAATCATTATGCTGAAGATTACACACTCCAGCTGAGGTATTATGTATACACGAGATAGTTCGAAGGCTTCAATTAATGATTTGTACTTTTCTACAGGCGGAATGTTTGGTAGCTTATTGAGGGAGATTAATTCGATGAGATTAAGAAAATATCGTAGACCACTAGGAGAGTAATTTCGAAGGTGAATTTCACCTTCTTTACCTTCGCGAAAGTCGCTGTTCAACATTGAATTGAATACTTCGCTTACGCCCGATAAGAGTTTCTTGTTATAGTCTACGGTAATCTTTTCGTCATTATCGTGAACGATGAATTTCATGTCGCACTTAAGCTGTTCGTCGATTGGAGTGCTTTCATTGAAGACCTGATCACAGTCAAATGACTCCTTATCAACGTCGGGTATAGAAATTCCTAGTGTGATTTGACTCATAGCTGTTAGGGCATCGACTGCTTCAGAAGTAAAGTCGGTATCGTTGTTAAGAATTAAGCTAAGAAGGGTGTTTAACGCACTGTATTCAGTCAGTAGTTGATAAAGCATGCGATGATTTTTAATCAGGAAGGCTACTGCTATGGAAGCTCGTTTTTGGCTGACTTCATCCAAACGCAGAAGACGGGCAAGTTCTCCTTTGCCATAGTTTGATTCTCCGACGTTTGTTAGGGTATCTAGAAATCCAATGGCACCGATTTGCAACTGAAATTAAGATTCAAGAGAAAAGAATTAAGAATAATTAGTGCTACAATAAAAGAAGAATAAGTTCTAGGTAAGTTTAGTGAAATGACTAGTTGTCGTAGATGAGAACTTTTAAATGACAAAATTCTATCGAGGAAACCAAAGAGCAAAGAAGAATTTAAGACACCAATGGCATAACTGAATACTGTCAAAGATTAAACAATTTTATGCCACACAGAATTCAGGCTCGGAGTGGGCAAACAAAGTTCGAGCGGTGTTACTTAGGTTTTTAGATATGTCAATACTATCAATACGGTCTACCGATCAACACCCCTTGACTTTTGGTGATGGAGCCCTCTCCCAGGTCAACGTGTTTCGCCGGTTTTCCGAGCTCAAAGACGAATTTCCTGAAAGTCGATCAAAGTCGATTGTCGTGCCAGAAAACATCGATACATCGGAAACTGTTATAGCAGGATCGTCATGTGACTTACCGTAAAATTATGGTTTGTTTGAGCATTAGTGTACTCCCATACATTATATCGGGTTTTCCAATAGGAACTTGACAACTTTGAATTTAATTTGTGAACGCACTCTTTCACTAATCATCAAACTGTCACTGTCAATTTATTCAGTAAACTCTAAATTTTCATCATGGTAAAGTACACGAACGAGCAATGTCTGCAAATTATAAAAATTTTCTACTGAAATTCGGAGTCGGTGACTGCAACTTTAAGAACGTTAATTCCAATTTTCGGTCGTAATTCTCGCCCTAGTAGACAGGCAATAACAAGTTAAGTGCAAAAATTTGAGTCTATATATTCGTTGTGTAATGTTGCCGTGTCAGTGAGACAACGGGTTGGTCGAAGTGTCGAAAATATCGCTGCCGTTCAGGCGTCCGTAGCAAACGATCCAAGTCAGTCAATTCCACGGCGTTCTCAAGAATTGGGCATCGCTTAGACCACATTATGGGGTCAAGATCAAAATGACTCAAGAATTGAAGCCGATGGACCATTTGAAGCGACGTACGTTCTCCGATTGGGTTCTGGAGAAGATGCGCCAAGATGGTGAATTTCATCGCAGAATCATCTTCAGTGACGAAGCTCATTTTTGGCTCAATGGATGGTCGGGTGAAAATCCACATGTGATTCATGAATCACCATTTCATCCACAAAAAATAACCGTTTGGTGAGGCTTGCATGC
The DNA here is from genome assembly GCA_928272305.1 of Volucella inflata. Taxonomy (NCBI): domain Eukaryota; kingdom Metazoa; phylum Arthropoda; class Insecta; order Diptera; family Syrphidae; genus Volucella; species Volucella inflata. The sequence goes on along the minus strand of OV743716.1, from coordinate 228,390,858 downwards.
CGGCAGGGTTTTTATTCGTATTTTTTCGTCAACTATAACGATCGTCACGTTACTGTGAATGGTCAGCATTATCGCGCCATGATCACCGATTATTTTTGGCCCGAATTGGAAGATATGGACCTGGACGACATATGGTTTCAACAGGATGGTGCCACAAGCCACACAGCACACGTAACAATCGATTTATTGAAGAGTAAGTATGGTGAGCATGTTATCTCAAGAAATGGGCCAGTCGATTGGCCGCCTCGTTCGTGCGAGTTAACGTCGCTTGACTATTTTCTGTGGGGCTACGTCAAGTCATTGGTTTATGCCAACAAGCCGACGACGTTGGCCATATGAACGAAGTCGAGTTCCATTCATAAATGTTTTGATTGTACTTTAAGCCGATAATAAAGTTTCTGAAATATCTCAAATGGTTTGCGTGTTATTTAAAAAAAAAGTTGTCAAGTCCTTATTGACTGACCTTGACCTTTATATTGACTGAACATTTGGCTGTGAAAAAGATTTCTTTTAGTTGGATTCCGAATAATTTAAAAATCCCTTAAAAAGGGTTTATGTCGATTGGTTCAAAAAAATGTTGAAATAATATTATCGCGGTGCATCAAAAGATAGTGACTGGCGACGGATCATGCAACCATGCAGATCAGACTGGAACTAAGCATTAGTTGATTGTTTGGGGGTTTCAACAGCCAAATCCCACAATAGTTCTTCGGGGACAAAGTACTTCAAAGCAACAGCTCACCTGTTTCTTCAGAAAAACACGGACATTTTGCCACCGTGCCATTAAAGTAATGTATAACGAACCATTCAGAAAAGTTCATTACAATTTGTTTGCGAGAAGTCTTTGGAGAGATAAGGAACAGCAGCCGCCGAGCACGAATCAATCTCCAGCATAACACTGCGAATTGTCACGGTCGGTCGCCTCATACAAGTGACTTTGAGCATTGACATGGAATTCATCGGTCATTCGCCTGGGCTAGTTGTGGTCCGAATGATATCTTCGCACATCTAAAATAAATGGTGAGGTCAACGTTTTTCAACGCCTGCAGGTTGACGCGTTTAAAACGCATGTTTCGGAGTTACAGTCCGTTTGATAAGATCGTATACGGCAAAAATTAAAAAACTTATAATAATAACAAAAAAATCAATTGTACTGGTTTATTTTGTTTATTTACTTGAATGCTTTTCAATTAATATGTTGTCCACTCTCCTCCATTATCAATAATTGCTAAGAGTCTTCGAGGCATGCTTTCTACTAATCTTATAGCATAATCTTGCGACAAAGATCTACATAAAACTCGTATTTTTCGTGATAATTGTTTGACCGTCGATATCTTCTTTCCTTGGAGCTTAAGCTTCATGAATTCCCAAACATTTTCAATGATATTTGCTTCCGGCGACTGTGATGGCCAATCTAAAACATCGACGTCATTTTCTTGTTTCCACGCACTGCACAAACGACTGCGATGTTTCGGGTCATTATCTTTTTGCAGTAACCAATTCTCATTCCTTCTTTTAAACCACCTTTGGGCAGATGGTAATAAAGCCTTCTTATAAATTGTTACCATGTTGGGTGCGTTTAAGCTGTTTGTAAACATGGACAAATTGCCAAATCCTTATTTTGAGAGGCATCCCCAAACGTGCACATTTGCCGGGTGTTTGACGGTCCGCTGGATTAATTTATTGGATTGTGTACACCAGCTATGAGTGATAAAAGACCATGCCCAAAAACAAGTTTCATCCGAAAAAATAACGTTGTTCCAATCTCTGTCCAAATTCTCCTTGGCCCAACTGAGTCGTTTTTCTACGTGTTTTTTTAGACAGTAGTGGTTTCTTTATTGTGCTTCGAAATTGTACATTATTGGCTAGTAAACGTCTTTTATCTGCTAATGCAAATGCCACTTCCAAACCGGTTTTCATAAACGAGTTTTGCCGTATACGATTTTATCAAACGGACTGTATCTCGTTGGGAGTGGACAGATTTAAGGATAGCAAAGGGTAATTTTTTGGCAACACTGTTTTCTGTGACAGCCGATTTGACAGTTCTCGAATGCTTTGAGGTTAGTTTGGTTTGGCAATTCATCATGAATAGACTCATGCCAGAGGAACTTTTGCACTTTGATTAAATTTATTTTGGTTCAATTCGAGAAACTCCTCGGAGATGACGTGCATTTTATCCTTCATCATCCATAAACTATGGATCGTTTTCGCAATAAGTTCACTCAAGACGATGATACGCATCCCGTAAGACGTCGTTGTTGAGTTGTGGAAAATATTCACAACCGCGGAACGAACATGGAACGTTTCTTTTGCCTACCGGAACTAGTTACTGGTACAAAAGGAAATGTTTCCGATTGAGACATATGTCTATTTCAAACTGACATAGGCATACATATAAGGTTTCTTTTCATTCGTACACATCTCTGCGAATTGGGAACTATTTATATGAAATGAACATGTTTAGCCGAAGTATGCGGAACGATAGGAAATAGTTCCGACGGTGGACATAGTTCCAGGAACTATACAGGTCCGGAACGACCCGATTCTAGTGTGCAGCGTAGTCTTGATGATGATCCAAACGTGTCAATTCTTTATCGTGGTCAACAATTAAACTTGTGTCACTCCACTTTATGGAAAATTTAGCGTAAAGATCTTGGCTGCGTGCTTTCAACATTGATCATGATCATAGTTCGCGCCGTACATTTGGTGAATAGGCCGAAGATAAACAGGCCCATAAAGAGAATTGCCGCATTTGAAGCGATGATATTTCACGAGCTATTGTTGAAACACCATTATGTCCAGAAAAAACTGCTGTCTGTTACAGTCAACGGTGAGAGACATGTTAATAATTTTTTTGTGGCTCAATTGAAAGGCATTAATGTTGCCATAATGTGATTTTCAATGTCGTGATCGCGTGATATAATAAAATTTCTAAAAGAAACATTTGACGAACGATTAATTTTACGAAATAGACTTGTTAAATGGCCACCTCGTTCGTTCCATTAGATTATTTTCTCCAGGGATATGTAAAGTCGCATGTCTACGCCGATGAACCAGAAACAATTGAGCATTTGGAAGCCAACATTCGACGCGTTATTGCCGAAATACATGCTGATTTACTGCACAGACTGTGCGGAAATTGGACCTCCAGATAACGCCATGTACGAGCCAGCTGTGGCGGCCACATGCCCAAAATTCTATTCAAACACAAATGCCATAAAATAAAAGTTATCCGCCTCTAAACTCCTTTTATACATGGCAAACTTTAACAAAGTCCCAGAAGAAACATTTCTTGGGCCGTAAGGCCTTCCTGCCTCGCCGTTTCATAAGTGAATGATGTTGGCGAGAATCTAAGCAAAAGGAATGGGTGCCCTTATCATACATTTTTAAGAAATGTCTGGAGCTATATTTATTGTTGATCCACGAGAATCTTCTTGGAAATTGATAATCAGGGCTCATTTTATTAAACCACCTTAAATGAATTGTTTGGACCAGCTACTAGATAGGTTTGCTTCGTTTTGAGACCTAGAACATAAGTAAAATGTCTTTTATCAGCTCAAAAGTGTTGCGTATACTCTGATAAAATCATTTTTAGTGGTCTCGTCATTGGTAATGAACTGCGTAACCACAATGGCATTCCTTGTGACAATTACTTGACAATTACTTTGGTCCTAAATGACTTGGATGTCTGCACAGATCGACCAGTTGTCGTAAAGTAAATTTGCAGTTGACATTAGGATTGTGCGTGACCCTTACCACACGGGTTCTCGCGTACAGTTCTTAAAGAGGAGTATTGACTTTGATTTATTTAGCCCCATTTGCCCAAGGGATCCCAGAGAAGGTATGGTCCTGTTCGTAATGTAAACTACTTAACAGTGGCAAAATGCAGGCTCAGTGCTGCAATAGGCACTGATTCAATGTTGACGACAGTGCAAAACGAAATAAGACGACGATATTTGAATCTGCATATGAAATGTTTGGGCTTTGAATAGACAAAATGCAACCAAATAACTAGTAGCAGACTTAACGCAAAAAGTCTTGAGATGTTGGGTGTAATAATATCCAATAAAGTGAAATCAATGAACACAGATTGATATGTGCCCACGCCTTCAAACGAAAAATACCAAAATGTTTTTACAAACTTTTAGCCAAACACCTGAAGCAAATTAAATAGGAGCACATTTACGTTAGTACTGTGCGACGCATAAACTACTTGGACTTATGTCTGCAAAAATCTGAAGGTTAAATAAATTTATTAAGGAGCAGCGGTCACGGAGCAAACGGCGGTCATCTCATCCTACAACATTCAGCCAAATTGATCAAATTTCGACTTACGTAAGGCGTTTCTCCAATGTTGTAGATGTTTGAACATTTTGAACAGCATTCAGCAATTAATGTGTGCAAACACAAGTACCAAAACAAAGTAGGGAAACAGCGCTGCATAACAGGATGAGAGTGGCTCACCGTTCTACGAGCGGAGTGCGGAAAGCGAGCAATTGACAGTTTGTTAAAACTTAAAAAGAACTTATCAGGCCGACAATATCTAAACTAAAGACCTGTAGAAATGGAGAAGGAAACTTATAGTGCAGAATATACGGAAAAACCACTTCTCCTGCCTTTCAAACAGCAAAACGACCTACATTCTGATGTACGAAAAAAAGAAATGGGCGATGAAAGCCAAGACTTGGAAACAACCTAAATAACATCAAATAAGGAAAGCCTATCAAAACCTAAGTAGGTACTGATTGACTAAGCATTAATTTTGCTGATGTATTTAATGCATTTCTGTTTGCCCAATCTACAAGGAAAAAATTCTTCTAGCTGAACAAACTTTAAAACCAACAGCCGACTTAACATCGCATCCAAGATCTTGTTACCCGTATTGTGTAAACACCTGAAGCAATTTACAATGATCTAATGGGGTTTAGTGGGACTTTAGGGAAAGAAGATATGTATTGACAGCGTGTATTGATACGAGGGCGGGTCAATAAGTCCGTGACTTTTGGATTAAAACACAGATTTTTTGATAAAAAAATAATTTTATTTTTCAACGTAGTCTCCCTTGAGTTCTATACACTTTGTCCAACGCTTCTCCAATTTTTTTATCCCTTCCAAAAAAAATGATTTGTCGAGGTCCTCAAAATAGGCCTTTGTTTGCGAGATGACTTCATCATTGGAGTTAAATCTTTTTCCATCAAGCCATTTCTTCAGGTTTGGGAACAAAAAGTAGTCGCTCGGAGCCAAATCTGGAGAATAGGGTGGATGAGGGAGCAATTCATAGCCCAATTCATGGATTTTTGCCATGGCAACTGCACATGTGTGCACCCTTGCATTGTCTTGTTGGAAAAGAACTTTTTTCTTGGCCAAATGAGGCCTTTTTTTTTCAAATCGTCATTGAATCGGTCCAATAAGTTGGCATAATATTCCCATTGATTGTTCTTTCCTTTTGAAGGTAGTCAATGTGGATTATCCCGCGTGCATCCCAAAAAACAGTCGCCATAACTTTATTGGCTGACAAACCCACCTTGGCCTTCTTTGGCGCCGATTCACCCTTAGAAACCCACTGTTTTGACTGTTGTTTGTTCTCTGCTGTATTGTGATGGATCCATGTTTCGTCCACGGTTACAAAACGGCGCAAAAACTCCTCCATATTGCGATTAAACAACGCCAAACCTTCCTGTGAAGTTGTTACACGATTGCGTTTGTGGTCGACTGTGAGCAAACGCGGCACCCATCTTGCGGAAAGCTTTCTCATGCCCAAGTGATCATTCAAAATTGAAACCACTGAGCCATGCGAGATCCCTACGGCTTCCACAATCTCTCGCACTTTCAATCTTCGGTCGGCCAACACCATATCGTGAATTTTTTCAATTGTTTCGGGTGTAGAGACCTCAACTGGGCGTCCAGGACGTTCGGCATCATCAGTGCTTGTACGGCCACAACGAAATTCAGTATACCACTTTTTTACCATTGAAATCGATGGTGCAGAGTCCCCATAGTATTTATCAAGCTTAGCCTTGGTCTCGGTAATGGTTTTTTTTCGTAAGAAATAATGCTTAATAAGCACACGAAATTCACTTTTTTCCATTTTCTCCTAAAATTAGTGAGTAGTCTGATAAAAATAGCTGTCAAACACAAACTAACTGACGCAGCAAGTTTAAATTTTGACAAGAGTCAACTGACAGATGCCTGTTGACAGGAGCAGCGTTGCTGTTTCAGTAAAGAGGTCAGAAATTCAAAAAGTCACGGACTTATTGACCCGCCCTCGTACTTTTACCTCCTTACAGATTTAAGGGCCCCATGACATGTCTAGTTTCCCAACCGCTCGTCAGACTGTACAGAACGATTACAATACTCACTACCACGTGCAGGCCTGAAACCATATCGCAAAAACCTCAAAACCTTCTCCCAGAACATAGCTTCATCAATGTACATTATGCATAATTCGTAGATGTGCACCAGAGGTAGAGTTTTTCAAATGTTTGTGAAATTATTTGTATACGGGGATGACTTTAGTTTCATAAGTAATACGAATCAAAAGCATAGAAGTTGGCGAAGGCTGATTAAGTTATTCTTGGTCGTCTTAAGCGCAAGATTATTGTTGACATGGGTGGGTGGCCGTGGTTCAAATGGTCGTGTATTGGCTTCCAAATCGGATGGTTTGGTGTTCAATTCCAGTCGTGCCCGAAAGACACTCGTTTTTTTCAGGCAACTAAAACCACGTTAAGTGGTTGCCTAGAATTACAACAACAAGTCCAATTACACCAATAATTTAGTATCCCCATTAAAAGTTGGATGCCACGTATGGAGCGAAATAGCCACTGAGCCCAAACGTCTTTCTTTCTCTCTCTGTCCCATTTTCCTAAATAACTTAACACTTGAGTGTAAAAAAAAAACAAAACATTTGCTCCTGTTTTCGTCAACGAGAGAAGAGCTACCAAACTACGAGTTTTTACGTTTTTACCTTGCCCTCCAGATTGAATGTTTCGTACACAGAGTCTTGCTGAAAGGTTAATAATCGCAAGAATTAGTTTATTCATCTCGATATTCACAAATAGTTGCAGCCACCAGGTTAAGAAATAGTCGACTAAATTGATCAGGGGACACATATAGTATCTGAATGTTCGGCGCAAACAAATCTCAAACAGATTTGAGGAATGAGACCTTTCAGCAAAGTCACACAGCAAAACCTCACCAGGGTGGCAAGTAAAATGCAGAAGTGTATTTGCTAGAGTCCCACCATAAGTTAATTCAGTAGCAATCAAATTCGAGTTCAGAGACGACAGGTCACATTGATGCGCACAGAATGATCTTTATGTCAGAAAAATGGCTTAAATAAATAAAAACTTACCTCTTCGATTTTAGTCATTTGGTAAAGCTGATGCACAACACCCAGCTTGATAAGTTGGGCAAAGAACTGACTTTCCCTACAAAAGAAATCGAAATTAGAACTTTATCTCTCTCACAAACAATAATGTAGGCATCTTACGATAAAATATTTGTTAAGGCGCCACAAAAACAGTTGCCGAGTCCAAATGTTTTTATTGCTGCCATTATGGCATTCAATGTCTCTGGCTTTGTTAATTCCCCCCGCTTCTGGAGCAAAAGCGTCGCCCGAAATAAGAGGTTTTCGATGATATCAATTGTACTGCTTGGTAAATTCCCCATTTTCGGTATTTTAAGAGTTGGTACATCTAAAAGGGGGGAGAATTTATTTGAGTTTAGTAAACTAACTTGACGGTTGATTATCTGATATGTTTACCCACCTTGACTTACATCTTCATCTTCTTCCTTGTCAAGCATATTATCTTCAATGTTTGCCTCCGTTTTACAAGCTATATCTAGTAGTTTCATTATATCGGAATTATTGGGATCAGTCTTTTTAATTTCATCATCATCATCGACGCCTTCGTCAGCACCTTCATCGTCACTGCATACTGGGGAATATGTTTCTGAATCGGAATCCATTCCTGTTTTTTTATTTTTTAAGAAAACAGAACAACAAATATAATGTAGATGTGACATTGAGATTCAGTATACTACCTGACGACGTTAACTTAAACCCACTTCCTGTTGGGGAAAGACACCGTGAGCTGCAGGGACTAGAAGGGGAGACCACAGAACGAGGAGAACTACTTGGTGATTCAAAGTCACACACTGATTCCTCGCGAATTTTCTGCACCTGAAATTAAAGAAAGAGTTTTAATGTTTTATAGTTCCAAGTCTTTTAGCTCAACGATTTCAAAGCGGAGGCATTTGATCGGGAACTGTTGACTGTTGTCCTATAAATTGTATTGAGCCAGAAGCACAACAATCAAATTCATACTTCCTAGCAGTGGTCCCCGGTAAATGCATGAGTAAGTCTTTGCTTAAGCAGTCTAAAATGGCAGAGACCTTCTCGGCCAGAAGCAATATACTGGCCTACACCGTCATAGAGCACTCAACTCTATACAGAAAGGATTATAAATGTGACGAACCAACTAATGGCTTCGGTTATAAATGCATTCTCTGTTAACGACTTTCGGAAACATTCAAAGAACAACGACCTTAGGATTTGCGCTAAATCTTGCAATCAGCAGGGAGGATAAATTTGCTAACATGAGTCTAATATAGGCCCATGTCCTTACGGAAAATAAGACGAAGCGACCGAAGAATGCTTCTGCGAGTTCCTTGACAAGACATATGGGCAATGTCCGAAGTATGATAGGAAAGGGGGTGGCATTTTTGGTACGACAGTTGGTAAGTACGAGGGCGGGTCAATAAGTCCGTGACTTTTTGAATTTCTGACCTCTTTACTGAAACAGCAACACTGCTCCTGTCAACAGGCATCTGTCAGTTGACTCCTGTCAAAATTTAAACTTGCTGCGTCAGTTAGTTTGTGTTTGACAGCTATTTTTATCAGACTACTCACTAATTTGAGGAGAAAATGGAAAAAAGTGAATTTCGTGTGCTAAGGCTAAGCTTGATAAATACTATGGGGACTCTGCACCATCGATTTCAATGGTAAAAAAGTGGTTTACTGAATTTCGTTGTGGCCGTACAAGCACTGAAGATGCCGAACGTCCTGGACGCCCAGTTGAGGTCTCTACACCCGAAACAATCGAAAAAATTCACGATATGGTGTTGGCCGACCGAAGATTGAAAGTGCGAGAGATTGTGGAATCCGTAGGGATCTCGCATGGCTCAGTGGTTTCAATTTTGAATGATCACTTGGGCATGAGAAAGCTTTCCGCAAGATGGGTGCCGCGTTTGCTCACAGTCGACCACAAACGCAATCGTGTTTGCCATGGCAAAAATCCATGAATTGGGCTATTAATTGCTCCCTCATCCACCCTATTCTCCAGATTTGGCTCCGAGCGACTACTTCTTGTTCCCAAACCTGAAGAAATGGCTTGGTGGAAAAAGATTTGACTCCAATGATGAAGTCATCTCGCAAACAAAGGCCTATTTTGAGGACCTCGACAAATCATTTTTTTTGGAAGGGATAAAAAAATTGGAGAAGCGTTGGACAAAGTGTATAGAGCTCAAGGGAGATTACGTTGAAAAATAAAATTATTTTTTTATCAAAAAATTTGTGTTTTAATCCAAAAGTCACGGACTTATTGACCCGCCCTCGTATAGCCTACAGGACACCACGTCTGGCAACTGACTTAGGCTTAGTAAATTTGAGCCACGACTTAATATCACTCAGCACTCGGCTTTCTCATTTCAATATACTAAAGGGGACATTGCGGTTGCCGGATTATGAAACACTAAATCAAATTGATCACATTGCGATAGTCGTAAGGCATGCCTCCAGTATTCTGGACTTCCGAACGTTCCAGACTTTGTCAACATTGACTCGGAGCACCACTTTTTCGCAGTTGCAAATGCAAATGCCATAACAAAGGAGATCGAATGTGAGAAGGAATAACGTACGAACCAAAATTGTTGCCCTAAATCTTTCAACAATTCCTATGCCTGAAATCCACCGTGAACAACTCGATTTGCTCCCATCAGTGCGGTTTCAGACGAGCTGCATAGAGACATGGTTAGTTTTGGCACCCTACCAAATTGATAATTGTGCTGAATAACGATTGACAAGGCTTACATATTCGTTCAAGTCCGTAACGACCTCCCCGAGACCTTTGATATCAAAAGAACATTTTAGACAAGGTGACCTGCTGTAATGTGACTTCGTTAACATCATACTTAAAAGAATTACGTGCAATTCAAAAGCAACGATCAGAGGCACAGTCTGGGTAACTACTAGCGCACGCCCATGATATCGATATAATTGAAAGAAAACAGCGGCCTGTCCGCAATGCGTTAGCTAGTATTGAAACCGAAGCTGACTAAATGAGTTCAGAAGGGATAGACAACTTCAATGAATTGGAGAAAACGTTACGATCGACAGCTATGTATAACTTCGATGTAGAAAGGGAATGTGTCTCTGGCTCTCAGCAGGAATAAAACGAAGAATCACTCTCACCAATCGCTGTTTCGTTGGGCTAAGAAGGCAATTGAGTACAAGGAGACTCTATTTGGGTTCTTGATCAAGCTTTATTGCGCTGAAAGCATCGACCTATTAAGAAAACTTTTATTTTTCTTTTCTTCTTCACAAAAATTTTCGAACTTTCTATATCACAGAATTGCTTTACACAAGAGAATAGTTAGTGACATTAAGTATTAAACAATATAAATAGGTATAAATGTCACTTCAAAACTAAATTGTTTATTGTGGGCTGAACAATAATTCAATTAAATAATTCAAAAAATAAAATAAAAAAACGAGCAGGAAGCCTTAGAGCTTATACAAAAAACTAAAAAATTCAAACAATGTAGGACAGCAAAATTTCAATATCAATATGATTAAAATCAAGGAGCCATATTTTCAATTTTTTTTAAAACGCGTGTAATGTTCTAATGCGCCGTATGTCGACAGGGAGTCTATTGAACAATTTGCAAGATACTACACAAAAAAAGTTTCTAAGCCAAGTATGTACATACGAGAGTGAACAGACGTGTTGATTTCCCGCTCCGATAATTTTCTCATTGTAACTATAGTTAAATCGTTAATATACAAACCCCTAAGTGCGCGAAGATATTAAGCTTGATATTTCTGCTCGAATGAAACGTATTAAATTATCAAATAACAAGTGGCGCGAACACCAGTCTAAATTATAAACAAAAACTTGAATCTTGAATTCGTGCAACTATAGTGCGCTCTTCCGCTTTCCCCTCATTTCCAATTTTTTTCATCTCACTTGCGAGCATAATGGCGAAAACGCGCGGTCAAGTCAAAGAGTTGCAGTCAACACTAACTCCAAAGCAAAATTCAACACATCTAAACAATGTTCAACACCAATATCATTGCCGTCTGCAGCTGCTAATGGAAAGCCTCTCAAGTGCGTGTTCTCCTAAATATGGAGCAGAGACTCTCCTTACTGACCGAGGAAATCGTAGATCGAATCTCTTTGGAAATGAAAAATCTACGAAGTGACGTCCTTCAGCGTATTGTCTTAATTGAATAAAAGCTTGAAACGCACATTAATGCAATTGAAAAAACCCTGTGTGGCCTTCAAAAGCGAGTTGAGAAAATCGAAATGCACTTAGGTGATACACAATTTCTGTCAGGGGAAGTAGCTGCCTTGCAAAAGAGATGTGATGAGCACGAGCAAAGGGAAAAAGCAGCTGATGCCATTCTGTTTGGGATCCCACATCTACCTTTAACCACCTTTGCTGTACCATCGATTGCATGCCATCCACGCTAAAATGTGTTTTTCGATCCCGGCAGCGAAACAGAAATAATGACAATAATAACAATATACACCATGATGCTCCGATCATCTTAAAATTCAACACTCCCCACGAGAGAAATGCCGTACTAAGATCAGTCACTCTCTTTTGCAAAAACATGAAGAGACAACTCTGCCTCGATGACGTTGGTATTGCCTCCACTAAAGAAAACAGTAACATCCACCTCCGCGGGAGCCTAACAACAAAGAATCGCTTCTTGTTACAAGCATTGCGTTTAAAACGTAGAAAACAGCTGTTATCTGTTTATACCCGCTATGGTTCCGTTTTTGTTAAAGAGAGTGCCCATGATGCGCGTATTATTATATTGTACTCTTATACTAAATTTATTATCTCTTTTACTTAAAAGTACGAGTATATTGATTGAATCTTTTCTTTACCCATATTTTTTATTTATATCCCTTTCTCATGCCTTTTGCTTGCTTATATGCTATAAGTTTAAATTCATTTATAATTGCTTTAAAATAGAGAAAATGTCAACGCATCCAGGTGAATTTTGTGTGCGTCCCTTCCTTGTTTTATCAGTAATAGTACTCCAATATGGTTGATGTAAATGTAAGGATTGTCGGTTCCATAGCTAGTGGTAGTAGTGGTGGAATTCTGCGCGCGATGGTTAATGTACTTAGTGGTCGAAGAAATGGCTTTAAAATATCTCATATAAATGCACAGAGCCTGTGTCCAAAACTTGATGAGTTTAGAGATGTCTTTGTGAAGTCGAATGTAGATGCAGTCTCTGTATCAGAAACTTGGTTTTCACCAGGGGGATAAAAGATAAAGTTTATTCACTTAACGGCTACAAACTCTTTCGTGGTGATCGCACTTTACCTTAGAGATGGTATTAGCTATGGGAGAAGGTATTATTCACCTGTTGGCTCTGCTATTGACTATGTGTTTGTAGAAATTATCGGTGGTGACAGCAGTCTGCTTTTGGGAGTAGTCTACAGACCCAACAACTATGTGGATTTATTACCATTGTATGCTTTACTCGAAGAAATGTCCATTTATGCGACTAATATTATTATCTGTGGTGACCTTAATAGCAATCTCATCACTGACAGGCATTTATGCGAAAACATGATTTGCTATGATCTGCATCCTGTAAATAATATTGTCCCAACACATTTTACTGGAACTTCTAGTACCCTGCTGGATGTGGTATTTGATAGTGTACTACTATTTAACCAACTTTCTGCATCAGCATTCTCTAAGCATGACCTATTATTTCTCACTTATGATTTTATTGTTGATAAACGTCCGAATTCCTTTTACCATTTCAGAGATTTTAGAAGTGTTGATAGACTTTCTTTGGAGCAGCATATACAAAATATACCATGGGACTCTGTTTATCGCATGCCGTCACCAGATGACCAGGTTGAATTCCTGCATAACAATATAAATATTCTCTTTGATACTCATGTTCCAATAAAAACTAGGGTACCTGGAAGAAAGTCAACATTATGGTTTTCTCGGGAGATACGGGAACTCATCGCGCAGCGTGATCAGGCCTATTGTCGCTGGAAGCGTTATCGGGTTGAAGAACTCTACCAAGCCTATAAAACTTTGCGCAATAATGTCGTACGAGAGATTAGAGCTGTTAAGGTCCAGTTTTATGCCAACCGTTTCCAAACAAATGCGGGAGGTCGTGTATTGTGGAAAAACTTACGGGATTTGGGCATGGGAAAGCAAAATCCAGGTTTTTCTTGTAACATAGACGTTGACGATCTAAACCGCAAATTTTTATCGCATCCTCGGCCTGAACTTACGAGAGTAAATTACTCTTTCTATTGCGCTGCACCCTCAAGAGATACGGGTCTTGGTTTTGTAAATGTTGACAGTCGAGATGTTCTTGAAAGCTTTCTTTCTTTAAAACCTAATGCAGTGGGAATTGACGGAGTACATCCAGTGTTTATAAAAGCTATACTCCCATTGCTCTTGCCATACATAACGCATATGATGAACACAATATTGACAACTGGAGTTTTTCCCCAACGGTGGAAAATGGCAAAAATAATCCCAATTCCAAAAAAAACTCCATAGGTGATGAGCATAGACCTATTTCTATATTGCCATATCTCGCAAAAGTCTGCGAACGTATAATACAAAAGCAACTGAGTGAACATTTAAGCCGTAACAACTTGTTGACTCCTGTCCAATCTGGTTTTCGTGTTAAACATAGCTGCACTACTGCTTTGCTTAAGGTCATAGATGACATAAGGTCAAATTTAGATGAAGGTCATATTACGTTCTTAGTCCTCTTAGATTTTTCGAAGGCTTTCGATACGGTCGTCCATACAGTCCTGTGTCATAAACTACAACACTACTTTAACGTCTCACAGGTAGCAATAAGATTGATATCTTCCTACCTCTCCGGAAGATCACAGGCGGTGGCCGTTGATAATAATTTATCTGAATTTCTTCCCCTGACGAGAGGTGTTCCTCAGGGGTCAATTCTGGGCCCTCTTCTGTTCATCCTGTGTCATAAACTACAACACTACTTTAACGTCTCACAGGTAGCAATAAGATTGATATCTTCCTACCTCTCCGGAAGATCACAGGCGGTGGCCGTTAATAATAATTTATCTGAATTTCTTCCCCTGACGAGAGGTGTTCCTCAGGGGTCAATTCTGGGCCCTCTTCTGTTCATGCTGTATATCAATGAAATCTCTGGTGTCATTAAGCATTCGTCGATGCATATCTACGCTGATGACGTACAAGTTTATAAAAGTTGTGCCCTTGGCCTTATCGAAGACTGTGTCTGTAAAATAAATGAAGACCTCAAACTGATTTCAGATTGGTCAGTAACAAATGGTTTGACCCTAAATCCAGTTAAATGCAACTGTCTAGTGATATCTAAGAAAACTTTAGATTTAACATATTTCCTACGCATTAAGGTAAATGGCTTGTCAATAAATTTTGTCAATTCCTCAAAGAATTTAGGCGTGGTGTTCAACAGAACGCTTATATGGAACGATCATATTAATGTCATAGTTGGTAGGACATACGGCGTTCTCCGTACTTTATGGACAGCACATCAATTTACGAGTACTCCCTTGAACACACGCCTATTACTTGCAAAGTCTTTGGCAATTCCAGTTCTCATTTATGGTTGTGAAATCTTTTATAATTGTGATGCTGCCAGCAAAAGAAAGTTACAGGTAGCATTTAATAGCATCATTCGTTATATATATGGTCTGAGGAAGTATGATCACGTTACCCATTTATCTAAAAATCTACTGAGCATGACTTTCGAAAACCACATCAAGTTTCGGACGCTGGTTCTTTTTTTCAATATTTTGAAAACACGTAACAATATCATTTTGAATTCTGTATCATTATTTTTACTAACTCTCATAGTACTTCCATTTTTGCTTTTTAACTTTGATATTGTGAACTATCTATGTAATTGTAAATCTTCCACAACCTTATAAGCTCTGAGCTTACTGTGTAAGAGGTTTATTGAAATACTCGTAATAATAAATAAAATTAATAAATAAATAAATAAATGGATGGTGCGAATAGGAGGTATTTCGACAACAGAACGGGAAATACTTGTTAAGTTGTAAGTGTTAGAGATTGGGCTTTGCATATATCCACCCCTTATAAAGAAGATCTTTGAAACTTTAAAATAGTATAAATGCCTAACAGGCAGGATTTTTAAGGACTTAAACAGCTCCATAGAATGGGATAAACGGTGAGCATTACATATTCTTTGGAGGGCACACTTTTGCAACACAATAAGTGGTTGGAGACTGGTGATGTATGTAGCCCCCCAACAGTTTATACCATATTGTAACTTCGAATGAAAAATTGCGTAGTAGACTGTTTTCAAAGTATGATTCATACAAAATTTTCTGAGTCGATAAAGACTACAAATAGCTGAACGCAAACAGTTTTTTAAGACCGCGATGTGTTCACCCCAACTCAGATTTTCATCTATAACAACACCTAGGTACCTAAACTGTTTTACGACTTCAACTTTAAAACAGTTTACATTGCAAGTTACGCTGTCATTATACATGATTTTAGAGGCTTCCGCAGTACAAGTACAATTTATCATGCTTTGCCGACAGCAGCCGAGTGCATGGAAATATATTTCGAAGTCAGGAGACTCTTGCATGCTAAGGCTGAAGTACATAGTTTTGGTTTTGCTACTGACAATTAATATGTGCTTCGCAAACCAGATAAGTAGCAGATCTACATCATGGTTTATGTCAGCAGCCAGATCGAAAGGGTTATTATTTGAACCAAAGGCAACGCCAAGATCACCTGCAAAAGCAGTGACTTTTCCTATAAATGGTTGATCAAATAGAAAGTTGATGTAGATCAAAGACAAGATGGGGCCAAGGACATCTACATCCAATGAAATTACTTTTGGCTCGCTAAGATAATCATCCACTCTTACTTTTAGTGTCCTATCTGTAAGATAAGAAACAAATCAATTATACATAAAGCTTGTCCAAAACAATGTTGTGTCTGACCATGTCGTATGCCTTAGTGATATCCACGAAAAGACCGGCGCAATATTTTTTGTTATCAAGACCTTTGTTTATAAAGGAGCAAAAAGCCAAAAGAGCATCTTCAGTGGAAAGGCCCTCTCTAAACTCAAATTGTACTGGAGAAAAAAAAGCTTAAACTATTCAAATAACCGCACATTCTCTTTTTAACGGCCTTTTCAGCCTTTTGGTACCACGTACGCAAATTTTAATTTATCTGGAAAGTTTCCGGTATTAAGACTTAAATTAAAAAGGTAAGCTAAAACGTCAACAACATTATAGGCAATATTCTTAAGAGTAATTTTAGAAATGCCATCATTACCACAAGATTTCTGCAGGACGCTCTTTCCACTGTTCTAACACAATGTTGGCAATATCCAGGACAATCACTATCAAACGACTTTTGCCCAATTGTTGAAAAAAAAAGTCATTGAATGTATTGGCTATTGTACATGGATCAGTAATTTCAACACTTTCATTTCTCAAAACGATTGGGCTAAGCCTATTTGTAAAGTTGCCACTAATAAAATCATTTATCACTTTCCATTCTTTTCTAGGACAACCTTGAGAACTAATCATTTTAGAGTGAAAATAACCATCGCGACACATTCGAATTTCCCTGTTGACTTTCTGGCTCATTTTTTTAAAACGACATTTAAGGCTAGAATTGAGTGTTTTATTTTTTTAAAGGTTTGTACGGTTGATCCACGGCTTAAGCCTCATATCAGATTTCCTTTGAACCATTGTAATGCTGTAAGTTTGTCATGATCATTTAAAGTTTTTATAAATAATTCATACGCGCTAGACGCATTTGTGTTTGAATAGACTTCATCCCAATTCTCAAAACGCAGTAGATCAGTCAATAGATCATACCGAATCTTAGTCCCATTAGACGCAAAACAATGCCTAACGCACTTCAATTCTCTTAGACTACCAAGCACAATACCCGTCATGCAGTGATCAGTGATTCGGAGATCAAAGTTAACCCCTGAGTATTGATTTAATGAAATATCCATAAAACGACCAAAAACATGATCGAGGCATGTATTGAATTAGTAGGTTCATTAATGAAAGATGTTAGCCCGTGTTCTGCTGTAACAGATAGGTACGAATCTGTAGCGGCGCTAGACGTTAACAAATCTAAATTGAAGTCGCCTTAAATGACGAGATTAGCTGTTTTCTCTTTATTGAGAAAAATAGAAAATTCGTCATAAAAAGATTGAGGAGGTAGGGAGTGAAACCTATAGACATAAACAAAGCTAAGATGCGTGTTATTAACGCTAAAGGAGATCTTTAATACATCCGCACTCGCCAACCTATAAGAAATCGCTTCATACTCATACGTATCTCGCATAAAGACTCCGACACCACCTGCAGCATACCATTCATTAGTATTTGGGTAGAAATTGTAACCAGGTACATATATGATAATCGTCAACTTCACATGAAAAAATCCATATTTCAGTGACAAAAATCAAAGCCGACAGGTACACAAACGTCTCAAGATTACACACTAACAAATCAAAGTTTTGCGGTAGACTACGTATATTTTGATGTAACTGCGTATCAGTCGCCTGATGTGCGACATGTAGGACATATAGAGCGAATGGACACCACACCAATGGTCCCACTGGCACAGCCCTCGAATCTAACCCGGAGGAAGAATGCAGCAGAGGAAAACCTCACTTTAGATAGCGCACACAAGAAGATGAGCGGACCTTAAAAACCGGCTCAAGTATAGCTCCTAAACCCGATACACACCTTCACGATGCGAATGTTTTACCAAAGGTATTTTTTATGTGAGGCCAACGAAAGTGACATTCAGCTAAGTTATCTGCAAATAAGTGGCATTATAATTCCCCTATCCTTGATCTCCAATCAAAAAGTCTCTTCTTCTAATCTTGCAATTAATTTTGCCTCAGGCTGAGAGACATTCAGCAACGGAATGAACTACATGTAAAGGACGTCACTCTGCTCAAGCTGAATCGTGGCGACCTCTAACCAATTGCGACCTAACCATTCACGAACCCAATGTTTGGGTAAGCCTTAATAAAATACCAATATACACAGACAGTGTCCAGAACTCTTACTTAGAAAATCGTTAATACGCCCTTGCCTCGCATCTCTTAATGGTATGCCTAAGCAGCACACGATCTCACACTTGGACACCGCAGAGAATTGAATTGCTTATGACCTAAGCCAGGATTTTTACGGACAAAATAGTAGACAACTTGACAACGTCTAGGCACAAATCTCAAACTCACACTAAATCTGCACTGTTTACCCTTCAATATAACTTTCCAGTGCCCTTTCTGATCTTAACAAGTCAAGTTTTTGGACTCATGCGCATGTCTGAAAAGACTAGCTTCGACCCCGATTGAGGAAGTAGAAGTAGTAGACAGCAACTTGGGCAGCTCGTGCGGAATAAGACCAATCGGCCTACTACTGACGAAAACAAACAGCAAACTTAAACTCAAACTAAACTGCGTTTAGTGCTACACCAAAAGCATCCTTTGCATTTAGCTTCTTCTATAATTCGGACGTATATTGCAACTAATAGCGGACGCTCTCAACTTTGATGTTTCAAAACTTCTTAGACAACAGCTTACTCCGTTTGATAGTTCCATTGATCAAACTTCTACAGAAAATTTGCATTCCAATTGGCAATTACTCACCTTATTCAGGGACTCAAGTGCACACTCAGCGAGTTTCCGCTTGTTCGAGGTTTCCTTTCTTTCCTCACGCTTCCGCTTCCGATGTTCATCATCACTATGGAGGTACTTATCCAATTCGCTTACCAGTATTCCAATCAAACCTTCTCGCAACATTAAATCCATACTCATGTTGTCATACTGGAAGTTATTGAGTACGTAAAGGATCTGTAAGTAAGCAAAACTGTTAATCCATTGAAATGCAACGGGATGCTGTGGTATATCTACCGAGGATATCTCGCTCTGCGATGTGGAAGACTTGGCAATGGCAAGAAGTTTCCCAATAGCACCTGATCGGCGAATTTTCGCTCGATTACAAGCATCACCGGACAGCATACATATCACACTAATGCAGTGCCGCACTTCACTCTCTGACAAACGTTTTTCTGCAAATGAAAAATTTAGCATTCGAGTTTACATCCAACAGTTGTAGTTGTTTTCTTACCAAGATTTATGCATTGAAGCAGCTCACAGGCTGCGACAATTGCTCCAGAGGCACTCAAAGCATGAACAGCGCTGAGATTTTTTGAGAAATTCGATAGAATTTTCAGCGCTGTGGATCGATACGGATTGTCCTCGTCGGCAAAGAACACCACAGCTGTTAGACTATCGCCTCGATTGACCATCTACAAGGAAAATGATTTGAAAAACAGGAAACACTGATGTATCCTTAGTTTAGACTTACCTCCCATGCTTGTGAGTTCAAATTCTTTTCCGAAATAACCAGCAAACACTTAAGGATCTCACTACACAAGTCTACTTTTGTCTGTTCCGTGGGCATAATGTAATCCGTGCAGGGTTTGTGGTTCTTCAGTATCTCCTTGTCGAAAATGTCGCTTCGAACGCCTTCCAAATGTCGAGCTACTTCCTCGAAGTACTTCTCTCGATGTTGATTCTTTTTCAAACCCACGGCCGATGGTGGTAAATCAACGATAGGGGGACATTCTTTAATTTCTGTGTTCTTCATCACTCCGATTAGCGTCTTTAGGACTAACGTGAATCCATTCGAGGCGAGAAAGTGTCTAATGAACTGTTCATTCATAAGCAGAAAACGGCAAGCACGAATACACATAATCTGCGTTTGTACATCGCTAGTTTCTTCCAAGATCTGGCACAGCGCACTGGCAATGTTTGCACAGTATGTCGTTAGCAAACGATTATTGTCTACCTTTGCTAGATTACCCAATAGTCTAGATGCTCTACATTGAATCAATGTATTTGGAATGCTCTTGAGAATCGTCGCAAGTGGGACTGCAATCTTGTTGTCGAGAGCCTGTTGGAGAAGACTTTTAAAAACAAACTGAGACATACAACTTCCTGTCGAACTCACCTCTTTGCAGCAATCGGAATTGGTGCAACAATTTCCAAGAATACTTAACACAACTTCCAGAATTTGTTCATGTGGCTTACTTAGGAATCGTATCATCGGTGGGATGCCATTGCAAGTGTAAAACAACAAGACTCCGTCACGGTCTTTGACCAAGTCTGTTCGCAATTTGACCAAACCCTTGAGAATGACATTTTTATCGGTGGAATTCTTGAGAACATCGAGAATGTGAATGACTATTTCTCGATTCATTTTATCGCGTCTTGTGCGTAGTTTCCGAATTTCAAATTAGTTCTTCATGAACGATTTAATTAAATTAGTTTTTCTTGAATAATTGAAATAAGTTTTCGCATATTTGTTGACAGACGATGGCTGCGAAGTTACATGATTAATTTTTTTTTTTCGTATAACACTTTTGCGTAGGCGTTCTATTTACCGATAGATGGCAGCAAAACAATTTTTTTCTTTTTATTCCATTTACTGTCACTTGACATTGCCATTCTAAAAAAAAATTAACGATCTTTTTATTTGAAAACTCAAATATTGAGAAGAGCAATGTCAACCACTCAGACTAAATACAATAAATTGAAAAGATTGTCAGTATTGAAGAAGAATTAATCTAGATCTCGACTTAGGGGTCATATTCTAAGGATTGAGTGAGCGTCTCCTCTTCTAGATAGGTAAGAGGCTGACTTTCTTCTTCTACGCGTTGGTGGATGTTTAAGGAAATACTCAGCTTGCAGCACCAGTTGGTATGAGATACCAGAGAGCCATTCAAGCATCTGTAGGAATGAATTCTTAGGAGGAGTGACAAGGTATATATGAACCTAAACTCTACCTTTTAACAAGTTTCCTGCCTCTATAGAGTTGCCTCAGGTATAAGCTAAGAATCGAACTGAGAATGACACGAATTCATCGTTGCATCGTTGAGTCAACCTATTTTCCTATGCCTCGCTATTGCCCTCTTTCGTCAAGAAGGTATATTAGTAACTAATTAAATTAACGCTATCTGAAATTAACGCTAAGGAGGTTACTGGGTAGAACGCATGTCTGACCATAGGTATAGAATCGAATTCAGAATCGTGGATAAAGACAACAAAATTGAACGACGCAACGAAGCCAGCAGGGCAATTTATATAAATCGGACAAAATGGAATCACGCAAAATACTTGACTGCACTTTCACTGGGTGGAAGTGAGAGACTCGTTGTCTCACGCATGAGATGCACTTCTTAGGTAATCCAAAACCAAAACCAGCTCCTATCAACGAAGCTACAAATGGGCTGAGTGCGAAAAATTAGGTAACAGATGCATATTCTGTCCAACATGCAACATGTTTATCAACGCTGAACATCCTAGCCGAACTTTGCAATGATCCAACTCTTAGCAGCAGACTGTGCTTGACGTGATCGCCAATTATTGCATTACAAGTAGGCTTCCAGTCAATCGTTCCAAAACTAAGGTTGTTATCTTCATGAGACGGTGGAACAAGTCTGACTTATGAGTGTTTAAGTCCGTATCTGCAAAGAAGCTGAAACAATAAACTTCTTGAACTAAACATGTAACAGAGCCTTGGCAGTGTAAGACATGGTACATATCGACGAGGAGAGTCCCTTGTAATTACGTGGCTGTGATAAGGCCAATTTTTAGTCTAAGGGCTGTTTGTATGGTGGAACAAGATTTTACGAAAACTCCTGTCTTTCAATCGATCATATACATAATCCTGATGGCAATAAACAATATTGTGTTGAATAGGTTGAGGGGAAAAAATTGCCTGCGCTTGAGATCTTGCTAAACTCTGACTCTTTTTCTAAGCTAGGACGTAGGGTTTCCTTAGCGTAGTGAGAAGACTAAATTAACTGAGTCTTGCTTGATTCACAGGTCACAAGAGGTACGCCAATTTACTTCTTAGGACATGCTCAGAGGAGAGTATGTTCTATGTTTGTGACTCCAACGGCAAACGTCATGATTCCCCAGGGTATCTTTTCAACATCTCTAGACAGGGTTTTTTTTTGCCGTCATACGCTTTTACATTTTTACACCATTTACTGTGAGAATCATGACAACACTGCGTAGCACATCCTGAAGCTACCGTTGTTTTATTTCTGTCTAGTGTTGTTGTCCTTCATCTGTTTATTCTGTTCCTAGTTTTGTCGGTCAAAAAAAGTAACCTTGAGTTATGGTTGAAGTGGTACTTTTTCGGACAGATATACGTAAGAGGTATTCCTAAAAGCTTATTTCTTCTGACTTTGACTGAACTACGAGGGTAAGGTGAAAAGTTCTCGGCCTGACAGTGAAGGACTGCGATTTTCAGTTAAAAAAATGATTAAATTTTTGTAAATAATCTCCGTTGACTTCAACACACTTGGTCCGGCGTTTCTCTTACATCAGTATTCCTTCTCGGAAGTGAGAGTCTGGAGGGCTGTGAAAATATTCACCTACGGCCCTCTCAACTTCTTCATTGAATGCGAAGCTCTTCCCAGAAACAAATTTTTTCAAGTTTAGGAACAGATGGAAGTGCCAAATCGGGAGAAAAGTGGGATGGTCGAGTAAATTATACCCTAAATCCCAGAGTTTTCCAATCGCCAACGCGCTCTTGTGTTTTCTTCTCGAAAGATGATTTTTTTTCTCCTTCAAGCCAGGCCTCTTCTTGTCAATTTTGGCATCCAGTTGGTCAAGAAGGCTGGAGAAATATTCGCCTGTAACTAATTGCCCTGCCTTTTTCTAGGTAAGCAATTAGCAGGATCTCTTTTGCATCCCAAAACACGCTGGCCATGACCATTCCAGCAGATGCGATCGAGTTCACTTTCTTTGGCGCTGAGCCATCGGCTTCCATACACTGCTTTGGCGTGTAGTGGCTGACCCATGTCTCATCCATGGTGAAAAATCGTCGCACAAAATCAGTCGGATTCCTATTGAATCGGTTCAAAGATTGCTGCAAAAATCATTTACGCATTTGCTTTTGACCTGCATTCACCAAATGCTGCACACATCTTGCGTAAAACTTTCGCATCCTCAAGTTTTTATGGAAGATGTTTCGCGCTCTCTCTTCCGATATCGACCACAGCTATCTCACTCACCTATACTCGCCTATCGTCCAACACGATACCATGCACTTTTTCGATTGCGATGTGGAAGGAGCAAAGTCTCTTTTGTCAATTTTAGATGAATTTCTTTTGGGATTAATCCATCCAAAACGGAAAATTTTATGACCGCACGATATTCAAGTTTATCCATTTTAACGAAAAATACACAAGACGTGTACTGCAAAAATTCGTCTAAACAAACTACTTGAAAGAGACAGTTGAAACTTGTCATACGAACTAATGATACGTCAGGCAGGAAACAATAAATTTTTGCTGATTGGATCACCATCTGTGCGTCGTGCGGAGAATTTCCCACCTTGCCATCGTATATTGGAGTTTTCGTCACCAACTTCGATAAGCATCTAGGTTTAGTCATAGATTCTTTCTGTATGTGAAGATGAAGAGGTGGGAGGTTCAAAGGAGCCTTTAGTCCTTCGAAAGGTGCTGTTCTCATTGCTCCAGCCGCACACATGTAGGCAAGTCTGTGAAGATTGTTTAATCCCAGCCCGTGTAGGCTTTTGTTAAGATTTGGGCCACCCTATTGGAGATGCATAAGCGACTATTAGTCTAACAATTCCTGTTTTTACCCAAAGACCTTTTGTAGTCTATAGTGAGATCCTGGGTTGCTCCATGTTTTTTTTGATACGTGTGTTTCAGGTGAGTACCTCCTAGGAATTTCATAGCTGAGTATATTTAGCCATCTTTTGGTATCTTTTTGAATCATGTTGTTTTGACACTAATATTTATGCTCTCACAAAATTGACATTATATTTTCGCGGTACGAGACGATTTACATCTGAAGAACGTTGGGATATATTGCAAAGCTACTTCCAAAATGGTTGCTGTGTTGCCGAAACAGTGCGAATTTTGAAAAGAAATTTCGGTGAAAATAATGCACTTAGTGCAGCTGGTGAAGAGGATTCATGATACTGGGTTGCTGATTGATAACCGAATCTAGTTAGTCCTGTGAGCTCAATAAAGAATATTGAAGATGTTGTCGAAATTGTGCGCTTAAGCCCTAAAACCTCGACGAGTCAAAAATTTCAGCAACCGAACACCAGTTGCGCCTGAGGAGAATTTTGCAAAAAGACCTCGGATTATTTGTTTACAAGGTACTATGGACTTGAGCCAAATGACCACCATTTTTGTTACTGCTTCTCTGTTTGGACTTCGGAGCAGCTTCAAATTTCGCTCAAAAAATCATCTTTAAGAACGAGGTGCATTTTTATCTCGGCGCTACGGAAGCAAGTTATATGGTGGGCTCGGAAAATCCACACGTAGTCATACAGAATGCATAAGTTGCTAATTTTATTCCAAGACGACAAGGGAAGAAACGTTACAGTTAATGTTGAGAGCTGCCGAAGCATGACAACCGACTGCTGGAGAGCTATGGATCCAGCACGATGGGGCTACGGCCCACACAAGCCGTCAACAATTGATTTATTTTACACTTAGTTTCATGTAATCACTAATCAGTCACTTTGGTGAGTGTTGCTTGGCCGGCAAGGAGCTCGGATTTGACGCCCTTGGATTTTAATTGTGGGGTGCCATTTAAGATCGTTGCTATACGAACAATCCAGTGACGATTCAGGTGCTCAATAACAATATTGGTTAAACTATTCGTGAAATAGTAACCGAAACCATCAAAAACATATACATATACAGGGTGGCCTACTGCCAAGCCAGCTGATGCAGTCATTTGAATGAAACAATAATCCACAATTACTAGGAAGGAACCTTTTTAGCCAAAAGCAACAATCATTGTAAAATATTGAATGATGTGTTTTTTTAGTCTGCGCTTTTGATGCATCTGTATAGGTGCGCACGTTCGGTGCTACCGAGGGCCTCGACCATTCGCCCCATGTCTTCAAGTTAGACTAATAGGATTGAAGCTCTCGGCGAGGGTGTAAAGGCTACTGTCACTGTCCCCCTGGGTTTTGGTATGCATGCCAGTGCTAGTCGTGCTTGTACAGTAAAGGTTCTCTGCAGAACTACAAGCAGCTAGCCTACCTATATACCTATATATATATGTCAGCTACAGCATATTTTGTTATTTAGCCTGAACGCAATTGCATTAATAAGAGCTGGTTCATTCTAATCAGGTTAACAGACAAGGGAGTCTCGTGCATTGATAGAATGTCTCCGCCTTCGACTCAATGTAGGGGCTATAAGACTTTTTTAAAAATTCCTCCCTTTTGATGATTTAAACAAGCCTACTGTCTTGGCTTCGATCAGTGAAGATGCCAAACTTTTTCCAAGTTTTTCTCAAGTTCGCTATTTATGTTCCATTATGGAACTGGCGATCTGCACAGTAGTCTCCCGGGTCGACCCACAAAATCACTTGATGAGTTCAAACACATTCTTTTTTAGTTTAAGCGGTGATGAGCTTGCATATCGTCTCCTTAAGGTTTTCCGGAGATCCTCCTTTTCAACAAGATCATGACCTCTTCTACGATTCAGAATTCGATGTATCTATGATAGAACTATAAACTAATGTCCATAGCGTACCTGTTTAAAAGCGTTGTCGATCACATGTTGTCTTACTTTCGTAACACGTGTCGGCTCCTATATATCTCATGGGTTAATTAATGTTTAAGCATCTAATTCATTTATATTTGACACAATTTAGATGGTTTCCACTCTGATGAGCTTCGACTTCATCCGGCCTATCTTACAGATGAGTTGGTATATTCTCCTAGCCAACTGTACTCCCTCTGATTTAGATAACTTAAAACGTACACGGTCTTCTTTAGCAGTCTTAACGTTCCTTAGTTTAGATATCGTTATCCAGAGTTCTTCCTGGTTGGCTGGACGAAGTTGTTGTCGATCATTGCCATTTAATCTCTTTTGGTCACAAAGTTCGTGATGGGATCTAGTCCTCCGTGCGGTGCAGCCTTCTCGTTTCGCTACAAACTTTCTCCAACCAGGCGTTATGGTGGCCGGATTAAACTAAGCACGTCAAAAGCAGTATAGGGCTTCTTGAAATGTTTTCAAAAAACCGATCAGATAAACAGATTGTTTCGTGTTCCGCTGTCGGGGATATAATTTTCAGCCTTCCAAAGGTTAGAAAATTAAGAATATCTACTTCTTCCGACCATGGAGGCTTTATTTTTCGACTGTGACCCTGGCTTTTCCTTAGTGCGAGTTAAAATCATCTAAATCAATCTTTACTTCGTGCCAAGAACATTGCCCACCCGTCTAGTCGAGAAGTCGGCAGTTGCAATCTTTGGCAAAGTCATTCCTTTTCTATGTGGGAAAGTGAGCGCATATCAGGCTTATATTCGAGAATTTAGAGAATTTAGTCTTGATGCGAATTTCAATCAGACGTGTTTTCTGCTTTATATCAATAAAGATCCTCAGCTGGTTGCTTAACGTTCGAAAATATCATAAGTATGACCGAAGGTCGATATCAATTTTTCGAGTTTGCTCGAGTTGTCAACTATAAGTCCATACCAGAAGCTGTATGTTACTTTAGAACTTATAATTCCTAAGCTGGTGGGATACTTAAGTCAGAAAGATCTCAACGAGATTGATGAACACAATTTGAGATTGGAGGTAGTGCTTCTAACTTTCCTTGTACTGTGGAAGCTATTATTCCCGGTGTTGCTATTTGTAGTTGTCGGAAATGGATAGCGATGACAAAACAATGAGAGATCCTTTGGTAGATGAGCATGGAGGACTCTTATAACACCGTGGTCGAGGCTTCTCTGGAAGATTTTAGCAATGATGCTTTGATTTCTCCAGTTTTACCTAAAACACTGAAAAAAGGCCCCGCCTGCTCTTATTCTGCGTCTATCCAAGGGTGCAGATGACACCATCCTAATTCAGGTACCATGGATTGTTGAAAGCGTGGTTCAATAGCTTGGGACACCTTACTACGTTCCGCTCTATACAAAATATAAAGGTAAGATTAGAGCTTGTATACGAGTGAAACGTAGCCTTGATGCGTTTCTACTTCCTAACCTCAGCGACTCTTACTTAACCGTTGCCAGTCTGGAAACGACCAATGGCACCTTCTGGCTGGTATTGGCATATCTGGGCCATGAGCAAATGGGCCCTCTCCCTGGTGTTATCCTGGAAAGGGTGGTACACGACAAAAAGCTGACTTCATCATAGGATCGACGCTAACGCGCAACACTGGTAATGAGCTCACCTTTATCACCGACAAGAACTGCTGGATAACACTTTTGTCTCCGACCGCATTAATCATAATAAAACATAATAACGAACTGGAACACTCCCTTTCAGGTCACAGATACATCCAACTGACTGGCCCACGTTACGTTTTAAAAGTATATCCCTGTACCATCCCCAAAACCGGTAAATGTTCTCATGTTGCCCCAAAGGACCTAAGACCTAGTAGTCTATCATTTCTTCTATAAACCCTAGAACGATTGATTGATATCCATATACGATCTGGTCTTGATTCTAAACTTTTACCCATGGCACAAAATGTCTACTGTAAAGGAAAGTCAGTGGAAACGGCTCCACATTCATTAACTAGCCACGTCGAACGAACCCTACAGTATAGAGAATATACAATGGTCGCTTACCTGGACATAGAAGCCGTCTTCAACATCGTCACCACATCCACAATCACGGTTGCGCGGTGGCAAAAGATGTGTCAGCAGAGGTACGTTGCAAGTCGTACCACCCCCTCTCTGGAACTTAATGGATAATGAACTTCTGATATGCCTGGGTGGTAGCAGGGTAGTTGCTTATGCGGTTGACGTTGCTATAACCGTCTCGGGAAAACATCTTTATACTAATAAAAAGCTCGCACAGTATAATCTCAACATACTAACACTCTGGGCTAACGCAGCTATCCGCCTCAAAGCCAATGTTTTTTTTCGGTTGCGCCTGGAGGTCCGTACCATTGGTTATGCCTGATTCCCGATTGTTACTTCGTCCCTCACGGTAGCAATCCCTAGATCGATGCGAATATCACTATTCCTTATATACTTAGGAGCATTCACGATTGCTCTTAGTATTTTATTTTGAAATGCTTGCAGTATAGCTATATTGCTTGGTTTGGTACAACCCCAAAGTTGTATACGCTTAACTTCGAGTATCTTCCGAGTAGCCAAAACTTTCTCTAGATCTGGTTTCGAGCTCTTCGCGCTTCTTTTTAACGTGTGGTTTCCACTTTAGTTTTGCGTCTAGGGTCATTACTTGATATTTTGCCTCGTTTGCGTACGGTATTTGCACCGAGTTAATGGAAATAGGTAAGTTGTTTATCTTTCTTAACGTAAAATTGACATGCGTTGATTTTGTCTTATTGAGGACTATTCGCCAGGTTTTTGTCCATCCGCATACTTTGCTCAAAGCTCGTTGGAGTTTTCCCGTTGATGATTCGACTGACTCATCCGTTACGAGGATAACCGTGTCGTCCACGAATGTCCAATGACAGGACCGAGAACACTTCCTGTTGGAACACCGGCGTAGATTTCTTTGAAATCCGAATATTCACTCCCGTGTCTAACACGGAAAAGTGTGTTTTCAAGATAAGATTCCAATATTCTGTACAACTTTTCCTGTAAGATCACCCTCAGATTATACCTTAGGCCTCCGTGCCATACCATAAAGAGCTAGAGCATATTTTGTCCCCTTCTTGAGCTTTTTCAATTTAGTTCGTTATTCGATATACGAGTACCTGATCGATTGTGGAATGTTTGATCCGCGATCAAGTTACTTTCTTCCATTACTGGTTGCAATCGTTTCAGCAGAAAGTTTCTCGAAGACCTTAGATACTCGTATTATTGGCAGAAGTGAAATGGGTTTAGATGATTTCTTGTCATTTGCACATTTCCCCGGTTTCGGAACCATAATAATTTCGTCGACTTTCCATTGCCTTGGAACATATAGCCATAAAGAAGCATTTATAATGTAGAGCAACTTAACCAGCACTTTTTCGATAGCTCTTTCAGAGTTTCGCCAGTGATTAAACCATATCCCGGAGCCTTGTTATTTTTCAATTATTTTATTGTCATTCAAAGTTCGGACAGGGATACGGTTTTTACTTTAAAGTTGTCGGGTGCCATATTATCATTCGGATCTTGGTTTAACGGTTGTCCATCGAATGGCTTGAACTTTTCCTCTAAAAGATCGGCAAATAATTCTGCTTTCTCTTTGTCTTCTTTTGCCTTTGGCTTGTCTTAGTTTTCCTAATTGGCAGCGAGTGCATTACAGGCTTCCTTATGGACTTCAGGGCTTTCCATAGAGAGTAGTTTGAATATTTATCAGCGGTTAGAACCTCGAGGTAAGTAGAAGTCTCGTAGGTTTTTGATCCTGCAGCACATTTTTTAGCTTGTCGCAAAGGCGCAAAGCAAATTCGCAGTGGACTTAACTTTTAACACATAGACTACGCCATATCCAAACACTGATTTCATAAAAACTTTCACGTGACCATTCTCTCTAGATCCTTCTGGTTGGAAAACACCTTTTTCAATTCACTTCTACACTGAAGTTGGTGGCGGTTTCTTCGCTGATAAGCTGAACCTAAGCCTCCCTCCAGGTGGAAATTCTGGCAATCCCATCAAATCATGTTCTTTGAATTCCAAGACAGTTATAGACTGCCGATCATCTCTCACGGAGATGGCAGAGCAGTTCAACATTCATCTTTGTTAGGTGCCGGGACATAGAGATATTCCAGGAAACTGTAGGACCAACGAACTTGCCAAAATTGGAACCACTGTTCCCATCATACATGAAAATGGTAACATTGGTATACCTTTCGCTACGTGCAAACTAGAATTAAAGCTGGAGCTAATAGAAGGACATTAGGTGGACTCTTGAATCGGCATGCTTAGCAACCAACAAATTAGGCCAAAACTAGTTCTGAATCGCTCTTCGAGTTTGATCTAAACAGAAAGCATCTCTGTGCCATCATAGGTGTCATTACATCATTACATACTCTAAGATGGAGAGGTTCCCGATCATAGAATGTCTTTCTTCAGACGCCACAGGAAAATCGTATGCTCTTATGCTAAACCTTCCTGTGTCTCCAGGAACTTAATCAAAATCATTGAAGAAATCATTGTGACTTAAATTTGTGACTTAAACTACCACCAGTTGTAGAGAAAGAAATTCAACCAGTCGTCCCTTAAGGATCATCAAATGGGTCCTTAAGTTGACTAAAGCCCATAAAACCAATTTTAACTCGACATTAACAACCCAGACACGGTGCCACTTCCCCAATTCCAATCCAATTATACTCGTAGTACCATCGCATTTGCACCCTTTGCCATGACCAGTAAAACTTAGTGAATAAAACAACAATCACAAGGACTTCCATTGCCAGAAGGAGGATCAGAAGGGAAATTTTGTCTTTTTTTTTTTTGGTTGGTTCATACTTCTCCAAAGTGTGCCTGCAGATAATGGTCGTGTTTATGTCCTTAGCTTGGTTGTGTTTTCAAAATACCATCGAGGGATGAATTTTGGGAAGACCACACATTTTTTAGGTCATTCATGGCAAATCGCTCGAAATGGAACTCGATTTTTAGTTGTAAAAAGTTTCCGACATGAGGAGTAGCCTCAAATCAAACAATGCCGCCTTGACTCATTTTACACAAAAAAAAAAAAAAAAAAACAGTTACAGCCTCAAATTTCAGAGACAATGGAGGGAGCAGTAGACAAAGGCTTTCATCGGGACTGGGGATAGGCCGCTGTAAACCTAATTTTTTAATTTTTTCACTTGTTTACCCACTATTCAGCTCTTCAGCATTTACGAGCATATTCTCGTATTTGCATTCCTAAAGTTCCGCGCCGAAACAGAACTAGGGCTGGGCTGAGGGGTTCCTTTCGATGAAATGCGAATTTGGCGCGCGTTTCCAGTGCGTCATGTTGCATAGAACTTGTACTCGTACTTGTACACGTACTCGTACACTCTTACTCATCTGCGTTTTGGACAAAGCGTCCTAATTTATGACAGCTAAACAAGTACCTATATTTTAGTTGGTGGAATATGACATGATTATAACGGTGTGGGGGGTTTGGTGGGATGTTTGATTTGTTCACCTTCCGCGAAGAGATAAACACATGTTTAATTGCTGGGCAATGTCGGCTGTCGGTTGTCGATTGTGTAAATAATAAAAAGCAAACAACAAAAAAATCGCGTATTTATGCGTGTTGCCGTTATTTGTTGGTTTCTTTTTGTTTTCACTTTTTCCTTTATTATAGTTTTTGTATTTTTTATTTTTTTTGCGTGGTAGAGGGCGATGGCATTTGTGTTGGAAGCGCGTAACTGAAGTGATGGTATGCCGCAGGTTGGTTTTAGCTTTTTGCTATTTTTTTTTTTTTTTTTTTTTAGTTAAAGTGTTTTTTTTATCAATTTGGCACACATAACAATTAAATTGTTTATTTCGTGGTTTGATAGTGTGCGTGTTTGTTTTGATTTAGTCAGCTAAACAAACGGCGCGAGGTAATTATCAAGTCTATGTAGATACGTTGGCCGATGACGGTTTTTATGCTTGGCTTTGGGATTGTAATCACCAGTCAGGAAAATTTTATTATAATTTGAATTGAAGTTGAAATTGTTTCTTGAAGTGAGTGACAATAGTGTGAATTTTTTTTTATGGAAACTGGTGCAAGGTAAAATTTAAATGCAACGCGTTCAACGAATAAAGTTTGGGAAGATATTATCGAATGACTGAATGATTGCGCGTACGACAAAATTAAATCGTGATGCAGCTGCTTTTGTTTTGGTAAAAATGGACAGGGTATGTAAAATAGTAAATAACAATTTTGAACCTCGACAATTCAAGTATCGTGCCGCGCAAAATTTGAGTTTTGTTTTAACTAAAATAAAAATAGACTTTCAAGAATCGATGAAGCCTTTTTCCTTTCACAAATGAATAAACTTTCAATCCCCTCATTTCACTCTCTGTGGCATCCAATTTACTTTATTTACTTAGCCCAGGTGCGACATGAAGAACATAGCAGATGTCTCGATAATCCTGTTTTAAAGTTGTCTCTGAGGTGCAAATTATATTACTACGAGGGCGGGTCAATAAGTCCGTGACTTTTGGATTAAAACACAGATTTTTTGATAAAAAAATAATTTTATTTTTCAACGTAGTCTCCCTTGAGCTCTATACACTTTGTCCAACGCTTCTCCAATTTTTTTATCCCTTCCAAAAAAAATGATTTGTCGAGGTCCTCAAAATAGGCCTTTGTTTGCGAGATGACTTCATCATTGGAGTCAAATCTTTTTCCACCAAGCCATTTCTTCAGGTTTGGGAACAAGAAGTAGTCGCTCGGAGCCAAATCTGGAGAATAGGGTGGATGAGGGAGCAATTAATAGCCCAATTCATGGATTTTTGCCATGGCAACTGCACATGTGTGCACCCTTGCATTGTCTTGGTGGAAAAGAACTTTTTTCTTGGCCAAATGAGGTCGTTTTTTTTTCAAATCGTCATTGAATCGGTCCAATAAGTTGGCATAATATTTCCCATTGATTATTCTTTCCTTTTGAAGGTAGTCAATGTGGATTATCCCGCGTGCATCCCAAAAAACAGTCGCCATAACTTTATTGGCTGACAAACCCACCTTGGCCTTCCTTGGCGCCGATTCACCCTTAGAAACCCACTGTTTTGACTGTTGTTTGTTCTCTGGTGTGTTGTGATGGATCCATGTTTCGTCCACGGTTACAAAACGGCGCAAAAACTCCTCCATATTGCGATTAAACAACGCCAAACCTTGCTGTGAAGTTGTTACACGATTGCGTTTGTGAGCAAACGCGGCACCCATCTTGCGGAAAGCTTTCTCATGCCCAAGTGATCATTCAAAATTGAAACCACTGAGCCATGCGAGATCCGTACGGCTTCCACAATCTCTCGCACTTTCAATCTTCGGTCGGCCAACACCATATCGTGAATTTTTTCGATTGTTTCGGGTGTAGAGACCTCAACTGGGCGTCCAGGACGTTCGGCATCTTCAGTGCTTGTACGGCCACAACGAAATTCAGTAAACCACTTTTTTACCATTGAAATCGATGGTGCAGAGTCCCCATAGTATTTATCAAGCTTAGCCTTGGTCTCGGTAATGGTTTTTTTTCGCAAGAAATAATGCTTAATAAGCACACGAAATTCACTTTTTTCCATTTTCTCCTCAAATTAGTGAGTAGTCTGATAAAAAAGCTGTCAAACACAAACTAACTGACGCAGCAAGTTTAAATTTTGACAGGAGTCAACTGACAGATGCCTGTTGACAGGAGCAGTGTTGCTGTTTAAGTGAAAAGGTCAGAAATTCAAAAAGTCACGGACTTATTGACCCGCCCTCGTATCTTGGTCTATGAGACTAACAGGGCTCTAAAATTGTTTTCACCTTTTGCAAGATGTCATTGTGATTTTGACGATTATCAGCATGGTTCATTCTTAGCTTAAAAAAGAGCATGTGGTAATGAGTTCAGTTATAATGCCCATTTTGGGGTAACTTGCCTTGTCTCCTGATGCGAAGCTTAATAAATATTAACCACCCTTTCGATAAGCCCTCGTGGAACCAAATTTTGAGTACCAAACAAACAAAGAACCTTTAACCAAAAACTTAGAACCACTCACTATGGTTGTTAGGAATGCTACACATAAGACTATAGCGACACTTTCGACGTCTACTCCCCTCTTTTAGATGAGCAGGGCGGCGTCATTCGAGTCAGCTGAAATATTGGATCATTGCAAAAGTTCGTGCTCGATTTGAAAATGATGCACAAGCGATTACACTTAAAAAGAAAAATATTTTATTAATCCGCCATTTTCTAGAACTGTATCCCAACATTTTATTAACTTGAGGATTCCGTTTTCATAGGAACTGCGTGGTTTCCCTTTAAAAAACATCATCATAAGGTGTTTTCATTTCAAATCGTTCTGAAGGGACTAAAACTGATGAAAATCTCAAGGAGCAAGGTCTGGGAAATACAATGGGTGTTGAAGAATTTCCCAGTGTTGCAGTGTTTGATGATAAAAGATGACGTCTTTTCGATTAGCCAAAATCGGACGATTTCCTTGAACTTTCTCATTAAGCTTAGAGAGTTGCTCACAGTTATTATTCGCCGCGATTGTTTCGCGAGGTGAAATAAAATTGTATCCCTGAAATCCCACCAAACAAAATAGTACCAAACAGAAACAGTACCTTCACTGGATGCAAGACAGCTTTTGCCACGGGTTCTGCAGCTTCACCCGCTTGTTTCCAAATCCTTTGTCGTTGCATCTGTATGACTTAATCCAAAAAAGGATCCGTTTTCACGGCATCTTAGCAGAGATGTAGTCACGAGATGTAGTCCAGATAATTTTTTTCGTCAAACTATGCAGCACCCACGTTTCGAGCTTGAAAGAGAATTCAAAATTCTTTAAATAGTGAAATGTAGGCGAATTGTCTAATTAATTAAGCCTCTCAGCGATCTCCTCAGCTGAAATCTTCGGGTTATATTTTATTAAGGCTCGCACAATGTCCATATCAATCTCGGGAGGCCGTTCAGAATAGGGTTGACCGTCCGAGGTCATACCACTGTTCCGAAATTTACCAAACCACTTTTTAACAGTCCTCCGAATGATTTTTGTTGCAGTTGCAACACTCACTCCTTTTCGAAACTCATACAGCATTACATAGCGAGGTTGTAACTTTTCATTCTGCATTTCCACCTCTTTTTCACACACAATTTGTCTTAACTCCACGGGGTCTAGTGATAAAATGACTTCTGATGCCACGACCTATTCACTGGTATACAACAAGTTTATAAAGCAAACAATAGTTGCATCGTGCAGCAAATCGGGCACTAACTTTCTTTTTTAACGAACACAGCCTTCTTTGTTGGATCCCGATACTACGAATAAAACCAGCACGACTTAGTCATTCCATGCGAAATCCATGAAAATCTTGGTTAGAAGGCAAGTATTTTCTGTGTCATTTTTAGCCGGCCAAAAGAGGACAAGATCTACCTACTTTGAACAAATCTCTTTACCTCTTGATCAATCCAGGTACTATCGCTGGGGAAAGTAGCTTTGTAACATATAAGG
The DNA here is from genome assembly GCA_928272305.1 of Volucella inflata. NCBI lineage: Eukaryota > Metazoa > Arthropoda > Insecta > Diptera > Syrphidae > Volucella > Volucella inflata. The sequence goes on along the minus strand of OV743716.1, from coordinate 228,355,438 downwards.
TCAGATTCTTTTTTCTATGCGTTATTGAGGACTGTTTAGCTGTCGGTTGAATAACGGATGCTTGTCAGTATGTCATGGTTACTTTCAAAACCCTTGAAATGAATTTCAACTTTGGAGTTAAGTTGCAGCTTTAATCACAGAACGTTAATTTGATTAAAGGACGTTGATGATGATTAAAGGACGTGGTGTATGGTGTGGTAGCATAACTGCGATAACCTATAGACGTTCTTTAACATTTCCCAAAATAACTTAAGCACAATCTCTGCCTAGGCAAGCAATTGTTGTCTTAAGTCAATCCGGCCAAACAAGAACTCGTTCTCTTCAATAGAAGAATAAAGATACGAGTAGCTTAGGATCCTAGCCCCAACCAAATTCAGTTGAACCTCCATATCTGTAGTCTTAGGATGAATTTTCACTTTTAGCCAGTCGTCGTCTGATAGTTTGAGTTGGAAAACATTGTCTAGCAGCGAATTGGTTAAAAAACTAAGGTGCAGCAGACTGTCCGCAAAGGTATCTCTATCTTATCCCTGCTACATTGACATTTTCGGCATGTAACTTGATAAAAGCCCTGCCTAGCCCAATGGTTAGTGACCATCATTCTTAGACTACGTCTTACTTTCTGGTATCACAACTGTTCTGAAAGCACCGCAGTGATGATTCATCATGATCTGTAAGGATAGGTAAGGTAAGCATGTTGATGTGGTATCTGAAGACAAAGGAACCCTACACCTCATCGCACTTAGGTCTGTGTAGACCCATTATGGTGGGGGGGGTTTAAATTTCCTCCCTTACCTTCTTGCGTTTGTTCCCGTTTGGTCCTTAAGTGGACTTACTGGATGTCTTCCATAAACAGACATCCTCATAGGCTCTGCAGAGGTCGTCGTCTGTAAGGCGCATCATTATTGCGGGCGCACACAGAAGATTGTGAATGAGTTATTTAACAGGCGAAACTAGGTGAGATCTTACTTGTTTTAAAGTTCCGGCCGTAGTTGTCTTGAAGTTTCAAAAATTGGAATGTTTTTTCCACCTATAATTAAGTTTGATGTGTACAGTTCGCTCCGCTTGTTTTTTAAGACGTTCCAGTTGCTTGTCACGTGAGAGTCATTTTCCAGCTAGCTTGTATCCTCAGTGCTCAACAACTTTGATGTAATCTTAACTGCCGTGGGGGTCTTAATGGTAGCCTGGCTCTCAATAAATATGGTAATATCTCCATAGGATATTGCCTTTATTGCCGCAATATATCTGCTACTGCCAATAACTCAGTTTCAAAGGCACTGCTGTAGTCTGCCAGGTGACGTGAACATCTCGATGAAGATCCCAACGGCGGTTATATCGAGTCTTCTACCATTTAGTTGCTGGCCCATTTCAGTTCACTTGTTAAGATTAAGGTGTGGCCCTTCGGTTTGGCTTCCAACCATTTTTCTATGTACAAATATCCATCCATTTTGTTGTTTCAAAAGTAAATTTAAAAAAACCATATTTATGATTTAGATCTCGATCAAATTTTTATTTTAGTGTATTTTTTGGATCTTGATGGAATACAACATCATTCGAATGTCCTCCACGGGAGTACTTACAGGACTTGATTCTGACAAGCTAATTTTCTATGACTTTTCGACACCCATCGGGCAATAACATGGCCAAAACTTGATTTTGTGCATAATCGCCATTTCTTTTAACTCCTCAAAAAGAAATGCAACGGTAACAAATCACACGGTCTTGGTTGCTAGTTCTCATCATCAAAATGAGAAATAACTCGGCACCGACTTGTTGAAGCCACATGTCTTCCAAATCCATATCTCGTTTTGAGGCCAAACAAATTCGGTTAAAATTTGGGTGTAGCGATGAGAGTAGACAGTGGCTGTTACACCTTTCCCATTTTACGAAGAATTATGGGCCAATAACACCAGAAGACCAAATTGTATGTTGTATTCAGTGACTGTTTGTGGATGTAATGTTCTTTCGACAGTTACATATGGATTTTCATATCCCCATATCCTATGATTTTGTTTGTTAAAGTACCCACCGAGTTAAAGATGAGCTTCAATGCTGAAGAAAATGTTGTATAAAAATTGGACATCCAAACGCTGATATTTAAGCACTCAATCGGGGTATCGACAACAGTCCGCTCGTAATGTGTGAAACGTACCTACTACAGAATCACTACTTTTTAGTAAGTTCTCACAATTTCAACACTTTTAGAGATTGTTAAGCGATCCATGCTGTAAAATGGACATGCCCATTTGCGCATCCGTTGTGACCTGTTCCGGATATAATGTTAGATGGAATTGTTCTTCCGAAAAGCACTATCTCTAAGTACTTAGAATCAATCATTAACATGGAAGCGAAATGTGACGACGACGTAAACCACAGAGTGAGTGAGGGGTGGATGAAATGGAGGAAAATTCCAAAATTTCCACTTAAATTTAAGGGGAAACTCTACACCACGGTTGTTCCACCAGCTCTTATTTACGGTTTACAGTGCTGGACAATATACGAAGCGTTCAAAAACAAAATGACGGCAGCGGAAATGAAAATGTTAAGGATGTCTAGTGGAGTCACTAAACGCGATTGCATTAGATCTACGCGTATAAGAGGAAGTCTACATATAAAGAATTCGGTAACCGAACAGCTTGAGGCGAATAGAATAAGCTGGTATTGCCACGTTCAAAGGAGATCTGCGGAAAATCCGGTTAAAAAGGCACTATCAACTACGGTCACTCCAACTGTAAGAGAACGAGGTCGGAAAAAGAATTCCTGGAGTTTTAAGATGGCAAATGCGCAAGAACGCCTGGCTAACCACTGAAGCGATCTAGGACCGAGCAGTATATAGACGCGTTCTACGGTCTGCGACATTAGCCAACCCCATAAGTTGACTAGCAGCGATGCAGTCAAAATGGGAAACTCATTACGCATATGTTCGTATAACGAGAAAAGGATAAGAAGAAGAACAAGAAGAAGCTGTAAAATGGAAAACTTTAACATACAGTCTCGGAAAACAGTTCGGTTTGACGTATATGATTGAAGTATTGGATAACCCTAGAGTGAACCAAAGTCCAAAAGATCATCTATGTATACTTACTAGTCCCGCTATTGGCGCCGGCCGTTCTCATAGCATAAGTCCTGTCACTATATGCAATCCTCTGAGCCTTTGTCGTTAACTTAAGGTTGCTAGTTTTATTTGTAGATTGCCACTTTTTTCCGTAGGCTAAGAAGGGTGTAACATATACATCCGTAGAATGTCTTGTGGTTAAGTCACAATTTTCATCCAAGCTTCCGACTGCAAGCACAGAAAGTGATCATTGCTTCCTTTATAACGATACGGAGTTTTCAACTTAGTTTACACCTATGTATTGTAAGGACTGTTGGGTAGTCGAAAGGTTGTCCATCGATTAAGGGAATTATGATCGGTAGAAGTATTGATACTTATATTTACCCCCTGTGAAAGGTTTCTAGTGAACTGAAAGGAACTTTAGCGATGCGGCGATAGGCGAAAGAATCGTCAGCTAGGTGTGGTGGTGGGACACCCAATATAGAAACTTGAAAGGAACATCGTAATCGGCGATGAACTTTAAAATAGTAAAATATTCAAACAACTTTGCTCCGATGTTCCTTCTGACAACAATATCTCACCGGAGATTGAACAGTTCAAAAATTGTCGCTTTCCAAATAGGAAATCACTGTATAGCGCTTTAGTATGGTGTGGACCTGAATCTCAATCACCAGCTCTCTCCATATAGGGCAGGATCGCGCTAATCCCCTTTAGGTCGGCTGAAATCCCTTTTCACTTGAGTATTTCTGCCTATTCAACCTCGTTGTTAAGTCAGAGTTCTTGTAAGGCAGGCACTTTACTACGAACTTGGTTGTTGCACTGCTGGCCTAATCTAACATACAGGACAGTGAAAAATTTCCTGATCAATTTTAAAATTTAAATTTGAAAAAGGGTTTTTGCGCACTTTGACCATTTTAAAGTCGTCATAATTGGCATACTGAGCAACTATGATTCAAGCCATAGTTACCAAATTTCATGCTATTAGTCATCAAGTCACCTACTCGTATGCGTAGAGTGCGTACAGAGCAAAATATTTCTGCTGTGTAGATGAAGACCGTGATTTGTCCATTCGTCACAGTTCACAGCAAATAAGTTTGTGTTACTCGACTGTAGGAAAAGCTTTATGCAAGGATCTTATTCTAAAACCTTAGAAAATACAGTTCATGCAAAAACCGAAGGCGAACGACTTGCCACAGCGTTGAATTCTCAATGATTTGGCCCTAGAAAAGTCGGAGAAGAGTTCGCTTTTTTATCGAAAATTTGTCCTCAGTGACTACGCTCATTTCTTATTGAGGGGATATGTTAATAAACAAAACTGCCATATTTTGTCCAATGAGCAACCTCAGGCAATACAAGAGCTGCCAATGCACCCGGAAAAATCCACTTCTTGGTGCGGTTTATTTTCCGGCAGAATAATTGGCTCTTATTTCATCAAAGATGACCGTGGAAACAAAGTTACAGTCAATGGCACCTGCTATCTTTTATTAATTTCGAACTTTTTTTTTGCCCAAAATATACGTGCTCAACCTGGTCGACATGTGGTTCCAGTAAGACGGCGCTACACGCCACACAACACGCGAATCGATGGATCAATTGAGAAATAAAATTGGTGAGTAATTTATCTCTCGTTCTGGACCGGTGAATTTGCCGGCTAAATCATGCGATCTGACGCCTTAAGACTATTATTTATGGGAATACGTCAAATCACTAGTCCATGCAGATAAGCCAGTGTCAATTTTATGCCTTGGAAGCCAACATTACACGTGTTATTGGCGAGATACCAGCCAATGTGCTCGAAAAAGTGACTCAACATCCGTATGAAATACATTAAATGTAGCCGTGGTCAAGATTTACATGAATCTTTAAAAAGTATATGGCAAGCATTGGTTTATCAATTCAAATAAAATTTTTACTCACTTTTGCAATTTTTCTGTGTTTTTTTGACAATTGAAAAAACCAGAAATAAAGCGAATTTTGAACTTCAATTTCTAATTTAATTAATTTATTTTTAGTATCAAGATATATTTAGTCGGATAGATGGTTGATTCTTTTTTATGTGGCTCGTAATCGGAAAACTCGATCTAAACAAATCGTTTTGTTTATAGATTCTGACCCACACGAGGTCGAGTGATTTATCTGTGACTTATGCTTTTTGTTGTTTCAAACATGATTTGTGTTTACACATTATACTCGTAGATCTGCAGTGTTTCTTTTCCCTTTTTGCTTAGAATGGACATTATTTATTTCTGTGCTGAAATCTTGATAACATTCTACGGTAAGTTACCATATAGAGTAGACAGGACTCAACTGGGAAATGCTATGTTGTCTATGTATCTTTTGCTGGTATGTTATGTTTCTTTATTTTCTAATATTATGATATAGACTCTGATTTACTTCGACTTTTGTTACCAGAATAACGAATCTTTTCTTTTGAACTATTAAAATTACATATTAACAAAAATGAATTGAGGAAGGAAGATGCGAATTGAAATTCTATAAATATTTTACAGTCAGAAATATCGAGCATAAGTTAGAACTGTTGAAGGTAAAAATCATTGATCGCAGAGCAAAGGGATTCTAGATGTTCATCATTGTTTAGATCTTCCGAAGGTCTGACTTGTATCTGTGTTTCCGCACGGAATTCTATAACAATCTCCAGCCGATAGATCGCCATGACATTCAGATATGTGCTGCAGTTTCATTGGCCCCACACACAGTGAACCATCTACCTTGTACTAGGTTGACAGAGGAATTATACATTCATATATGCCCCGCTGATCTAAACGGAGTTAAGAAATCAATATCGAAGCAAAAGTCTTATAAAGCTGCTTGCGCAATCAGACTGTCTACTGCGATATTTAAAGTAGCTAAAGATGACATAGTTTTTCAAATAAAATAAATGAACATTCACCAGCTCATCTGTAAGATATTGTCAGAAGAATGAATATGGAATCTTATTCATATCCTGACAGAAGAAAGAAGACCGCTTTTACAACGCTAACAGTTGAGGCATTAGCTTGCTAAATATTCGCTGAAACATATTTTCTTTCGAATTATGTCTGCGATAAAATCATTTGTAAACAATCAGGAAAGTCCACCATCTATTTAATAGTCACATTACTGCAAATCTTGGAAAAGACCTAGGAATTTTAGATCGACACTGACAATCATTCTGTCAGCTTCAAAGCACCATATAATAGCCAGATTATAGCCCTGTTTAGTTTTTACATTGCTGCTGACAAACTGTTTAGGTCATGTAGAATTCTCCGGACTCTATTAATGTTAGTACTAAATAAACGGACCCTTTTATGTCAAGAAAAGTTGACGAGCTGTCATTTAATCGCCCTAGAAAAAAAACTCGCAGGCGAACAGACGAAACACGAACACAAAGCGAGCCTACAAGGAAGCGTTCGTGCTTCCATGAGTATTGGTCAGGACTTCCCTATTTACATTTATATTTAGCTTCGAGGTTTTTAAGGATTTTGTCTACATTTGGTTCGGAGTTACAACCAGCAATGACATCAGCGAAAAAGTTAGATTTCGCATTACTCCTGCTAATCTCAGCTTCACGTGGTTCAAGCAGTAATCAATCGGCAGAGCCTTCTTTTGTAAGACTTAACTTCTCGGTTCTGCTTTATGGCACAAAGACCGAGATCTTGTCAAAAGCTATTCGATAAACAGATGCTATCCATCGGTCCCGACTATATTGTCGGGAAATGGAGAAGAAGATTCAACTATAAACTGTACGGTGATGCAGCAATATCAGTTCAGGCAGATAATACAGCTCCGACCCAAGGAGCTTAGAGTCTAGTACATCTAAAATGGCACACGCGAGTTCAAAACCAGGCCCACCCCAGATCGTACCGGTACCTAAGTACTAGTAAGTACGCACACAAGACTGGTTGATGAAGACTTTGGTTCCACTTTTCAGTGGGTTGTGACATCAGAGCACCAGTAAATCTTTTGTTGCAAAAGCTGTCCTGTTGCTCATCGAGTGCTGTCGTGTATTAAGATGTTACTGGTTACGTTGGATTGTCAGCCTTTCGTTGATTTAACTCTTCCTATCTTGCGGATTAGAAGTAGCCAGCTACGAAGATCAATGAATAGCCCGGAAACCATTTAGTGTCCATCCGTATGGGACACTTACCATCAGTCTAGGAGCGGTAAATTCAATCTCTTTCGGAAGATTAGAATTGTTGGTATAAGATCCGAAGAAAGTAGTTTAAGTTGATCAGAATATAAGTGTTAGCACGCACATGACGAACGTTAGGAATTTGCATTGGACTGCTTCAATACGAACAATATAATTTCAGAGAAAGGGGATCACACCCGGCTACCGAGAATTAAACAAACAAGGAATATGTAAAGAGATTTTATGACGTTAGGGTCAGAGAATCTTCTAGACCATGGCCTAACAAAACCAGAGTTAGCTCTTCTAATTATGAAATCAGTATTTCACGATTTATATTTAAAAATTACGCCAAAATCCCGCATTAAGATGGCAGTGTTGGTTGACTACAAAGAATGGGTCATCTATTGTTTACGTAGCCGCCGAAATAGATGAGGGTCAAAGCGAAGTAGCTGGTGGTCATTTGGTTTCAATTAAATCTTGTAAGCAAATAATCCGAGATCGTTGAAGCTATCCCATTTAGGCGCACAGTTTTGTCGACAGCTGCAATATTTCCCTTTGAGCTAAAAGATGAACACGGGAATATGTTTAGTTACTAAACAGCAAACCAGTTTCACGAGCTATAGCTCCAGCTGGTGTATTATTTCGAACGAAATTTCTTTTGAAAAATTCGCACTATTTCGGCAACACAGCATCCACTTTGGAAGTTACGAGTACTTTGCAATATTTCTCAACTTTTTTTAATTGTTAATTGATCCATTTCCTACTCTGTCTTCTATAGTACCCAGTTTCTGGCAACTCTTTGAGAGTATAAGACTTGTCAGTGTCAACATAAGATATGATTCAAAATTATACTAACGGATGGCCCACCCTTTGGTAAGTACGTGGTATGATAGGTATCCAAGTATCTGAATTGTGAATTTTATACAAAATCTAGGTTTATGCTCTCAGATTGTCTGCAGCCGCCAAATCCCTTCCATTTCGGCATAAAAGTATTAAACACAGAAACACAGTAGCAGCCGGCCTCATAACATTTTTCATGTTCGGTAAATATCTACCTCCAGGCATACGCAGATGGAGTTGATTTGATGTTTGTTAGGCTTGATCTAAAAGCAACTGTCTACTTAAAAGCGGAGTCTGTCCTGTCAGGTGACAAGACTAGGTCAGTCCTCTTAAAACACAAGTTGATTTCCTCATGTGAAGGAAGAAGTTGACTTGCCTTTTTTAGTTATAGAGCTATTACAAGTTTTTTGTGCAACGAAGATTTGGATGGATTTGGGTGCTCTGTGGAAAAGCAAACATCATTGGAGTAAACAAGCGCAGTACGGGAGTTTTTGGTAAAACAAAGAGCTTGTAACAGCGGATGGTGCTCTCGATCTATATGGTTTTGATTCCTTCTCATCAGTCAGTTGTTGCTGCTGCTGCTCTCACCATATTACTGATCCATATCACAAGGTGTACTCCTTCGGGCACCTTTCGTCTTTAAGGAAGTCTTTAACCTTGTGCGCGCCAAGCCTAAATAACGCACGCATGTCCCTTAAATCGGGTGCTGTTCGAAAAATAACTCGTCTTTCCTTTATATAAAACTGACAGCCTTCGGGTAGAATCTGATCCAATAAGAAATCCAGAATCATCCGATTTAACGGACAAGCCTGTGTTTGTTGCCGAAGCGGAGACGTACGAAATCCTAATGAATTGTATTGTAAAGAAAAACCAAAGCACTCATTACCTCCAAGCCTATTCAAGAATGTACAGTTTGCCTGATCGCTGTTGGAAAGCCGAACTCGCTAAGTTTTATCTGGCTCTAAGGTGACAAAAACTGCTGCGAAATCGATGACCACAACACGGACAATTTCCTCGGTTAACTTTCGACTTGTGCTCGCATTAAATTGCAAGAAAGAGGATCAAATGTGTGGATCTTTGTACTGATCTTTCGTCGAATAGCTAAAACGGCAAGAAAATTGATCATAAGAGGAGCAAAGTGTATTTGTTCTATATCTAAGAGATCTGCAGAATCGACAGAAAAAAAGAGTAAATCTTAAGAATGTGGGAAATATTTGCAGTGGTTAAGTTCGACGACTACTAGCATTCTTGCTTGTCCGGGTTCAAATCATGGCCGTAAGTAAGTGATCCAATGGCAAACCTCCGAAAGTGAAATCTTCTACGTACAAACGCAAACCTCTCTTTTTGTACCCAAAGATGATAAGATGACTAACACATTGAATCGAAGAACTAGCCCTTGACCCACATCAAACTATTTTTTATTCATAAAACTAAAATGAACATGTTAATGGAAAATTAAATGTTTTATGGCTCAAGATGTCGGAATTTAGAGTTGAATAATGCAGCACACGTTGATCTTAATCAGCATAATGCATTTATTTTTACGACCACATGTGTTGTCCAACATGAAACGTGCTTCAAAAATAGTGATCATCATGTGAACCTTTTCTAATTTACCATTCAAATGTCACTGTCATTTTCTGTGTAAAGAGCGAAGTTGAAACACGCACATTGTGGGTAATTACGACTATCTTTACGTTGGCCCTCAATGGAATACTCATGCAATAAATTTTATTTGAAATCACATGTGATTCAGAAGATACCAAACCATGTCTTTTAAAAGCTTACTTGCAGTTGTAAATATTTCGTGTCTTCACTCTTCAGAGGGAAACCGGAAGTTGACTACGTGCATTCATACGTTCCAATCCAAGTTGGTCTTCACTATAACAAAAAACTGTGCCTCATTGTGAACTTTTATCAATCAAAACACAACCTTTTCATTCATAACAATGAAAAGAGCTTTTTTCACTCACTTATCCCTAGCAACATGTTGCTAACAAAATCAACCACAAACAGGCAACAACCAACCGGCAAACATGATTTTCCCGCATTTTCTACCGGCAGCGCGGCGTGACGTTTTCCCACTGAATTTATGTGTCACGCAAAGTCAACACCATCGGTAGCAGCAAAAGCAGCATAAAAAGTTTACCGGCACATATTTGTATTCGTACAACAACCAGATACTGTAGCAATAGCACCGGATACACTGGATAGATGGATTCGATTCAGTTTGGATACTATACCAGAGTTTTCCTCGAGACGCATTCAGTCCACTCGAAAATGTCTTCTGCATCGGTTCGTTGTGCGGATCTACACTGATTGTCTATCATTTCAAGTTTTTGAAATTGTTTTAAATGAAATAACGGAATTACACCCGAAGGTTACCCCACAAAAGATACGAATACTCGTATATAAAAAAGTGCAAGTGAATAATAATACGAATACGAATCCGAATAACCTCTGACGTACTTAAGAGTACGAATACATCAAGTGTATGTCAGTTTTGAGGTAAAAAAAAAAAAAAATATTTAAAAAATTTTCCAGTGGATTTACGTATCTCACATCTCATAAGACGAATCAACAAAAAGGCTGGGAATACATCCATAGGTATGTAAGAAAAGAGAACTCATTTCCGGTAATATTTCGGGTATATAATGCCTTCAAGGATACTTTTGGGGAGAAAAAGTTTTCGCCTAGAACTTCTCCCATCATAATCAAATGAAAGCAAATGTCTCATCAAAAGTATATTGTTACTGCGGCGAAATTGACGAATCCCTATTAACACAGAATGACAGTTTTTCATTTTTTCTCGCTCTAGAGTACTCTGGGAATTCTTTTTAAAATTGACGGATAGCTCATAGTTAAACTGAAAAGATGAAAATAGCACCTGGAGATGGATAATTCATTTATTCAGACATCCCCGATACCGGTGTACTTACAATACACAAATACTCGTACTCTCATCCAAGTTCCTGAATATTAATCAAGCTGATTACGAGATTAACCAATTTGGCACTCTGATCGACATGGCATCGGTTTAAGAGGTGAAACCTTCAATCTCGTATCCTCATTTCTTCATATCCTCGGATCCTAGGGAGCTTATTTTATTTGTATAGCTCCATTAATGGGTTCTTTAATCGATTTTCAATGATTTGGAGAGCAATTAGGTTGGAAAATTATTTAACTTCTTACGAAAGATACATCGTTTTTTTTTTTTTTGGTTTTCGAAAACCATTCAATTTGACCACGGACCTGACCTTATTCTCTTTGTGGATTTTTAATTTTGGTGATAGCAGCCTCTGACTGTTGGGTATCACAATTCCATGGCAATGGGTTGAATCTGGGGGGCGTCAGGAGTCAAAGTCGTTTACGCCTTTCGACAAGTGTTTTTATTTTTATAAACGTTTTCGAGGATAAGTTGATTTTGTTTTCCCTTTGCGAGGCAGGTGATGCCACTTTCTCACCTTCGCTTGAGTTGAGGATTGAAGCAATTTTACCTAAATTGTTATGGCACACATTTAAGAGGATTCAGTGGGACTACTAGAAGCACTGAGGAGATGTACTATATTTATTTGTTATTCGGTTTTGAGGAAATTTTTGAACCTATGAAGAGGTAAAATATGGAGATTTTGAATAATTCCAGCACTTACGACTGAAACAGTGTTACATAGTTCCTCTGAGAGCGATGAATTTATTGTACTGTAGCCAAGAAGTTTTGTGGAGATTGTGATATGTTCAGAAGAAGAGTTTGCTTCAACTTGTGGTGGGAAAGAAAATTTCGAGGTTTAACCTGTGGGTGTACCCTTGTTGTTGAGATAATTTATTACTTGGTTTTAAAATGATAGGCTTTTTGTGCCACAAAATTATCTAATTCATGTGCTATGGGTTTAAGATATTCTTACTTCCTACCACTCACATAATCCATTAAAAATGCAACATTTTAACTGGCCCTGTCACATAGGTCAGGCATGCATAACATACTCGTATTTGAATACATTTGTATTTTAAAGTTTTCACAGTTCTACACACTACATTCATTCATTTGGGAATTTATAACATTGCATCACGTACACAGATGTGAGACATCATTAGTTATTACGTACGTAGAGATGCGTAGCAGAGATGGGAGTACTTGTATCTATCTACAGAGTACGTTTAGGAATTTTTCAAGTACAAGTAATGTGATGTTTGTGAAATTTTTTAAAAATGAAATTGTGATGTTGACTCTATTTTAAGTAAATCTGTTTTTAAGAGAAATGTGTTATATTATTTTAAATGTTCTTTTCGGATTCATGAAGAATCTCACTATCTGAGCGTTTTGAATTTCAAAAAATAACTTCATCGGATGAATTATTAGTTTAAAAAAAGCAGCAACATACTCGTACTTGTGTATAAATAAAGAGAAAATCTGGCAGACGCCAGACTCAATTAGTGCTGTTGTGATACCGTTTGCAGTTTTGCTTGTTTGATAGATCGATGATAAAACTGTGTCTATCGTGAATGTAGGTTTCCTAATTAAAGTGATACGAAATTATCTCTAGCCCAGACTCACCTCTATGGTTGCTCCTTGAACGGTGCGGCTTATTTCCCTCGTATATCAGAGAAAAATGCGACGAGGTCTGTGAAAACTTTGCCACTCTCGCGCTCAGTTTGGTCCTTCTTGACTACTTTCCCCTTTCTCCCCTACGGTTTTAAATTAAGGTTCATGGTATGATCTCCGCAAGTGCTCAGTATTGCGTCTGATGATGTTATTATTTTCTGTGCGTAAGACGTATGATCTTGGAGCTCCACAACTTGCCTCGACCCTAGCAGGTTCCCACGTAGATTTTCTTTTGTAAAAAGCATTATCCCCTGGGCTGTCTTGTCCAAATATGTCTTCTGCTTATCTAATAAACGCCTTATCTGTTCTTCAGTGTCACTGCCTACAAGCTTTGGATCCAATAACTTCTTACTAACTGGGAGGCTTGTTCGCAAAACTCCTTACTTTACTCTAGGTCGCGCTAAAGTCCGGGTTGGACCTGGGCCTCAATCAACAAGCATCTCCAGCTAGGTTGATCTTGTATTAGCTGCCTCCAGTTTCGCACGCTAAGTTAGCTGAGGTCCTCTTCCAATTGCATGCGCCACATGAGTCTCGTTCTTTCGGACCGGAGCATTGGTGATCATCCGCTAGGTCTATGTCATTGTATAGTCCATACAGTTCGTCGTTGTATCTCCTCCTCCACCTACCGTCAATGCAGACCGAAAATCAACGGAAGAATGTTCCTTTCGAAGCAGCTAAGAGCACCCTCATCCATTTTTGAAAATGTCCATGCCTCTGCGCAGGACTGGGTTTATTAAGGTCTTATAAAGGGTATCTTTTGCTTTTCGAGAGTGGGCTTTGTAAGTCATTTACCTTCTCAGCCCAAAGAAGCAGCGGTTGACAAGAGTTATTCTTCGCTTGATTTCAGCGCTGGTGTCGTTGTCTGTATTTATAGCGGAGCCTAGGTAGACAAAGTCCTTAACTACCTGAAAGTTATATCTGTCGAGGGTGACGTTCTGCCCGAGACGTCGGTGTTGGTTGTCCTTTTTGTTTGGCAGCATATACTTGGTCTTGCCCTCATTGACCGCTAAACCCATTTTCGCCGCTTCCGTCTCAATACTCGCGAAAGCGCCATTGACATCGCGCTGCTTCCTCCCGATTATGTCAATATCGTCGGCGTATGCGAGTAGTTGGACGGACTTTTGAAAGATTGTGCCTCTTGTGTTTGCGCGTGAGTTTTGTACTATTCTTTCACGTACGATGCTGAAAAAGACGCATGACAGCGTATCGCCTTGTCTAAATCCTTTCTGGACATCAAAGGTCTCGGTGAGATCTTTACCGACCTTGATGGAGCAGCGTGCATTCTCCGTCGTCATCCTGCACAGACGGACGAGTTTGGCAGGATGCCAAAATTAGACATTGCTCTGTACAGGTCGTCTCTATAGATGCTGTCATACGCGGCCTTAAAATCGATGAATAGATGGTGTGTATCGATCTGAAGCTCAGATACGATACGATCTTGAACGCAATGTTATAAACGACTGATGCCTGCAATTGCCGCCGTTCAGAGGGTGTCCTTTCTTGAGGATCCGACAAACAATGCTAAGGTTCCATTCATCGGGCATACTTTCGTCCGACCATATTTTGCAGATGAATTGACGTATGCTCCTTACCAAGTCATCGCCTGCCGCTTTGAAGAGCTCGGCAGTCAGGCCGTCCGCTCCAGCAGCTTTGTTGAACTTCAGCTTTGATATAGCTATCTTCACTTCATTCAGGTCGGGTGGACGGAATTGTTGGTCATCATCGTCCAAGTTGAAAGGTTGATTCTGCCTGACAGCGGTATTTGGTCCGTCATCGCCGTTATACAGTCTGCAGAAATGGTCTTTCCAAATCCTCAGCATCGACTGCGATTCTACTACGAAGTTCCCTTGTTCATCTCTACAGGCTTCGGTTCGGGGTTTGTTTCAGTGGCATTCCGAACCTCATTCCTGGAGTAGCTTCTCTCAATTTCCTCGATCGCGCGCTTCTCATGGTCTTCCTTTTTCCTCTTGAGAAGCCGGTGTTCGCCTCTCCTCTTCTGCTCATAGAGCTCGTGAGCAGCTCTAGTCTTTATTTGCAGTGTCGCATTGGGTGGTTTTTGCTTAGCCGCATGTGCTAGCCGGCATTCTTCATCAAACCAGGGGCTTCTTTGTGGTGGTCGAGTGAAACCAAGTAGATAAAAAGCGGCATCTTTGATCGTCTTGCCACTGGTCTTCGATATTTGATGCTGGGGGCAATGGACCTCTTAAGAGATTAAGGGAGACTCGATCGGAAAAGGACTTGGTGATCTCTTGCGATTATAGTCGTCTAACGTCGAAATTCCTCACAATATTAGCTTGCCTTGGCATTGTTCGGGATATTCGCAGTCGTACCTTGGCTACGAGACGATGTTGGCATAATACTGGAGGAGTGTCTTGCGTCGATCGCTATGTTGCCAATTTGGTTGACGGTTGATTCATCAGGAGTTTTCCAAGTCCCCTTGTGAATATCGAGATCGGAGAACCGTGTGCTAGCTACGACAAGTCGATAAGCCTGAATCCATTATCGGAGGTGGTGTTGTCCAGCCTATACCTTCTGACGATACTACCAAAGATGGCTTCTGATCCTAGCTTTGCATTAAGATAGCCGATGACAATTTTGATGTCATAGCTAGGGCATTGCTCGTCAGTCTTATTCAAGAGCTCATAGAAGGCATCTTTGATGTCGTCATCTTTCTCCTCTGTGGGACCGTGCGCGCATATCAGGCTAATGTTGGTAAATTTAGCCTTGATGTGGATTGTTGCGAGACGCTCGTTGCAAGCAACTCGGAAACTCAAGTCTTCTTACCGCCGTTTGTCCATTAAAGGGTCTTCCGCCACCATCGCTTTTCCAAGACCCTGACTTAGTCTCGGAAATCCTTACCGGACTGAGTTCCAAATATGTCGGAGTAACCTGTCCCGAGCTGATCAATCGTAAGGAGACAATTCGAGACCACACAAAAGTTTCGTCACTCGACTAAAGTGGTTGAAGCTTGGTTGGGATGTGTTGCCACTTTCACAATGATCTTGCGCCATCAGACATCCACTTGCTTCTGAAGACCTCATCAACAGGTGGTAGAAGTCATCGAACAAAACGGCCAATACATCATTAATAAATGAATACGAATATATATATGTGCTTTTGGGCAAACCAACATTTCGAGATACTTTCGAGAAGGTTTTCCGATTTAAGAAAGGACAATCATAGACCCTGTCCACTATAAAGAAGTCTAAGTACGAGCAGTCTCGCAGTATTGTTGTTGATAAGATCGTGAATTCAATTAAGGACCCTGGTCGCATCCAGGAGAGGTGTGATAAAACCAATCATTGTCCGGGATGAATGACTAAAAGTCGTATCGGCCTTTCCCGAAAAATATTTAGGTAAATTTTTCACTATGCATGTATGCATATGTTAACGGGATTTCTGCAGGGATGTCAGGTCGGCACTTCATCGCAAACACCGTTTGTTTTTATGTTGCAGGCTATTATGTTTTTTAATTTGTCAACAAAGCGCATTGTAGCAAAATTTTCACAAAGCAACAATGCAAACAATGCAATACTCACATACGAAAACAATGTTTACCACCAGAGCGATATTTTAAAATCATCGGCAGGGAATAAATTAAGTACATACTCACCAAAAATCACATTTGTGCCTCCTGTGCCACTACACCCGTCGAGTCCTGGGAAATCAGCATACAAGTTACGGTTGGATAGATACTCATTCCACATCATTCGATTGTTTAGGTTCGATTTAAGCATTACAAGCTCACTTTAGGCTATGAAGACCATTCAACCGAACGTTTTACCCACATCCGGCTCCATGATGAAGGTTTTTAATTACATTATTGTCGGTGGCGGCAAGTCCCATAATGCTTAAGCTCATGATCCCTTGTTGAAGGAAGCATTAAACAATAGCTAACTAAACGTACTTTAAATTTGCTTTCGAAATATGCTGATAGTAACGAGCACTTTGAATCCTTTACTTTTTTTTTGTACCGGGACTACTCGTTTTCTTTATTTCCGGTACCCCATTAGGTGGCAAAGAATAAGAAAAAACAATCCCTGCATTTGCTTGAACTTTTTTTGTCACTTTCGCGAAAGAAAAACCCACGACATGTTTGCCAGAACAAATCCAAATGCCTTAGGGAAATCTGGTTCTCAAGGATAAAAGGAAAAATTTCAATGCAAACTAACAGAATCACGGTGTTCTCTATGCATAGAGGGTTGAATTGTGTTTATTGGTACAAGGTACTCGTACATCAAAGCCTTAACTAACGTAAATGTAGAGTTTCCTTTCAAAACTCTTTTCTGACCTACATTGGTGTTTGAGAAAAACAAAAATTCGTTAAACTACGTAAATGCACTTATAATCGACTCAAATTGACAATGTAAGAGTCCTTTTGTTAGAATTTCATCTAACTACTCGGTGTAGATTCATACGTTGATTGTTTTTAAGTAGTTAAAAGTTGTTCATGGGTGGTCACAAGGGACCTTTTATAGAAAATTGGGTTTGCTGTGAAAGTGAACCGAGTACGTAAGTCTGTTTTCCTTTTCGATTCCTTCATCGTTAGTGGACCGTTTGGGACTTAATTAAGGGATTTCCATTTGAAACTGACTGACTGATGTTGGACAATTAGTGAAGGCTCACATTATTTTTTTGAAATTCTTTTTTGACGAAAAGTCAACGAGAAGGGCCAACTTTGACATCCCGTCCTGAATATCCCTTCGACTGGGATAAGTTGTTCATCAGATATTGAAAAATTCATGATTTTTCTTTTGAATCCTAAGAATTTTATTCAAATGTATGAGTCTTCCTTTGGCAGCTCCTCGTTTCGATGATGTGGCCTTGACATCAGCGAGGATTTAATTTTCTTTAGCGATTTGCGATTCGAAAATATTATTCGTGGAATAGCGCCTCAAGTCATTTAAAATTGAAACGTCAAATTAAACTGAGAGGATGAGCCACTGCTACTCCAATTATTGATACGCACTTAGCTACCTGCTTTGATGGCACAGAACGCTGGTGTTCAGGCACTCAAAGTGACCCAGCAATCTAAGCCCGGATCTCCGAACTTACAGTTTAAGGCCTTATCCAACGCCATTGACGCAAAAAGCACTAAAAATAACTTTTCAATCAAAGCATCTGATAGAATCTCATCTGCTTTCTTCAGTGTCCAAACTTCTTCTTCTGTCGTTAAACAGGACCGAGGTACTCAATAACTTGTATAATGACTTTACGGTTGGTTAAGAAAGAATTTCACTGCTCAGTTGAGTGTTAAGCCCAAACAGACAGCGAGCGAAGGTCTCGCCAGGTCTCTGCCACTACCCACTTCGACGGAGCAGCATGCATTCTCCATCTTCATCTTGCATAGTCAATTGGGCTTGATAGGGATGCCAAAACAGGAAAGGATCTACATTTATAGTTCATCTCCATAGATGCTGTCATATGCGTCCTTGAAATCGATGAAAAGGTGTTGTTAAACGAGTTGGAACTCCTTGTTTGTTTTACAAGGACTCCCTTAATAGAAAAATTGAATGTATAGAGGACTTTCTTAGCCAAAAACCACACTGATAGGTATCGGCCAGACGAAAAGTCTAAGGCGACTTCGTGGAGGGGTTCACTGATATACTGTCAAAATTGCATAATGTTTGAATGAACAGAAACGGAGTATGTTTGTGTTATCGATACAAAAACTGCCTGACGACCACAACTTGTTCAGAATTCAGCATTTAAAAGACTTAAATGAAGGGGCAACGACAAACAATAACGTCCATCGCAATATTGTAAAACGTAATATGGTAAAACGTGGCATTTCCACCACTCTACACTAAAATACATACAAGCCAAAACCAAACAAATATGTAAATCCCTAAAAGACGTCAAAGTTGAGAGAGTGTTGATTTACCTTAACAATTCCCAGGGGCATTGCTCAAAGAGTTTGGTCCGCCGGACTACCTCGAATTTAACATTTACATTGGCTTTGATGCATCGCATTCATTGTGATAGGCCAGAATATTGCGTAGAAGAGAGTTAAGGTTTGTTACACGATAATGCGCCATCTAATCATCGATCAACAATTGTGACCGATTTCGCAAAAAAATTGCATTTTAACTATGAACCACTTTCCGTATTCACTTGACTTGACACCGTGCGAAATTTACATTTTTGAAAAAATACATTTGCCGATGAAAGAGGAGCGTTTTGTGCACCTAGAAGCTTCCAAAAGGCTTGCACCGACAGAAGGACATCCCGGCCGACGATCTAAAAAATATACTCGACATGCTTTCAGATTTATTGCATATTGAGACAAAAGGGTACTATTTGGACTGAGATTCCATTTGTAGGGCATACTTTCCATAACCCAGATTTTGGAGATGAGTTGATGTATTTTTCTTATTCAGCTAGGCAGTTTAGGCATTGTGTCCATCAGATTTGTTGGATTTAAGCACGGATATTGCTTTCATCACTTCACCTTGGCCGGTTGGATGGAAGTAATATTTGTCTTTGGCCAGGTTGAATGAATCAGCAACGACTGTGGTTTTACTATGAGGTTTCCTTCTCTCCTTCTTAATCTGTTCGGGCTCTACAACTTTGGCATATTCGTAGCACCTCTCTTAAATTTCAATCGAGCGACCCCTGGTGCTCCTTGTTTTGCCCATATCGTCGCTTAAACAGGATAATGGTCCAAGTCAAAATCAGTTGCTCCATCCAAACCAATGGAAGAGTGCTTTGCGCCGATCGAAATATGATCAATTGGGTTGGGCTTTCATTGATCAGGAGCCAACCAGGGTGTTGTATGAATATCAAGGTTTTTAAACTGTGTACTGTCTATAGCTTCATTATATATTTCGCTGTAAAATCAATAAGGCTGTTCTGAAGGTAATATAGTGGTCGCTGTCATTTAGCATTAAAATCGCCAAGCTCGTCCTTTTTCTCTCTCTCCCCATCTCTGTCGAAGCGAGAGCTTTTATGAGGCTTGTCTTGTGGAATCTAGTACTTATGCAAATCGTCATTCAACATTCGCTTAGATGCCCGAAGTTCAAGACTTGTTAATTAAGCACACTTCTGAAAGCAAATCCGAATCCGAATAAAAGCTGCAACCGCTTTCCCTGTGCCAGTTGCTTGAAACATTATCCATAGTAGATAAAACATTTGTTCATTCTCTCTTTTTTCCGTTTATCCTATTGTCTTTCTTGAATGGTGGTCGAAAATCTCCAAGAGTTGTTCGACTACACGCAGTCTGTTAGGGGCCCGAACATACCACGTGCGGATCCGAAAATCGTGGGCCTTTGAACGTCTGCCAAAGTCGTCATTATCCATGTTTATCCGTGACTTTTAGCTGGTTCGTTACATTTTTGTAGTATATTTTGCACTTATATTTTTAGCCCGAATCAATCATGCTGTTGCCCAGGATCACCACTGAGAGGTAAGCCCAACCTTACACTTCGAACAGCTGCCTCAACCCGGTGTTATAAGGCAGTCAGTCGATTCTCTAGATCAATCGCAGAGCAGATCCCTGTGACATGTTAAGCAGAACTCCTTTATGCTAAGGATATGGATACATAAAATCTATATGACAATATAAATTTCTTGATAAAAAACAAAAACGCTGGAAGCCCGGTATGGGCCATGGCCAAGCTTCCTTACGCTCATTTGTGTTGCTCATTTTGCCTTTTTTTGTCACATCTGAGTTGGGCCTACGGTATATCGCCGAATCCGAACGGCACTCCTTAGAAGTTTTTTTTTACTTTCGGGAGTTTGCCATTGCCCGCCGACAGGGTGATGACGATTTGAAAAATTGTTAGAACGTTTGGAGCAGCCTATATTTTAACGCACGTAAGTGATATACAAGGTGATGCTTTAAAGAAAAACGAGAGCTGCTCCCAAACAAACGAGCGGAGCGTCGGTTTCCCAAAAAGGAAGGTAAGGGAGCAGAAAAACACTCGATCAAAGCCATCAAGCAATTTCTGAGCGAATGATGTTCGAAGCCACCACGATAAGTGCTTCTATAGAAGATATTTTCAAAGTGCATTATTGATTTAAAATATTAGTGTCAAGGTAGTTGCTTACTGAGAAAAGTACTTTGTCCTTCGGTGTCAGATGGAATAGCTGATTCAAGGTGAAAATTAAATTAGCAAGAAGCGTAAACCTTTCCCGGGGAATTGAATCTTATCATCGTTAACCTAAGCTGCTTCAAGAATCAGAAAATCAGTCTCACGTTAAATATACTGTTTATACTTCAATAGTATAGAGGACAAATGAATTGATCCATGCACTCTTGGTGGCATACCCAAAAGAGCTTATCTACCCGAGGTATTGAATGACTCTCCTACGAGTTCAATTCCACCAAAAGCCTCCTTCGCCTTGAAGATGAAGTTCTCGGCGTCTTGATTTAAAAAATAAAAAGATGCTGAATCGCCTACGAGTGGATTTAAGAAAAAGATAAACTAAACCGTTATGACAAGGTCGGTTGTAAGATGGAATATGATTTCACGAAAACACGTCATTGCTGGTTATACCAAACTCCAAAGAATGGTCTGCCGCCGTCTATAATTTGGTTCTTATAGAGACTATGTTGCTGAACCAAAATCAACTTCCCTGTCCCAGAATCCGACCTAAAAAGGGAATGTTATTCAAGTCTTCAGGAATATCAGCAAAATCGAATAAGGGTTCGGCGTCCTCTACTGGAGGACGACATCCTTATATTTCAACTCTCGTTAAAAAAAAATTGCTCCAAACGGAGATATACGCAATTTTGATGCTAAAGAATCAGTGGACGAAGTATGACATATGGATTTTGTGATAAGTTTAAAGCCTTGTTGAACCCTCTTCAGATTTCCAAGTTAGTCCAAAAATCGATGACTTCACTGAACACAGTTTGGGCTCCTGATCATAATGGGATGAAGGGAAATGAAATCGGCTATAAACTTGATAGGTTCATAGGAAATCCCTTAAGGACCTGAACCGGCGTTGAATGGCTGCGATGGTAGAATCTTTAGGTTGCCACCGTCTCTAAGACTTTCTTGTTGCCCCTCAGTAGGCGAAATTGTAAGCAACTTACTGGCAATGTGACGGGACAACACGCCCTTGCTAAGTTCTTAAGAGTGCTGAACATAAGTGATACAGCATCCTGTGACGTTTGCTGTGAGAGAGGGGCTAACCTTTGTGAGTATCTTGCTTATACTCACACCAGGCGATGCTGATTTTTTGCATGTTGGTACCTCAGACGATTTTTTTCATTGAAAAGCTTTGCCTGAGTGCTCTATTCCGATAGGAATTCAAACTCTAACTTTGACATAGGCGTTGAGATCACATGAAGAATAACTCTTGCTCTGTTTCTGTGAGCAGAGAGGCATGGGCACTCTCCAGCGAAAATCTAAGTTCTTCCAGCTACTCTGAATGAAGTCCTTGTTATTTTCGGTCCTACCTAAGTAAACGAAGTCTACTCGTAAAAAGGCGTTATAATGAAGAACTACAGCGACCTGGATCCGGTACTGGAAATGAACTTTGCATCCACTGCAGTAAGACATCTCAATTCCCTAACATCAGGAAATTGGGTAAATCGTAACCAGGCAAATCGTCACCCAAATCCCGCGATTTACACATCGCTAACGCACTCTTTTGTATATGTGCCTTGTTCTGATGGAAGAATTTTGGCATCCAGCTAGTCAAGAAAGTTGGTGTTAAGGTAATAAATCAATAGGATCCCTTTCGAATCCCAAACCCCCTAGCCATGACCTTTTCGGCATATGCGCTCGACTTCGCTTTCCTTGGTGCTGAACCATCGACTTCCACCCCAGGCAGAGAAAGTAAATGTTTACTGATTGGAACGCCATCTCTCCGTCAGGCTGAAAACTTTTCACCTTGCCCTCGTACAATACCAAACGAATCACATTGCCAGTTTCATATAATTCATCCGAACCCTCAATTATAAGACAATAAGTTCCTCGAATCCTTTAAAGCCGCCGACCTGACTCAAGAAATACCATAAGCTTATCTTTCAGTCAAAGCTCCTTCAGCTCTGGCCTGCCAAAGAATATTTGCACATATCTACCATATATTGTGCCCAATTAGAAGAACTGATGCAAAGCGCTTTGATAATAGCAAGGCTAGACCCATTTGATCTCGATCATTGTGATTAGAGATTCATTGTAAAACGACAACTTTAACTATCACCCCTTCTCTTAAATGTTCAATAACGTGGATAAAATGGTTTTCGACGATTTTATCTCAACATGAACAATAAGTATCTACAAATAGACTATCAGCGAAAATCCAATTAAAGCCGATAACATAAATTAAAAACTAATTGGGTTACCTTTAATGCAAATTCAAATTACTAACACACACATGCGTGTGTCTGTGCGTCTTAATTTACGACCTAAAGGGTCGTCGTCGTCAAATTTAAATACAAAAAAATACCCGAATTCACTGCCCACATGATATTTAAATGGGAAAATCAATGTCGTAACTACCGACTACCTTAAACCTTTCCACTTCCGACAGAAAATTGCTTAAAGACGAGGAAGAGGAGGAGAAAAAAAAATCTCATTCCTCTCGCCAGTCTTTATTGATGTTTTGATGTTTTATGCATGTGAACAAGCAAATCACGTTGTTATTGGTACTAGTCTGGGTAAGAGTATCTGAACCGTAGTTTGGCCGAATTAAATTTCTATTAAAGATATTTTTAGCGAAAACAAAAGCAGCGAACACTTTGCATCGTAAACATCTTCAGTCTGTGTAAGAACCACTTGAACAACATAAAAGAGCAGTAAAATAAAACCTAAGGAGCTATTTTCAAATTTAAAGAGCTCCAAAGCAATTTAACCATGTTGCGATTATTACTCATTTGAAATTTCGAGTTGAAAGATTTTTAAAGTGATTTTTTTCAGTTTTAGTTACCTCCCCCTCCCCTGCCATCACATCAAAGTGATTTGTTGTGGGGGGGTTGGCAAACTTTTAAAATAATCTCAGAACCGAACTAATTTCCGTTCCCTCGGCAAAGGATTTGAAAGACAGAATTTGTAGAAAAGTATTCAAAAACAAATGTGAATGACACATTAAATCAAAAGATAAGAACTTAGTTACGAGTATATGAACTCTTATTTAGAATGGTAGTTCCTTTGAGCAAGAGCCCAATAGTTAGTTTCCTTCTATATCCTGTTTAGCATAAAAATGTTGTCTTCGACGTCATGTTGACGTAAAAGACTTATTAATTAGACACAAATACGTAAGGACACTGCTTGAACTTCTTCAGAGAACACTTAATCCTAATGTCTCTGAGTTATGCTCTAGGCAGTGAACTTAAGTCCGAAAATTGATTCATTATGAGTGAGAACAGCGACAAGGACTAATTAAAGTGGACTTGGTTGTGAATGAAAGTATAAAGAAGTGGACGTAAGTTTATTTGTTTGTATCTCAAAGAGAAGACTGAAATAAAGTAAATGGATGAAAGTTTTAAAGAAACTCGCTGGATAAGGAAAGTATTTTTTAGTAAGGATACGAGTATAACCAACTTCATGACGTCGACTAATTAACTTAACTTTGACATGGCTTTTTGGCAGCTTGTTTTCGAACATCGAATTACTCTGTGGTGTTCCTGACAGTCGGCTTAGTGAAATTGGCAGATATAATTGAGTGAGGCATTTTTAAAATCGTGCTGGGTCAGTGACCAGATTCCCGCCATATTCGGGATAAGACATAGTCACTTCTCTGCGTATATTTCGTTCTGCTCACGGCGAAATATAGGTACATTCCCATTTATATCCCCAGGATCACACATTTTGAAACTGCCCGGATACGAACTATTACCATTTATCTTTTCTCAGGCCGGTCTCGCTGTTAACGTGCGTGATGATAAAGTTTACCATACTTCAGGACCATGTGGTCGCTGAATCCGAAGCTAAGTTAGACGATGTCGTGAACTATCAGAAGTCTTTCTGACAACATCATATATTTCGTTTGCTTGCTGCCTTCAGATTCGCACACTAAGGTGGCTTAGGTCCCTCCCACTGTTGTGCGCTACCTGAATTTCGGTCTTCCCCTACTGCGCTGTCCCTCATGTGCGGATTCGAAGACTTTCGGATCGATGCGTTGGTGTCAATCCGCTCTATTTGACCTGTACATTCCGTACAGACGTTGTATCTCGTCCTCCACTCAACGTTTATGCAGACGAAACCGAAAATCACTTAAAGAATATCCCTCTCGAAGCAGCACCTATTTTCGATAAGGTCCGTGCATCTGCGCCATAGAGCAAGACTGGGATTATTGAGGCCTTGGACAATTTTTGTTATTCGGGAGAGGGCTTTGCAAGTCAATTGCCTTTTTAGCCCAGAGAAATAACGATTCTTCTTTTGATCTCGGCGCTGGGGTCGTGTCAGTGTTGAGTGTCTTTTTGCATGACAGCATATTCTTGGTCTTGCTCACGTTGACCATTCGCTACTCGCGAAGCCACCACTGACATCACCCAACTTTTTTCCGATTATGTCACTAGCATCGGCTTATTCGAGTAATTGTACCTACGTATGTGGCAACCGCTTGCTAGCTACGAAAATGTTTCGCCCCGCCGCAAAGTCGTTTAGCCTGAATCTGTTATCGGAGGCGGTGCCGCGCAGGCTATACCTTCTGACAGTACTACCAAATATGGCCTCTGATCCTAGCTTTGCATTAAAATCGCTGAATCGGCATTCCTCGTAGAAGCTATCTTTGCTGTCGTCATTTTTTTCCTCTGTAAGGGCATGTGCGTATACGGATTGCCACGAGCGGCTCGTTCACATGCTGGAAACCCAAAACTTAAAGCTTAGTCTGTCTGCGACAACTAATCTGCATCCGAATAGGCGCTGGTTTGGCCATTGCTAACAATCGCCGTAGTAAATGTCGCAGTTTTTCATCATCTTTTTGTCCAGCCCATTCCATCCTATTTCTTGGGTGGCGGTTTTTTCAAATCTTTTTTCCATGACCAGGCAGTTGCACGGCGGCACAACTCCCAACCTGGAGGACCAGTTCCATTTTTGATGCCCCTAGGACAAGGGGTCGGTAACACTGAAGCCAGTAACCCGTTCCGTGATGTGAGCGCTGCCGTTGGGACAATAAGGGCTCTTTCGCCATCATCTCTTTTCTAAGACCCTGACTTGGTCTTGGAAATCCTTACAGGCCTGAGTAACAAATCCTCAGCGATGATTCTATGTGGGAAATTCATCCGTTGTCTCGTTTATAGTGCTGCTCTTTTTGTCAGCTGGTCAGCACTCGCGCTTATAAGTTTGGCAAGTCGAGTTGGGATGAACATTGAACAGTACCGGACGGTTACCATGTGGAGCCATTATAAACACAATTGATGTATAGAAACAGTTGCAACACTGGATATCGCGAGGTTGACATCTCTCAGTACCTACCCTATTTCTACAACACCCCACTGTATCCTCAAGGGTTCACGAGGCTTAATTGACGGCTCGCTCTGTTAGTGTAATAACATCATTGCCATCCGCATAAGCAGAAAATTGTTCCTCATTTGTTGGCCTTCGTTAAAGAGTCATGAGCGTCATTTTCTCTTTAACTTTTTTTTGACAATGAAGGTCTAGGTTAATTTAATGCCGACCTTGATCGAACAGCAAGAGTTTCCCGTAGTTTTCTTGCACAACCTGATGAGCTTAGAAGGGACGCGAAACTAGACATAGTGGTGTATAGCTTATTCCTATGCATGCCATCAAGTGCGAATTCGAAGCCAACAGTTAGGCGAAAAGTTTCCATGTTTCATTTCCGGCTGTTACTGTTTTATTTGTTGTCCAGTTGTATCTAAGCAGGCTTTTATTCTTACTTTGTAGCCCTGGCATATTCGTATCATTCTCTTATAAATCTTTTGAGTGTTATTCCTGCAGTAGCATATCTCCATTTCCTCAATGGCGTGTTTCTCGCCTTATCCTCTGATAAGTATGCCATCCGTGTGCTATCTGCTCGTCAAACACCAGTAAAATACCGCCTTATTTCTCGTACTTTAATCAAGGGGTTTAAGCGAGGATTCATAAAGGAACAGTGTGGCGATAAGGGAAATCTAATGGTTGCCGGTCCTTGTGCTATCTCGATTCTGCTATTTATATAAACATAAACTCTTTTCTCTATGCAGTGATATCTGCATCACATAAAGTGTATCGAACCAAAAGAAAAGATATTGCATAAGTCGAGCGAGAAAAAGGCTGCTAGGGTTAAAGGAAAATCGAAAAAAATTAAATCGGTACATAAGTGACTGACACGACTCTAGTAAACGTGCGAAGTTTCAAAAACCGGGACAAAAGTACTATGGAGTCCAAGGGTAGCAAACTCTACATCATCCATCCCAATGCTAATTCCACATCTCTGTGAACAAGGCCTATCTGCTTCCTGCGCACTGTGTCCATTCCATTCCTAAAAAGCATGAATCTTTTTCTTCTCTCTCCTCCTATAGAAATATCTATTGCACTTCTTTCCCAAATCTTGTATACGCTTACAATACCTCAACTTAATATCATGAAACAGTGAAATTACTCAATTTTCCAGAAAACAGATTTCGTAGGAACAGATCCTCTTGTAAAATAATGCCATGTTTTAGGGAGAAGTGGAACCATAGTCTATAACATTCTGAGGAAAGCAAGATAGTTGCACTCGATATTTAATAGACTTTTTCAGCAATCTCGTTTGTTGAAAATAGGGATCGATGGATTTCGTCTTTCTTGTAATTCGAATTACAAAATAAATTCTGGTATGCCACAGGGCTCCGGTCTTCTACCGGCACTCCTTATAATTTTTTACTTTTCAATTACAATATCTAATCTAAGACTCATAATCTCACTAGCTGACCCGTCAAACGTTGTTTTGCCATACAAATTATTTCTAATGGATGTATAGTAAGTGTGTTTGGATGTTTGAATGATCGATAATATTGATCAAATCGATCGATAAAATAGAACAATCGTTTATCGATAAAGTGACAAGGCAAAGATCCACGATAGCAATCAATGCTTCATTACCTACATACATACCGTCGCTAATTGTAATCATTAGATCATTGCACCGTGTACGAATTCGATGCAATATATCATCAGTCATTGAATTTTTGTGTTTATCCCACAACGTGTCTGCTCGTCCCGTAAAACACTACTATATAGCGTAGTAGACGAATTTGTATTACTGTACAGCCCAATGCTGCTTCAGCAAGCATATCGACCCAGTGATTGCCGTCTTCCAGCAAGCCGAGTGCAAGGCATGCATTTTTATACGTTTGCGTATATCTTGAGGTGACAATGGGCCGGTGACATAACCCAACAACAGTCTCAAGCACTCAATCTGCCTTGGATTGGCTGTATATAATCGGCACAAAGTGTTTAAATTGAATAGGCCGGCACACGTATCAATTGGTGTGCCTTACTTGCGGGGCATCCATTTTTTGTTTGATTCCATGTAAAATATCATGGTACTTCGGAATAGAGTATTGTTCGTGCAAATTCACCGGAAATATCCGCACGATTACACAATTCGAAAAATTCTGTGAGTAAAGTTTTTGGTAGATTCATGGCACGCTCAATTGCTATCCCGCTGGTGAAAAATACGGGCTGGACGTTTTCAAGATGAACGGCTAAATCTATAACTGCTGAGTCCCGTTCATGAATTAGAAAACCAAAGATACACCAGACAGCTTCATTGGAGCTAATGTACTGGCCAATATGGTATCGAGGACCATTCACATCGGTATTCTGAATTTGAAACACAACCAATTCGCTTCTTTTATTCACATATTACTTGCAAATGTATTTTATGGAAAAAAAAAATTCTCGATAGGGACATCCTAATAACCTAGCGGTATAAAATAACCTTTACGACCTATTCTCATACCTACCAAATAAACACACAAAATTTTATAAAAATCGGTCGAGTCATTTCGGAGGAGATATTTATAGGTATGATGATGATTTGCTCGGCTTTCTCTGATGATCACAGTTTTTCCCGATTTTAATATTCGTCCGGCCTCACGTTTAGCTGTAGAACAGGAAGGACAGTGTATGCTGTTCATTTGGTTGCAATATAACTGGGATTACTCACTGTGGAACTACAAACCGAAAATCAAAGGAAAATCATTAGTTCTTTCTCTTTTTTGCGAATGTGAGCTTCAAGACATGAAAAAGTCGTTGCACTTACTCAAAGGGCATAATTTTGGTTTTAAAACGAACATAACAGATAACCACGCTACAAAAGCTTACAGAAAAATTATCTATTGTAGAAGGACGGCATACATTTTGCATCTTGTTGAATAACTCTTGAAATTCATTCTAACAAATGGTTGGTGGTTAATACACTGCTTTCGTCTATTTTGCAAGAAAAGCATCTAAAGGAACCTAACAGAGTATTCATTTTGCCACACAACTAACAAATGTATTAATAATCTGTTTAATGTCCTTAATCATGAGTTATGTTTTCTTTAACTGATATATAGTACTCCTTGGCTACTGGAATCTTTCGTAAGGATATTTTGTAATTCTTTCGTGATACCTTGCTAGAAGAAAAATGATTAGGTACTTGATTATAAAAGCCCATAATATTATTGCCCCGTATATCGGGGAGTATCCCGTTCTCAGGATTCCCTTGAATGTACTACTGAAAGGAAAAGTATGTTCATTTATTTTTGTGAACATTTTTTTTATCTCAAAAAATGAACTTTAGCCTTACAAAGGTTGGTCCTTTCTTTAACATTTTCCACTACATTTCGTGAAATATTTTAAAACAACGAATGTACTCCAGCAGGTATATTCTCCTTTAACTTTAAAAAAATGCTGGACTTATGGACAATTTCTTTTTCATATATGCAGATAGAAAAATGGTTATGCTGGCAAATCTGGAGAACACAAAAGCCCATGAAATCCAGTGATCTTTGTTTCGTTGAAGTCACATCTCAGGACTCATAAGGCACCTATACAATCATAGTGCATGCTGAGACGAAGCTGAGGACGAATTGCTTGCGTTGCGAGCAAGCTGACAAGTGTACATAGTAGAAGACCAATAAGCTGCGTTTTTATTTTCGTTAGTCGCAATGGATTCGCCATCAGATGATGGGCTAATGTTAGAATTAATTTAGGAAGGAAAAATTTTGGCGAATTTCATCACTTGTTTAATGAGCTGCGTCAATACGAACAAAAATTTGTTGAGTACACAAGAATATAAAATAAGCACATTTGACAACATTTTGTCATATTGCGCCACATATTCTTAAAAATTGCGCCAATTTAATAAAACTTCAATTATGCCAGCTGAAAGGCTAATTCAATGTACGTGTTTGTCCGCCAGAAAACAAATATAGACTCGAAAATTCCGCAAGTCGATGGTAGACAAAATAAAAGAAACACAAAAACAACAGCCCTAAACAGCAAGCGATTCAGCTCTAAAATCAGTATCGCACAGTCTGAAGCTGACAGGGTCTTCTTCGTCTCCCTCTTCGTCTTAGGCTTCGCCTCTACAGTTTTCTGTTTTCAACTTAGTCTTCGTCTTCAGCTTCGTCTCAGCGTGCACTATGATTGTAGCCTTCACAATGGCTGGCGTCATCCATCTACAGCCCGATATCTTTAACTACTTACTTCTACAAGGTTAGCGATATCGTCCTTAAAAATAAGAGCTAACACCACATTAGACAGTGCACTTAGGGCCGATTGCTTTTGAAAACTAATCTTGAACTCTTAGTATATGAACCTTTTGACCAAAAAGTACCCGGAATTTCCTATTGAAACAAACCGCGATTGAGATATTGTCAAAAGATTTGTTTTTTAAGGTTGGTACATCTGTGGTCTGGCGTTTAAATAGCTGTTTGGGCGCCATTGACCCTGTTCACACACGACTCACGGACTGGATTTTTTTTTGACGTTTCCGTGTTCAGACTATAACAGCTGTTTGAACACTTCCGCGGACTCATTTTGACATATCAGTTGTCAGTGGTGATTGGTTTGGGTGTTTCTATATTTTATTGTTCGTGAATTTATTAAAAAAATTAAGCAATGAGTTCTGACAGTGATAGAGAAGAAGTAAATATGCATTTATTTACATATCTAAATGTATTAAATGTTGCAGTATGAGCATATTTACAAAAAAAATCAAAAACTTTGAAAAAGAAGCGCGAATGGGTGAAGAAGTGGAAGTTAAGGAGAGCGTCGAAAGGTTCTTTTCATTTGCTCCAACAGGAGCTGCGATTTGACGATATTCATTCGTATAGGAAATATTTACGAATGAATAAAGATTGTTTCAATGAATTATTGGAATACATAAAGCCGCAGCTTTTGAAAACAGGACACCTATATGAGACCAGCTATTAGTCCAGCGGAGGCATTATCATGCGTGCTGAGATTTTTGTCTTCTGGAGAATCATTTTTCTTAATCCTATTCAGGAAGTCTTGACTCTTCGAGTTATACAGTTCCGGACATTGCTCATAAAGAGTTATCAGCTCCTGTGTTTGTTCCTTGTTCCAATTCATTTTATCTATGAAAATGAAAGTAAAATTACAAACAAATAAAATGTATTAAAAAGATAAATAAAATAACCAAATACAAACCTTTCACACACAATTTCTTTCCACCCTTATGTCGAGTGACACTGATTGACATTTCCAAATGTCAAAAAGAATCCAAGAATTTCAAAAATTCTGAAAATCTGGATTCACGTAACATGTCACCTCCCCGCTTCATCCCTCGGCACTGGATTCACGTAACATGTCACCTCCCCGCTTCATCCCTCGGCCTGTAAACGTACAAAAAAAATCCAGTCCGTGAGTCGTGTGTGAACAGGGTCATTTGTCGGGATTTTGCGTGACAACTATGTAAATAAGTCAATGTTTGTTGTTGTTTATTCTGCGAATTTCACAATGTCAAATTTAGTTGAGCAAAAAGTTTTGTGTTTCTAATAAAATGTCCAGTGCGGAAGCGTTGATAGTATTGGAGGTAGCCTACTGAAACTCAACAATGTCGAAGGCACAAGCGTACGAGTGGTACAAAGAGTTTAAGCGGGCCGTACAGTAGTTGCTGATTTGCGTCATTGCAGTCGTTTAACCGCCAGTATGGCTGACCCAAACATCGAACAAGTTAAGAAAACGGAGATCGTCATGTGAGCATCAGGGAGATACCAGCCGATCTTGGTGTCCCTTTTATGAATGAGTGCATGAATTAGCTGTAGAAAAAGCATCGCATTGGTGTCGATCATCGGCGACGAGACATGGGTCCTTGAATATCACATCGGATCTAACCAAAAATCATCGGAAAGGCGCTTCTCAGTGGCGCCAAAACCCAAAAAACCACGACAGAGTCGATCCAAAATTATTGCTTTGTTGACGGTTTTCTTTGATTGCTGTGGTGTGTGTGGTCCACTCTGAATTTTTCTAGGTTTAATGGAAAATGTTCGTCGCAAAAGGCCAGTAGTGTGGACAAACAACTCTTGGTTTCTTCACCATAACAACGCACAGACTCACACATTTCATCTTGTACGCGTTTTCCCTATTCCCACGATATAAGTTAGCACTTCATTGAATGAGTTTTGAGACGATTGAGGCGATGAGGGAGGATTCGCAGAAGGAGCTGAAAGCGATTCTAAAATCGGCCTATGACAAGTGTTTTGAAGATTAGGGGAAACTTTGTAATACTCGTATGTGTATTGCTTGCAATGGAGATTACTTTGAAGGGAATGAGATGAATAACGATGAATATTTGAAATGTTTCCGTTTTGTAAAAGAATTTCAAGAACTTTTTGATCAGAAGGTAGATGATAAATAAATTTTTTTGTAAATGAATTGCTTAAACAACAATAACTCTTGCTCAAATTATATTATATTTTCTATGAAAATATCTACTTTTCACAAAATTCATACCTGCAGTGCCTGAATTATGTTTACAAGGGCTGATTTCGCACATGAAATTGAGCAATAATGTTCAACATAAAATTAATAAAGGAAAGTCACGCCTAATGTTCCATACCTCATTATCGTGAGTCTCTAAAGTCTTTTTTATAAGCTTGCCTACTGATCTAATATGTCGCTCTAACTAGCGCGAAATCTCGGCACTTGCCTCTAAAGTCCTTCTTATACTTGTGTACTCTACAAAAAATGAGGTCGTCCTCTACTGTGTTGTCCCTCTAAATTGGAGTCAAAAATCTTCGCCTATCTAATAGCCGAGTTATCGAAGTGTTTCTGACACTATACAACCCGTACATTTCTCTGTTAAAATGTCTCCTCCATTCGATGCAACCGGGACCTTTCATTCTATTTTGTCAGTGTCTAAGTTTCTGCGTCGTAAAGAAGGATTAGGATTCTCGGTGCCTTGTTTATTTTCTTCTGGTTGCTCGAGAGACCAGACCAGAGACCCAAAGAAGCAACGATAAGCAAGTGTGAGTAGTTAATAGGGAGACAACTACTACTGCCTTAAGGCTGTAGCTTTCTATGGTAACGTTTTGTCGTCGGCGCTAATGTTGTGTGTCTCTCCTGTATTGACAGGACACATTTTGTTTTATATTCTGCTGTACCGATCTTTTTCTACTTCTCGTGTCGCCAGCGCTCCATTGAAAATTCACTGCGTGCTTCCCAATATGCCAACGTCGTCTAAATAGGAGAGAAACTGATAAGACTTTCGACAGATGGTGTCTTGGTGTTCGCTCTCCATCGTCATCCTGCATCGTCGAATGAGCTTGGCACGGATACCAAAACTGGACATTGGCTCTGTAAAATTCCTCTTCATAGACTATGGCATATGCCTCTTGCAAATCAATGGAAAAGGTGGTGGGTGGGTTTTTCCCAAGGCAACGAATGTGGATCTGTCTAATATGAGGTGTGCTGTTCTTGCCGATTTATATTTTGACTCTAGGACCTTAGCCTATAGTATTTCCAGGAGGACTACAAAATGTCATTCCTGCAGTAACACCTCTTCAAACAGTTCTTTTGCTGTTTTTATCATTTGAAGAACCTATGTACCTCCCTTTTTTCAGCTCGCAAGCCTCTCTGGTTCTTTACTTTTACTTTACTTTAAGTGGCGCTACAGTCCGGGGTGGACCTGGGCCTAACTGGTTCTTTACTGCGAAGAAATTCTGTACATTTTTTTTGGTTTTTTCTAGTTTTGCCTTTTTGCATCCGTCATAGAACCAGTTGTTTACTTGTTGGGGCGGATTGAAACGCTGTAGCAACATCAAAGGCTTCTTCTTTGATTGCTGTTTAAGTATAATACTACTGGTCTTTTATGTTTCGTACATTTCGAGAGGTTGAGAGAAACCCCATCTGATCGGTGTCTTTACGACAGCAGCTATTCAACATTGAACTACGGTGACTTTGGGCGGCTGCTGATGTCTGCATCCGTACCTTCGCTACAACAAAGTGGTGGTTCGAATCAATGCTAGCTGTTCGCAACATTCGAAAATTGACATTGGCTCAGTTATGTTTGTTTATTATGCTACAGTGTATGCTCTCCACTAAGTCATCTCCTGTTGCCTTAAATGTCTCATCAGATAGGCCCCTGGGTTTTTTTATGCCTGATAAATATGGAATATGACATTCCCAGGCACAATAGACTTTCTCACATCTTCACTATCGACTACAGCGCTGCCGGTTCATAACCAAATTTTTCTGCTTTATATGGCTGCCAAAACCCTTCATAATTTAAAGGGTTATCAAACCAGTTGGAGCACTTCTGACTAAGCACAAAATGAGAGTTGTAAGGTCATGGTCAATAGATTGTTGGATACGCGATTAGCAGAAGATCTGATAATAGTGCTTCATGCCAACACTGAATTCTTTGAATGTTCGGACTTTTTAACACTAGCGTAGTGTCAGAGAGAAAATGAGGCTCATCATTGTAACTGATATTCAATAGTGTTCAGCTCGGCACTAGAGTCAGTAAGCATAAGTAGATTTCCAGACGTGGTCTCTTAAACATTTAATTTTTTCTCACTTGGCGTTTAAGCCATCTGACGTCATACTAAGGCCCGAGGAGCTCTGTGGTAAGATTGCTTATTTTTTTAATTAGACGTGATCATCTTCTTGAAATCGGGCTGATGTTGACGTAAAATGCCCATGTTCGTAAACTCCAAGATTTCTTTTCTGAATCTGCCAATTACAAAACCAAGAACGTACTTCTGTGTCCTCTGTAGCGAATCCAAAAACCGTACTTCTTCGATGGGGGTGTAATTTGTTTTCTAGCTGTTTTAGGAGGCTCTATCTTCAAATTCAAATGTTTATTTAAAAATATAAAGTACAAATAAAGCAAAGTCCTAAAAATATAGGAAAATTGAATAAAATTAAGTAATAAAGAGTAATTCAATATAAAATTATGAAGTTAAGCTAGAATTACAAGGAAAGAAAGAGAACTAATGAAAAATGCAAAAATAGAAATATACTCGTACTACTGCTGTACAGAGAAATATTTAAAAATATCTGTTTTAAAATCTGAAGCTCTCGACGTTCTCTTTAAGTGTTCTGGCAGTGAGTTCCATAGTTCCATAGCCTTAGGTGAAAAAGAGTCGCGATGAATTAACATAATTGAAGGGCTGAGTTGTTATATTAAAAATTCTAGATGACATGGAGAATTGCAACTTGCAAGAAGATGCAGTTTCGAGCATTTAAATATTGTTGCAGGGTACGACCAAAGATGTTATTTGCAAATGGTGAGATGTGGTCCTATCTGCGCAAGCAGTAAACATAGCGCAGCATATTGTTAACAGCAAATTGGTATTTATTTTTGGATACTGAATCATGCTGACAGTATATTGTTTCGGCCTAAGAAATAACAGGTATCAGGAGCGTTTTCATCAAATCAATTTTAGTCTTAATTGGAATGAGACGAGCACATATCCAAAGACTCCAAAGACAGACGTAAATACGACTAACCGTATGGTTAACTTGGTCAGAACCGGACAGTCGGCAATTTATTTTAAAACCTAGACACGTAACATTCGATACGAAAGGGATCTTTACGTTATTTATTGATAAATACGGAACATATTGATTCTTAGAAATCAATATTGCCTGTGACTTAGACGGGCTTAAAACAAGTGCATTTTTAAGAGTCCAAAAGTGAACTGCATGTAGATCTTCATTTGCCCTATAAAAAGGTCTTCCACTAGGCCAAGGGGACTTGAAAGGTAGATTTGTAGGTCATCTCCATAAAGATGGTTGGATACATTTTGACAACAGCTAGCTATATCATTAATATATACTAGGTGGGGTGAAAAGTAACCTCCTTGACCGCTAAAATGCGCTGCTACTGCAATAAAGGTTATGGTGCCTTGAAGTCTGTTCATATTTAGGCAGACATGCCGAATTTCAGTGCGATATTGTTTTTAGTTTTGTTTTGACAGCTGATTGTTGTTGACGTGTTTGGCATCATGTTGAGTATGGACAAAAACGATTTTCATTCTCTCATAAAACATTATTTTTTGAGAGGCAAAACGACGAAGGAAACAAAAGAAAAGTTGGATAAATACGAGTATTATGGGGCTAATGCTCCGTCAGATTACACCATTTCGAGATTGGTTTCGAGAGTTTCGTGGTGGTCGCAACTCCAATACCGATCAAGTCCGCAGCGGCAGGCCCTCCGATGCGGTTACAGAGGACAATGTCCAACAATGCTGACCGGAAAGTGAAGGTGCGCGAGCTAGCAGATACCACAAAGATTAGTACTGAGCGCACACGCCATATTTTGGGCAATATTCTGCATATGAAAAAGTTATCCTGGCGCTGGGTGCCGCGCATGCTCACTCCTGACCAAAAACACGAACGCGAGGGCACTTCGAAAGAGTGTTTGGACTTGCTGATACGGAATCGGGCGGACTTTTGGCGTCGATTGGTAACTGCTGATGAAACCTGGATCCACTATTACACACCAGAGAACAGAATGAGTGCCCGGCAATGGACTGAAGCCGACACGAGAGTTCCGAAACGGTCGAGGGAGGCTCAATGGGTCGGAAAGGTTTTGGGCTTTTATTTTCTGGGATTGTCATGGCATACTCTCCGTGGACTACCTCGAAAAACGAAAAACCATCAACAGCGAGTATAACTGTGGATTATTGAAGCGATTGAAGGCCGAAATCACTGCAAAACGGCCTCACACGAAGCAAAGAAATATTTTGTTTTTGCAAAACAATGCGCCGGCTAAAATCAATGACTTACGGCTCCAATTGCTGTCGCATCCACCGTATTCGCCCAATTTGGCTTCCTCGGACTCTTCCCAAACCTCAAATGTTGGCTCATCAATAAAAAAAAACTCATATCACGCAAGGAAATTATCGATGCCACGGAGGAGTATTTTGCAGACCTTCCTGAAAATTACTTTTCGGACGGGATCAAGAAGTTGGAAAATCGCTGGAATAAGTGTATTAAGCTAAAAGCGGACTATATTAAATAAAATAAAAACAAAAAAAATTTTTTCATTCCTAAGGAGGTTACTTTTCACCCCAACTTGTATGCAGAAAAGAATCGGACCTAATATAGAGCCCTGTGGAACACCTTGGAGTAAAGATCTACATTGAGAGTATTTTCCGTTACCATAGGTTCTTTGACTACGACCATATAAATTTTGACTATACCCAAAATAATAACGTAATTTTTCGCCAAGAATTTCGTGATTCATTGTGTCAAATGCTTTAGAGAAATCAAGTCAATAAGACTGTTAAATGTCCCTGATCAAATTCTTGTCTGATATCATCTTAAACGTTCACAATAGCTGTTGCGCAACTACATATGTTGAGGTCTAAATCTCGTCAGCATTTAAGAAGCAATCAATGTCATTTTGTTTGCTAACACCAATACTACGCATATTTCTCCAAAGAGTCTTGGAATATACTCGTAATGACATATTTAATTTGGAGAGATAGTAATGGCGTTTGGACTGGCGCGTTACATTGTTGGAGATGTTTCTGGCCTGACGAAAATTTTCCCAGTTTCTCGAAGATGGTCTCTCATTCCAGTCAAGAACATCAGAAGAAAACCAGGGACATTTAGAATTTTTAATTTTTACTGTCTTAACTGGCACATTTTTATCAAATAGCTCCAGAACAGTATTTTGAAAGAAAGATAGTTTTATCATTAGCTCCGGTAATAAGCATGTATTGACTCCAACATATTGAGTTGGCATTTGTGTGTAGTTTGTCAGAGGGAAATTTGATGACAAAGAAGAACATTTTCCCCGTCTGACACAGCGATGAGATCGAGTAAAGTTGGAAGCACGTTCGGAGCATACCGAGTTGGGAAGGAGTTCAAAGCAAGACCATTTTCTGCTATTAGGTCAAGAAATTGTCTCGATAAACTATTTTTTATTAGCATGTTGGTGTTAAAATCTCCGCACAAAATTATTTTTTCGTAAAGAGCACTAAAGTTGGCTACTACTTTGTACTCAATGCCGTGAGCTTCTTCTTCCCAAGTAGTTCAGCTCAAAGTGGCTCATTTATGGTCTGGACATTTCATATATGAATCTAAAGGTGGCTGCCTTTTTTTTTGCTGCTTTGCGAGGGAGTTAATGGTTTGTAAAAGTTATTTCGTCATAAAAGGATTTTACGGACTATAAACCAAATGCACAAACACTCCCTCTGGAACCTCTCTGGGACCCAAAGAGCTTGTGTTTTTCTTAAAAGCCATGTCTTTTTAAGAGCCTTGGTGTGTACTGACCTCTACTCAAAAAACTTTGAATTAGTTAATAAAAGGAGTCTGCTATGGTGGTTGTTGATACCACCATTGATTCAATCACTTTCATACCGAAGGTTCATGTAAAACTCCGGCTTGGCTTAGAGTAGATATCCGACAGCTGTATCATATGATGTGTGCATTGCTGACCATTCTGGGTAGTTGAGCTACACGCTTAGGCAAATTAAAAAACAATTCATTAGAAAAGAGACGTTCTCCAAAGCGATTGACCTATGCATTGATTTCGGAATGAATAATTCTTTTGAAAATGTCCTGCAAACTTATTTGAAATTCTGAAACCCTGACCCAGTTGGGGTCTACTTTCAAAACCATTTTAAATTTAAATTCTCTCCAAATTCAATTTTGAACATCGGATGCCTTTCATTATAAATTAAAACCGCCCTTCGACTAACAAAAATCCAATAAACAACTTTAAAGTGCATTTCAGTGTCCGAGAAAACTTTACTTTCAACCCTTCTATCTCAAAGTTCAATGCATCACCATTCATTAGGAGAACAAAAAGCCATCGTCCATGCAATTCGAATCTCTAACGCTACATAATTCCAACTAATTAACACATTAACCCAGCATTTCGCGGAGCACTCGAATATTCAAGCAAAAAAACACACCACCCGCAGTTCATAGTGTTCTGAATCATCCCACCATCTCGCCCTCCCTGATCTCTGTTTATTCAGCTGAAAGTAAAATTTTCTAAAGAAATCAGCAGAAAATTTTCTGCGTAACATGGCTTTGTTTCACTCCCTTTCACCGGGCGCAATTACCATTTAGCTTCTCTCAAAGAAAAACTATTTTCTCTATATACCACGTCATAGTCACAGATAGTTTGTACCTTTGCTCGGCAGGGTGGAAGGCACCGTCCCGCAGTACCATTCCAAAGTCCAGTTCAATTTACTTTAGTGGAATTGTGCGATTTAATTGGCCATTTTATGGTCATTTAGTTTAATTTTCATTGCTCTCTAAGCGATAGAGCAATGAAATGAGATTACCATCCCTGGATTGAGGCGAACATTGACCTCGAAAGTTGGCCAAAAAGATTTGATTGTATGGCCGGCCATATTTTATGGTAGGCACCATGAGAAGAGGGTGGCTTCCGAGGTTAGGAAATTATCTCTCGTCACTGTTCGATTTTTATTGTTTATGTTGTGACCTTCGTGTGTTGACGATAAGATTTTCCACACGCCGAAAGCATTTAAAAAGGATAACCCCACCCAAAACCCAGTTGACCTAAACTAAGCCCGCACGCATTCCTAGTAAAGCCGAAGCAAGCTAAAAGGGATATCCGAGATTTATCGATGGGCTAAACCGATGATATTGTGAAAAATATTTCGAAGAACTTTCAACATCCGTTGCCATTCGAAGTTGGTTCCCTTTTCTATGTTTTTGGGGGTAGGTGACACCACTTGCTCTAGGAGAATTGATAAAATGCCATTCAGCAGCCGCGTGTGCTCCTTGAGGAATCTTCACCAAGGAAATTGGAACACTTATGATGAAGGATCGTGTTTTGAATTTATTTACAACCCGGCACCGGATGAATACTCGTAGATACGGATAGTTTCTTTGTTTACTCGTTTCTTGGTCTTTAGTTAAGTTATTCTGCCCCAGGAAGGGAAAGAGAATCATAGGAGCAGCAGCAAAAGTCGTTTCATCAATTTGCATTCGTCGGGAGGGAGAATGAATGTTTACAGTTGAATTGCGACATGCACTTGAACCATTAGTAAGTGAGTGCGAGTAGACAATTCCTTTGAATTTAGCACCCTCGGCACGAATTTAGCACTCGCGGGGTGGCTCGGGTGACTTTTTACCCAAAGTTCAGTGCCTTGTGACGCGAACCAATTAAAGGGCATCCCAATTCGAAGTAAATAATGACAATCATGCCCATGTTAATGGCATGTCCTTTAACTACAGAAGAATAAGCTCCATTAAAGCTATAGCGTAATGCGCATTGATGGTCAAGGATACTCGTGCACCATCAAAGAGCTATGCCAAGTGCCATTGCGTACATTCTCCACCGGATATCTCAGACAATTGTAAGTATTCCCAGCGTCATCTCATCCTCGTGATTGCCATTTTAATTCGCCCGAGTGACATTTATAATTATAATTCGAGTACTTGGCAGAGGCACCATTTACATTACTCACAGGCAACAAATTCCAACAGTCAGGCAAGTGCCTCTAGCGAATCGAGGTGGCGATTCATCAAAATGCGGTAATGGCGTCTTAAACCAAAGATGCTGGTGATGGTTGGTAGTAGTCGTATATAGAGCGCTATCGACTCAAAGGATATTGAATTCCGTACAGTTGGCAGGTGGTTCCGTTTTTTAAAATTCGATCCATGAAATTGCCTTCTCGAATTGGGTGTGCTGAAATTTATTGAATCGACCAGTCAAACTGGTGGCGAGTAGTAAATCTTCGACTGTTCACAGGCACTCTAGTCGAGGCTATCGATGAGTGCACAAAGATAAAGATTGAGTACCCATGAAGGTACTTAAGATATGTGTGGCAGTGGAGTTGGAATAGTGCTAAATGTGCGATCTGTTAGAACAAAGATACTTGGGGATGTACATGTGGTGCGTGTGCTTTTTAAAATTATTTATTGAAGTATGTTGAGTAGTGATAGAGGATACTTGAATCCATGCCAACTGAAGTGGGATTTGGAATCAGTGCATCTAGTTCATGGTTACGACATTAAAATGAGAATAGTGTTGCGTTTTTTATTTTACAATTTAAATGACTGAGTGTAACTATAAGAACCAAGTTACAACTGCTCAGTATTATAAAGAATTTTCACTGCTTGGCCTTTCAATGAGG
The DNA here is from genome assembly GCA_928272305.1 of Volucella inflata. Lineage (NCBI taxonomy): Eukaryota > Metazoa > Arthropoda > Insecta > Diptera > Syrphidae > Volucella > Volucella inflata. The sequence continues at coordinate 228,314,352 of OV743716.1, read as the reverse complement.
AACAATATTCTGAGCGCGTGGCTGTAATAATGTGGTCTTTAAATTGTCTCGATGATATTACTTCCTCCAACCTTATTGATAGTAATTGTGAACAAGTTTTTTTTATCCAATTTATATTGTACAAACAAACTTTTTTTTCTTGCACCGAAACATCAGAAGTCTAAGAGAATATTTCATTAAGCTGGTATCTCATCTAGACTCTTTTGTATCTTTGCCAGATTTTGTACTTGTCTCGGAGATTTGGATATATGAATTCGAGAAAAAAGATTATAGATTGCCGAGTATTGATTTTTTTACAAAAACAAATGAGAACTTTGTGGCAGTGCTGATACCCTAAAATTGTGTTTCACAGCAAACAAAGGAATTTTTGTTGTTTTGTGCGCCTACCAGCTTCACAAATATGATTTTTCGGTATTTGTGGAAGAATTCTCCAATTTGTTAGATAATGAAAAGTCAAACAATTTGATAATACTGGGAGGTTTTAATTTTAATATTCTTGAAAAAACTGAGATAGCAGCAGGATATTTGACCCTACTGGCTTCTCACGGGTTGGAGTCTATTATAAATGAACCAACAAGATTACCATCGGGTAGCTGTTTAGACCATATCCATGGGCAATATGGTAAACAATGTCCTTCGATTTGTTTTCCGGCGCAAAAACAAACAAGACGAAGACGGGTTGCCAAAACGCGAACAGGCAACGTACAGCTGACCGTGCGTAAAACAGGGAAATTCGAGATTAATCCCACAGATTTCCAGCGATTGGCCTTGGGATGTATTGATTATCATCGCTAATTAGCTAAAAGCTAATCGAACGGGGAACTGAATCCGGTGGAATGGAAGATCAGTTGAAATAATTGGAATTCGTGGGATAAGGTCTTGCTCTCCTTTGAATTTACCCTTGATGTTCGTTGCTTGAATCACATTGTTCGTCGGTTTCTTGACGGACAACTGCGTACCGTTGCACAATTTCGGGTGATTCAGATTGTGCAACATGATTATGATCGATTCCACCTTCAGCTGTAAATTATGCGGCGAAGTTCCTGGCATATCAAGCGAGTTCGAAAATTCCAGATAGTCGGATAGTTCGTCGCTTCATCCTGTCAACGGATTTATACTATTGCAGTTCTCCAGCGATTTGACTTTGAATAATGAAGTTCAAGCTATCGATGTCCTTATTCTTCGCTGCTATTATTACCCGTTCACTAATCCAATCGAGATTTTTATAATTTTGTGCAATGCCGGGGAACATTTTTTGCTTCGCGCATGCAGTCTTTTAAAAGATAGTCGAATACTACGTTAAAGAGGAAAGGGCTAAGTACGCTTCTTTGATGCACTCCGACATTAACTGGAAATTCTCAAATTCTCTCGTTAGTCCAACTGAGCTTTTAACCGCAGTTTTGACGTTTCCGTACATGTCTTGTATTATTCTAACATATGTTTCCGGTACGTTTTGAGACCTCAGCGCGGCCCATATGAGATCCCTAGGCACTCGATCGAATGCTTTCTCGAGGTCGATAAATACCATGTGTAAATCCTTAGACGAATCTCGGTGCTTTTCCATTATTATTCGTAGGCTTTGGATAGCGTCCACCGTCGATCTTCCTTCAACAAATCCACACTGGCTATTATCGAGCTTTATTATTTGCCGAAGATGTTCGTTTAAGACTCTTTCGACGATTTTCATTGTGTGTGACATAAAAACAAAATGACCGCAGCGGAAATGAAAATGTTAAGGATGTCAAGTGGAGTCACTAAACGCGATTGTATTAGATCTACGCGTATGAGAGGAAATCTACATATAAAGAATTCGGTAACCGAACAGCTTGAGGCGAATAGAATAAGCTGGTATTGCCAGAATTCCTGGATTTCTCAGATGGCAAATGCGCAACAACGCCTGGGGCGTACCACTGAAGCGATCCAGGACCGAGCATTATGTAGACGCGTTCTGCGGTCTGCGACATTAGCCAACCCCATAAGCGGAGCAGCAGCGATGCAGTAAAAATGGGAAACTAGTTACGCATAAGTTCGTATAACGAGGAAAGGGTTAGTACTCGTAAAAGGATAAGAAGAAGCCGGGGAACACTTTGGTGATGAGTTCCTCCTTTAATGATGTGAACTCGAAAAAATTTGCCGGGAACGATATCAATCCAGTCGAAACATTAACAGGAATTTGGCCATTGCCAAACGCCAGCAGTTGTCTCGAGAATTCAGTAGCCGATGGGTCGTTCTGCAACGCGACTCTCTGTTCGTGGTCAATTTCAACTTCTTGACATGCCGCAACAAAGACGACAATTACAGGCATGCATTAAGTTCATCGGCAGCAGTAGATTTCGAGATGACGGGAAGCATTTCACGAAAACCTATAGAGAGCAATATTATATCCCCACCAAAGAATAGAAAATGACAATGCGAAAAGGACACCTGGAAACTGCGCACAGCCTAGGTCAACGTATAACGCCATCTATCGGGTTGTGGCATTGATCGCAGCACAGCGCCATATATTATTTATATCGCTAACTTCTCCACCCAAAATTCACTCAATAAAATGCAACGACTCTTTTACGAGCTTAAAAATAAAGAAGATTCACTTCGAAAAGAAAACGAGGTTCTAAAAAACTCTCGTTTATCTCTAGATTGAAAGTCAGTGGAATACCCGACGGACGAAGAAGAACTTGCTCGCGAAACCAATCCGGTACACGTGAAAAGGCCTAGCAAAAAAAGTTAGGCAGGCTCATCTCCCGAAGTTTTACAACCAAGAGATGAAAATAAGCCAACTGTACCAACCAAGACAAAACCCCAAACCTCGTGGTCGGGATTGCAGACTACGGAAAGTTACGGGACCTTCTCCCAAGAACACTAAAAGGAAAGTTCAATAAAATTTCACTCCGTAATAACGTGTGTAAAATTAATGTCGATGACTCCGATTGTTACCGCGCATTGTCGCTGAAACTTAACACCGATAAAATTCAATGGTATACTTATGAAAATAAGTTTGAAAACCCGTTACGAGTCTTCGCCAGGGGACTTCACCCGTCGTGCAAAAAAAAAAAAAGGTTCCAATTTGCCATGACACGTTTTACAAAAATCATTTTAGCTTAAATAGGGGAAATACATATAAGAGGAGAATGGAAACTCGTTAATAGCATTTTCAATAAGCCCGCTTCCTCTAAAATCCCTTACAGGATTCTGTGTAATGATCGCACTGTCACTGATAGGCTTGAAGTTGCTGACATTTTAAATAATTATTTTGTCAATATTATCCATCCGATCTAAGCTACACTCGGTTGCAGGAATTCTAGTTTTTTTATGTACTCCTTGCGAAACTGCTCAGAGTTGTACTTAGTTGTCTTTTGTCTTCCTGTGGGTTATAGTAGATGGCAATTCGAATCGGATGTTGAAGAATGTTGCTTGTTTTGTTGTAGATGTCCTAGCACATATTTTTAATAAAAGCGTTTTATCTGGAGTTTTTCCCGTAGCTCTTAAATCTGCGGATGTAGTTCCACTGTACTATAAAAAAGGTGCGACAAATGATGTTAGCAACTACAGACATATTTCGTTTCTTCCTTCAGCAAGCAAAGTTTTTGAAGAAGTTATGAAAAATAGGATTGTTAACTTTCTTAATAAAACAAGCTTTTTCAGTTCACTTCAATATGGGTTTCAAATAGGTTAAAATACGGAGGATGCACTACTAAATTTTTGCTCACAAATTTTCGATTGTTTAGCAAGTCTGTTCGTCGACATTTCCAAAGCATTTGATATGGTAAGCCATTACATTTTGTTACGGAAATTATAAAATGCCAGTTTTCGAGGTTTTGTTCTTGAATGGTTCAAATCATATCTTGTAAATAGATCTGAAAGAGTAAAAATTGAAGGGACCAGAAGAAATACTAGGTTTAAGAATCTAGGGGTACCTCAGGGCTCTGTATTGGGACCAATTCCATTCCTGATCTACATCAACTGTTTGTTTGAGCAAAATTTCAAAGGCCTTATCACTGCTTTTGCAGATGATGTTGGTTTAACATACTCGCATGGTTCTGTAAGCCCTCTTAATTTAATTGCTGATATCAATGCAGATTTAGAAATGTTTAGGACATACTTTGCTGCACACAGACGACCAAATAATGTATTAAAGTCTGGCATCTCAAAAGCCATTTGACGCTGAAGTTTTTTTTTATAAACCTGAGTGTCATAGGTTTAAATTGTTGAGCTGCTTCTGTAGCACCTGCCCTTTCGCTAATACTTTTTCTAGCAATCTCAACTGCAGTGTTTTCAAATTGAATTCGCATAACGCTTAGAAGTTTCTTTTTTCTAAAGAATGTTTGCGCCTTAAGCCTTCTTAAGATAATTTATTTTGGTATTTTCCAATCTAAGTTGCAATATGGCATTACTTGTTTTGTTTCAACAAAATCCAACCACTTCTAGTTTTACAGCAATTTATTGTAAGAATAATCTGCGGCAAAAATCGCTTACATCATCTTTCCATTACTAGATTTAACGATTTGCAAATTCTTCCCGTTCGGCATTTATATTGTTTCAAAGTTTTAAAGTCATTTTTCTATAGATCTGTTAATTTAAATATAAGAGTTCTTAAAAATTACAATATACGGCGTGATCACTTGAATCTAGTAGCTGTTTCTAAATTTCGAACTACAGCCTATAGGAATTTTTATGCAGTTTAATCGCGCATCCTCTTTAATGAGCTTCCTGGACTCCTGGTCCTATCAAAATATTTTTGAAGCATGTACGAGTAAGATATTGGCTTCTAGCCCATGGTATTCAACGACGAGAATCCATCTTTAGTTCTCATTCGTAGTCTGATGTTGTTGTTTTTGATGTTTTGGTGTTTCGTTCTTTACTCTTTTCATAAAATGGAATTTTGTTCTCTAAAACTAAGTTCGTTTTCTAACTCGGATTTTGGTATTGTGTTCTTTCTCATCAACGATATAATGTCTAAGGTTCAATGCATTGTTTGCTTTAATTTTGAAATTGTAAATTAATCAAGATCCTAAGTACTTAAAGATAGTGCTATTCGGAAGAACTATTCCGTCTAACATTATATCCGGGACAGGTCGCAACGGATTCGCAAATGGGCACGTCAAATACTCCGTCTTTGATCGACTTATTTTAAACCCGTTTCTCTCTAGCGCATTTCTCCATGAATCTAAGGCGTTCTGTAAATCTTCGACGTTATCGCTAAGTATAACTGCGTCGTCAGCGAAGAGAATTGGCGTTACATTTGCTTCGCGCATGCAGTCTTTTAAAAGATAATCGAATACTACGTTAAAGAGGAAAGGGCTAAGTACGCTTCCTTGATGTACTCCGACATTAACTGGAAATTCTCTCGTTAGTCCAGCAGAGCTTTTAACCGCAGTTTTCACGTTTCCGTACATGTCTTGTATTATTCTAATATACGTTTCCGGTACCTTTTGAGATCTCAGCGCGGCCCATATGAGATCCCTAGGCACTCGATCGAATGCTTTCTCGAGGTCGATAAATACCATGTGTAAATCCTTAGACGAATCTCGGTGCTTTTCCATTATTATTCGTAGGCTTTGGATAGCGTCCACCGTCGATCTTCCTTCAACAAATCCACACTGGCTATTATCGAGCTTTATTACTCGTATTTGCCGAAGACGTTCGTTTAAGACTCTTTCGACGATTTTCATTGTGTATGACATAAGCTTGATTGAACGGTAATTGTTGCATTCTCGAGTGTCGCCTTTTCCTTTGTATAATGGAACCAAGAAGCTACTTCTCCATTGATTCGGCATAGGTTGTCCACATTTTAATTTATTTAAAAGTTTCGATAGCCAAACGCTGCCGATCCCCTCCATCTTCGACCAAAACTCTGATGGAATGCTGTCTGGTCCCGCCGCTTTCCCCCGGCTTCATTTTTCCAATTGCTATACTTATTTTTCGATTGAAAAGTCCGAAACTTCCTCCTCGAATAGACCAGCTGTCGGCACGATATCACGTGGAAACTGTTTGTTAAGCAACTCCTTGCAATATTCAAGCCACCGGTCACAAATTTCCATGGCGACCGTCTGCGTTTTTGATGTATTTCGGCGAGGTTATTTCCATTGAATTTTTTCTCCTCTGTGCGGCGAGCTTAAAAATATTTGGCATTTTGGTACTGTACGACGTTTGAACTTCTTGGATAGCTTGTCTTCTATCCGCCGATCGTGATCATATTTGTTCCAACTCCTGGTACAGGTTTTCCGCTTCTGCCGCTCGAGTTCGAGCCAGGACTTTCTTTGCGATCTTTTTAAGACGCTCGTATTCAAGAGCCAGTCGAGCTTTTTCGATATCGTCGCTCCGATCGCATTTTGTCCACGCTTGGAATGCACTCTTCTTGTCGGCCACAGCTCGTTTGGTTTCGTCATTCCACCACCATGTTTCTTTGCCGACGTGATGGTACTCGTATTTCGATATAGTCCCCAGATGGGACTTTGCGAGTGTTATGCATTCCTCGTGCATGCTGTTCCACATTTCTTGCGGGCTAAGTGAGTCTGCGATACCGTTTATATTGTGAAGTACTTCTTTAGCCAGTGCGATAAATCTTGCGCTTCGTTCCTTCGATAGATTATACCACCGGATTTTTGGCTTTCCAAACGATGCCCGTGTTTTCGGTGGTTCCGCTGTGGAAATTCTGTAATGAGCAGACGGTGTTGGCTTACTAGCGATTCTCCAAGTATTACTTTACAGTCCTTAACACGGTTTCTCATCGATATTTTGCAGAGGTGATAATCTATTTGCGTTTCGTGGCCTCCGCTGCTATAGGTGATAAGATGTCGTTGATGTTTAATAAACATTGTATTTAAGACGGCTAAGCCGTAAGCCCTACACTCTAGTTAATATTATTTTTGTTTAACTATACTAGTATGTTTTGAAGTATTACTAGTGAGAATAAACTTTTATAATGCTAATACTAGTGTTTGGCAAAAAACAATTTTTCTTAAAGTGGATGGCTTTCATGATGAGCGATTCCTTTAATGACAGAGTGGCTAAGATACGAGTAGAGGACCTTTTTTTTAAACTTACAAAAGCACAGTGACCTAAAATATTAGAAAGAAGTCTTAAGCCTTTCCTGTTAAGGAACAGCAAAAACCCTATGACGTTTAAGTAGGGTCAAACACATTTGTTTGTTCTCTCTGTTACTTGAGAGTTATGCCTACGGTAGTGCTTGTAGAAGGACTTACTGTCAATAAAGTGTGTAACCGAGGACGCAACCAAAACCTAAGCAGTTCGAGGTCCTGAAGAGTCCTCTCTAAATTTAGTTTGCAGCCTTCTCAACGATGATATATCTCGTGAACTCATAGTAGTCTGGGACCTAAATAAGATTCATTCAATTCAGCCGTCGGAAGGTGTTTGCATTCTAGAGCCAACACGTAATAAGTCTGCCTAACGAAGATTGAATATGTCCTTCATAAAGACATCAGATTTTGGGGCGATCGACTGTTGTCTCAAATTGTGCCCGAAGTCAATCCTAAGCACAGAGAAAAATCAACTTCTTATTCCGATGGCCATAAGATATAATTAACGAGGTTAGTAAGATTCACCAGTGCAACTCAAACAGAGGATACGGTGCTAGGAAAAGCTCTATAGAAGCCGAGACAAATTTTCTGCGCTAATGAACGATGCAAAGGTTAGTGTTAGTCTTATCAACGATGTGCAGATCCAGGGAACTTTTATCGATGAGAAGAACTATATCTTGCCAAATGCCAACAATGATTTGAACGCAATTTGTTCCCAATATTTATCCCCAGTGCTTGCAGTCTACGTTTAAACCTTTGGAGAAGATGTGGCAGCACACTCAAAATTAACCCGGTTTTCTTCTTGTTGGCTCTTCACGATACCTAACATACAAACTTAATGCGCGACGGGAAGCCATCTAATATAGCTGTTTCACTGGGTGGACTCTACCGCATTAAGCGAATGCATCATGAAATGCCTAAAGCCCTTTTCCTTTGAGTCCTGTTTGAGATGGCCAACAAGAAGGCAAATTGGACTCTAAAAGGTTGCTTGATGGCACTTCAACCGACCATTTTCTCTTTACAGTCACGGTTTAAATGGTATTGCTTTCAGCACTTGTGCCTTTGACCTTAAATTTAATCTCTTGGGTCTGACCAACGTCCTCGTATAATTTTGAATTGTGCACCTTCTTTGAAGAAATTCAACCGAAATAGCTTGAGACTATTCGGCACTCTCGGAAAACGAGCCGCAAGAGTCCTCGGAATCGTATGTACAACTCACAGGACGCTCTCAATCACCAGATGGTTTGGCTATATATTGATAAGAATCTCGAAAATCTTTGCTCCAGCTGTAACTAAAAGGGTATGGATAGATTGCTGCTACTGCGGATACCGCCTTAGGTACATATATCCTTTTGGATCACCTCTATATTGTTTAAATAAACTTGGGAATGCTAAATTTTATCCGCACTTTGTTCTAATCCTGCCAAGAAACACCGCGTACTGATCGCACTGTTAGTGACTGTTGAACAATGATTTTGATAGATTTGAAGCTCACTCTATCACTTTACGAGGGTTGCCTGGCATTAAGTCATAATGTCGACATAGAACTCAAAACATAAGGGAAATCAGTGAAGCAATGGTAGAGCTCATACTTCTTCATTGGTGAATTGGCCCTCATGGTTGAGAGTATAGCAGGAAAAGGACAAGTTATGTATTCGCCTTTCGTTATATTTTGAAATGATTTTTTAAGGTGATATCACTGTACAGCCATCGCTGAAGAAAAAAAACTTTCAGCATTCATCAATGTACTCCACTGCCGTTGCGTGGGGCTACTATACCTCGATTTTCTCAGTTTTTAAAGTCATCGCAAGACGTACCCGTAACATTTTTGTAAACATCTCTAATATCTTTTGAACACCGTCCGTATAGTTGAATCAATTGAAGCTCCGTAGATCGTCCAATGCAAGCCAATGAAGAATACCATCGGCTGCCACACTGTTTTCATCATCCGTACTTCAACGTACTTCCTCTTACTTTAAATAGATTCTACAAGCATTCATAAGATAGCTCAAATATTGTGAATTGAAAAGGAATAGCTTAGGAGTTCTTGTGAGTACTTATCAGACTTGGCTTTGTGGCATTCTCCGCTTGGATCAAGGGTCCCACACCTTTTCTTACATTCATATGACTAAGGATAAATAATATAATTATTTCAGCACAGGAGGCAGTCTAGTTTCGTGCCTACATTTAAAGTACAAAATCAGAAGCTGTTACTTGTAAATAGTCGGAATGATGAAACCGTGAGTTAGTATATCTACAGACTTATACTGATTGACAGAAGGAAAGGAAAGTCATTGATCCCTAAGAGAGATCGGTAGGTGTTCGTGTGGTTTGTCTGAGGAATACCAAGGATATCCTTACTGAAAGTAACATCTTAAAAAAAACCTCTTCTCTGATCTTTAAAAGTTTATCGGACATACCGCAGTGACAAGGTGCAATTATGTTGACTTTTCGACTGTGTTCAGCAAAAGGCTTTCAGCTAATGCAGATACTCTCCGCTCCACCATTTATTCAGAATATATTCTAGTTCAATGGCATTTTATTTCCAAAACAGATCCAAGTTTACCCAAGTTCGCCTTGAAAAAAAAAAAAAAAAAATACCAGCATCCTAAATAGATTTTAAAGATGTCCATCATGACTTGATCCCATTTCCTTCCAAGCACAAATTCTGACTGAAACATGGAAGATCCCGATTTTGTACTTTCTTTGCAACAGAAGTTTTGGTGCAACTACATCTGACGGCATGTCCATAAAACCAGAGATAAGGCCCAATAGGCGCACTTCTTCCATATTTTTCGGAGATTGCCTCTAAGGATATTAACGAATTGGAATAGCCAAGCTAGACAAAACTTTTTTGCAGCAGGGACAGTTTTTGGATTTTGGTGAAAATTGCAGCGACTTTGATGCTTCTTCTACTTTACAACTGATGCAAGGAATATAATCAGTGGCAAGCCCTTAATTTTGTCTAAGACCACATAACACTGCTTAAAAGCTTATAGTGCCTTATAGTGCGGCTTTCGACGCGACTGGATTAATCCAAAGAAGTCTGCTATTCCAGTTGACACATTATTGCTGGACTTCGTTGAAAAACGCAGATAGAGAAGCATTTAAGCACTTGATTTATCAGACCAGTCAGCCTCTTTGATGAGAACAACCCCAGTTTTGAGAGGGAATTCGTATAAGCTATGTTGTCTTACCTAGTTGCACATGCCGTCGAGAGTTGTGTTTTCGAAACATCGCGATTCCCTTCTTGTTTAGTGCGCCTTCAATTTTGCTTACCATACAGCTCAACCATTTAGTTCATGCTTTTCAAAATTAAGGTAGCCAGACTAATATGTCTAGAGCTCAATGGCTAACTTACTGTTGGCAGTGGTTTATGTATGCCAGTGAAAATTCTCTACAGCGGAAGCGAAAACTGGCTTTACTGACTATTTCGATCTATTCAAAAAAGTATTAGTTTTCAAAAAAATCCCAAGCTGGTCATACTCCTTTTGGTTCAACCTGTACAGTTCAGCCTTCCTTCAAATTAGTCGTATATTTATCTGGGTGAGCACATCAGCTCAAAGAACTTAATGGGGGAATGGTTCTCTGCACCATTCTTTTATTTTTAGGCGGAGCATTGGAGGACTTGTCGAACCCCTCCTTAAAAGTTCTTGCGCATTTTCCCCGTTGAACGGACGAAACCTCAGATGGAGATCAGCGGTAGTACCCCCCGCCCAGTTATCTCCTTACTGTACTTGTTGGTTAGCGATATGTCGATTATCTGCTGCCTTTGTTTTCGTAACAAATTTTAGCTGTCGCCAACCTCATTAGATCATAGTACGAAATCCAGAGTATGATTGCCTCTCACAATATTCAATGAGTTCGGTTGCCTTAGGTAGTAGATTTAAAGCCCAATCAAAGGAAAAATAAGCTGATACAACGACGAATTTTTGGCATTCTCCATTTTTTCCGTAGCTTATATCTGCAATAACAAAATCCTGGTTGCTATATGACCCAAGTTTAGACGGTGGGATTGTACTCGTATTAGCCACAAAAAGACAACTTATTGATCTCTCCTATCGCTCTTACAGTGATGTGAAACCTTATACTCATCGACCACAGATAAATCAGTTTTTTTTTTTTTTTGTAAGTAAGTGTTACTTCGCGGAGCGTGTGTTCTGCATTATGCGGCCGTCAATATTTGTTTTTGCAGCATTCTTCTTAGCTTTTTTGCCCCTTTAAGCTCGATTTGTATTTGGGTTACTATTGTACAAACTTCCTCTTAATTATCCACTAATATTAGCATCTCCGCCGTTGTTTTTAGTTTGTCGTACGAGTATTTAGTTTATTTTTCAATCTTCGTTTTTCTCTTGGAACCTACCTACGGCATGCTTCTGGTCTTCGTTGTATCCAATACATAATGGGCATTTTTGGGAGTCGTCGAGTCTAAAGCGATAAAGGTATCGGCGATACCCAACATCGCCTCATAGGAATTGCGCCAGTTGGTAGCTTGCTTAAACTTGGCTTCTATTTATTCATAATTCTATCCTCGGAATAAACTTTTATACCTCTTTTCTTTGTCGTCACATTCTTATTGATTTCAGTAGAGTTCAGGTTTCCCATAATTCCATTAATTCCATCCTACTTGCATCATCAGCCAGGATATCTATGGGGTACATGCCTGCGCTGACTCCGGCCTCGACTTCATTCGAAATAGTCCTATAAACCGATATAACCGGTGTTGTGTCGTGTCTGTAGACACTATAGCACGTATTAAGTCTGTAGACACTATTTATCTGCAACCAATTTTTCTTAACATTTAGTGCCTCCAACCAAACTGGAGATGTAAAGAGTATTGTTAAGCTCACGACTCTAGATAGAAATATCCTTGTGGTTCTTCTTGGGCTCTCAACATTTGGTAGGATTCATGAAAGCGCCGTCTATACTCGTATGTATATTTAACGCCTTTTTTGTTTTATACTCCATATGTTTATAGAAATTAAGTCGGTCGGTCGGTACTTAATGTAGCTTTAAGAGTGTGCCGTGTATCTTCTTCTTATCCTTTTATTAACCCTTTCCTCGTTATACGAAATTATGCGTAACGAGTTTCCCATTTTTACTGCATCGCTGCTGCTCCGCTTATGGGGTTGGCTAATGTCGCAGACCGCAGAACGCGTCTACATAGTGCTCGGTCCTGTATCGCTTCAGTGGTAAGCCCCAGGCGTTGTTGTGCATTTGCCATCTGAGAAATCCAGGAATTCTTTTTCCGACCTCGTTTTCTTACAGTTGGAGTGACCGTAATTGATAGTGCCTTTTAAACCGGATTTTCCGCAGATCTTGCCGTGTGCCGTGTATCTTCCAACCTTATCTTTGATGGACTCTCTTATTTTACGGCACTAATAACAACTGCTCCCGGTTTATGTTCTGCCAAAGCTAAACTCTTCCCCTCTAGCCATTGTTTGACGGAATCTATGGTTTCATTTGCCGTAATCACAATCGCTATGTCTTCTGCAAACCCTGTGATTTAAACTCCATTGGGAGCTCTTAGTTGCAGTATATTATCGTACATTATATTCAAGAACCGGTCCGAGAACGGAACCCTGTGGCTCGCCTGTTGTTATGGAGTACTCCTCCTGAGCTCGGGCCAATGTTAATATGGTACATCAGTCTGCAACATTCCAATCACCGCGATGTGGTGCCATTTAAACACAAACTTGTGACGGTATCCATAGTGTGAAACGTATTTATAGTGTAAATTGCATTCATATGTACATATTCTACCAGAGCGTTCTTTAAGAGGTACACTTTGCAAAAACAAAAAGCAATCAAAATGTGTTATTATCAAATGAAAGACTTTTCTTCGGTTTTATTTTGTCATGGTTATTTGTTTCAAATATTGGCCGTAATTACAGCTAAAATGGTCCAGTCTGAAAGTGCAATTTTTAAATGACGCCTTCAAGCATTACGAGTAATATTTCAGCCAATAACACAAGTTATGTTGGCCTCCAATTCCTTAATCGAAGCCAGCTTATCCATGTAGACTTTAGACTTTACGTAGCACCAAAGGAATAAGTCTAGAGGTGCGATATCATATTACCTAGGCGGCCAAATCACTGGTTTAAATCGTAAAAATAACTCTTCACCGAATAGTTCTCGCAATAAAGTCATTTTTTCACAGGCTGTGTAGCATGTGGCGCCGTCTTGTTGGAAGAAATATAGATCGATGATTCCACCAACGTCTGAAACAAAGACGACTCGGAAAGTCTTCCAGCTCCTGTTCTTGCGCAAATTAAATTTGTTTATGCTCTTAAAGCCATCCATTGAGAAGGGCACCGAATTGATTTATCACGGTCATCTCGTACATTCTCCACTACTACCGCTATATTTTCTCACTACATGCTAGTTGTAGTCTATTTGGTCGTACATTATCCAATAGCGTATTGTAAGTTCGGTAGGCCAAATTTGTGAATTCTAAGTTACTCTAGGGGCACGAAACATACATAATATTCCTAAATAACGAATATAGCTGAGTCTCTACATGATTAAACGTCAAACAAATCTTGAACAAAATACAATATCAGTGTCACAGGACGCATTCTTTTGAAATCACCACTTGGAAAAGTATCTTCAACAGAATTACCCTTTACTTTGTTTCCAACAAGGTTGAACTAATTCAGATGAGATCGGTATCCGGAAGCCAGGCCGCTCTTAAGGCAATGGAATCGGTCAACGTTAACTCTGATATGGTCAGGGAATGTCGCACAATGCTCAAAGCATTATACCATTCAGAACCGGGTGAGACTATGCTGGGTGCCAGGACACTGCAGTATGGAGGGAAATGAACATGCGGATGAGCTTGCAAGAAGAATAGTGAGGTTGCCAACATTAGACCACCCCTCTGCATAGTAAGGGACACTATCGAGGAAAAAGCCATAAAGGCTACCAACCTAAGGTGGTCGAATCTTGAAGGACGTATTGTATCCAAGATTATATGGCCACTTCTTGATGGTAAAAGATCCAGGGAGTTAATAAAACTAAACAGAGTTAAGCTGACTGCCGAGCTCTTCAAAGCGGCAGGCGATGACTTTGTAAGGAGCATAAACCAACGTATTTGTAAAATATGGTCGGACGAATGTCTGCCCGATGAATAGAATCTTAGCATCGTTTGTCCGATTCTCAAGAAAGGGACCCTCTGAACTGCGCCAACTACAAAGGCATCAGTCTCCTTAACATCGCATACAACATCTTATTTGCCGTATTGTGTGAACGACTGAAGCCATTCGTCAACAACCTGATAGGTCCATATCAGTGTGGCTTCACTCCAGGAAAATCCACCATCGACCAAATATTCACATTACGACAGATCTTGGAGAAGACCCATGAGCTTCAGATCGATACACACCACCTATTCATCGGTGTTAAGCTGTAAATGAGGGCAAGACCAAGTATATGCTGTCAAGCAAAAAGGACAACCAACACTGACGTCTCGGGCAGAACGTCACCCTCGACAGATATAATTTTGAGATAGTTAAGGACTTTGTCTACCCAGGCTCTGCTATAAATACAGACAACGACACCAGCGCTGAGATCAAGCGAAGAATAACTCTTGCCAACCGCTGTTTCTTTGGGCTAAGAAGGCAATCGAGTAGCAAAACCCTCTCTCGGACAACAAAAGTCACCCTTTATAAGACCTTAATAATCCCGGTCTTGCTCTATGGCGCAGAAGCATGGACATTATCGAACATGGATGAGCGTGTTCTTGGTTGCTTTGAGAGAAAAATTCCCGGGCGATCTTCGGTCCCGTCTGCATTGACGGTGAGTGGAGGAGGAGATACAACTACGAACTGTACGAACTGGAAGAGTGAAGATCCAAAGACTGAGATAGCTGCGTAATGTATACTGTATGGACACCAATGCCCCGGTCCGAAAAGTCTTTGGCCAAGACTCAGGTGGCGCACGAAAGTGCAAGGTGACCTCAGTCAACTTAGCGTGCGAAACTGGAGGCAGCTAGCCAGTGATCGAGCTGGTTGGAGACGCTTGTTGACTGAGACCCAGGTCCAACCGGACTAGCGCCACTTAAAGAAAGATAAAAGAAGCTTAGGACGATATTAGGAATCCTGATAGGACGCTGTCTCCTGCTGAAACATACAAAGAGACTCAAATTATCAGATACGGACTTTTGTAGCGTCTGCGGCGATCTGCAAGTAGTTGAGGATACATACTGAGTGGAGGCGAGGCAATATCGCGTCGTCGAAGGAAATTCTTAAAAAGTACTTTTTTAAAAAATCTAGAGAAAATAGACGGCACGGATTTCAAAGGCCTTTTTGGCTTTTGCAAAGAAATTGGATGTTTTACCAGGGAAATTGTTTAGGTTTTTGCCCCTTGAATACAAAATCATCTGGTGCCTAGTATTTGTGTGTTGACACACCCCTGATCTAACCTAACCTTATTTCGAACACCTTTCTTAGATTGAAATTTAAATTGATCTGTCACTGGAGCAGTCACTTTTACATTTTTTTCAACCATCAATCTTAAAACATTTCAATGACACCGATTAGTTTTCGCCACTACATCGACTGAAATCCTCAGGATTTCTAGATAAATATTCCCCACCCCGCCGGCTGACTTGCTAATCCAAAATTCCCTTCCACTTGCTTGAGAAGTATCTAGCAATTGTAATTTAGAATTTCTGTAACAAAGAGTTAATTTATTCAAAAGTTACAAGCAATATATCAAATTCACAACTTAAGGACACATGCTTGGCATAAAAGGCTTCATTTCGTTTCGTTTCCTTAAAAAGTTAATTGCACTGTTGCTGAGGATAAAAATCTGTTTCCTAACTCAATGGTAATGCTCCTGCTCATAAAATTTAAGCTATCTCTCCACATTTCCACAGACTTTCAGCTTAAATTTACGACAACCTTTACACACATCTTAATTACACACATGTGTTCAACAACACCATCCCTCACCCAATATGCACGACCTAAATCCAGGATACGGATACACTACCTCAGCTATTTTGCGAGATTTTTTTCATGTGAAATTGAAATTCAGTGAACCTGCAGCCCGCAAAATTTTAAATTTAACTCATCCCTGATGTTGGCATTTTGACAGTGACGCTACTTTTTTGGCGCCACGAATTAAATATGACTTTTTTGGTGGCGCGAAAACATGTAAAAATGACGTCAGCAGTGACAGTGTGTGCCCCCTCAGTCAGTCTATTGTCTATTCTCATAGAAGCCTGGTTCTATTACATTTTATTGCATTTTGAGATATTTTTCCCATCAGAGAATGTAGTCGAGGATGGAGTTGATAGAATTTTTATGCCGCTAAATCAATCAGAGTTTACTCGACGCCAGATCAGTCGCTTATTAATTTATTTTTTTTATTCGATCCCCATGTTCATTTTGACGTACGAATATTCGTATCTCTGATGCTCCTCGAGTACATTAGCTACATCAGCTGCTACGAACCAACGACGTGACGTTTTTGGCAAGTTCTCTCCGTCCATCCTCGGAGGATGTTCGATGTTTTCCTCTTTTTTTTTCAAAAAAAAAGGAACAATGTAATAAAAATAAAGCGAACCCATGAAAACAATAAATATTATTTTTTTCATTAAGGTGAAAACACAGTGTGTTGGGTGTGTGTTCGATTGGAAAGTTTCCCACACCCCCATGGCCCATAAAAATCATTGCCGCGTCGTCGTTTGTTAAACGAAACGAAAACAAGACAATAATCGCCAGATGTCTGAATGACTGAATCTGAATGTCACTGTGTCTATACGAACCTACTAGCATGTCATCACGTCAATCAGAATGAGAAATTTTTGAATCTTTGAACACTTTTTGTTGGGAGCTGTCAAATGTACGTCACCAGGTGATGACAGTTTAAATGTTTAAATGTTGCGTATACGCCCCGGGTGTGTTAACTAAGTAAACACTAAAGATGTTGCCGTTGCTACAGTTCTTAATTTAGCGGTAAGTCGACAAAATTCAAATGGAAATAGAACTTGTAATTTATGTAAACACTTTTTCGTCTTTTTCTCGTTTTTTGTTTTTTTTTAAAGTGAATAACTTAGTTTGTGAGCATGCGAGTGAAATATGAAGACAAAGGCAAAGGCATTCGCTAATTAGAAAATAAATGTCTATTGTGTGCTGTGAAGTATGGAGTGCTTGTTCATGGCGCAGTTCGAACAGAGCCTTTTGTTGAAGTTGACAACAATTGATGGCGGACTATGAATCTATGTATAGTCGTGGTGAAGAGTTTTTTCGTGCTTGTGTACACGAGTACACTTTGTGCATAACATCGATTCGAACTTAAGATACAACGAAAGCCGTTTGAAGTATCTGTGGATGGATATTATTAATAACTTGAAGGCATGCAGATGACACGACGCGTGTGGGAATCATTTGGTGGACGTTTTGTAAATGACTTTGAATTTGGTTAATGCCTTAAATGTACACATTTGTTATTGTTCTTCTAAGTGAGGCATTATCTTGTTTTATTGAATCTATTTCGAATGCTTAATATAGGTTTTTGGTTCTAATTATAAGCGCTCACTTAGGCCAATGATTAAAGTGAAAGGTCGTGGACATAACATCTCTCGATGAAGATATATCGCTTTATAATGGAAATAACCTCTTTTTTTTTTAGAATATTCTGTTATTTCTGGCAATAAGGGCTGTGCCTATAAATACATTCTTGACCTACTTTTTAAATAAAGCTCTTCATCGGAAGTATCCTTCGCTTATGGTATTCTAAGATGTTTCGTAGAAATCGATATCCATGCTTGAAGCTTCCTTTATAAGTTGAGCACCCAATTAGGGTGTCCAATATGGACACAGTACCTTCCTATTCCTTCACGCCATCTAAAGCGATCTAATCGACTAAATTCTCAGGAATTTAAGCACTCTTCGAGCCGAAGCGTTGATGACCATTCGATTTGCATGTCCTAATCAATCGATTTAAGGATAAACTAAAGAGCATTCATTGCGAGCCGCGTGTTCCATTGACGGTTTGGAATGCTACTGAGTGTATCAGTTGCGGTCATAAAAGCGATAGAAAAAGAAAAGGCTGCGGAGGTTTCGTCAATGTTTGAGGGTGTTAATGAACAGAGCAATATTGGCGTCATCTATGAGTTTTATATCACGATTTTGAATCCTACAAATCTAGAAAGTGTACAGACCTAACTGAATGTAGGCGTTGTTCTCCAACTCTGATCCTTGACATTTTGCAGCATTTTTGAAAACATTGATTATGTGGTTAATTTTAAAATTCTTTTTAACGACAACAGACCGCATAGGGTTTTAAAGCAATCAATTCTGATTTTCTTGTGGTTCTTTCACCGATTACACTGCTATCGTGCCGTGAAATATCGAGCGAAATAACGCCGATTTCACATTGCTTGTGAAATAAAGCCGAATTCAGAGAGAAGGCAATAGAATTTGTAAGGCCTCCAGGCACCTGCCTGACAGTTATTGATATACCCTTAGCTGAGCTACGAAGTCGCGTGAGCGGCTAAACCTAGCAGAAAAAAGGGTTAAAATCCTGTTAGAGAGCGAAGCGAGCCACCCACCCCATGCTTTAAATACACCAGACTTTCTTTTTGCCCTTAATTCCATTTTCAAAGCAAAATAAGGCCAAATTTTACATTTGGTCGGCGTTATTTCACGGCACCCACTGCTATGCGATCTCGTCCTGTGGCGAAGTTCGTGAGCTCTGGAACAAATATGAGAAGCCGTCATCTCATCTATACAAGTTGTGTACTTCGTCGTTAAATCTTCTCCTAGAAAACCTGTTAACGCAATATATTTTTAGGGATTTTTTCATTTGAAATGACTAAGGATAACTTCCACCGCTTCTGATAGAGCTCATGCTTCAACACCATAAAGAAGGGCGGGGGTGATCAAGGTCTTATGTAACGACTCCTTATTTTTTCGGCATACGATCTTACCAATCAATTGGCTTCTTAGTCCAAAGACACAGCGATTAGCAAGAGGTGTGACTACCAGAACTTATAGCAGAGCCAGGATAGACAAAGTCCCTTACTACCTCGAAATTATAGCTGGCGTCTTTGGGCAAAATATTAGAGCGAATTATATGCAACAGACTACAGCCTATTATTGAAGCCAATGACGGACTCGCGGAATATCAGTACAGCATTAGAAAGGACCGATCGACAATCGACGCGATTAAAGTCGTAATAGACAAAGCCCAATCGGCCATAGAAGGTAGACGATGGAAAGGATGCAGCAAAAAG
The DNA here is from genome assembly GCA_928272305.1 of Volucella inflata. NCBI lineage: Eukaryota > Metazoa > Arthropoda > Insecta > Diptera > Syrphidae > Volucella > Volucella inflata. The sequence goes on along the minus strand of OV743716.1, from coordinate 228,295,071 downwards.
TACTGCGCCGTGGTTACACTTGACGTGGAAAATGCTTTTAACTCTGCGAACTGGTCGCGTATTTTACAAAGCCTCGAAAGATTAAATGTACTGAAGTACATATTAAGATTGATCAATACTTTACCAATAGGTTGCTCCTCTACGACTCCGACGATGGGACGAAATTATATAAAATTACAGGGGCGTCCCCCAAGGATCAGTGTTAGTTCCCTTACAATAGAACGTGATGTATGACGACATTCTACGACTCCCAGTCCCCAGGGAAGCCGCCATGATAGGTTTCGCGGACGATATTGCTGTTGTAGTCGTGGGGAAACGACTTGGAGCTTAGACCTCGCGGAACATAAAACGGAATCCGTTCTCACTACGAGTAGAAGGGTGCTATAGACGATAACTATAAAAGTCGGAGAGCACACAATTATTTCCAGCTTGGAGTGATGATTGATGCTCGGCTTAATTTCAAGCATCACCTCGCATACGCTTGCAAGAAATCGTCGAAAGTGATAGGAGTTCTTTCGAGACTCATGTGAGAGTTCTAGCCTCCATACAGCTGTACGGGGCACAAATATGGTCTGACGTCACAAATAAAAATAAAGCTGGCGTCTTTGACGCTCTATCGATGTTCGTCGGTGTTGTATGTATCTTCTTGTGGACAGCATATGTCTTAGTTTAGACCTAATTTACTACTAAACCCATTTTGGCAGCTGCTGTATAATTATTCACGAACTCCCAAGTGACAACCACCTGTATTCCGTTGAATGCAAGAGCGATCCTTGTCACTGTTCAATCCAAGTTGACATGCAACCTCCTCCTGGTGGCCCTGGAAAGCTACTCCGGCACCAGCTTTGTAGTGAACTAATGCATGCAGCGACCTTTCTCCGACCGGAGTGGCGATAGTGCTCCACTCCACTCACATACGTTATAAATGAACATAATCTGGCCTCGAATATAAACAATACAAAGACAACATGACGCAAAGAAGGACTATAATTTGAGGGTACGTACGTAAAACAATTCAAAACCTGGAAGATATCCTCAAGCAGTATAGGGCGGATAATACTGCAATCCAAGAAGTACGCTGGGTTGGGTCGATATTAATAAAAATAACCGATTGCGACAGTTATTACAGCTGCCACAAACGAGTTCACATATTGAGATGTCGATTCGTCACGGGAAAGCGGCTTAGATCGAAAGTCATCGATTTCTTCTGGGATACCCGGACAATATTGATATAATTGCAGGTTCCCAGCGCGTCTTTATTGCAGCCTATGTGGCAATTGAAGAAGACGCTAAAGGAGTTGGTCTTAAAGTAAATGAGGAAAATACGAAATATATATGTATATGCTCTCGACTTAAAATCCATCTGTCGCTACAACTTTGAGGTAGTCACCTACTTCGGGGCATAAGCTAACTTCCTAAACGACATCATAGTATTCGATTCGACCAACAGTAACCCACGTCAACCGCTGCCACTTCGGTCTGTCTAAACAACTTGGGTCAAAACTTCTATCGCAAAGAATCAGACATATGCTCTACGAAGCGTTAATCTTCCTAGTCCTGCTTTACGGAGCCGACAGTTGGACGATAAGTAAGACAATGAAACAAGTGTTAAGGGTTTTTGAAAGAAGAATCCTTCGTCGAATATTATGACGAGGGCGCATGGAGAAGAAAACACAACGGCGCACTCTATGAGCTGTACAAAGATGTGGACATAGTACGGATGGCAAAATTGACTGCATTGGCTCGAAGAGGGTCTTCGAATCAAGCCACCAGGTTAGAGAAGAAAAGGAAGTCAACAAACCTCTGGCTTAGGGATCAGGCTATCACGGATATTCGCCCGGGACCATAATGGATGGAAGGCTACAGTTGTTCAGGCTTTGACCCTCTAAGTGTTGCCAGCTGGACGTGTAAGATTTGCCGGAGTGTGAAGATTTGTTTGATTGTGGACTTTTTTGGTCTGAAACCATTCTGATAAGGGTCAATCCAGTTGTCTATGGACGGGCAAAGAGATTCCATACATCCGACTCACACTCTTCTGACCAGATCAGATATGATAAATGAGTTGTTGTGTGCTCTCTTCAAAGTCATTTCTAGCTGCCTTCTTTGATTCTAGCTGCTTTTATATTGCTAGATATACTTCATTTTGTTCAAGTCAACGGAAGTATTAGCCGTTATCGACTTGTTGGAATGGTCTATTCTTCCCGGAGTTGGGATGTTGGGCTTCTTCGACGTCAGTACCCACTGTGACTCTTCATCTCAACAGGTATCTTTACGGTTTTTTTTTTTGCCTTGACACGTTCTTTTTACCTGTCGGCAAAACTTTATGTTGTTCTTGGAGTACAACCACTCAATATCTCCACACGCGCATTTCTTATGTTTTTGTTTTTTCAACTTTCGATACTCTTCCCGTCTCTTCTGTTTAGGCTACCTAAAAAAAATTCGCCCAGTATCCTTAAATTCGGGCGGGTGGCGAAGAATCATTGGACTATCACGCAGAGGGTCCGTGGTTCGATCCCCGGCATCACCAACAATTTTTCAAATCGCCATCACCCTTTCGACGCGCAATGGCAAACTCTCGAAAGTAAAATTGTCTATGAAAAAGCTTCTAAGGAGTCCCGTTCGGATTGGGCGATAAACCGTAGGCCCCGCTCAGATGTGGCAAAAATGACAACATGAGCAACACAAATGAGTGACAAGAAGCTAGGCCATGGCCCATACCGGGCTGCCAGCGCCACAGTGTTTTTTTTGTTTTTATCCTAAAATTCGATTTTTTGGTCATGATCATGGTCAGCATGTATATGTACTCGTATATGAACAATTTCCTGGCCAATAGTCTTTAAGGTGTTTGCTACTGGATTTCTTTCAATATTCTCTTCATTGGGAATATTTTACCCTCATTGCCACGCAGCAGCTTCAGAGGTCTAGAGTATCGTCAGCAACGTCAACATGCTCTGAACATCCATCTCGATTTGTAGGGCTGTCAAAAAAGTATTTAAAGCTGTTCAAAGCGTTAAAGCTGATAGCAGTGTGCTCTGTGACCTGAAGTAGCATCGTGCGATAAGCGTGTGTTTATTCCAAGTTGGATTTAAAGACAATTGCCAGGTCTTGAGATATAAGTTTTAATTGAATCTTTCAATGCCGAATTTTTCCGTATCGAGTTCGTTTTACATAAGCTTCTGCGGACTGTAACCAGATGTCGATTTAAATCGATGTTTCCATCTAAAATGGTGCGTATTTCCAGAGCACTGAATGTGCCAGAACATCGATTTGGTTGCATGTCTATTCAACACGAGCTAGTCAGATGTCTATTGAACATATGTAAATATACCTATACCAATGTTTATTGTTTTTTAATACACAAAACTTGTCAGGCTTATTCCGAAGGATCTGTCGTAAAAGATGAAAATCTCTTTCCGATCGGGAATCTAAGAGCAAATTCATTTTCATTTCATTTTTTGGGAGAAGACTTGCCTTTTCTATTTTATCGCCTTATAGTGCTGGCATCAGACTTGCATTTTACAAGAACATCGTCTTATGGGATAAAAGCAGATATCTTAAAACGTTTCCTATTTTACGTATCTGGAGGCCATAATAATTCTGAAGTTATTTGTCTGAAATAGGCATCAAAGGGGTATTTCCAGCAGATTATAGTATTCCCACCTTCCTAAGTCTGCTAGGTGTGTCAGCTCTTCAGAGATCAGAGAAAGCGATCTCAACAGGAACAAAAATAATCAAGGCTTTCGGACACCTAAACTTTTTATAGGGATTCGGGGATCTTTGGGCTCGGTTAAGACCTATTTAATCACGGCAGTCTTGAAACCTTCTATCAGCCTTTTTTAAGACATGAAAAGGATCATGTCACTGAGATAATTCAAATTGAATAATCTTACTTACTTGATGACTGTGGACCAGTGCAAGAGTCACAAACCCTTTTGTGGCAACTTTATCTGTCCTTTCGATAGTTGTTTGGGCTGACAAGAGTCTCCTCAGTCAAAAGTATTGTAAGTACGGTAGCAGAAGGTTTATCCAAAATCAACACCTTTGACAGATAGAGTTAAAATTTAGTGGTAGCAAATAATGCCATAAAACGCGGCCTTTTTAACATTGTGTTGATTTTTTAAAAGAGACTATTCATTTGAGCAAAGGGGTACCAGATACCTTGCCCTGAAAGTTTTAGTATTGTAGTAGATAACTAAACCCAATTTGTTTGTTGATACTAATATGGTTTTCAGAAGCGCTTTCCTTAATGGATTGGAATAAGATAAATTGAAACTCAATTATATTTAAACGGTTTTTACTGCATGCTTACATAAATTAAATTAAATTAAAATCCTTTACTAGGTAATCTATCAGCTTTTCTACTGGAGTTAAAATATGTTCCTTGTATTCAGGTACCATGGCTATGACCCGGGAAAACATCTCCTCTCGATCAGTATTCATATAGTGATCAAACCGAACCGGCTCTTCATCACGCATTTTATTGCCCAGACCCTCTGGCATCTCTGTCAATGGGGCACAAATTGCCTTTAAGATTAACACCGTTAGCTCTATTTCATGGCAACTTTTAAGGAATTCCTCCCACGAGAAAATCTCCTCTTCCAATCCCTTCTCCTTCATGATTTCGCTGAAAGTCTTGTAATAATACGCAAGGCATTCGTTGTAAATAAGTTCTCTCTGCGTTTTCCTTGCATTCATTTCGATCAAATTTAATACATCGATCGCTGGTGGGCAATATCTTGTCAATTGGAAGTCGACTATCAGGCAGTCAATTGGGATGTCTTTCTCATTGCACTTGAAGAATATGTTTCTGGCCCAGGAATCACGATGGCACAAGACGTTGCGATAAGTATGTGATGGATCTGTTAGACGGCAGGCATTACAAAGGACGTCATATAGTTTGGTAGTGATGAAGTCTTCTGCTGGAGTTCCACTGTATTTAGGGATCATCTTTGCCAGTGGTATGATGCCCTAGAGAAAAGGAGATTTGAATGAATTTTCCTAACGATTTATCAGTATGTTGTCTTACCTTTATCCCCGTGACGTACCAAGCATTCTTCATGGTTAATTGAAGTTCGTGGAGTATGTTGTTGAATTTTTTCCCAATGTTTATACCAGTGTCCAGCTCATATGCAATACTTGCCGCATGAAGGTGGGCTTGTGTCCGAAGAACTACTTGGAAGAACTCTATACAAACACCATCACCAGGAGTAATGTGGCGAAAAGGTTGTGTTGAAAGATCTTCCAATACAATAACATCTTTTCTAGTGTAGTAGCATTCCGGATAGAGTTTTTTTGATGCTGTAACAAAAATAGAAAATTTTAATTTAAAATTATTATAATACAACTTTAAACTAATTTAAATTAAACTTAACCTTAAACTTAAACTTAAAACTAAGATTTGTTGAAGTGGTGCGATTAAAGTCAAAGACGGTAAGGTTTGGATAGATCTTTTGTAGGATACGGGAAATTGGTTAGGAGGTGTTGTGTGTTAGTAAATTAGTAAATTATGTTTTAGGGCGAAAACTAAAGGTAAAGGGGAAAGAAATGCATGGTCGGCTTGGCTCTGTCACTTATCATCGGCGTAAAGGGAGATAGAAGAGTATATGATTCCCCTATCGAGATCGTTTATGACTAATATAAGAAGAAGAGAACCTAGATGACTGCCTTGTGGAACTCCAGAGGTGGCCAAATACGGAGTCCATTTGACTGACCTAAAACGAACACTTAAGAAACAGTTTCCGAGGTAGAGGATACCCATTTTTATAGTATGGGTTCAAAGCCAAGAGCCCTGAGACTGTGAGGATCGAAGGAAGGGAGGCCTTCCTATTATATCGAGACCATGACGCTGGTTTTGGTTTTCCCTTCGTAGTATCAAGATCTTATTGAAGGAGGAAGAAGTCATGGGGTGAAAAAATGGTTTTACAGCGATCAGCAACCAACGACCAACGAACGACAACCGACAACTGAACCCGAACCAGATACTATACTTTGTCAATGTATGCCTTGCGTAGTTGCCTCGCTTAGCTTCACTTAACCTCTTGTTACCTAATTCGATTGTACCTAATCGTGGTAGTAATGGTGAATGTTGAACTGAGTAAAAATTATGGAGCTAACGCATAGAATCACCAGGAATTTGGGTCACTATCGGGTAAAATTCGATGTTTTTTCTAATTTCAAGAACATTCACTCCTTATTGGCTTACCGTAATAACTCGAAAGAAGTTTTGGAATATTTTTTCTGCTAAACAAAGGCCGTCAGTTAGACTTGCTTAATTAATTTCGGCAAAACGTAAATTTCATGACAAAACGTTGGAGGAGTATTTGGTGTTCTTCAATTGCAACCAAACGAACTCTTAAGCCATTGGACGAAACATGGATTTACAACGATACACGGTTAAACTTTCCGAGCGAATCGGTGCCGAAAGGGCCAAGGCCAAAGATCAAGATCATGGCCAATGTTTTTTTATCAGGCACACGGTATAATCTACATCGATTACCTTTAAAAAGCAAAAACAATCAACTGCAGTAATTATCCTAACTTATTGAACCATTTTAACGGTGATTTGAAGGAAAAACGACAAAATGCTGGCAAATTCTTTCATTAAGACAATACGAGGGTGAATTGTCATCAGGAGAAATCTTATGCAATTGGCCATGAATTTCATTATCTCTTCCGGATTTAGTCGCTAGTAGCCAGTTCTTGTTTCCAAGTGTGGAGAAGAGGCTCGCCGAAAGGAGGTTGGATTCGGCGATACAATTATAACTCAAACAAAGGCCTTTTCTAAGAACATCGAAAAATCTTATTAATTGAATGAAATAAATATGTATTTCGTACATTTTTGAAAAAAAAATTTTGTTTATTCAAAATCATTTTCAATTAAGTACATATTGCCTAGTTGTAATCAAAGGGTGCATGGTCCGGGCTTTATGGTGGATGCATCAATACTTCCCAACTAAGGTCCGTCGATTTGTTCTGGGTCATCAAAGATATCTGTGGCCTAGCATTGTCATGATGGAAGACAACTCCCTTTCTGTTGGGCAATTCTGGTCGTTCTTTCTTGATAGCTTCGTTCAAACGATCGAGTTGTGCACAGTAGAGGATCGAATTAACCGTTTCGCCACGTTCTAGCAGCTCATAATAGACAATTCCCTTCCAATCCCACCAAATACTCAACATTACCTTGTTTATAGTCAATTCAGGCTTTGAAGTCGTTTTGTGGTCGGTCAACGGCCTTTGACCATGATCGCTTGAGTTGGATATTCTCGTATTTATTCCATTTTTCATCGCCATTTTTCAGTGACCGGCCGACCAGTGCGAGGTGCATCTTTTGCATCGAAATTTCCGGAACGGAATCGAACAAACCACTCCTGGGTGCGGCTTTCACTCACAGCATTCTCACCGTAAACTGCTCAAATTTTTCGGTATGTTTTTGCAGCGTTTTTCCCTTTTTTATGGTAAAAAAGCATCACATAGCGTGTTTCTTCAGATATTTCACTTATATTCAAGTCAGTACAACTTTTAAAACGAGCATCGAATTACACAGCTCTCTTCACAAAAAATGTAGCCTGACATGTCACCCTTCAAACAGGTGTTCGTTTGACATAATCAGATTAGTGTTTCCAGATAAATGAACACAAATACCTTCTAGTGACAAAAAACCGCGCATACTTTTTATACGACCTGTATATTGAAGCAACTATAAACAAAATGGAGGAATCGAGGTTACATTAGCAACACTCCGATAGTCATTTGAAGTCTCTCAGGCTTAATCTATTGTAGGTCAAGTGATTCATGATTGTATACGAAGCAATTGTTTCAAGGTACCGATGTTCGTTGGTTTTGAATGTTCTTAGGTTACAATGTTAAAGATCTCAGCAAACCATTCCACATAAGCGAGTTGTTCGGCTCAGAAAAGAATCCAATACTTCAGAATATGTCCAAAAGGAGGCTTAAGGATGTATTAAAGAATATTCATAGTAAAGCGGGTGTTACGGTAGAAGGTTTGAAATGGCTGTATGGTACTGGCAATTTCGGTGGAGCATTGGTGGTGAAAATGAAATAGATAGAACAAAGTGGCATAGGAGATGTTTAGTCGATATTCGAGGCTGCCAATTGACTGTGTAATATTGGCATTACCTATAAGTTTAATCGCAACGGTTCTGAATTCTAGCAACTAGGGAGGTCGTAGGTTTAGGGCAGGCAAATCATCAGCAAAGTCTTTCGGCCGAGCAATGATTACAAAATGTGAAAAAATATTTCAAAAATCAGTGTTCAGTAAAAAGTGTAAATTAAGTGCTGCACTATTTTTAAAGACAACAAAATCGATCAATTGAGACGGCTATTTGCAACGCAATTGAAAGGTTTCGCACTGATGATGCTGATTAATTGATTCGTCACCGGCCTGTGTCCGTCGACACTGTGGAAGAATGTAAGCTATGATTGGGCACTTGAACACTTGGAAGTCGATCCATTTTTAATCGCCAAACTTTTTTCAGGGATAAGTATTACTTCTATCTCAGTGACTTTGTGTAAATAAGCAAAGTTGCAAAATTTGACTCATACTCATAATTAAAATATAACATTTGATCGATATTCAGCAGCACATACCTCCAAACATGAGGCTACCAGCCGCCGAACGTATGGATCACTTACTCCAGATCTACAGTCCGGGGTGGACCAGCTCGATCCCTGGCTAGCTGCCTCCAGTTTCGCACCCTAAGTTGGCTGAGGTCCTCTTCCACTTGCGTGCGCCACCTGAGTCTTGGCCTTCCTCTACTGCGCTGTCCCTCGGGGGCAGATTCGAAGACTTTTCGGACCGGAGCATTGGTGTCCATGCGCTCTACATGACCCAGCCATCTCAGTCTTTGGATCCTCACTCTTCTGGCTAGGTCCATGTCGCTGTACAGTCCATACAGTTCGTCGTTGTATCTCCTCCTCCACTCACCGTCAATGCAGACGGGACCGAAGATCGCCCGAAGAATTTTTCTCTCGAAGCAACCAAGAACACCCTCATCCATTTTTGATAATGTCCATGCCTCTGCGCCATAGAGCAGGACCGGGATTATTAAAGTCTTATAAAGGGTGACTTTTGTTGTCCGAGAGAGGGCTTTGCTACTCAATTGCATTCTTAACCCAAAGAAACAGCGGTTGGCAGGAGTTATTCGTCGCTTGATCTCAGCGCTGGTGTCGTTGCCTGTATTTATAGCGGAGCCTAGGTAGACAAAGTCCTTAACTACCTCAAAGTTATATCTGTCGAGGGTGACGTTCTGTCCGAGACGTCGGTGTTGGTTGTCCTTTTTGCTTGACAGCATATACTTGGTCTTGCCCTCATTGACCGCTAAACCCATTTTCGCCGCTTCCGTCTCAATACTCGCGAAAGCGCCACTGACATCACGCTGCTTTCTCCCGATTATGTCAACATCGTTGGCGTATGCGAGTAGTTGGACGGACTTTTGAAAGATTGTGCCTCTTGTGTTTGCTCGTGAGTTTTGCACTATTCTTTCAAGTACGATGTTGAAAAAATCACATGACAGCGCATCGCCTTGTCTAAATCCTTTCTGGACATCAAAGGTCTCGGTGAGATCTTTACCGACCTTGATGGAGCAGCGTGCATTCTCCATCGTCATCTTGCACAGACGGACGAGTTTGGCAGGGATGCCAAAACTAGACATTGCTCTATATAGCTCGTCTCTATAGATGCTGTCATATGCGGCCTTAAAATCGATGAATAGGTGGTGGGTATCGATCTGAAGCTCATGGGTCTTCTCCAAGATCTGCCGTAGTGTGAATATCTGGTCGATGGTGGACCTTCCTGGCCTGAAGCCATACTGATATGGACCTATCAGGTTGTTGACGAACGGCTGCAGGCGTTCACACAATACGGCGGATAAGATCTTATATGCGATGTTAAGGAGACTGATGCCTCTGTAGTTGGCGCAGTTCAGAGGGTCTCCTTTCTTGAGAATCGGACAAACAATGCTGAGGTTCCATTCATCGGGCATACTTTCGTCCGACCATATTTTACAGATGAGTTGGTGTATGCTCCTTACCAAGTCATCGCCTGCGGCTTTGAAGAGCTCGGCAGTCAGGCCATCCGCTCCAGCAGCTTTGTTGGACTTAAGCTTCGATATGGCTATCTTCACTTCATCCAGGTCGGGTGGACGGAATTGTTGGTCACCATCGTCCAGGTTGAATAGTTGATTCTGCCTGACAGCGGTATTTGGTCCGTCATCGCCGTTATACAGTCTGCAGAAATGATCTTTCCAAATCCTCAGCATCGACTGTGATTCTACTACGATGCTCCCTTGTTCATCTCTATAGGCTTCGGTTTGGGGTTTGTTTCCGCGGCATGTTATTTTTACCTTTTGGTAAAACTTCCGAACCTCATTCCTGGAGTAGCATCTCTCAATTTCCCCGATCGCGCGCTTCTCATGCTCTTTCTTCTTCCTCCTGAGAAGCCGGTGCTCGTCTCTCCTCTTCCGCTCATAGAGCTCATGAGCAGCTCTGGTCTTTCTAAGCAGCGCCGCGTTATATGCATCTTGCTTAGCTGCATGTGCTTGCCGGCATTCATCATCGAACCAGGGGTTTCGCCGAAGCCAATAACCCGTTCCGGGATGTGAGCGCTGCCGTTGGCCCTTATAGAACTCGTCCGCCACCATCTCTTTTCCAAGACCTTGACTAAGTCCTGGAAATCATTTCCGGCCTGAGCTCCAAATATGTCGGAGTAGCCCGGATAAGGTCTTGTTTTGTTTTTCCGACACTAATCCTGGTTAATGGCGCAGGAAACTTGCCATTTGCCCCCTTCACTTCGCAACCTCTAGTGAGATTCCCAGATGGCGCCACGGGGAGACGTGAAGTAGGTCTTATTAGCAGAGCTGCAAGATGTTCGTCTGCAGAGGCTCATTCTCGTCATCAAAGGAACCAAAACCTGTCGGAAGATGCTACCTCTACGAGGCCTTATACTAATCGTTGCCATCTAGAAAAAACGAACTACTTGGAATAAAATTAATAGACAAATGTCTACCACGATATAACCTTTGGCACAACTTAAATGTTACATTTCCAGACCGCCTCAATTGGAAACAAAAAAAAAAAAACAACATTTGTCAAGGACTCACATGTACCACAGACGGATCCAAAACGAGTGAAGGAGTATTCGGTCTTCGCACTAAAACTGGCGTATAGGCTAGTATGGATACAAGCAGCTCCGTATTTCAGAATGAAATCCTAAATGCAATATAGCTTGGCATTTAAGAGAATATACCACCTTGATAAAAAAATTTATATTCATCGCGATGACGATGGCGGAATAGTTAGCTCATTGGACTATCATGCAGAGAGTCTGGGTTCGATTACCGGCTGGGTTACCAACAATTTTTCAAATCGCCATCACTCTTTCGGCGGGCAATGACAAACTCCCGAAAGCAAAATTGCATACGAAGAAGCTTCTAAGGAGTGCCGTTCGAACTCGGCAATAAACCCTAGGCCCCGCTCAGATGTGACGTGATGTGAGAAGCTAGGCCATGGCCCTTAAAGGGCTGCCCGCGCCACAGTGTTTTGTTTTTAGCTTATTCATCTAAATCTATATTGTCCCCTTCAAAGTTATCCCCATCGACTGCAACACACTTATGCCAGCGCTTGATGCAATCTCGAAACATTTTTTTATATTCGGTTTTCGGTATGTCCATCAGTGCTTCCTGCGATTTTTCCATTACTTACTCTCGGCTGCTGAAACGCATTCCCCGTAGTGGTTTTTTAACTCGATTGGACAGAACGAAGTCACAGGGAGCCATATCAGGTGAATTCGGTAGCTGTTGGATGGTATTTGTTCGTCAAAAAATAACGAATAATGATGGCACGGTGCGACGGTGCGTTATCACGGTGCAAAATCCACGAGTTTTCTGCCCACAATTCTGGTCTTTTTCGGCGAATTGCTTCACGCAAACGCCTCATAACGCCCAAATAATACTCTTTGGCCTTTTGGCAAAAATTCATGATGCATTACACCGTTGTAATCCATGAAAGCCGTGAGCATTGTTTTCTTTTTTGACTGAGAACGACGTGGTTTTTTTGGTCTCGGCTCATTTGGTAAACGCCATTCACTTGCCTGATGTCTGGATTGCGTGTCGTACTCATAAACCCAAGTCTCGTCTCCAGTAATGATCCTTTTGATGAGTGTGGGATCGGATTCAGCCTCGCAAATCATCTCTTTTGCGACGTCAACACTGTCTCATTTTTGCATGAAATTGAGGTCTTTTGGCACCAACTTTGCTGCTACACGACGGGAACCCAAATCATTAACCAAAATGTCTTGGACGGATCCATAGGTAATGTTCAATCCTCTGATGGTTAATTTGCGGTTAGTGACCAACATTTCTTTTACTTCATCAATGTTTTCGTCGGTTTTCGATGTCGATGGTCTGCCACTACGTCCATCACCTTCGATTGACTCACGACCACTCTTGAACCGCTCGTGCCACTGGTAAATGACCGTTTTCATTAGAGAATCGTTGCCGTTCCAATATTTCCAACGTTCACGCACCATTAAATCCGTTTTTTTACGCAGAATTTGATATTAGTTCGTTGTTGTAAATTTAAGTCCATTTCTAAAATTGTAAAAAATCGCCAACACACACAGAGATAGATGTACTTTTGGCTACGTAAAATTTAGAGGAAATATCAACAACAGATGTACGAGTACCAACTTAACAAAAAAAAACAGAACTCAAATCGGAACAATGGGAGCGCCACAAGGTGGTTATTCCGGGAAGGTTGTAAACAGAAATGGGATTGCCTTTAAATCCTACAACTACTGGCCACCACAAATAAAGTCCATTTGATTTGGGTGCTACGACATAGTAGATACGAAGGCAATGAAAATACTGGCGAACTAGCTAGAAAAGGATCCGCATCCCAATGATGCCAGGACTATTCTGTGGGCCATCGATGAACACCATAAAAAGGTAGTATCAAAACCTGTCTAGTGGAAAGAAAGCTATATTTCTGGAGCGAAATCGAAGGAAACAGACAAGCAAAAGCTTTATGCCAAATAGTTGCTTAAAAAAAAACCGAAACAACTACCACAATAAAGAAGTAGTTAGATTCGACTGATGACAGGGATTCTCACAGGGCACTGCCGTGTAAAAAAACACGTGTGACCATGGGTATAGCACAAGACAATACATGCAGATGGTGCAACAAGGACGTGGAAACAGCAAAATACGAGGGCGGGGCAATAAGTCCGTGACTTTTTGAATTTCTGACCTCTTTACTGAAACAGCAACACTGCTCCTGTCAACAACAGGCATCTGTCAGTTGACTCCTGTCAAAATTTAAACTTGCTGCGTCAGTTCGTTTGTGTTTGACAGCTATTTTTATCAGACTACTCACTAATTTGAGGAGAAAATGGAAAAAAGTGAATTTCGTGTGCTTATTAAGCATTATTTCTTGCGAAAAAAAACCATTACCGAGACCAAGGCTAAGCTTGATAGATACTATGGGGACTCTGCACCATCGATTTCAATGGTAAAAAAGTGGTTTACTGAATTTCGTTGTGGCCGTACAAGCACTGAAGATGCCGAACGTCCTGGACGCCCAGTTGAGGTCTCTACACCCGAAACAATCGAAAAAATTCACGATATGGTGTTGGCCGACCGAAGATTGAAAGTGCGAGAGATTGTGGAAGCCGTAGGGATCTCGCATGGCTCAGTGGTTTCAATTTTGAATGATCACTTGGGCATGAAAAAGCATTCCGCAAGATGGGTGCCGCGTTTGCTCACAGTCGACCACAAACGCATGTGCAGTTGCCATGGCAAAAATCCATGAATTGGGCTATGAATTGCTCCCTCATCCACCCTATTCTCCAGATTTGGCTCCGAGCGACTACTTCTTGTTCCCAAACCTGAAGAAATGGCTTGGTGGAAAAAGATTTGACTCCAATGATGAAGTCATCTCGCAAACAAAGGCCTATTTTTGAGGACCTCGACAAATCATATTATTTGGAAGGGATAAAAAAATTGGAGAAGCGTTGAACCAAGTGTATAGAGCTCAAGGGAGACTACGTTGAAAAATAAAATTATTTTTTTTTCAAAAAATCTGTGTTTCAATCCAAAAGTCACGGACTTATTGACCCGCCCTCGTACTCGTATATACTATGTGACTTCAATGATTTAATTAAAACACATCAACGTTATCTAATTAAATTCACCTCGAAGCGGCGGACAAAGCTGTCAGCTCACATAAAGACTTAGCCGCCTTTCTTACAAAATAGGACATCATAGATATGCTTTAAATGGAGGATATCACAATAGGCTCATCTGTGGCCGCAGTGATCTGGGATTCATTATACCACCTCCCAAAACAATCAAATCTACGTCTCTCTCGATGATTATAACGATCAAATGTTGATGGGGATCAAATAGTTGGACACTTCAGAAATATTCGTTTTGACCTGGTTTCCTTGCCCATGATCAGCTAAGAAAATTTTCCAAAGTGCGAACTGTATGAGTTTATAGATATTGATAAAGATTTCTGACTATCTTTGAGCTTTTGCTACATATGATAGATTGAACATCTACTCTAGTGCAGGACACCAGACAATAATACGAATACCGTTTATGGGGTCGGGCAATGAAAGTAGATTTTCCGATACATCCACATAAATAAAAATTGGTAACCCTTATAGCGCTCTGTGGCCAGATCTCCTTTTAAATTAGTTATCCTAGATCAGCGACAATCACCCATTAAAATGGACCTCATTCTGTCCTCATTGGGTGTGGCTTTTGGAAACAGACTGATATTTACCTTGCTCAACAATAGTGGCACACACATATGAACTCGAACATATAATAGTTTTCCATCTCAAAGAGCTTTAGTAACAAAGACTTTAAGTTCTTTACACTAATTTTCTTGAAAATATGATTCAATAAGTAAGATCTTACCATATTTTTGAATATTCCTCAGTATGCGGTCATAAATCTGCGATTCCTTTTGGAAGAACCCCTTGTCAAGGCACTCTTTCCTGTAAATCTCATCGAGAACTGGCACTGATTTAACAAAGAAGCTTAGATTTCTTGAACTAGCAACATCTTTACTTAATTCCTATTGAAATACGTTATCGCTCTGTTTGTTTATATTTCTTTTACTGAACACTTACATCATCGAGTTCAACGTATAGTTTGTAGTACTCTCCCATGTACCCGACTAGCCCCTCAGATACTCTTTTCACTTGGAAGTTCCTTATCCATAGTTCATTGACTTTGTCCGTTTTAAAATACTTTCTCACAATCTCTATACACTCAGATCTGTTTATGATGTCAGACATCTCGAATGCTACTACTTAAGGCGGAGATGGGTGAAAAACTGATTTGATCAGACCCAAGACTTATCAGCCGCACGATGTTCAAGAATAGCTTTCAAGCGAAACCTAATCAAGTAATTAATTTGTTTTTGTTCATGCTATATTGTATTTAAACAAATTTTAAGAGATTCATTTTATGAATTTACCATGATAAGAACGGCAATACGGGAATTGAGCAGATGAACCATAAGCAGAGATAATGTTTTGGCTCCCACAGCTAATGTACTGCACGATTGACAGTAGACTAGCTGCTAAGCAACTGAGTTATACCCAAACGTACTAATTCTTCAGTGGTCCCTTCTTGTAAGTCAACTTTAATTTAAGCCAAGCATTAGCCAGTTGCTGTTTAAACAAAATGATACTAAGCTAGGCGACTAGGAAACCTATCTACGGTATGAAACATTAGAACATTCTTTGAATAGAGATACGATCTATCTATATATTAAACGACAAGCTGATTGGAAAGCGTGCCTCATGACATGTTGAGAAACCAGTTCACCAAGGTAGTAGAAGGGAGGTGTCCCTGGTTGGAGATGCCAACTTAACATATTTATTGGGAAAGCTCCAGAATTTTTTTTTTTTTTGATAAATACTCGTACAGATTAGTTAATCGAAATGTATTTTGTCGCTTTCAAATTAACTCCTATTGACTACAACGCACTTATTCTGGATTTTGATCAAGTCCATGAAACATCTCCTTCATTCGATGTTTTCTATGGCCTTCGGTGCACGATTTCTTCACGTATTCCCCCAAAGCAATGTTTTAAGTCGACAAAATAACAACCAAATCACAGGCGACCAGTTATCATAGTCATAACCATCAATGCCAAGTCCTTATTGCTGTCGGAATTGAGATCTCTAACTGCTTCACCTAGACCAATTGCAATAGTTTCTCTGGAGAGCTCGACTCATGCTTAAGATATATTCTACCGCTGATACAGAACTATGATAGATTTTTAGAAGTGGTGAAGCCAACTTAAAAAAAAAACATATTCCCCAAAGTTTTCGCAAAGAGCACCTTCATTTCTGATTGGACCGAAGAAAGTGAATGGCTATGAGACAACTTAAAGCTACCTGAAGTGAAGACTCCGAAACCGGCAAAGAATTACTTTAAACGGATCAAGGACAACGAACTTCGAATATACACGTGGAATGTTGTCTTAAGTCCGTTAATAGGCTAAGTGCATCCGAACAACTAGCGGAGGCCCTAGACTGCGTCAAAGCAGACATTACCACCATCCATGAAATGCAATGGGACAAAAATAGGAAGACAAACTACGACATCTACTACGGCGATGGTTATTGACGGCAAGAGCAGCAATTTCCGGACTTGTTGTTGGAGGCTGACTAGGCAAGAAGTCTTCGATTTACAGCATGTGAACGACCACCACGTAATAATCCATATAAAGGCTAAATTTGCCAGTAAAAGCCTTATATGCGCGCATGCCGCTACCGATGAGAAAGACAACGACAGTAAAATAGCTTCTACGAACTCTTCAACAAGACATACGAGCAACACAAGCAATATGAGCAATACAAAGCTACGAAGAGACGGCATCTTTGGTAGTGATGTAGGAAAGTTTAACCTGCGCGACAACACCTCCGATAATGGATTCAAGCTAATCGACTTTGCGGCGGGACGAAACATTGTTACAGCTAGCACGCGGTTCCCACATCTCGATATTCGCAAGGGGACTTGGAGAACTTCTGACCAATCAAATGTCAACGAGATTAATTACATTGCGATCTACGCAAGATACTCTTCCAGGGTTATGGATGTCCAAACGTTCCGAGGAGCCAACATCGACTCGGACCATTACCTTGTTGTAGCCAAGGTACGGTTGCCAATATCTCAAACTACGCCAAGACAAGCTTATATTGTGAAAAATTTCGACGTTAGACGGCTACAATCGCAAGAGATCGCCAAATCCTTTTCCGATTACATCTCTCTTAATTGCTTAAGAGGTCAACTGTAGCCTATATCCAATACCGGATACCAGTGGCAACACTGCCAAAAACCCATCAGTGATGCTACATCTGATGTGCTGGGTTTACTCGATCACCATAAATGTCAAACCCCTTGTTTAATAGCGATTGTCGCGAGCATATACAGCTAAGCAAGAAGCATACAAGGCTGTGCTGCATAGAAAGACTAGAGTTTCCCATTAGGCATATGAACAGAAGAGGTGGGACAAACACGTGCTTCTCAGGAGGAAAAAGAATGAGCATGACAAGTGCGGGTTCGAAAAGATTAGAGATGCTACTCCAGTAATGAGATTCAGAAGTTTTACCAAAAGATAAAAACAGCATGCCATAGACATAAGCTCCGAACCAAAGCTTGTAGAGATGAACAAGGGAACATTGTAGTAAAGTCGCAGTCGATGCTGAGAATTTGGAAAGATCATTTCTGCAGACTGTATAGCGGCGATGACGAACCAAATAGCGCTGTCAGGCAGAATCAACCTTTCAACATGGACTTTGTAGACCAATAATTCGATCCACCCGACCTGGATGAAGTGAAGATATCAATATCTAAGCTGAAGTCCATTAAAGCTGATGGAGCGAAAGGCCTGATCGCCGATCTCTACAAAGAGGCAGGTGAGGAGCACACATCAACTCATTTCTAAAATATGGTCGGACGAAAGTATGCCCGATGAATGGAACCTCAGCATTGTTTGTCAGATCCTCAAGAAATGAGACCCTCTGCACTGCGCAAACTAAAAAGCCATCAGTCTTCTTAACATCACGTACAAGACATCATTCGGCGTATTGTGTGAACGCCTGAAGCCGTTCGTCAACAACCTGATGGGTGCATATCAGTGTGGCTTCAGGCCAGGAAAGTCCACCATCGACCAAATATTTACACTATGGCAGATCTTGGAGAAGACCCATGAGCTTCAGATCGATACACAGCATCTATTCATTGATTTTAAGGCCGCGTATGATCATCTACGAGTATATCGCATCTATAGAGACGAGCTATACAGAGCAATGTCTAGCTTTGGCATCTCTGCCAAACTCGTCCGTCTGTGCAGAATGACGATGGAGAAT
Source organism: Volucella inflata (assembly GCA_928272305.1). NCBI lineage: Eukaryota > Metazoa > Arthropoda > Insecta > Diptera > Syrphidae > Volucella > Volucella inflata. The sequence goes on along the minus strand of OV743716.1, from coordinate 228,276,662 downwards.
GCACGCTGCTCCATCAAGGTCGGTAAAGATCTCACCGAGACCTTTGATGTCCAGAAAGGATTTAGACAAGGCGATGCGCTGTCATGCGATTTTTTCAACATCGTACTTGAAAGAATAGTGCAAAACTCACGAGCAAACACAAGAGGCACAATCTTTCACAGGTCCATCCAATTACCCGTATACGCCGATTATATTAACATAATTTGAAGAGAGCAGCGTGATGTCTGTTTCGCTTTTGCAAGTGATGCGACGGGAGCAGCGAAAATGGATTAAGCGGTCAACGAGGGCAAGATCATGTATATGCGCTATCAAGTAAAAAGGACACCCAACACCGACGTCTCGGGCAGAACTTCACGTTTGACAGATATGTCTATCTAGGCTCCGCTATCAATTTAGATAACGACAGCAGCGCTTCCTTCCTTCTTTTGGCTAAGACGGCAATAGACTAGCCAAGCCCTCTCTCGAACAAGAATGCTGAGTGAAGGGTGAAATACAACGACGAATTGCACAGAATGTAAAGGCCCAACGATTGAATCGGCTGGGTCGTGTAGTAAAAATTTAGCGGTGTCATGATGTACTTACATCAAGGTTCTCTTCTCACTTTAATGTAGAATTTATGATTTAGATTGAGTAAATGCTTCAGATTCCGAAAAGCTCAAGTGTGCCCAAAAGGATAGCGTCAGCGGCTACTATAAGGTTGAGACATTAAACATATTTTATATGTCAATCTATGTGATTTAAGGAAGAAAGACCACAGTTGATGGGTGTCTTAAAAGTTGAAGAATTCAGTCAAGAATCGAAAAGTGTTAGAAGTCTTATACTGTCGCATTTGGCTATAACCCAAAACAATAATTCGCGGAAGTCCCACTAAACTAAATAAGAAAACAATCCACACTGCAATTACTAACTAACAACCCTTGATCTTCGTTAATTGGTTTCAGATTTTAAATAAATTATCCAACTTACACAGCTGGCAAGTTGTACATAACCTGTTCTTCAAATGAACTCACAATACTTCTGAATATCTCCAAGTAAATCTGCATACAATTGTGTTTCCCTTGAAAAGAATCTCTCGGCAATAAGTTCCTTCTCTGACGTCATATTTGTCTTTGGGATTGATTTGACAAAGAAGCTTAAATGGGTCCTCTTGACATCACTCCCCATTTCCATCTAGAAAAACGAGAAACGATAAACGAAACTTCACTCTGGGAATTGCAAGCTATCTTTCAAATACGGACTTACTCGTTCGTCTTCCAGTTCCACATTTATTCGTAAATTATAGTACTCGCCCATGTACCCAACTAAATTCTCAGTTATTTTTTCAACCGTAAAATCTTGAATAGTCGTTACTCCCTCATTGTGATGCTTGCACGTATTCTTAAGATACTTTTTCACAATTTGCATGCATTCACTCTCGGTTATGATGTCAGACATTTCAATAGCCCCAGCTGAGTTCTAGCAGCGTGTGTGAGAAACTAATTTGCTTGCGATACAATCTTAATCGTTAAGCTGTTCTATTTTTACTCGCAAGTTACAATAATCGAATTGAATTCTTTCGCAGTCAACAGTGAACGAACCGGTATTGAAAGTGAACCCTGACTATCTACAATACGAGTACTTGTTGTGATTTAATCAGTAAAACACTCATTTACTGGGCGAATACGACTTGATTTGGTTTCGAATGTGAGAATATGCTTCCTCGTTGGCATAATTATCCAACCAATTGCACCTCGATGTTGTGAAATTTTACCTGCAGCCGATACTACAAGTTTCTTTGGATTTTTCTGTGTTGGCTACTTTTAACCTTCTTCCAAATGTTGTTTTTTTTTTTTGTTCTTCACTATATACAATACTAAGTGGGGTGAAAAGTAACCTCCTTCAATAAAGTCCCCTTTTAGCTTGATACACTTATTCCAGCGATTTTTCAACCTCTTGATCCCGTCCGAAAAGTAATTTTCCGGAAGGTCTGCAAAATACTCCTCCGTGGCGTCGATGATTTCCTCGCGTGGGCTGAATTTTTTATTGATGAGGCATCTTTTGAGATTTGGGAAGAGATAATAGTCCGAGGGAGCCAAATCGGGCGAATACGGTGGATGCGACATCAATTGGAGCCGTAAGTCATTGATTTTAGCCGGCGCATTGTTTTGCAAAAATAAAATTTTTCTTTGCTTCATGTGAGGCCGTTTTGCAGCGATTTCGGCCTTCAATCGCTTCAATAATGCACAGTTATACTCGCTGTTGATGGTTTTTCATTTTTCGAGGTAGTCCACGAAGAGTATGCCATGACAATCCCAGAAAACCAACGCCACAACCTTTCCGACCCATTAAGCCTCCCTCGGCCGTTTCGGAACATTCGTGCCGCTTCAGTCCATTGCCGGGCACTCATTCTGTTCTCTGGTGTGTAATAGTGGATCCAGGTTTCATCAGCAGTTACCAATCGACGCCAAAAGTCCGCCCGATTCCGTATCAGCAAGTCCAAACACTCTTTCGAAGTGCCCTCGCGTTCGTGTTTTTGGTCAGGAGTGAGCATGCGCGGCACCCAGCGGCAGGATAACTTTTTCATATGCAGAATATTGCCCAAAATATGGCGTGTGCGCTCAGTACTAATCTTTGTGGTATCTGCTAGCTCGCGCACCTTCACTTTCCGGTCAGCCAACACCATTTCATGTATTTTTTGGACATTGTCCTCTGTAACCGCATCGGAGGGCCTGCCGCTGCGGACTTGATCGGTATTGGAGTTGCGACCACCACGAAACTCTCGAAACCAATCTCGAAATGGTGTAATCTGACGGAGCATTAGCCAAATAATATTTATCCAACTTTTCTTTTGTTTCCTTCGCCATTTTGCCTCTCAAAAAATAATGTTTTATGAGAGAATGAAAATCGTTTTTGTTCATACTCAACATAATGCCAAACACGTCAACAACAATCAGCTGTCAAAACAAAATTAATGACAGTAGCGCACTGAAATTTGGCATGTCTGCCTAAATATGAACGGACTTCAAGGCACCATAACTTTTTTGGCAGTAGCAGCGCACTCTGTCGGTCAAGGAGGTTACTTTTCACCCCACCTAGTAAATACAAGGTGGCGGAAAATTGGCGGAAATGAAAAAAAAATGTTTTTGAGTGACAGAAATCTTTATTTGGAGCTTTACAATTTTTTCTGTAAAGTGGAAAAGATGATATCCGCCAAGTGGCTGCCGCAAGTGTTGATTTTGATTTTCCATGACTTTCCGCAAGATTTCCGGTGATATTTGTTCGCATTCCTGTCAAATATTCTCGTTAAGGGGTGCCATTGTCTGAGGCTTGTTGGCATAAACTCGCGACTTTAGGTAGCCCCAAAGAAAGAAGTCTGGGATGGTTAAGTCGGGCGATCTTGCTGGTCATGGCAAATCGCCAAAACGGGAAATTACGCAACTGGAAAAGCTTCCTTCACAATACCCATTCTGACTCGTACTGTGTGAGCGGTTGTACCGTCTTGTTGAAACCATATGTTTACCAAGCCCTGCTCACCCAATTCCGGCAGTAAGAAGTTTTTTATCATGACCCTGTAGCGTTCGCCAGTAAAGTGACCGTATTGCCGATAGTGTCCTCAAAAAAATACGGCCCAATAGCCTTCCCCACACGTACACTCTTTGCTGCGCAAAAGCGTGGAATGCAAGGTTTCGCTCGCGAAATAGTACAGGTGTAATGGCATGGCGCTTTCCCACGTGATTTTGTGCGGTAGTAAGAGTGAAATCATCATGAACGTCCGACATTGGTTCCGCTGGCTCTAAAAAATTCTACCGCACGTTCCAGTGAAAACTGTTGAACTGTTGTACACTCCAGCACGTTCAAGTTTCACGCGGAATTTCGCGTACGCTCCAATCATGTGCTTAAGCGCTTGCGTATAAAGGTTGCTAATCACTCCGCCCGAGTAAACGCCACACCACACAATTTTGCGAGTTCGTCGGCACTACAATTCCCTAGAATGCCTCTAAGTCCCGGCACCCAGCAAAGGTGGATGTTAAACTGCTCCGCCATCTCCATTAGAAATGATCGACAGTCCATGACTGTTCTTGAACTTAGAGAGCATAAGTCCAGGGATTTGAAAGCGGCCTGACTATCGGAAAAGATGAGGATATCCATTGCAGATATTACATTTTTCTTCAGCCAGGGCTTTCCTTGATTGCCAGAATTTCCACCTGAAACACACTACAGTGATTGGGGAGGCGGAAGGAAAGTGTAGGGTTAAGCTTATCTTTGAACTGTCGGTGTAGAAGTAGATTGAATTGTCAGCCAGGAAGGCATTTTCCTCCCACAAGGATCTGGAGGGAATGCTTACGTTAAAGCTCTTGTCAAACCATTGTTTGGTTATGGTGTACTCGTTGTTTTCTGGTAGGATTCTTAATGTTATTTGCCCACTGTGAAGTCGCTTTAAGGCGAATAGCTGCATCGGCGGCTACTTGTCTGCTATAAATGTCGAAGGGTGTCAGGTAAAACAGAGTGTCCAGAGCAGTGGAGGGAGTAGTGCGTAGGGCTCCGCTTATGCCCAGATATGCTGTTCTTTGGACTTTACTTAACTTCATGCAGTTCACTGCTTTGTCTAAGGCCGTCCACCTTATAACCACCCCGAAGGTGTGTATCGGTCTTATGACCGAGGTATATACCCATTGGGTGATGATAGATTAATAATAGACTCCTTTCGGACAACATGAGAACATTTACCGCTTTTAGGAATGAAAACTACATTTACTTTTCTCCATGACAGTGCTATGTGGGATAGTTCTACGCAGAACCTCATGATATTTTCAAGCGATGGCAAGATTATACCCGAGGATCTTTGTAGCTCGGCTGGATATATACCATCCGGCCCAGCAGACTTACAAGCTATGCAGTGCTGAGAGCAGTTTATCTCTTGTTATAAGGCCAGTAATTTTTGTCGCGGCTGCAATAGTTCGAGGTCGTCCATGAGCCGTCGCTGCTTCTTTCAAGCAGCTTGGCGTCGAAGGACTTGTTGAGAGGGTTTTTCTTAGTCGTTGTGCCTCAGAGGCTTCAGTGATTTTATCACAAAAGGACCTCCAGGATCCACGCTTTGCCGTCCTCAGTTCTTTTTTAAATGTTTTGAGGGATTCTTTATATCAGTCCCAATCCGACGCTTTTCTTGAGTTTTTGCTTTGCTGAGAAGTTTCCTACAAGCAAGTCTAAGCAGCCCCAGTATGGATGTCCACCAGTATGGCTTTTTCTTGCCTCTAGGTTTAATAAGAGGACAGGACAGACAGGACAGGCGTGAAGTGAAAAGTAAGCTTTATTTATAGTTGTAGTTTCTTGGAGGGGTAGGTAGATGTTCGCGGGAATAGGTTAAAGCATAGCATTTGTTGACATTAAATTCCAAAAAGTTTTACCTCCACCATATTCAAAACTTTTTTAAATCATCTTGCAAGGAATGGAAGTCAGAAGACAATGAAATCACTTTGGAAATACAGAGATTAAGATTCGTTAAACCGTGATTTTTGTCGTTAGTCGTTAGGATAAAGATGATTGGTCCAAGGTGACTACGCTGAGGAACACCAGATGTTGCTTTACTGGTGACGGGTATTGAGGATCTGAAGATAACTCTGTATTCTCGGTTTTTTAAATAGGATTAGTAAGGACTGAACAGTGACATCGACCTAGCCAGAAGAGTGAGGATCCAACGACTAAGATGGCTGGGTCAAGTAAAGCGGATGAACACCACTGCTCCGGTTCGAAAAGTCTCCGAATTCGCCGTTAGGAACAGCGCAGTAGAGAAAGATCGAGACTCAGGTGGCATACGCAAGTGGAAGGGGACCTCAGCAAACTTAGCGCGCGAAACTGGAGGCAGCTGACACAAGATTGAGCTAGATGGATACGCTTGTTGATTGAGGCCATGCCACAAAAGCAGGGGAACATCCATGTTTTTTGAGTTTGAAAATGATAAGTTGATGAGAAATTTTATCGAATCCCTTGCTGAAATCCGTGGAAGTTGAATCGACTTCATCACCTTCTTCTAAAGCACAAAACGTCCTCAAGGCGAACTCGGTTAGGTTGGTGGTGGTTGATTTACCTTTCATGAAACCGTGCTGATTTGTGCAGATAGTTGGCCTACAGTACGAAAGCGATTGTTGGTAGACTATGCTTACGAAAAATTTGGGTATGCAAGAGAGTTTAATTATAGGCCTCTAATTATCGACTTCGCCTAGCTAAAGTAACTACGATCGGGTTCAGGTGTTTGCTTAAAAACGGATTCGTTAAAATGACAGGCAAAAAAATTCACAATGGGTTTTGGGTCGCCAGAAGATTCACTAAGAAATTTGAAAGTAGATGGTAGTCTGACTTTGGACTTTTGGATTGGGCAAAACAGGAGAAAATTGACGAATCGAAAGTTGATGGGGGAAGATCAATATGAGTTGTCTTAGCAATAAAATCCAAGTTAATGTTGTTGATAAGGCTTTTAAGTTAGTTAAAGTCGGTCGGTTTTTCGGAAGTTAAATGAAAATGAATTTTCCGAATCGGCACATGTGTTGCTGTTTTCGTATGAGTATATAATTGACAGAGGGGAGAATGAAGGCGGTCTAGGGTAGAAAGAAAATGATCACTCCTATAAACGACACAGTTATCCGAATCGGAAGTGAAGACAAGGTCGAGACGTGAGTTAGTTAGGAAGTCCACCATCAATATTTCTATTTCGGAGGACGACTTAAGAGAGACGCCCATTTTAGGTGAGGAAGGTTGAAATCCCCTACTTAAATAATACTTTCTTCAGGTTGTGCATCATCGTTCAAAATACGAGTATCCACTGCGTAAACAACTAATCGATACCACTCAATGTATGAATGTAACAACAAAGTACATAAAGGCAGCGTTTGGGGAGTGTAATGTTGAAACGTACCAACTCAGATACTTCAGGTACTTCATACATAGAAATGACGTAAAGAGAAGTAATAGCAAGACGCGAGTTCCAAGTAAAACAGGTACAATCTCTCGAAAACGAAACTGCACCATCTTCTTCCGTCCCAAACAGAGCTAAGGGAAAAAACATTTCTGGCACTCCTTCTGTCAGTTGGTCTTTCCGCGCCGGAAGCCTGGATAAACCCAACAAAGGCTGCAGTTTCAGTGGCAGGTTATCGATTGAAGCGTCCAGGCACATGGACAAATACAAAATCAGCAGTGGTCTTACTCACACATTTATAAGGATGAGGCCGGTGCTACAACCAGCAAAAATCGTAGTTTTGGTCGATTGAAGTCGTTTTATGCGGTGAAATCAATGCTGAGAAACAACTCTGGTGGTAGATTTTCCCGCGCAAAAGTTACTTTCTGATGGACAGGTCTTGGATGTTATCGGTAGACCCACTTTCAAGAAAACCCCGAAGAAGATGAGACCTGGGTACTTATTATATAACGATGTCGAATTTACGAGTACCTATCCAATGTCTCGAATTAGGAATGCTGGCAATAACAACAAACTGAAAAACAGGGAACGCGAAGAATGTGTTAACTGCTAACTAGAGCAAGAAAGCTTGCATTCATGCAGATGGATGCGATATTGTAGCGGAGTAGCACATAGCGATCGACGGCGCTGAATGTCTTGCGGGCTCTGAACGCACCCATGAAAGAGCTGTCAAAAGAGCTCAAGAAAAAATTCATTCCATTCTTGATTTTTCGTTTGTGATAACATCATTCTCGCTTCCCGTCAAATTGTCTTTGCAAACTTTTGTAAAATTTATGAAATTAACTTTAATAAATATATTCGTGAATTATTCGAATGAGACTTTTCTTGAATATATTTATACGAGTGGCGTACGTATAATTAACCAGTGATCGCATCAGAGCATACGGTGATATCGTTCGTGTGTCTATTAACATCGACGCCAGCCTATACCGGCATATATCTCCACTAAGCTGAGCAACGCCTCGTAACTTAAGGGCACGGCAAGCTATCTGGCGGGTACAGGGTGATCAATGCCAGCTATCCAGCAGGCTCAGCGACTTACTCGTATTATATACATTTCGAATCACAGATCATCTAGTGGGCACCACGAACCAGCAGTTTCGTTCCACAATATGTTAAAAGAAAGTCCCTAAGTAAAGTTTTAAAGGAAAGGAATGTAGTTAAGTCTTTACAGATGGTTCCAAGCCCGATTTAGAATGCGGCGTTATTGTCTTTCTGGAAAGCTATATCGTGAGATTTCACTCCTTGTGTCTGTGGAAATCTTGTCTGTGGAAATCTTGTCTGTGGTAACGTATTCTGAATAATCGTTGAAGGGGACGAAACACTTGCCTTAACAAACCCTTTTAGGACTTCCAATCTAGTTCTACGGAATGCTATGAATCTTCAGCGTGTCTAACAATGGTATGACGGGAAATTAAATCTCAAATAAAACGTTCAGGCAAGGCTCAGAGGAGAGTTTTTCAGGCCCCGAATGTACATACGTTAAGCCTGCCTTCGTTCTCGGTAAAAGCTTCCATTAATAGTTGGGCTTAATATGAGCATAAATGCAGATGGAATGACTTTTCAGGTTCAGCAGATCAAACGAAAGCTTCTCGAAGTCTCTACAAAGTCTAGAGCTTTTCTGCTGTCCCTGAGTAGGAAACACTGCAGTCTGCTTACTGGAACCGTGAGGGGAAGCAATGCTTTTGCTAAGCAATTTAGTTTTCTATGCATATGTCACATAACATCCTGACGCACTTTCTGTGGGAGTGATGAGACATTATGGAGCATTACCTCTGTATGTGTTCGGCCTACGTCTACATTAGACTGTAGGTACTCCGGGCAGATGTTCTGATGGCCGAACGATTGAGATGTCTTAGTAAAGAGAACATGGAAGGAATTCCCAAAGAGAAGCCAACTTAAAATAAAACCTTGAAAATCGAAACTGCCTCCCAAGGTCCCAGATGATGCACCAATGGAAATACTCATACTCCTGCAGTTTTGTTAAAGAAAAGGAGCTCCTTTCAATGCTATGATTTAGCCATCTTTAAAATAATAACAATACCATCCGACACAAAGAACCATCATCATGTTAGGATGAATCATTGGTGCGATTTCCGTACGTATCTAGGTTACGGCAAACCAATAAATTCATCTACTAATTATGTGACATATTTCTAGAGTAATTCACTTGCCATCCAATCGACCGCCGACGACACACCACACTTTGGTGGCGCTTTACTGCGCGCCTGTTCAAGCTCTGACAGTTTTATTGTTCAACCTAATTGGATTTTAAACACTCGTATCTCAAAGTTAATATATCCGCTGCAGTTGGTATTTAATTGCGCGTTTTCCACTAACATGAAATGGGCTATTAATCATGACGTGTACGGATATTTCATTCTTAGATTCACGTAAAGTCGTTTTGATGGTCTCCACTATGGAGGGGGGAGAGTGCTTTGCCTATCAAGAAGGATTTAGTCGGTGGTTGCTTGGCATATCGCAGTTGAGATACTCTTACATATAATGCTTTCTGATTTATACTCTGTTTTGATAGGACTACACTCACGTAGATACAAATAGATCTGGAGGTTGAGGTCGACTCAAGGATTGAAGGAAAGAGAAGAAAGTTTTATTGATTTCTGTTCAATCTCAATCAATAGAATAGATAATTAATGGCGTTGTAAGTGTTAAGCATATCATATTTCATACAGTTAGGTGTATAATGCTGGAATCGACATCAATAACTTTCGTAGATTGCTCCGGTGTTGAGGAAAAACAACAGAACAGAAAGTCCCTGACATCAAAATCCTATTTTGCATCTCAAGAGTCAGAGGACTCAACAGTTTCATTTAGATGTTGCACAGCAAACAATCAACATTGATAGAATAATTGTGTAGTTAAGATTGAACGACAATCATAAATGCTTGACGCTTGGTTCAATTCAATTGACCATCCATTCGTGTGAGCGTAAAGTCACCTCTGGTTTTGTTTGTGTCGATTTGTTAGACCTCTTCGTTTGATTCTCATGTACTGAAACTGTTGGCTTTTCTGGGTGCAGCACCATTTTTTTAATTGGCGCGCTCAAGGGGTTATTAGCACCCTTAAAATGATTGCACACAGCGCGGTCGATGGCAAATTAGGGAGGATAGAAAGAGTGGTACCGATATACGTTGGTCTTGAATGTTTGGAGGTTATAATGACTCGGGAATAAAGAGCTCGGCAGGGCAGTCCATACGCGAGTTGTTCGGCTTAGGAAATAATCACGATATTTCAGGGTACGTCGGAAAGTGGGCTTGAGGGTGTACTGAGGAGCATTCATAGCGAGACGGGTGTTACGGTTGGAGGTTTGAAGGGACAGAATGCTACTGGCAATTTCAGCGGAGCACTGGTGGTGAAAATAGCTATGGAACAAGGTGAGGCAGGAGACATAACGTCGGTGGTCAAAGGTGTCAATCAACTGTGCAAAATTAGCATCACCTATAAGCTATCGCACGGTTGGAATCCTATCTAGTAGGCGCAAAGATGTCTTGGGGGCATCTGACCAGATGAGAGAATTGTACTCCAATTTTGGGCAATTGAAAGTCTTATATATTGAAGCCAGATCAGAGGGGGTTTCCTCGCTTGAGGAAACCTAGACATTTCGCAGCATTTTTGGCGACTTCGAATATGTGGTCATTCCAACGTAAGTTATCATTGACACACATACCGAGAATGGAAAGTTTTACGGTTTCGACGATGCAAGTGACAGCAGACAGCATTGTGTTTTGGAAGCATTAAAATCCACTCTGTTCCCCAATTGGTTATGCTGTTAATATCGGAATTTAATGAGCTTAACATACGTTACCGTTCCCGTTCTACAGCCGAAGAGCAGGGTTGTGAGTCCGGGAACGAATATGAAAAGCAGAGAGTACGGTCGTCAGCAAAGGAATAATTTGGATTAGTAGTAGCAGACAATAGATCGTTGATGAAAATTGAAAAGAGTGTCGGAGACAGAACGGAGCCCTGGGGCAAACCAGCTCTTATTTTTTGAATATCAGACTTGAAACCATCCAAGACAACCTGAATTGAACGTTTCGAAAGGTAATTTCTAATCCAATGAAGAAGAGAATCGTCGATCCCAAAAGCATGCGTTTTCGACAAAAGAAGCTGATGCCAAACTCTGTCAAATGCCTTAGAAATATCAAGTGCAACTATCTTGCTTTTGGCAGATTGATGTAAGCTTTGGTTCCACTTTTCGGTGAGTCATGCCATCAAATCACCAGTGGACCTGTCGCTACGAAAATCGTACTGCCGATCATTAAGAAGTTTTCGTGTTTCGAGATATTTCATGAGCTGACGATTTATCAGCGTTTCCATGACCTTGCAAAGAAGGCATGTAAGTCCAATGGGTCTGTAAGAGGAGATAGAAGAAAACTCGCCTTTTTTAGGGACGGGCTGGACAAATGCTATTCTCCATCTGCTCGGAAAGAGTCCTAAACTCACTCAAGTGTAGGGGGAGACAAATTACAATCCGGAAGCGTTGAGCTGGCTGCAAAGTGTGCAGCAAACCGTTTTGAACTTGGAATTGCAGTCTTAGTTGTGCAAGCGCCTATGCAAGTAGTAAAGGCTACTAAGGAGAACTAAAGCAAGAACTAGGAAATGAACTTGGAACCTAGAACCCCAAGTCTCCCTGGGTACAAACTTTTTAGAGTACACCGCCTGTGGGGCCTCACATTTTAATTTTTCCATAAAACTTCATTTTATTAGTTACTTCTTCTTTATTTTCAATTTGGTAACCATCTGTTTCAAGAGATGGTATTGATGATAGATGGTGAAGACCATAGTTATGACCTTCTGCTTTTTCTTTTCAGATTGCATTTGCGAACCAGAAACAGAAGAAACAACTGAAAACTCTCCCCGAATGCGGCAACTTCATTTAAATAAATTCACCGCATAATTAAAGTTTTCAAAACCTCCTCCAAGAAAAACTAAAGCAATCCCAAGGTTTCAAGTTCAAAAGTGAAACCATTTGCAGAACTTTAAGTGTTGCGACGAAAAACTTACTCTACACCACATTGTGCACAACATCCACCCCCTGTGAGGATATTGAAAGCAGAACAACAGAAGCTTATCCACCACATACAACCACACACACAGAAACTCCCTATCATCCTGTCCTAACACAATTATACCCAAAGGAAGGGTAGAAAAAAGTTGTCCAGTTCCTATAGGAGCAGCGCGCAACAGCGGGCACAAGTCGTTAAGCTCTCACGATAACAAAGTTACACAATAATGTGTCGGATGTTGTAATTGACCACCCCTAATACTGACCGGATATTTAGTGTTAATAGCTCAGAAGCTCGGGGGTGGATTCATTCCGACAACACCAACAACAGCAGCGGCAGCAGCAGCTTCACCGGTGGCAGTGGAAATCGTGGCAACCGTGGCAACAGCGGCACCGGCGACAACTACAACAACATCAACAACTACGAGTGCTGCGTTCTAAAGCAGAAAATGTCACTTGGGCGAGGGTACTTATCGCAACGACAACACTGTTCAATGCAACAGTAACTCCCATCGGTATCACCCCGAATTCGGATATTTCACAAAATTTTAGTGCTGCTGCGGCGGCAGGGAGTACGAGTACGGGTATCATCATCGCCGGTGGCAACAGCATTACGTACACTGCGATAATTCCCGGATATTCGTCCACCAGCTTCACATCCTCATCCGATGGCAGTGGGATGGGTATTGCTGGAGGCGGCACTGCGGCCGCTGCTGCCGTCAATGGATCCTCAAGTGTCACCACCAGTTCAACCACCAACTACTCCACATCATCAGAGAGTCATTTCAATAGCAGCAGTGAAATGCCCCAAATCCCATCGTACATTCGGACCACATCAATGTTCTTCTGCATTACAATTATGATCCTTGGGGTCATTGGCAACGTAATGGTGAGTTTTCACTCTTTCACTCAAAGAAGGAGGATTTACACACACTCCTCTCCTCCGGATGAGGGTTAAATGTTTCTTGTTTTTCTCTTCTTCTATTTGTACGAGTAGGTGCCAATAGTGATCCTAAAGACGAAGGACATGCGAAATTCAACAAACATATTTCTAACAAATCTCAGTATAGCCGACCTGCTAGTACTGCTCGTTTGCACCCCAACAGTATTAGTCGAAGTGAATACACGTCCAGAAACATGGGTCCTTGGACAGGAAATGTGTAAGTATGGATATCAACTAGAAACAGATGGATTAGCTTAATCGTGTTGCATGTACCTTCTTTTTTTTTATTTGTTTGTTACTGTTACACTTGTTATCGCAATCAGCTCTAATGTTAGTGTATCTTCTGGTGCAGATATTAATTTTGAGTGTCCCTGAGGGTGGGTTGCGCCAACATCTTCAGCAGGAGCTGTCCCTCGCCGGCGATTTGTACTTAATATGCAACGAGCAACACAATAATCAGGACTGCGGCATCCACTATCACAAGGTTTCCCAGAATCAGTTGGATTCGGCTTTGGATTTAGATTCGGATTCTCTGTCTGTATCTTGAAGTTGACAGATATTTATTTGTCAGTTGTGGGGGGAATCGAAAATGAGCGAGGGGTTGATGAGAAAAATTGTTGATACGTGCAGGATATTTTGCAGTTGCAAGTGTCGTTTGGAAGTGGATTAGATAAAATTGATTCTCCCAGAGACGGTTATGCTCCTAATGGCAATACTCTTGAGCGCGCTATTATACGAGTACATATAAATTGAAATGCGCGTCATGTACTGTTGGGTGTGCATCGAAAGTAGGAAAATCGGGGGAAAAATTTGCTGTCAAGTGCGTTTTATTGTAGCAGTGATGCGAATGTGATTTGTCAAAGGAGTCGTAATCGTATTTCGTGATAGGGACGAAGTGTATGCCAAGTATTTTCTGTGAAATTAAATTCTTCAGTTCGAAGTTGAAGCCTTGGTAATCCTTTAAGTGCCTTTGAATCCATCAATGATTATGCATTTGCATTCGACTTGTGCTCTGACAATAAGAGGATTATTGCTTCCTGCAGTGGATTTTGTAATTCCGATGCGGTTCGATTAGAAATGCATAATTCTGGCTTATAACTTGGAAGGCTAATTGATATCTTCGAGTTGCCGGGTTCAAATAATTGAAATAACATCTCTGATAGTTTGCCCTGAAGACGAATACCAAATCCTCTTACTTGGGCTTTATGGAGAAATCGGATTCCAAGTAATTCGAGAATTTGCCGATGATTCCTCTTCAGATTTTACAATTTCCTCAAGTTTCAATATGCTTCTACTGTTGGCTGTTCAATTTGAGAATTTTACTAAGAACTACTCTGGTATCTAGGATATGCCTGATTATCAGAATTCGTTCTCCTTTTGTGGAGATTATTTAACCAAAACTATTTTGAAGTTGTTGCAATGGCTACAATTGTTCAGTATGTCGCCCTGGATACGGGGAGTGTATTACATCTGTGCGCAGTGCAGAGTGATGCCTTAATGTTTTGATTTCTCGGTTAAGATTTGATAACTGCGTGAATTATGATATACATGTCGATACCACTTTACGCGACAACATTTACTGCCACCCAGTGAGTGAGCTCTAAAAAAGCGGCAACATTGCTCTAAATGATGTAAGAATTATTCGCAAGGAGAGATGGGATCGATAGGTCGTTTAAAAAGACTCTCGAATTGGCTCCTTCTTTACTTATAATGAAGTCTGCTTTAGTTACTATGCCTCTCTAGTCTGAGCGGTCCTCTACTGTCTTCAGTTGTGCATACGATATTGGCTGAGGTCGCTTTCTACTTACCTATATACTTGTGTATGTCCTCTAAGATAAGGTCATTCTCTACGGGATTGTTGTTCTATGTTGGAGTCAAAGCAGGCCGGTACGGGACCATACCGCAGCGCCATGCGTTCAAAGTGACCTAGCCATACATTTTTGGACGAGGTAAGCATCACCGTACGGCCGATAAAGCTCGTTATCTTCTCTATTCTCTATTGATGCAAAAGAGACCGAAACTACCCGAAGAACTTTTTTCTCGCAGAGCTGGAAATCATTTTTATCTGCTTTCTAAGGTGAAGTTTTCGACCCTAAAATCATGGTGACAGGGGTCGATCAGACTGTTTAGGAGTGTTCCAAGGCCTAGTACCTTCTTTATTATCGGAGAAACGGTGAGGAGGTTTCATTAGTAGGGCATACTTCCGTATAACCAAATTTTTGAAACTACTGCCTTGAACTGCTCGGCAGTTAAGCCAACGAGTCCATCAGATTTGTTCGATTTAAGCTAAGAAATTGGTTCATCTTTGTCAGTTTGGTCTTCGTCAAGATTCAAGGTTCACTCTGCCTGATGGTGGGATGTCGTCGTTCGTCATCACCTGTTAACAATCTGCGAAAACAATCTTTCCGAATTCTCAGCATCAACTGTGGTTCTACTATGCAGATTTCTGTTTCAGCCTTACAACTTTGGCTTCCTTGTTATATTTTTGAGTAAACCTTTGAAGCTTCAATCTTTTCTTATAGCACCTCCCCAAGACCTCGATCGAGCGTGTTTTGTATTCGTTGGTTGGGCCAGCTTGCATAAATGGTTTGGTTATTTATGGACACCATTTCCGCCACAAGATTGAAAAACACAGTTTCTGAATACTGACTCTAATCGTTAAATTCTTTAAAGCCAATTCTCCACCACTCTTTCACGAATTTCGACCGATATTTCTGCAATTTCGGGCTCAGAATTGCCTCTGAGCACGTCTAATATCGTTAGCTTGTTAGCCAGATAACCAATGAATCGACGTACTCGTAGCTCCAAAGAAGAAAAAACAGAGCTGTTGAATTGATCGAGCAAGGCTACCAATTGACTAGTCCATCTCTTGAAGGATCACCAATCTCTGATTTGTATAGCTCGATTATTTGGCCTGATTTGTGCTAAGTGGGCCCGTCCTTTTGAAACCATATCTCACCAATGATGAGTGCACGCAAGTTCGATTAACTATAACGTGGTAACCAACACTAAGGAAATATAGGGTCCAATGACGCCGCTGGCATGAAATAGTGGATATAGTGACGTCCATAAACACATGTGGATTGGGAAGCATTCACTAGCCCATATTTGTGAAGATAATTTTGCTGTAAAATTTGGAATCCGGTATAACCATTTCCAGAGATCAATTTAGGAAAGTTCGACGCTTCAAGCGGTTATCTATCTTTAGTTCTTGAGTTAATTTTGTCTTATACGGGTGTTGGTCGACATTCTGTTATTTGAGAAATGCCAAATTCCTGCGAAAGGCGTGAAATGAACACATTTCGGTCTCTGTCAGCAGATGCACGAAGTGGATACCTCGTTTGAACTGTATGTGACAATGTTGCCGGGAAGACATACAGCTTCAAGTTGTGTTTTTATATGTTAGTCTTGGGACTTAACGAATCACCTGTCAACGAGTAAAGGGCTCATATTTATTGTATTTCTAATTATATCTACGGGAATTGTTGCTGCGGAACTATTCTAACACGCTTAATGCTGGTGTGCCCCAGGGTTCCCGTTTTATCTCCAAAACTTTTTGGTTTTTGTTTTAGATACATGCCTCCAACGCTAAGTGACTTGAAGTCATGAAAGTAAGTAATAGCGTATTTGGTAGCCTCATCCGTCACCACAATCGTTGACAGTTTTATCAATCTTATTTGCATCTTTAAGAATCAGTTTACTTACTTCACTGGAGGTGGCGCCTTGGCTTTATCCAACAATCGTTTCCAGCCGGCTCGATCTTTTGCTACTTGCCTCCAGTTTCCCACGTAAAATTAGTTTTGGTCCCCTTGTACTTGAGTGCGCCACCTAAGTCTCGGTCATCCTCCACTGCTCTGTCCATCGGGGGCGGATTCGAAAACTTTCGGACCAAAGCGTTGTTGTCCAACTGCTCTACATGAAACAGCCATCTCAGTCTCGTTGGATCTTCACTCTTCTGGCTAGGTCAATGTTGCTGTCCATACGGTTCGTCGTTGTTTCTCCTCCCCCACTATGCAGGTGGGACCGAAATTCACCCAAAGAATTTTCCCCCCAATGCAGCCAAAAGCACCCTCAGCCATTTTTTATATTGTCCATGCCTCTCATCATAGAGCAGGACTGGATTTAAGTCTTATAAAGGGTGTTTTTTTACGAGCTTGAGAACTTTAAATAATAATACACGACAGCAATATTTTTGAAATGAATTTTTTATTGTTACAATCTGATAGATAATTTCATTTATTTATTTTTTAAATATGATTTTTAGCATATGCCCGCCGCGGCTACGAGTTAAATGGTCCATTCGATCCATCCAATTTTTCACTAATTTCTCCAATAAATCTGACCTTACGGCGTCAATGGTGGCTTGAATATTGGCTTCCAATGCTTCAAGAGTTGCTAGTTTGTCAGCATAAACCAATGACTTAACATAGTCCCATAAAAAGTAATCCGGAGGCGTAAAGCCACACGAACGAGGGGGCCAGTTAACAGGACCACTTCTGCAAATAAAGTTGACACCAAATTGATTTTGCAAAAAATTTATGGTTAAGCGCGCTGTATGGCAAGTTGCGCCATATTGTTGGAACCAAATGTCGTCGATGTTTATTTTTGGGGACAAAAAATCAATCAGCATGGCTCGATAGCGCTCGCCATTCACCGTAACGACATTTCGGCGTCTTCTTCAACACTTTGCGCTACAGCAGCAATATTCTCTTCGGTACGCAAATTTCTTTGTCTTGTTGATGGTTTTAAATCGAGAAGAGTAAAATTAGTGCGAAAACGATCAATAACTGCACGAATTGCTTGCTCGCTAGGCCGGTTATGTTGACCGTAAAATTGACGAAGTGCTATATGAACTTCACGAACAGATTTATTTTTCTCAAAGTAACTTTCAACAATTTGGAAGCGTTGTTCTGGCGTTAATCGATTCATGATGAATTGTCAAACCTTACTGAATCGAAATGTCAACGAAGTTTGGCATTGACAGCTGTCAAATCATAGACAACAACCATCGAATCTTTTCATCCAGCTAAGAAAATACCTTTTATATGGTTACTTTTATTATTCGAGAAAGTGCTTTGCTAATCAATTGCCATCTTAGGCCAAAGAAGCAATGTTGGCAAGAGTTATTCTTATTAAGCCTTGCTGCGGATTGCTCCGAGGCGCACGTTCACATTACGGAAACTCAAAACTTCTTGCTCAAAAAGTCTGGTTCCAACAACAAATCCGCATTCAAATAGGGACCGCTTTTGCCGTCGACATCAATCGCCTCAATAGGTCTCGCAGTAACTCATTAGGGGAAGTGAATGCTGCCGTTGGTCCATAAAGGGCTCATCCGCCGCCATGTTTTTCCAAGATACTGACTTAGTCTCGGAATCCCTACCGGCTTGAGCTCCAGATATGTCAAAGTAGCCCGGAGAAGGTCTTATTTCTTTCGGGATTGTTTTCACGATTGATTCCATCTGGGGATTTCATCCGCTCTCCCGTTTTTAGTGCTGCCGTTTAAGTTCAGCAAATCGAGTCTGGATAGACATCGAACAGTACCCGACGGTTACCACGTTGAGGTATTATAAGCACAATTGATGGGTATAAACAGTTGCAACACTGGATATCGCCAGGTTGACACCTCACCGTACCTACTCTATTTTTATAGCACTCAACCATCTGATCTAGTCTAGCTAAGAGCTATCCATATTTTGCTTGCGTCGATCTGTTGCAATTCTAGCCTTCTTTCATATTAGTCGTATATCTTGTCCAAAATTTTATTAATCTTGCCAAATCTTCGTTCTTCAATGGGACAGGAATGTGCACAAATCTTTCCTAGCTGAATACGTCAGTTCAAAAGATTTGGTGAGGGCACAGTTTAGGTTCAGCTTCCTCTTTCTATTGTTTTGTTCTGAGGTTCGGAGGAGAATTGATAGACTTGCTGGGCTCCTTAAAGAGTGTGTAGTTGATTTACTTGGATTGATGCTCTTCAACAACGCCGAAACCTCTTGCTCTGACCAATAAACTCTAGATATTCCTCCCCTGCCGAAAGTATCCTTGGCGCACCTATTGGTCTCGGGTAAGGCGAATATCGGCCGAGACCCAAATTTATTAAACTTTTGTACTCATGCAAACAGCTAAAACCATGTCATGTCGCCATTGATAGCTGTTCAAGAAGATCACTGGAAATAATGGCCAGTCTCTATCTATAAATGAGTCTGGTCAACCACTCCTACAATCTGTAAGGCATACGTTTTCATATTTAAAAGGCTTTGTATGCAAAATAAAGAGCTCATTCACATTGCATTTGAATTGTAATGACCAACTCTAAGATTGTTCTTTGATGTGTTCCCCGGCCTGGATGAGAATTGCCGAGATTTTAGAACACTATATAGTGTAACAGTGTTTTGCCACCTAATGCCAGCGATGATTTGTAGCCACCCCTGAAATACAATATCGGAAAGTTCTTAACATTTTATCAAGCGCATCTTGTAGCAATTGCAATACATCCACATGTTGTCCTTCTGGACTCCACTGACAAGAAAATATTGAAATTCAAAAGTTGCATAATTGTAAAATATGAAAACGATGTTACCGTCGCAATAACAATAAAAGTAAATATAGGAAAATAATGTAGCGAACGTCTGGTTATCTATGCGGAGGACTTTTTGAGGGGATTACTGGATTACTTATTCGTACTACTGTAGGACAGAAATGCAAATGAAGTTAAGGCTTACATCTAGTTAAAATCTCGTTAATTTTAAATATTAATGTTAAACTTAAATAGAACATCCTCTAACCCCTATGTAACTCTCTTACAGACAATTATGGCTGCCTTTTTGAGTTAAAAGGTAAACATAATAAAGTCAAGGACATGCCATCGACTCAAACGAGCACAAGCAAAAGAGCTCTTCAAATCCTTTTATTTCCTTTTTTTTTTTTGAATTCCTTCCTTCATTCGGAATAATTATTTAAATGAATTTGGGGGTTAATCGAGGGAAAAGTCTACCAGAAGAGGAGACTCTATGTTCTGATGACTCTCGACTTTACAAGGTGTACTGAGAAATTGCCATAATATCACCGTAAGGACATGAGAGCAACTTTAAAGATGTTGCCAGTGGGGAACGAGAAGGAATTATGTAAGATAGAAAGGTTCCTTGCAGTGCGTGCTCCCATTTGTGGATAAGTAAAAAATTGGAATCGATTTGTGATAAAGTGAAATATTTTCTTGAGTTATGTACTCATATCTGGATAAATGTTATCATCGTCATGTACTTGGAGGAAGACCTTGTGCGTGGAGGATTCTGTATAGAGCTACAGGCTGTGTTTGGAATCAGTAATGATCTGCTGGAAACCTCGGGGGAATTCTTAAAATAAATGACCACACTCAAACTTAAGTTGATAACTCATTTTTGGAAGTCCTGAGGACAGTTCGACTAAGGACATTTTGAAGAAATGCGAATTTCCATTAAGGTTTATTGATTCAAAAATGCCTTAGAAGTTAAATATTTGAAATAGTATCCAACCCCTTTTTAGACATTTTTTATAGTGACAATTATTCTCAAGTATATTTTATATATACCTTAAAAAACCCTCTAAGTGAGCTAGTCAGGTCATAGTTGTCGTCCTTGGCCGCTGCTACTCAGGCACCCCACCTTAGAAGTAGTTTCTTCTTATGCAACATCCCTCTGATGTAGTCTTAAACACAGTAACACCACACTGCTTCTTTTATCTTATCTTTGCTCATAGATTCTGTAAGCAGTCCTTGTTTAGCGTCGCAAAGTTCTTTATGCTTCTTATTTTGCTGCATCATTGGTAGTGCTACATCATTTTTTTAATGATTTACGTCAATGAATGTGGACGCAGTCTGTACTGGATGTATGGCATCAAGTGTTTAAGACCCTTTTGGACATCATACAATATCTCTGCACCCATCAACCGCCCTCCCCGTAGGACTACCGTTAGGTACCACATCGCTTGGTTAGATAGCAATTATCTATTCTGTATTCTTCGGATCTTCTCAAGTTTCCAACTCTTCGCAGCACGTACTTCATACGCACTTTACATAAGCGAACGTTTCCGTCTTCATATTATAATCAAGCAGAACCACTAAACATGGCAGGTTCCTCCTGTCTTTTCTGAAGCGGCATCATGCCCTACATGCTCCGATGGGAATCAGCTTGCGATTCCACCTGCCTAATGTGGAACTTCCCCTGTTGAGATATTGCTTCTGATGCGGCCCTTTCTTCCTCGTTCACCATTTAAGCCTCATTCGCAGTTATGTCCGAGATTGTTTAAAAGCCGCTAATACCTACTCCTCAATACACAGAGACTCTTCTTTTCTTTTTTTTCTTTTTTTGACTGCTAATGCAATCGCCCATGTCGAAGCAGTGTTCTCTTATATAAGGGACGAACTGACGATTCTGAACCGAAGCAACTAGCAGGCATATCAGCGACTCCGACTCCGATTGTGGATAGCATCCAAAGTAGTGCTGCCAAAATCAGTGATGCCTCTTTGCTGGTGAACTCGAGGTGGGCCTTGAAGCGCAGTCCGTTATCGATCAGCACTTCATTCAATTTTAGTCGTTTTTTTCACATACGAGTAATTGTTTTGTTTTCGACTTGGAAGTTCGCGGCTTTTCGATAGTTATTAGGGCACCCTGAGTCTTGAAGTCAGCTAGTTCCAGACCGGCAGACTCAAAATAATCGCTGTTATTTATAAAAGCACCAAAGAAAAAGGCGTGGTACGACTCGAGCTGTAAAGAGGCTGTCAGGTTGAGAGAAATGTTTTTTCGGTCCTATAAGACCAACCCGACAGAGGAAAACTGGAAAAAATTCAAACGAGCCAGGAATGACTGCAACGCCTTTCTTAAGCGTGTGAAATTCTATATGACCAAAAACTGAGGCAAAAAATACTACAATGTCCCAAAGATAGTAAAACTTGTTGGTCGTTCGTCAAAAACATTAGAAATTCTGCCTCATCCTCCACCCCAACGCTCATTTACAATGACATTCCAGCTGTCAGCTCCTTGGGCAAGGCCAATCTGCTTGCTGCACACTTTGCAGCCAGCTCAACGCTTCCGGATTGTGCTTTGTGTCCGTACAAGGTACTTAAGGACCTTAACATCCACGAATCAGCTGGTCCAGATGGTATATCTCCCCTCCTTCTGAGGAGGTGTTCTTCAACGCTGGCAAAACCACTGCGTAAGCTTTTCCATCAATCCTACTCTTTAGGACTCTTTCCGAGCAGATGGAAAACAGCATTTGTCCAGCCCGTCCCTAAAAAAGGCGAATCTTCTTCTCTCTTCTCTTACAGACCCATTGCACTTACGTCCCTTCTTTCCAAGGTCATGGAAACGCTGATAAATCGTCAGCTCATGAAATATCTCGAAACACGAAAACTTCTTAATGACCGGCAATACAGTTTTCGTAGCAACAGATCCACTGTTGATTTGATGACATGTCTCACCGAAAAGTGGAACCAAAGCTTACATCAATCTGGCGAAAGCAAGATAGTTGCACTTGATATTTCTGAGGCATTTGACAGAGTTTGGCATCAGGCTCTTTTGTCGAAAATGCGTGCATTCTTCTTCATTGGATTAGAAATTACCTTTCGGAACGTTCAATTCAAGTTGTCTTGGATGGTTTCAAGTCTGATATTCACAAAATAAATGCTGGTGTGCCTCAAGGCTCCGTTCTGTCTCCGACACTCTTTTTAATTTTCATCAATGATCTTTTGTCTGCTTCTTCTAATCCAATATATTCATTTGCTGACGATAGTACTCTTTGCTTTTCATATTCGCTCCCGAACTCACGTCCCTGCTCTTCTTCTGTTGAACGGGAACGGCAGCGTATGTTAAGCTCATTAAATTCCAATATTAACAGTATAGCCAATTGGGGAACTACCAACAGAGTGGAATTTAATGCTTCCAAAACACAATGCTGTCTGCGAAATTCAAATACCCAGCCATTATCCATGAATGGCACTTGCATCGTTGAAACTGAAAAATTTCCCATTTTTGGGATGTGTGTCCATGACAACTTACATATTCGATGTCGCCAAAAATGCTGCGAAATATCTAGGTTTCCTCAAGCGGTTAAAGAAATTGTTCACCCCCAATTGGAGTACAACGCTCACATCTGATCAGGTTCCTCCATAACATCTTTGCGCCTACTAGATAGGATTCAAAACCTTGCGATACAGCTTATAGGTGATGCTCATATTACCCAGTCGATTGACACCCTTGACTACCGACGTAATGTCTCCTGCCTCACCTTGTTCCATCGCTATTTTCGCCACCAGTGCTCCGTTGAAATTACCAGAAGCATTCCGCTTTTCAAACCTCTCACCATAACACGCGCCTCGCTATGAATGCTCATCAGTACACCTTCAAGCCCACTATCAGACGTACCCTGAAATATCGGGATTCTTTCCTAAGCCGAACAACTCGCTTATGGAATGCCCTGCCGAGCTCTTTATTCCCGAGTCATTATAACCTCCAAACATTCAAGACCAACGTACATCGGTATCCCTCTTTCTATCCTCCCTAATTTTCCATCGCCCGCGTTGTGTGCAAACATTTTAAGGGTGCTAATAACCCCTTGAGCACGGGCAAATTAAAAAAAATAAATAACAAAAAAAAATCCGTTGTTATTTCATCAGCAAATTCGATCACTCTTTCGACTGTTAGTCGCAGAACTCCATCCTACATCTTGGTTAAACGAAACTCACGCAAACGCTATTTATTCACAGCCATCATCAGTATCATACTTTAGCCTCCCCTTTTAATAAAACTCGATTTTTTTAAGCTAAACTGATGGACTGACAGAGCTACATTTTCCCCAACTTCAAGCAACCGGCCATACCTCCGCCTAGCATCAAGTATACGTCTACAGAATATGCTAAGTCGTTCTCTGGCATATGCGCCGTACTTGAAGCCACTTTGCTCTGGGTCTTTATCAGTAGGGCATCCAGTATTACCGGCTATTCTTCTGGGTATAGCTGGGCCGCACCCTGTAGAGATTACATGGATTGGCTAATGTTAAAGGGCCTTCGCAGATTCTTATAAATCTGTTCAACATTTCAATGGATAATCTTTGTCGAAAAATAAGTCTTGCCGCTAAAGTCCTGTCCATTTCTGTTTCACCGTTTTTGCCCAGGCTAACATCCAAGGATGCGAATGTCTCAGTGAGTGGTTTTGTTTTACGTTCATTATACTGCTGCCCCAATCGGTAGTTCAACTTTAAGGGGACCGTCAATGGTAAATTGGGAAGCTCATAGCCTAGAGGTAAAGAGTTTATATGAAATATTGATAAAATAATGGCTAGGTGACCGATTGTCTGTAGGGCATGAATCGCCAAGAACTATATTCCTTTCATTTTTTTTTCGAGGTTTTGTCTTTCCAGCTACTCCGTTGTTAGGTTCACTTATTAGAGCTCCTTCACAACTGTGGCAGATGACCTTTTAATGGGTTGACTTTCAAGATCCCAAATTTTCCGAACGGCTACAAGTAATGCAGTCGCGGGACCGAAGCAGACGCTTCGTAGTAGAGTTCTAGTCGGCATAATGGAATAACTGCTTCCGAGAACTATTAAACAACGAAGACACCCCAGACTTCGCTGTCAGCCAGAACGAACCATTAGATTTTCTCGACGAAATCTCGAACTGAATGATGTAAAGATCGTCAGTTTGTCTCGTCATCAGCGTGTAAAAGTTTTTTCAGGCAGTATTTTCTGAACACTTGAAATCTTTTGTTATAGATCTGATTGACACCTAATTGTACAGCACGAATATATTGAGGTGGATTCTAAGAAACACTTTAAAAAGAAGGTCCCTGTCGATACTCACCACCTCATTGTTGTTTTTTCCAAAATCCGCACAACAGCATCTGTGGAAGCCAAGATATGGGTGCTAACGTTGACATCCTTGTTAAGTATGATAATTGTTCTTTTTTGACGATGGAAAACGCTCACTGCCCTGTTAAAATTGTTAAAGTCAAGAGGGATGTGGGCGAATTTTCAACTATCATCTGACTCTGTACAACTCCTTACAAATACCCGCGGCGTTAACATTATTGACAATACTCAGCAATCTGTCTTTGGTGCATGGGAAAATATAGAAATGGAAGTGGCAAAATAGGGTTAGTCGTGAATGAGGAAAAACCTGCTTCTTTGGCTTAAGAAAGCAGTTAGGTAATAATGCTTTGTCGAGAAACATTTAAGGGATTCAATCATATTCTTAAGATTCCAATTCTGCTCTGTGGCGCAGAAATATGGATGTTAGCAAGGGGAAACACTCCGACCCGAAAAGCCTCGATTCCCTTGAGTATAGAT
The DNA here is from genome assembly GCA_928272305.1 of Volucella inflata. NCBI lineage: Eukaryota > Metazoa > Arthropoda > Insecta > Diptera > Syrphidae > Volucella > Volucella inflata. The sequence continues at coordinate 228,251,429 of OV743716.1, read as the reverse complement.
AACATACTTGAGGAAGGTTCCTTAGTTGACGCTCTCAAGTGGAAGTAGCCCTTAATCATCTTTGAGTCCCTTAGCTTAAAGTTGCGTAGAATGGAGATGTTGCAGATCATATACACCGGTGACGGTAATAATATTTTGGTGAGTAAGCAAACTGCATAAAATGCTTGTAACCAGTCTTTATAAACTCAAAGGATGATTCAGGCTGATGTTCTCCTTGTAGAGATCGCTGAGCAATTCGACATTTACCTTTGTATGGTTAAGAGACATAAGGACATTCCAGCAAATTGTATGACCGATAAATTTATCAAAGAAGAACTTGCGCTGCGTTATTATATTGTACCATAAGAAGGTGTACATTCAAGTAGTTCCAAACTAAATAGATTAACCCAAACGCATATCTGGACACACTCTGAGTGTTTGACATCTATTAACTAAGGGCCCCTGTATAAACACTTCATTGGACACACTTAAACGATTTTTTTTAGAAGCTGCAAAGGCGAGAGTGGTCCGCTTTTAGTTCTTTAGCATACGCTTTGCTGAAAAAAATTTAAGAAAAAAGTGTTTATTTAGAAGCATTCTACGATAACAGTTTAAATGATCTCCGCCTTATCCGTAGCTACAATAGGTAGAACAATATATGAAAACCGTGATTAGTCTATTCGCCGCCATTCGTAGCAATTGGGATTGTGTAACTCGGCTATGTGGAAGATTTTACACAGCGATCTTTATCTAAAACCTTAAAAAATAGAGCTCGTGGAAGAATTGAAACGGAACGACTTGTCACAGCGTCTAATTTGCGGTGAGTGGGCCTTAAAAAACCTGGAGGGAGATCATTACTGGTTGGATGGGTATGTTCATAAACAAAACTGGCGTATTTGTTCCGATGACCAACCTCAGACAATTCAAGAGCTGTTTATGCACTGTTTGCAGAGATTTATGGTTATTAGCGAGATACAAACCAACATAATCGAAAAGTGACTTAAAATTGGACTCTCTCTTTGGACCACTTAAAACGTGGTCGTGGTCAACATCCGCTCTACATGATCCAGCCATTTCAGTCCACACAGTTCGTCAATGTATCTCCTCCTCCACTCACCGTCAATGCAGACGGAACCGAAACAGCCAAGAGCACCCTCAACCATTTTTGATAATATCCATGCCTCTGCACCATAAAGCAGGACTAGGATTATTTAAGTCTTATATGAGGAAACTTTTCCTGTTCGAAAGTGGGCTTTGCTAGTCAATTGCCTTCATAGCCCCAAGAAGAAGCGGTTGTTAAGAGTTATTTTTCGTTTGATCTCAGCGTTGGTATCGTTGTCTAAATTGATGGCTGAGCCTAGGTAGACAAAGCACTTAACTAAGTGACGTTCTATCCTAGAAGTCGGTGTTAAGTATCCTTTTTGCTTGACAGCATATACTTGGTCTTGCCCTCATTGACCGCTAAACCAATTTTCGCCGCTTCCGTCTCAATACTCGCGAAAGCGCCACTGACATCATACTGCTCTCTTCCGATTATATCATTATCATCGGCGTATGCGAGTAATTGGACGGACTTTTGAAAGATTGTGCCTCTTGTGTTTACGCTTGAGTTTTGCACTATTCCTTCAAGAATGGTGTTGATGACAGCAGTCTAAGTCCTTTTTTGACATCAAGGGTCTCTGTGCGATCTTTACCGACCTTGATGGGGCAGCGTGCATTCTCCATCGTCATCCTGCATAGACGGACGAGTTTGACAGAGATGCCGAAACTCGACATTGCTCTGTATAGCCCGTCTCCATAGATCCTGTCATACGTGGCCTTAAAATCGATAAATAGGTGGTTATCGATCTGAAGCTCATGGGTTTTCTCCAAGATCTGTCGTAGTGAAAACATTTCGTCGATGGTGGACATTCCTGGCCTGAAGCCACACTGATATGCACCCACCAGGTTGTTGAAAATGGCTTCAGGCGTTCGCACAATACTGTAGATAAGATCTTATATGCGATGTTAAGGAGATTGATGCCTCTGTAGTTGGTGCAGTTCATAGGGTCTCCTTTCTTGAGAATTGGACAAACAATGCTGAGGTTCCATTCATCGGGCATACTTTCGTCCAACCATATTTTACAGATGAGTTGATGTATGCTCCGTACCAAGTCAACGCCTGCTGCTTTGAAAAACTCTGCAGTCAGGCCTTCCACCCCTGCAGCTTATGGGTCATCCATGTCAGGTGGATGGAATTTTGGTCTACGTCGTTTGTTTCACTATCGTCGTTAAACAGTCTACAGATATGATCTTCCCAAATCCCAAGCATGGACGGCGATTCTACTACGATGTTTTCTTGTGCATCTCTACAGACTTCGGTTCGGAGCTTGTGTCCCTGGCACGTTTCTTTTTACATTTTGGGAAAACTTCCGAGTCTCTCAATCTCCTTGAATCGCGCCTCTCATGCTCTTTCTTTTTCCTTCTGAGAAACCCGTGTTCGTCTCTCCTCTTCTGCTCATTGAGCTCGTGAACAGCTGTAGTCTTCCTTTGCCGCATTGCATGGTTTTTGCTTAGCTGCATGTGCTTCCCAGCATCAAGACAATTTCATCTGTATTAAAATATTTGTTGTTTCGATGTAAATAAGACAATTCAATTACACTTTTTTCTGCATGAGCAATATTAACTATTAAATCCCAGCTAAACCAACACCTGTTCACTAATTTTAATTCCCTCCCATCAGCAGCACTTTTCAGGGGGAAAAGCACTTTACTCTGTCGTTGTTTTAAGAGCGCATTCATTGCATTCAGGTCCAACACATTACATCGTACATCCTCCTCATGCACCATTCATCATGAAATGGGGGCGCTCTAATCCTTTTCATTTGCAAGGATTACACACGCTTTCATGAAGCTCAACTAAAGCCCTCATGTCTGCATTCATTTTGAGTTTTTTTTTGTTCCACGAAAGAACAAAACCCCACACTTCCAGAGAGAGAGAGAGAGAATAAATGAAACAAGTCCTCTTTAGAACAAATGGCCAAATTAAAGGATCCCAGAAGGATTAAGCATTGCCTAGACTTTACAAATTCATTACGAGAACTACCCTTTCGGTTGTGTTGTGCTCTCTTGTGATTATGAATGGCCACAGTGAAACCACTCTACAAACAGTCATACCATCCACATGATGTAAAACCTTCTAAATGACATGTCGTATCGACCTCTTCTTACGGCCCATAAACATCAACCCATCGACATAATGTTCGAAACGTTCCTTTCAAATAAATTTCCTTTCAATTTCCTAATTTTATCAGATATCAAGTGCTATCGAGTGACTAAAGGTCCTTTGCCCCAGGACGTCGCACGTGGCATGAGAACTAATTCTTTTCGCTCGATAAAATAGATAAATTCGCTGGAAACAGCACGCATGAGAGTGAAGTACTCGTATGTTTTCGGGTTGCTTCTCACATCCTTGTGTGTGGAAGGATTGATGACAAGTTTTCGTGTCTAGGCTTTGTGAATCTGAAACTATTAACACACTAAATTAAAGGCCAGATTCAATTGGAATTAACCCAGATTCCATGGAGTCCTTTTTAGGCAATCACATACCGCGCAATCATCACCATGGCTATCATCCCCCTATCATCATCATCGCCATCCTCAACCTCATCATCGTCGTCGTTGTCGTCTTCATCACCATCATTATCTTCTCGTCTATTTATGTATCCTCCACACTCGCTGGCTTCCTTACAAGTGTCCAAGTCCACAACTTGTGTTCTCAGACCTTGGGGTGGTTCCCTCCTCTTCATACACTGATTTATGCCCTCTTCAACTCCCACAGAAATCCCTTAGATACTCCAAGTACCCAACGTATAATCAGTCGATTTGTGTTTATTTACAGGTAAAGCGGTGCCATTTGTTGAATTGACTGTCGCCCATGCCAGTGTGTTAACCATTTTGGCAATATCCTTCGAACGATACTATGCCATTTGTGAGCCACTCAAGGCCGGATATGTGTGTACGAAGACCCGCGCCCTTCTCATTTGTGTATTCGCTTGGGGTGTAGCAGCCCTCTTCACCAGGTAAGCATGTATCCGTGTATCCGTGTATCCGTGTATTTGTATGGATGTTATCTGTGACTCTATTTGATGTTTTCTGCAGTGCATTGGCTGAGTAACTTTTTAGTTTGTTTCGTGTGCTTTTTATGGTTTAACTTTTGACTGTTTAGAATATTTTTGAGTCGCTTTTGTGTTTCCGCTTTAATCAACTTTGTCATTAAATTTGGAAGAACTTTTTTTTTATGTTGTGTTCGAAAACTTCTCAGTCATCAGTCATCAGTCATCGTATACGTATTACTCGTAGTTTGACGCAGTCATGTTTCATTGCGCTCGAGTAGGTTGTTACAATGGAGTTTATCAAAATGTCATTCGCTGATGAATTTCCGATCAATCACTGCTATGCTGTGCTCGGTTAATAGAAAACATATAACAGAGGTCAGGGGTAGTGAGTGTACTTCGTTGTTGAAGTTGAATGGGATTTCTCTACTTGAGCAAAAAGTTTTTCATTTTTTTTTTTTTGACAATTTGTAACCCTCTAGACAGATACGAGTGCTCTATCATTTTCAATTAAAACGAAAACATGGACAAGTACATACTGGTCACCACTGAACACGAACACGAATGAAAATGATAGCCTAACCGAGTGTACATGTGATGAATACTTACGATGTAGCTTTATCCATAGCAGAATGGTTTAAGTTTCGCTCACTATATTGGTTGAGGCCCTCTTTCAGCTGTGCATGTAAGTGATATCGCAACCAAAAGGAGTAAATGCACGTCAACCAGGAGCATCATAATCAAAATACAACCCCGTATCCTAGCCATCCAGTCGCTGTTCTTTAAGTAGGTTAATGTCACTTTATAGATTTATTCGCTTTGGTACTTTGGGAAGTACCGTGATCCAGCTCTACTGTAAACCAGAGCTCTTCAGATCTCCAAGATTCAGTAATTCATTTATCTCTTTAATTTGTGATACTGCGATTTTGTACAAATCACCCCTTGTTGCACAGATGAAGTTGCCTTAGGGCGCTTGCCTTAACTGTGTTGTCACTAGTGGATGGATTTAAAGAGACTCCGAAATGAATTGGTGGTATACATTTACCTAACATAGCCTGGTCTATTAGAGCAATATATTTAAGAGTTAACCTTCCGACTAGTTGTGGATTATTATTTCATTCAAAATTTCTGCCTCGACTGGCTTCGCAGTAGGCTATCCTGTCAACCGAATTTTTCAATACATTTTCGATAGTTTCGGCTCCTATTTCGCAAAAATCTTGACAAATATTGGGTCTATAACTTAATTCGTGCGGTTTTTTTTTCAAAATTTGAAAGTTTATTTAAGAAAAACATGTGAAATAGTATTATTCAAAGTATTGCCCATCTGAAGCTATGACTTTTTTCCATCTTTCTGGCAATTTGTGGATCCCATCCCAAAAGGAATGAATCAAGCCAATTTTTGATATTCTGCTCTGACCCGAACAAATGGTAGTCAGAAGGGGCAAGGTCTGGGCTATAAGGCGGGTGGGGTAAGACTTCCCATCCACTGTTTTCCAAATAGTTCTTAACCGGAATAGCAACGTGGGGCCGAGCGTTGTCATGATGGAAAATTATTGCCTCGTGTCTAGTCGCATATTCCGGGCGTTTTTCAGCTACTGCTCCCTTCAAACGGATTAATTGTGTTCGGTAGCGTTGTCCATTGATGGTTTCACCCGGTTTTAGCAGCTCATAATACAGCACACCCATCTGATCCCACCAAATACAGAGCATTACCTTTGCGCTATGGATATTCGGCTTTGCCGTTGATTTGGCTGATTGGCCGGGTTTCACATATGATTTTTTGCGCTTGGGGTTGTCGTAATGGATCCATTTTTCATCACCAGTAACAATCCGATGCAAAAATGACTTCCTTTTGTGGCGTTCCAGCAGCATTTCGGACATGCAAAACCCAACGCCTTTCGACGTCTCTCGGCTTGAGTTCATGTGGAACCCAATATCCTTGCTTTTAAAAATTTTGAAATGGCTGCTTGAGTGACACCCAAGTTCTTCATCTTCAAACTTTTTTGGCTGCCCAAGACTTTCAACGTCTTCCAAGCCAAAATCACCACTTTTAAATCGTGCAAACCACTTTTGGCACGTAAGCTCGCTAGCGCATGTTCACCATAAACTTCCACCAAAATACGGTGACTTTTGGCAGCAGTTTGAACAATGAAGAAGAACTCCCCACAAAAACACTTTTTCAGGTACAAAGTTCGACATATTTGAGTGAAAAAAAAAAATTGTTGTTTACGCTTCAAATGAATGACATATACTGAAATGATGTACAATGACAGTAGCTTTCCAACGCATGTTCCAATGGAATAATACAAGTTACGCCATCTCTTAGCAAACCGCACGAATTAAGTTATATACCCAATAGTCCAATATGGCTTGAACCATAGAAAAATCGATATCATGCCTAGGAAGCCCTTTCCATTGACTCTAAAGTTTCTTCCATTGTCTTCTTGGATGAAAAATGAGCCAATGATGCCTCATCAAACAGTCACACGCTCAGGATGCATTGGCTTCTCTACGACTACATGCGGAGTTTTTGAGCCTCAAATACAGCAACTGTGCTTGTTTAAATAGCCGCGGTAATGGAAATGCGCTTAATTTAAGAAGATGATTTGGTGAACAAAACTGCCTTAAATAACGAGCTGCTCTAAATCTAAACGGAGAAGGGATAACGGAGCGGGTGGTCATTTTGCTTCAATTCCTAAGTCAATTGGACCTTGTCGAAAAATCCCAGATCTTTATGCAAAATTCACCTCAGGCTAGTGCGATTGAAGTTCAGTTGCTGGGCTTAGACGCATACTCTCGGCATGAGCTGAAACATTCTCCATTGAATGCACAGGACGAACGTGGTAATATGTTAAGTTATCAACCGGTAAACCAGTCTCGCGAAATCCCTACACCAAACTTGCGAAAAGTTAGTGCATGAATCTCGTACTTTATCGGCAACGCAGCATCTATTTTGGAAGTAACTCAATTAACCCGAAAATTTAGTAAAATAAGTTTCTGTCAGTTTTTCGAACGCATAAGAGCTGTCAGTGTCAAAATAACAAATAATTCAAAAAGAAACCAACAGATGGCCAATCGTTTACAATGCCGTTTCTTCGTTGCTTTCTTAGGCTGAATCAACAGTGGTTGTAAGAAGTGATTTAACTCAAATTCCTTTACTACGTCAAGCCTATAGATTTCTATGTATTTACTTGTCTGCCCCTCCTTGTCAATGACAGTCTCATATTGTCAATTTTGTCAGAGTAAGCTAGTATAGGTATTGGACTATTACTTCCGCATGGCATTGCGCCACCTTGTCAATGGTCTCAGTAGTCCCGCTGATATAAAAAATTCTGTAGAGTCTGCCTGGTACAGCCCTCTTGGTCTTTAGTTCAGAAATCGCTATCCAAACATCTTCTTGATCGTGGAAACGAAGTTGTTTATTCTGCCTGACAGCGAAATGTTGCCCATGATTGTACTCAAACAGTCTGCAGCAGTTATCTTTTTAGCACCGATTGTGTGACGTTCCCATATTTATCTGTGCATACTCTGTTTTTTGTTTACTTCTTGGTCGGCACTGGAGAGGCCTACACATTACTTCAAATAGGATCAAATTACGGTGCACGATGTTTATCTAATGGTGTATACTCGTGCATGTGCCTCCTTCCAAGATTCCATCTGCGTATTTTTAAGGCTCTGCTAGTACACCACTAGACGTCTCCACAACGTCTTCTTTATTTTACCAGAAGTCTATTTTCTTGTCGGAAGTGTGGTTTTGTAAAAGACTTCCGATTTACTTTAGAATATTCTTATCTTAAGTGACGAGGAAAGAAGTAGGCCGCCGATGCAGTGGAGCTGTTGCATTAGATCCTTTTCTTGCAATATCACCCTCTCAACATTGAACGCATTCATCAACTGCTGTCAATACTCGAGATCTCGTTTGTTTGGAGATGTCATCATAGGCAGTGTTTTGATCTTAAGAAGCTGGCCGCATAAGATAGATTCAGCTAGGTCACTTATGATGTTGCGGAATCATTGAGCTGTATTGGATGGCAGGTCACGCTCCTGGTTTTAGTGTCTGGCTATTCCATTCTAGACCTATATCTTTATTTGCTAGCGTTCGGACTGGCAATCCAGATTATGTTGTTCGTCATACAACTTAACCAAAATGCCCTTCACTTTTACCATACAATCCCAATCGTTTAAATCTTTTGAAGATAATTTGAAAAAACCGTGAAATGATTTGAAAATGTAATTTTATTAACTCCCTAGATCTTTTGCTATGAAGACGCGGCCATACAGCCTTGGATACCCTATATCCTTCAAAATTCGACAACCTTAGGTAAGCTGTCTTTATGGTATTTTCCTGGATGATGCCCCTTACTGAGCAGAGGGGTGGTTTGATATGGGTAACCGATATCGAATAGTCCTCCTCTTCTTGCAAGCTCATTCGCTTTTTCATTTCACCTTATACTGCAGTTTCCTGGCACCCAGCACAGTCTCACCCGGTTCTGAATGTATAATGCGTTGAGCATTGTGAGACAGCCCCTGACTGTATCAGAGTTAATGTCGGTTCATTCTATTGCCTTCAGAGCGGCCTGGCTGTCGATGTAGATAGCAATATCTCTTTTGGATATCGATCTCATCTGCATTAGTACAGCCGCCCTGAGGACAGTCAGAATCTCTGATTGGGAGACATTGCTTGCGTCCGGTAGTTTTATAGACATTCTTAGCTCTGGGTCTTCTGAGAAGATAGCGGAACCTGTTTCTTCCTCTGTTCTCGAGCCATCTGTTTAAATTGCAATGGAATTTGGCCTGATCACTGCATTTTCTTGCTCTCCTATCCCTCTTCGGGTATATTAAATCATACGGAATGATGTGATGAATTGCACTTACTGCTAAACTCGTTGTCAAGGTGAATATAAATAAGCCGGAAAGCTGGTGAGTTGGTGGGCTGTTGCTTAGATTATTTTTTGTCCACATTCTTCTCCGTCATTTTATTAACCCTTTCCTCGTTATACGAACTTATGCGTAACGAGTTTCTCATTTTTACTGCATCGCTGCTGCTCCGCTTATGGGCTTATGGGCTAATGTCTCAGACCGCAGAACTAGTTTACATACTGCTCGGTCCTGGATCGCTTCAGTGGTTAGGCAAAGCCGTTGTTGCGCATTTACCATCTGAGACCTCCAGGAATTCTTTTTCCGACCTCGTTTTCTTACAGTTCGAGTCACCGTAGTTGACAGTGCCTTTTTAACCCACACTCACTCTGTGGTTTATGTCGTCGTCATATTTCACTTAATGTTTGATCCTAAGTACTTAAAGATAGTGCTTTTCGGAAGAACTATTCCGTCTTACATTATATCCGGAACAGGTCGCAATGGAAGCGCAAATGGGCACGTCAAATGCTCCCTCTTTGATCGACTTATTTTAAACCCGTTTCTCTCTAGCGCATTTTTCTATGGACCTAAAGCGTTCTGCAAATCTTCGACATTATCGCTTAGTATAAATGCGTCGTCAGCGAAGAGAATTGGCGTTACATTTGCTTCGCGCATGCAGTCTTTTAAAAGATAATCGAATACTACGTTAAAGAGGAAAGGGCTAAGTACGCTTCCTTGATGTACTCCGACATTAACTGGAAATTCTCTCGTTAGTCCAGCAGAGCTTTTAACCGCAGTTTTCACGTTTCCGTACATGTCTTGTATTATTCTAACAAACGTTTCCGGTAAGTTTTTTAGACCTCAGCGCGGTCCATATGAGATCCCTAGGCACTCGATCGAATGCTTTCTCGAGGTCGATAAATACCATGTGTAAATCCTTAGACGAATCTCGGTGCTTTCTCATTATTATTCGCAAGCTTTGGATAGCGTCCACCGTCGATCTTCCTTTAACAAATCCACACTGGCTATTATCGAGCTTTATTATTTGCAGAAGACGTTCGTTTAAGACTCTTTCGTCGATGTTCATCGTGTGTGACATCAGCTTGATTGAACGGTAGTTGTTGCATTCTCGAGTGTCGCCTTTTCTTTTGTATAATGGAACCAAGAAGCTACTTCTCCATTGATTCGGCATAGGTTGTCCACATTTTAATTTATTTAAAAGTTTCGATAGCCAAACGCTGCCGATCCCTTCCATCTTCAACCAAAACTCTGATGGAATGTTGTCTGGTCCCGCCGCTTTCCCCCGCTTCATTTTTCCGATTGCTATACTTATTTCTTCGATTGAAAAGTCCGGAACTTCCTCCTCGAATAGACCAGCTGTCGGTACGATATCACGTGGAAACTGTTTGTTAAGCAACTTCTTGCAGTATTCAAGCCACCGGTCACAAATTGCCTCTGTGCAGCAAGCTTAAAAATATTTGACACTTTAGTATTGTCCGACGTTTGAACTTCTTGTATAGCTTGTCTTCTATCTGCCGATCGTGAGGATATTCGTTCCAATTCCTGCTACAAGTTTTCCGCTGCTGCCGCTCGAGTTCGAGCCAGGACTTTCTTTGTGACGTTTTTTAGACGCTCGTATTCAAGAGTCATTCGAGCTTATTCGATATCGTCGCTCCGATCGCATTTTGTCCAAGCTTGAAAGGCATTCTTTGAAGTGGGCCAAATTGATGGACTACTTTTTGGGGTGAAAAGTACTCGTAACCTCCTTGGGAATAAAAAAAAATTTTTTTTAAATGTTTTTTATTTTATTCAATATATAGTCCCCTTTTAGCTTGATACACTTATTCAAGCGATTTTCCAACTTCTTGATCCCGTCCGAAGAGTAATTTTCCGGAAGGTCTGCAAAATACTCCTCCGTGGCGTCGATGATTGATGAGCCATCTTTTGAGGTTTGGGAAGAGAATAGTCCGAGGAAGCCAAATCGGGCGAATACGGTGGATGCGACAGCAATTGGAGCCGTAAGTCATTGATTTTAGCCGTGGTTGCGATGCTCTTATGCGCCGGCGCATTGTCTTGAAAAACACAATTTTTTTTCGCTGCATAAGAGGCCGTTTTGCAGCGATTTCGGCCTTCAATCGCTCCAATAATGCACAGTAATACTCGCTGTTGATTGTTTTTCCTTTTTCGAGGTAGCCCACGAAGAGTATGCCATGACAATCCCAGGAAACCGACGCCATAACCTTTCCGACCCATTGAGCCTCCCTCGGCCACTTCGTAGCACTCGTGCCGGCTTTAGTCCATTGCCGGCCACTCATTCTGTTCTCTGGTGTTATAGTGGATCCAGATTTCATCAATAGTTACCAATCGACGGGAAAAGTCCGCCCGATTCCGCATCAGCAAGTCCAAACACTCTTTCGAAGTGCTCTTGGTTCGTGTTTTTGGTCAAGAGTGAGCATGCGCGGCACCCAGCGGCAGGAAAACTTTTTCATATAAAGAATATTGCCCAAAATATGGCGCGTGCGCTCAGTACTAATTTTTGTGGTATCTGATAGCCCGCGCACCTTCACTTTCCGGTCAGCCAACACCATTTCATGTATTTTTTTGACATTGTCCTCTGTGACCGCAAGCCCTCCGATGCCGCTGCGGACTTGATCGGTAGTGGAGTTGCGACCACCACGAAACTCTCGAAACCAATATTTGACGGTATAATCTGACGGAGCATTAGCCCATAATATTTATCCAACTTTTTTTTTGTTTCCTTCGCCATTTTGCCTCTCAAAAAATAATGTTTTATGAGAGAACGAAAATCGTTTTTGTTCATACTCAACATGATGCCAAACACATCAACAACAATCAGCTGTCAAAACAAAATTAATGACAGCAGCGCACTGAAATTTGGCATGTCTGCCTAAATATGAACGGACTTCAAGGCACCATAACCTTTTTTGCAGTAGCAGCGCATTCTGGCGGTCAAGGAGGTTACTTTTCACCCTACCTAGTATAAAGTACTGTCGACACATTCTTGTTTAATCCAGTATCAGCACAGAACAGGTAATGTTTTATATGTCATCGGCATATGCCTTACAGTGAATCCCCACGTTAGTTAGTATCATCAGGAGTATTGTCTACAACTGGGCTGAACTGAACTAATCGTCCTTTTGAATTCCCTTTAGTTGTTGTTAACCCACTAGGATACTGTACCTTTGACCCGTTTTCTTTTAAGTGGTTGCACGAAGGTTCTGTGCCATATGTTTTCAAAGGTCCTTTCAATATCAAAGACATTACTGCTTCTTTGTATTTCCGGTAGCTGGTACAGGCCGGTCTCTGTAACCCATCCCGCTCCGAATGTATACGTCTTACAATGCGAGAGCACGATATAGCGAAAATAAGTTCAATATTTCCACGGCTTCGCATATAATATGCGAGGAAGGTACGATTTGATTTTTTTTATATGTTGCTCTTTTTGCAGTATAATTTTGTCCACACCTGGCGAATTGAAGGGGTGAAAGGAACTTATTGGCCATTTTCACCCCTCTTAACCAACTCACTGATGCTGTTTCCAGTCAATTCCTAAAGTTTGTGAAGTGCAAGCTTCTTAGAAATGGAATATCTGGGATCAGTTATAGCCTATGAACCCCGTCTACCTTGGTTCTTTGCAGCCGTAAGAATTATTTTGAAGCATTCAGATTCAGATTCTAATTTTAACAAATTGCTGCTCTACCATAGCATGACTTGCATGCTATGATCCACTGCATTCTGTAGAGTGTCTGGCTTTGGCTCATTCTTGGGGTCTCCAGATTACTTTCAAGAATGAATCAGCACGGTTCCCAATCAAATTTCTTCTTTCCGGTTGCTTGTGGTACCTGTACTGTCCAATTGAAATCCAAGGATTTATAATCAAACAATGCCTTCTTACAAGAACCCCTCCAATTGTGTAAGATCCGTCCTAGAGGTCAATATTTGCTCGATGATTGAATTAACATGTATAAAAACTTAACTGATATTGTAGAAGGTTACAGTGATTTGACATCTAAAACATGCGGCTTAGATGCTTGATGTGTTTGTGCCTGGGGCTATTTACAATTCATTTCTCTCAGACTCACCCAATTGCAGTAAGTCTTTAAAATCTCTCTCCGTCCTAGTTCGATTTCTGTAAATCTTATTTCAGACAAAAACGTGCCACCTATGACGTAGAAAACCTTGTGATATTGGAAACCTTTTTTTTCAAAACTTTTCAACAATAGATAGAAGATTCCTTGAAAGATACGTTTTATAATGCAAATCACGAAAAATATAAAAATATCCTTTTCATCTTATCTTTCTGTTAAAACCTCATTATGACCTTCTTATTGCCACAAGTCCATCACAAGCAACAACCCCTATTTAAATTCTAACACCAGCTGACAAGAAAAGCCTTTAAAATGGTATCCTACGGCATGACGCCTTATCAAATAATCCTTCTTAAAAAAGAAAACCACCTCACCCTCACCCTACTGCTAAAATCTTCAAAATGAAAAAGATAAATCACAATATCCTCGCTAGCACTTATTAACACATCCCTTGGGGCACTTCCTGCAAGTTTTCTTTTGAATTAAATTACGGATTCGTCATAGCCGGAAAAAGGCAACCGGGCATATCCATCCGGACGGCAGGGACAGTTCTCATTCGAAAAAAATGTAGAAAATATCTTCCTTCCTCACTTCCTTCCACCTTCAGTCAGTTCAGTTTGTGTTGCATGCCACCATAATTAATTTGTTTCATTGTCAGTGTTTTGTGTGTGTTTTTCTTTATGTATTTGTGTCCTCATTTTTTAATTCTCTCCCTGGCATCGTGGGGTAATTTATTTCCTGACAATTCTAAAACAAATATCACTCCTCTCGCAGTTCTCAATACGAATATTGTCCTAACACAAACATGATTGCCTTCCGTTTGATTTATTATCCTGCCTCAGTGTTACTCTACTGGAAAAGTATTATGTACCTATAGACCTACCCGCTGTCCTCTTGTATCTAATGATCCTTTCAAGTTTCAAGTGTGATGTGTGGCCAATAAAACTAAAGAAAACAAGCCCAGAACCAGCTACTGTTTAGTGTAAACATAGCCCGAGTCCATTCAAACCAATCGATGCAAATGGGATGGAGAAGAAAGACTTTAGATACCCGCACCAGTATCTTTTATCCACAAAGGGAAATAAAGCAAACTAAAACTTTTATCATCATATCATTAAATCACTTCCTAGCAACCCATCATCACATTGAATAGACAAAGAACTACTTCCATTCACATCTCCTTAACACGCACTCGTCATATGTATCTGGGGACTATCCCTATCCGTATTTGGTATCGGATGTCTCTCATTGTGGGCTCATTGTGGTATTTGCCAAGATTATTTTCATGAATACACCCTACATACTCGTATCTGTTCCCCCGCCCCACCGTGTTTTAACTTTGTATTCGTATTTACTTTGTGAATTTCCTTTCCTTGTAGTCCAATCCTCTGGGTGGCTGAATACAAGTTCGTGGAATATATCGACGGATCTGATGTTGCCGTCTGCCTGACGCAAGCTGTGACCTCGTGGACAATTGGATTTTTCCTAATGACAATATCGATATTCTTCATTCTACCCCTCATCATTCTCATCGTTCTCTATGGAATTATCGCCAAGAACTTGATATCCAAGGACGGCCCTATGATGAAAATCCGTCCCACGAAGCCCGAGTTTAGTCTCAAAGCCCGCAAACAGGTGGTTCTTATGCTTGGAGCGGTAGTCCTGTCATTTTTCCTCTGCCTTCTACCATTTCGAGTGCTCACCATGTGGATTATACTTAGTTCGGATCAAACGTTCCTTGCTGTCGGCGTAGAGCGCTACTACAACATGCTGTACTTTTGCCGCATCATGCTCTACCTCAACTCAGCCATCAATCCGATTCTATACAATTTAATGTCAACCAAGTTTCGCAAGGGATTCTTAAAGTTATGCATCTGCTGCAAGCCATTTGCTGAGTCATTCCAATTTCGCCACCGAACGGCAACCCTCAACACGAACACAACATCGTCGAGCTTCCTTTCGAGGAGCTCAAATCGTCGCACATCCGATGACCTGAAAAATCGCATCGCCCTCAAGATTGACCTGCACCAACATCCGCCCCACCACCCAAGGGAATGCGAAGTGGGAATGCTGTCAAAATGTGACTCTTCAATTGTTATCGATGAGTGCAGCAGAAAGTTATCGCTTTCCAACACTCGACGAAAGTCCAGCTACGTTGAATGCGACATCGAAGACGAAGTCATCGTCGATGACAGCTGCCGGGTGTCAAAGAGTCGAACATTAAATTGTCCCATGAAATGCAAGAGACAAATAAGTTTCGATGAGAACGTCATTGTCAACAGCGAGCGTGGTACAAATGGCGAAAGGATTGTTTACCAAACTAGTCTCGAGGATAAAATCTGCAGCAGCAAGAAGGACACCAGTGTTATTAATTTCCTTGTTCCAACGAAGAGCTTTAGAAACAGTTTACAAAAATAGAAAATGACATGCGACATATGACATATGACGACACGCGATTACATTACTATATTTCGAACATGGGGATGCGTTTCGAAATTCAACGAGGGAGTACAAAGTACGAGTAACAAATACCAAGTGACAGATGGAGATACGAGTATTTGACAGGAGGTCGATGAAGTTCGTTCGAGTGTTCAATGAAGTTCGGTGGCCTTAAGGGACAAATATGTGACGGTAGCGATACAATAAATCTGGCTTTAAGCTAATGTACGATTATACGAAGGATGCTTTCTACAACTGTAATCTTTGTCGTTGTTATTATGGCAAATGTCATCATCAATTTGACAGATGAAATAAATACGTATGCAGATTTGCAGAATCAATTTTAACAAATATTTTTTTTTTAATTAAAATTGTAAGAGATTGAGTTCAAAAACTAATAGATAAATTGCAGTCATATAAAAATACATATACCGTTAGCTTTATTTATACAACATTGTACATACATACATACAAACATAAGCAAATAAGAGTATTGTAACTTGATTGTTAGTAATTATTAATTTAACCTTTGGGTTTATTGTAGAAAAAGACTCTAAGGCAACAATAAATTTTTGAAATAGTTAATAAAAGAGAGAAGACAAGAATAATGGTGTTTTTTTTCTCTTTGTCGCTCAGTGAATTGATTGGTTTTACAGTTGAATGAACCAAAATGTCAACAGAAGAAGGGGTTAAGTCGATTTTTCTCAGGTGGAAAATAAATAACGTTTTTGAGGTAAAAGAAATAACTTGTGTTATGAGCTTAATGTATTACTTTGTTTTGATATTCGAAATGACTTGCAAATAACGGTGATATAAGAAGAAAAGGGATAATGAACTTTTAAAGGGATTACTTTTCCATGACAAACTTCAGAACCGGATTATATGAGAAAATTTTTGGAAGCTACATAGGTCGCTGTGAAATGCCGGCGCACTAATTGCCACAGATGTGGGCGTTCGTTCCTAATTTGTTTGTTTTAATTTTGTCATTGAAGAGCGATAAGGTAAAAAGTTTGGGGCTAAATGAAAGGAGCTTAGAAGCAGAAAGAATCTTAAACCGATTCAAAGCAAAGTTAAACGTTTTCAAATACTCTTCTTGATATACTCGTAGATTTGTACAGGGTGCCAGGTGGCAGATTTATGGTTTAAAGTACGAGTATTACTTTCTCAAAAATTTATAAATGTTCTTAGGAAGGTTGGTGTTTTTTTAATTATCGAGGGCGCGGTCGGAGGGCTATTGTACTTTAACAGTTGAGACATTTTTTAAGTGACGCAAAGTTTGTTCACGTTACAATATTTGGTGATTGAGCGACGCACACTTCGTTTATTTGGAATGAACCATCCTTCATGAAATTCTGTAGAAGGTAATCCGATACTATCTTGTTCCGAAAAACTCTAAGCATTTCCACTCGTGCTTTTGGTTTTTCTCCTATTGTCGTATATTCATTTTGTCTTTCTCACGCATTGCTTAGCCGTTGCTTAAGTTATTGAAGTAGGATACTTCTTTTGAATTTTATGACTTATGTATAAAAGTGATGGCATCCAGGGAATAGTTTTTTAAGAGCAAGTACTCCGCAAGAGTCGAAATTTCACTGTTTCGAACTCGAAACTCTTTCTGTCATTTATTCTTCATGGCGTTTTTGTCATTATTTCAGAGAAATTCTTTCTCCACTTGCTGATTGTATTTCGATAACTATGCTGCCAGTAGAAAGAATGTCAGTATAAGGCGTCTTATAGGGCCAGTCCAAGTCAATTAAAAAGTATGTTGTAGCCAACCCATTTACTAAAGTTGCACTAGGTGAATTTGACGAAGATGTGTGCCTCGCTTAGTAAGTATTTTGAACATTATAGGCGACCGCGGCGGATTATATCATCATATCATCGGGGCTTACAACAAGTTACGTAAACCTATCCAACGTTTCAATTGAACGAAGGTGATGTCTTAGGTGGAATATGGGTTAAGCAAAATTCGGAGCATCACACCAAAAGACAAATACGTAGTCAGTAGAGTGGATATTAAAGTATCTGGATCTAATAACTGCATTCAATGAAATATGTTGCGTCAGCCATTGAGAAAATAGAAAAAATGGAATGAGTAGTACTACACATTACAACGTAGTCCTTCGAAGCAGCTAAAAATTTAAATTCCGAACTTGCGTCGGTGAAGCCCTTTCAAGCTTTTATTTAAATAATGACTTGAATTCTCGCCTACTTGATGGCCTCGTTCACAAGAAGTAACAAAGTTTATGGTAATAAGTGCTATACCTTTGTTGTGCCGCTCAGTTTTAATGTCAGATTGCTATAAGATGGCACCACCTGCAGTCATATATGCATCGCGCATGAATGCAAGTAGGTACATTATTGGGCTTGAAATGCACGAGGAGCGTGACCTTGAATGAGTCATCCTTATATCGTTGAAATGCTTGCCTCCTTTTATCGTCCCAATTTATTGGAGTATTCTCATTCTTTCAATTGCCTGTTACAATTTTCAAAAGCACCAGTCGATCTCCTGAAGTATGAAAGAGAAATCGGCGAAGAATTTTCAGAAGAATTCTTAATGGTTTATCAGGTAACTTGCAGTCCTTCCTGGGTGAAGATTTCATATGCAAACTGATCAGAAGCTTAAGACGCCGATCTGCCTGGAGAAACCCATTATTTCGACTGCTTTTTGGTCTTGAGTGTATTGCGGTGATTATGATACATTGGTATCACCCAGGTTGCTAGTGAATAACACCAAAAACTCTCTTGAATTTGTCGCACGAATTTCAAGTTATTAAATTGTACCGAAATTAAAGCGTTTATCTGGTTTCACTGATTGTCTGATACAATCACTGAAAAATCCTGGCCAAAATTTGACAGAAGTATAGTTGTTTTTAAAGTACAACGCGTGTCATATATTCAATGCTAAAGGCATGAATTTAACCAGCAAAAATTGGAGTAAAAAATTTAGAGCTGTTATAAATAAGTAGGTATAAGGTTTACTTGACTGTTGCTTGTCTGTTCTGCTTATTTATTATCACGCTATTATTACAACCATGCCTTGAATTTGTCAATAATTAACGTTAAGACACATTCTTGTATTATAATACAATCGCACCCCTAAATGATCTGTCAATGTCAAAACCTGTGAGATAACGCAGCGCTTAAAGACCTGAAAATATCGCAGCCGAAATTACTAAACACAATAGCGTTCGGCCTTTGCTATGCAATGACATTTTTCAAATTGTTTAAAATTGCTCTACAATTAAACAGTATAATATTTTTGCGAGCTGTAAATTTGTTTTAATTGAAAGTATGCCTTTCATCAAAATTACTATTCCACGAATTATTGTTTTTGTTTGTTTGCATTTTTTTTATTTTGTTCTAACAGCTGTTGACTGTCAGAAGCAAGTTTGAACTTGTTCCAAGAGTTTACTTTGCTTTGAAGTCACGTCTGAAGCCAAAGCGACATTGTGATAGTAAGCATTAACATCCTATAAAGCGAAGCCGAAACCAAAGCGCTATTGTGTTTAAACCATAAGTGTTTTAGTTTAAAATGAATTAAATAATCAATTCCGCGCCTTTAATAGAAATTGGGAATCTGTCAGTCCACATTGTAGCAAATTATGCGTAAAGATCTTGTATTACACCCTTACAAGATCAGAGAACTGAAGCCTCGTGATCTTTTGAAGCGCCGAAACTTTGATTGAGATCTGCATACGAGTAGTTTGCGGGAAACCCTAAATTTAATCCGAAAGTCACATTCCGCGATGAAGGTATGCATTAATCGACATTAAAAAACCTACATGTGCTTTTATAAGGCTCCATTGCATCTACAAAAGTGACCGTGTGGTGTGATTGGATTGCATTTTTCATAAATCGACATGTTACGGTCAATGAAAATCGCTATCGAGTCACCATGTTGGTCGACTATTTTTGGGCTGAATTGGATGGGCCCTGAAATCAATGCCACAATATGTGGTTCCAACAAAATGGTGCAACAACCCACTGGACTTCTTAAACAATTGATCCATTGAAGGGAAAGTCCGCTAATCGTGTAATCTTAAGAAATTATCTGGTCAAATAGCCATCTCACTTATGCTGTTTAACGGCATTTGACTCGTTTGTCTCAATATCAAACGAGAAATTGCCAATATTTCGGGCTATATGTGCATAAGAATGGAGGAAATTTGACTCCAATAAATCGATTGCAAGAAGCTATGAAAAAAAACCCTTTATAACTCGTACAATTCTCCGCTATATCTAGTGCTCTAGAGCTTGTCAAGCCGAGATTAACCAAAATATTTTGCATATCTCAACATTTCCATAAAAAAATGTGCCTCACAAAACCGAGTTTTATTTTAAAACTCCGAGATAATATCTTCGAAAGCAAGAGTTGTAAAATCAAGCTTACCCTACTCCGAAAAGAGTAAAGTAATTATAAAATCAAACACACCCACTACACAAGACCCATCACAGTAGAAGACATCAAAAATTCAAAACAATCAGCTGTCAAATATCAAATTTAGATAAATCTTATTTTTATTTGTTTTTTATAAATATAAAATAGATTGTGAGTATGAAATATGTGTTATGTTGTTTTGAATTGATAAAAACAACAATCCATAAGGTTTATAAATGCGTTTCTAGTGCTAGGATTTCTCTCGTTGATTCGTGAAGTATATTCGGGTTGTTTTCTTGTTGGATGTTCTCTTAAGATTGCATGAATTATCTGTTTTTGATGACACTTTAAACATTCAAGAAGTTATGGAGCAGGCAACAAGCTTTAATGGTTGAATTTGTGTTATCGATGTGGTTGAGTAAACCTTTTCAAATTCGTCGAAACCAGGCCTTAAATTGCCAACATTTGTTGGTCCAATGTGACAGCCAGGGAGGCATTCATTAAGTTTAATATTTTTTCTTCGATGGAAATAATTTACTAATCTCGCTCCATTAATCCTGGAATTCCTGATGTATAAGAACAGCTCACAGAAACATAAAAAGTTACTCGAACTTGGAAAAGATGCAAAGAAAAGGCAAAAGGATTCCTTAATAATTGTATGAAAGAGACATCGAAAGGCCAAAATCAATTTCAGAAATGTGGCGAATTATTACTGGCGATTAATAGTGGACCTATTTCGACAATCTCAAGCGTATGGGCAGAACCATATCAACTATCAACCGCGCAACCAGTAAGCAATATCCACGAAAGAAGGTTATGCTTGAATTTGGTGGGACCAAAAATGAATGATGTGCTATAAACTGATAAAATCTAGTAACATGACTACTGGAAACAACAACTGATAAAATTTAATCGAGCGTTGAAGCAACAACGACCAGAATATGACTTTTTTCCCATCATGAAAATACTCGTCCAAATGTTGCAAACCAGGTAAAAAACGATTTGGCAGACATAAATTGGGATGTTCTCCCCCACCCGCCGTATACATCAGCCTTGATCCCCTTCTGATTACTACTTGTTTGAGTCGTACGGGGTCTTTCGAATGGTTGGCTTTAAAAGACGAGAATGAAAATACATTTCAAATATCTGCCAGCTGTCTAATGTGTGGTTCTGTACAAAATACTTACTTTACTTACTTTAGGGGGCGCTACGGTCCGGGGTAGACCAGGGTCTCAGTCAGCAAGCGTCTCCAACCAGCTCGATCTTTTGCTAGCTGCCTTCGGTTTCGCACGCCAAGTTGGCTGAAGTCCAAAGTCCTGCATCACCTCAGTCTCGGTATTCCTCTACTGCGCTCGGGGGCGGATACGAAAACTTTTCGGACTGGAATGTTGTCTTCCATCCGCTCTGCATGACCCAGACAGCTCAGTCGTTGTATGTTTACTCTTCTGGCTAGATCGATGTCGCTGTACAGTCCATACAGCTCGTGGTTGTATCTCTCTCCACTCACCGTCTACGCAGACGGGACCAAAAGTTGTAAGAGGAAAACCACATGTAGTAATGTAGTAATCCGCTCTTTTTATTAGCGGAATACACTCGGGGTTGTCCTCATTCACATTTTAACTTATTTTTGGCGCCCCGCTTTTAATATTTGCAAGCACATCAGCTCTTCTAGTGCTAGATTGGATAACAAATACGCTTTGTAGCCGAACTGTTGATTTGGGACTATAGACTCTTCCTCATCCTACTGATTCTATTGACCACTTTTGCTAATATTCGGAAGATAACCCATCAATGCTCTGGATGATGAGCACTATTTTTAGAGCGTTGTTAAGTGGAGTCTTTACTTCTGTTGGAAAATGTCAAAGCGCAATTACTTTCCACAGATTCCACACTGCTCAGTAATTCTTTTGAAGCTCTTTCTAAATGAAGGGGGGTAGTTCCTTCTCATCGACAATGACATGATTTTCCATATTTTTGTCATCGAACTAAGTGAATCCTGAATTGCCAGTTCCCATTTCTATTTCTACTTACTTGGTTCTGATCATTTAAATCGTTACGCCTTGCACACTTCCCGATCACAAAGAAGTTGTCATCATCGACAGCTTCTCTCAGATCTAGATTTGTCGGTCTGGTTCATTGTCTGTCGTCCGAGAAACTCTAGAAAGGTTGGTGGTTTTAATCTTTCCTCCGAAATATTTTATTAATTTGTATGATCACTACGTGTTGTTCCAATACGAGCTATTTTTGTCAGTCAACCGTCTGCTTAAAATGTTGTAGTCTTGACTACAGTGAACTATTGTATTGGGGCAGTGCATCAATTGTTGCGTTGTTGCATGCAATCTATATGAGATATCAATTAAATGTTTAAATTATCTGTCAATCCTCTTGAGCTCTTATACATATTGAGAGTTAATGTGTCTAATGTTCTATACTATAATTGTAGGAATACCTTTGGACGTCCACTTCGAAGTCCAGAATTTTATTGCAAAGCATTGTTTCGATTGTGTTACCGCAATGGACCCAATTCTACAATACAAGAATGTGTAGTTCTTCCTTATTGGCATTAACATTGCATTGGAAGAGTTTCAATAAAAATAATTTCTCTCAGGCCTTTAACTCAAAAATCGTACATCGACCCGCCCTAACCAAAAGAATATTTTGTAAGCCTTTAAAAAAAAAATTAATATCTACTTGTTTGACACAATTTACATATTTCCTTACGCGTGGGAACATCAATAAATCGTCAAGGATACCAGTTAAGACGCTGAACTCAAAATCAAATCGTTATGTCATGGTTATCGGTTGAAATGTCCTCAGGGATAATACAAATTAAATGCCAAATGTTTCGGAAGGCTGCAAAATTCGAACATTAAAACCAACTTGATTTACGAGTATTACTGCTTAACAGCCGAAATTAGTCTTTCATTTCACTTCTTCTTTTTTTAATATTCAGATACTCGTAACAATAAACGTATACATGATGCAATCAGGGCTTTAGGAGAGTGCTTGTTTTATTATTCATATCATGATTTCATCCTGGAAGTCTATTAATCTTAAAGAGGTTAACAAATTATTCAATTTTGACCCACACGATAGCAGTCATAAAAAAATGCTACTGCCTACAAAAATTAAGTGCTCATACAAATGAAACTGGCGGTGCAGGAAATTTAAAAGTTTCTCAAAGAGTTAGAAATAGTCAGAGGAAAAGTGAGGACTCAGTTGACTGTACTCATTTCTGGTTTTTCTCAAAGTTGCTGTAGTGATTGACTTTACTACTCGTATCAAAGAGAACGATATTTCAGTGATTTGTATTTGTTGTTAATTGTAGTGCGCTTTTTAACTTTGTTTACATAGTTCGTGCTTCGCGGAACTAACCAAGGTTGAAGTAGGCAGCAAAATGTGTTCAAATTAAATGCAACTAACAATTGTTACAGAGAATGGGTGCGCTCCCTACTTTGTATTCGTTTGAGTAAGCTAAGTTGCAATATGCCAACAAAGCCTTACAATCGTTCTTCCTGTTCAGATACTCTAAGCACTTTGAGTAGGTCGCTCTCATCTTCGTTTGACGTGAGATGCATGTAGCTTATGTGGTTGACTACACCACCATTTTCTAAGATGTTTTCAGATATATTCTACACCTGTGCTCCTCTTTTGGAACTAATTTCTTAATATGCCTTCCTTGGTTACACTGTGGGTACCATTTAGTGGTACTCCGACTTCCTCAGTATTTCTTTTTGGTAATTTTTTTTTTATTTTTTTTCTATCGATAGTGGCGGCATAGAAATTGGATTTATCGCACGAACAGTCTTACTTTCGGTACGCTTGTTCATATTCCTGCAACATCTATGTGTGAATGCAATGAGAAAAAGTGCACTAATAGCAGCGAATCCCTTTTTTCGGGCGGGACAATTGAACTTATTGTATAAGTATGGTCCCATAACTGAATGTGCAAACGCTTCAGTGCCACCTGAGAAACCACCCTCTGATTGCATCCCATTGTATTGAATTCTCAAGCTGCTTAAAGAGGCGTGAGGGTTTTAACAGCGAAAACTTCCAAATAGCTTTGCTGTCGCTACAGTTCCAGATAGTTCATTGTCAACAGGTCTATATATCCCCACTTGGAAGTCAGACTCCAGTTTTCCAAGATAAGAATGAAATCTAAATTCGTCGTCCTTCAAGAAACACCACAGTCGCGCCTAGATTGGTTTCATTAACATCTGTCAAGATCCAACTTCAATCCTGTCCTGCCTCGGATTCTGGCCCAAAGTATCCCTGAGCACATGGAAATACCACAAATTTTTAATCGAAAGATGACTTCGACAGTTCTGCAAAGAATTTGAACATAAAGTAGAGGTAGATATCAGTGCGTCTAGAGCGGAGGCAGTTCTTGTTCGGAGTCTAGTTAAAGTAAGATTGCCGTATATTCAAGAAAACTTGTTTCACCGAAGAACCTAAGCATGGGATATGATTAGTTTTAACACAGCCTTATAGATCCAAAGGATCTTCGCCTGTGAAAAGCCCCAAGTCTTGCCAGAACTCTGAGCTGTTGAAATGGAACGAGAAGTCCAAAACAGATCGTTATTCATGATGACACCCGATATTTAGCTTTGTTAGTGAAACGGAGAGCGGAGACAAGTCAGACTTGTCTCGAAAGGGTTAGCGAAAAGCCAGTTTTGAATTAGAACTATTGAGTATATTAACCAGAGAGTCAACCGATATGCACCATACCAGTGGAGACAGGACACCCCATTGCCAGCAGCCGCTGTTTAGTCCCGCCATCATTTATAGGCTTTTGGCAAATTTAGTATTGATTCATCTCCGAGGTGTTGTTTGGTCAAGTTTCACATCCATTGAACATACCCTGTCGAAAGCAGGCTCAATGTCAATGAAAATGCGCAGCGCATTTTCCTTCTTGTCGAGCGAGCCTTCAATTTTACCGGCAAAATTTTGAACCACGCTCTCACAAAATCGTCCGCGCTGGTAAATAATTGCTTCTTACACAAATAATGTATTCATAGATCAGTTTTGCAAACATGGAGTTCTAACATTTTCTTCATCCTCTTCAACATAAAGGAGGTTAGACTAAATGGTGTCTTGAAGAGCATCTAGTCTGATAAAGGACAATCGATTGCTTACTGTTTTACCTTCACATTTTGACTTTCAGTCAGCTTTATTAGCAAACTGCTTCAAGAAGTATTTGAGCATCGTATCATCATATTAGCATCGCACTATAAGAAATAGTCCCATCTTCGTCGAATCACTGCTTCCAAGTTCGGCGTATGCCTTTTGAAATAGTGTCGAATCAAAAGGAAAATAAATAAGCTGACGAAACTATTCTTTGTTTTTTTCGTAGCTTATGTTTACAGCAACTAAATCTTGGTTACAGATTCGCTCACATGTATTTGATCAGTCAAAATTTCTATTAAACATTTGTCATACACATATATTCCCTTAGACGTTTTCTCTAACTCTCTGACCATTTATTTTTTTGCCGTTATAACCTACGAACATTCAAAACCAACGTGCATCATCTCATCGGTATCTCGATTTCCTATACCCATTCGACCGTGGTCCTCTCGATTCAATCAGATATAAGTTGTTTGGTTGATACTATAAAATAGATTCCGCATGAAATTGTTTTCCTGAATCACCACCTAATGTTCGTAAGTTCTGAGTTTTATAAGCTAATAGAGAAGAACTGATCGTCATCTCTAAAGAAAATGTTCTCGTTCAAATCAGCTTTAGCTGCCAATTGCTCAGGAACCGAATCAGAGTATGTTCTGCCGTGTCCAGGTTTCTACACCCAAATTCGTATATTACTTGTACATTGTCCAGGTAGTCATGCAAATCAGTATAAAATACCTTAGCGCTGATGCGCATCGCAAGGATCAGGTAAGAGGATCTTCCTTCTAGATAATCATCCTTTCATATTTTACAAATGAGTTCACACGAGGTCTTTTGCAAATCAAAGCCCGGTGCTTTGAATAATATACGAGTAGCACGAAGCCCGTCCACTCTGGCAGCGTTATTGATCTTTCGTTATGGAATTTCGTATATTTTGAACAGTACATGCTGCCCAGGAGCGGAATGTTGGCGATTTTCTTCATTAACAGATTCCAAAAGCAATCTTCCCAAATTTTAGCGCCAATTCCGTGATTGTATTAGAACGTTCCCATCCTTATTTCTGTACGTTTCTGTTCGGTGGGTTTGTCCTTCGAAAGTTCGTATCACAGAACTGTCGAAAACCATTTCTTTAGAATCACCTCTCTACTAGTATAGATTCGGCATTTCTCGATTTTTTCTTTTTCTTTTAAAAAAGTCACTGTTTCCCCACCTTCAAGCACCGATAGTCTTTGCAACGTCACCTTGCACGCCTTTTCCGGATCTTATTAAAACTAAGGGGCTTCATTGTAGTGTTAAGAGAAGGCTTTAGCAGCCTCCTGCGATTATAGCTATTCAAAGTCAAATTTTTCTATAAAACGTTTTCAGTGGATACTGGCATTCAATGGCACAACAAATTGCTGTGTCTTGCATTCATCGGAATGTGATCCATTGGAGCCTGCAAAAAAGAGCACGGACAACTCGTAATATAATCTCTAGTTGGGTGGAGCGACTACTTTTGTAGAAAAGCATAGTCAAAGCTTGTATATCAAACCCCTTAGCATAGAAGGACTTCCTGATGGCATACTCAAAGTAGTTGAAGATGGCCTGGTTAGGGGAATGCACAAGCTTATCTCTTAAGAAGAAGAAGAACAACCTTGGTAGAACAACAAATCTCCTAAACATCGCCTATAACATCTGTTCTGTAATATAATGTAAGTATCTGAATCTATTCATGAACGATTTGGTTGGTTCATACTACTGCAGTTTCATGCCAGAAAACTACACAATCGATCAAATATCCACACTACAGCAGATCATAAGAATTTCAGGCAACGCCCATTAAAACTGGATATGATAGCGAGCACAGAATCCGTGTGATTGGATACCAAAGGGACCAAACTGAGCCTGAAAGTAAACGAGAGCAAAATAAAAGACATATTGTCATCAGAAAATAACGCGCACCACAGACGGCATGGTCAGTTATAACTTCAAAACAGTTAAGGACTTTATCTCTACTAGCTCCGCATTTGTAAGCGGCAGCGACATTAGTGGTAAAATCGGGAGCAGAGACCGTCCTGTAAGTCGATGTTTGCTTAGGGATAGAAGCCAATCGAGTCAATATACTGAACAAGGGTCCCGCCAGGCTTCTATGGATTCAAATTCTGGCCTACTTTCTTTTCTAATCTCATCCCAATTGGTTGGGTACCTTAACCAACTTAGTGTTTGGCAGGAGCGGCAGCTAACAACTCATGTTGACTCCGGACTGTAGCGCCAAGTAAATAAGTAAGCTTTCTAGCGTTGCCTGAGTACATTTTTGAAGCTGATATCTAATATCAATACTTTCCAACTTTATCTCCAAAAATGCTTTTCTTTCGTAGCTTAGCATTCAAATTGCCAAGAACAACCTTAACATCATACTTAGGACATACGTCTGGTTGAGAGGCCAGGACACTTAACAAATCCACATCCATTTATGCGCCACTTCTGCTCTTCTTTATAGGCATCACCATTCTGAGTATCACAATTTTCCATCATTCTTTTGTACGGGTCTTCCCATTGCACTTCTTGGATGGAAGTAATACCCGCTTTAAAGGCAATTTATATGCCCATGTCGTGGACTGTAAAGATTCCGAACATTCCATGGGCAAAGCCGAGAGTCATTGTCCGTTTTTTCGTTTGCTGTTGATTTCCATATACTAAGCTATTTAATGCTTCACAACACACAGCGCCTTACACTGTATAGTAAGGCTCCAGTTGACTCATTAGGAGCTCCTCTGTGACCAATTTATTTTCAATAACATTACCAGATGCTACAAACTATCACATAACTATTACGTAGGAACCGAATTCGCTTTGGCAAATCAAATGATATTGTGGCTGGATAGTTCATTTCGGGTATTCGTTTTGATGTTTTCTGCTCCAGTTCAACTGAAAGCAATTAACAATCACCTATAATAACTGCAGAAACCTTTCAAACAAAACTCCATCAAAAGAACCAATTTCAAACACTTAACAAAGTGCAAGACCATATACATGTCTGTGATCATCACAATTGACAATACCACTAACTCAATCATTCACCAATTTGCTTTGCATCCTCATCTCTTTTATCAGTTCATAAAATTGAGTTCCATTTCCGCTCCATTAACTTCCGCTTTTGTTCTCATTAATATCTAGTATCTTTGATTATACTCGTACTCGTACACCCCCATATGCCAATCTATAGAATAGGGTTCCTTCCATTCACTCAATGAAGTTATGGATTCGTTTCATTTTGTCACAAATCAATGCAACGTTCATATAAATTTTTAATGAAAAAAGATTCAATTACCAAGAACCAGTAGATGACTGAGAGAGGAGGACCTCTGTAAGAAAAGCAGTAACTGGAGCAGTATTCTTTCATTAATGTCCAATTGCAGTACAGACAGTTTCTCTTCATACTGGTACCCCTCTCGAAATGTCTTGAAATTTAACACATGACACACTTCCCCTTGAAATGTAGCGAAATCATTTTCCATTCTTTGTTCATCGGCAAACCACTCTACGAAAGGATATAGATTTGAAAAAAAAAAAAAAATGGATTCTATCGCGGAGCAGAGTAAATTGAACCCTTTTCGCTCAAGGCTGTGTGACATTATTGAAAAATTATCTTTACACTGCAGACAGTTCATGCGAGTTGTTATAGATACACGAGTTTCTATTGATAGTCCTTCGAACGTCTTCTGAGAAATTCCAATAATTTTCCACTCTATCCTTGTGAATAACTGGACGATGTGGATTCCTCCAGGACATCATAGAATGCCTGAATGTGATGGAGATTATCTTGCAGATATTTATTGCATTTCAAGCGATACACTTTTGGGAAATTTAAAACCTGATATGGTTCCAAAATCTTTTGAAAACTAACGATAACTCACTGCTTGAATGTAATAAGGAACTGTTCAACCAAAAATCCTTCTTCATCCGGAAGTAGGTCTACTGTCGCCCTCAAAACCATTCAAATCAATCGAAACGGAAATCTAATTAAAGGGCCATCGACCCTGCGTTTCCTAATCCACGATGACACACGACTACCGTCTAAGGACACCAATGGAAAGTTGTCATCACCGATGATGACTTCTAGATTTTGGGGTTTGAGTTTAATTAAAAAGTAATTAAAATTCTCATCCTGCAAATTTGTATTCCACTGTGTACAAAATATACTATTCAACCGGAAGAATAAAATCGAAGGACATCCAGGAAATCAATTCGACAACTTTCATTGTCAATAGAATCTTATGATGGTTGTTAAAAAAAGAAAAAAAAAACGAAAAGACCAAAAAAATAACAACCAAAAGCAGAAGCAAGGAATGGTGCTGCCTTAACACACATCCTGATTATTTATTACACATCTATTCACAGGATGTCAAACAAGACATAAAAAAAAGCACAACCTTCCTGTAATTTGCTCTATTTTGTATACATTTCTGGTCGGTCCAACCACAAAGTAAAAGTTAATTTCTGGTGAAATAAAATTTAAGAAACTCGTGACGACAGTTTTTATTGTCAATTCGTTTGGTTTAGTATCGAATGCCTGTGTATTTGTTATGGATGAACCTCTTGTTCTCTCTCCTTTGGTGTGAACGTGTTAAGGTCCTTTTGACAGTCAGTAAATTGGTAAATCGAGGATTTAGATGAGCATTCGTAAAACGATTTAAGCCCGATTATGGGCCATTCTGTTGTAAATATAAAAGCCTTAGTCATTCTCCAATACTGCTTATTCTGCACACACTTGTACATATTGAACATTTAACATTTTGTCGAGTGTTTATTTTTTCTTATTTTCTAGAGTCCTTTTACTTTTTTTTTCTTTTCTTTTTCTACAAATGTAAATTATGAAATTGTACAAGAAACAAATTGGCAATACAGCTAGCTATAGGCGAATGATGTAAGTGCATGCTGAAATACTAGAGTGCTAGAGTAGCTATTTTGTAGTTAACACAAACTAAAAGACGTCTCCTGTAAATACTAAAACATCGTGCGCAATAAAACTCACTCATACTTGTAAGCTAGTTAATAAAAATATAAAAAAGTCGTTTTGTTTCGTAGATTTATTTTGCTGTACAGTTTGATTGTTATTAGAGCCGATAAATTGTAGTGTTAAGTATATTAAGTGCACTCTTCGCATAATAAGGACGAGCAATAAATACTGAAATGGTGAGGACATTTATATAAACCTAATCCAGTTAAGTAGTTTTTTTAATATTTTTGAAAAGTCCATCTTCTTCTTCTTATCCTTTTATTAACCCTTTCCTCGTTATACGAACTTATGCGTAACGAGTTTCCCATTTTTACTGCATCGCTGCTGCTCCGCTTATGGGGTTGGCTAATGTCGCAGACCGCAGACCGCAGAACGCGTCTACATAATGCTCGGTCCTGGATCGCTTCAGTGGTAAGCCCCAGGCGTTGTTGCGCATTCGCCATCTGAGAAATCCAGGAATTCTTTTTCCGACCTCGTTTTCTTACAGTTGGAGTGACCGTAGCTGATAGTGCCTTTTTGACCGGATTTTCCGCAGATCTTCTTTGAACGTGGCATTACCAGCTTATTCTATTCGCCTCAAGCTGTTCGGTTACTGAATTCTTTATATGTAGACTTCCTTTTATACGCGTAGATCTAATGCAATCGCGTTTAGTGACTCCACTAGACATCCTTAACATTTTCATTTCCGCTGCCGTCATTTTGTTTCACATTGTCCAGCACTGTGAACCGTATATAAGAGCTGGTCTAACAACCGTGGTGTA
The DNA here is from genome assembly GCA_928272305.1 of Volucella inflata. Taxonomy (NCBI): domain Eukaryota; kingdom Metazoa; phylum Arthropoda; class Insecta; order Diptera; family Syrphidae; genus Volucella; species Volucella inflata. The sequence goes on along the minus strand of OV743716.1, from coordinate 228,220,690 downwards.
GAGTTTCCCCTTTAATTTAAGTGGAAATTTTCGGTCGCAAAAGATTCCCACTCTGTGGTTTACGTCGTCGTCACATTTCGCTTCCATGTTAACGATTGATCCTAAGTACTTAAAGATAGTGCTTTTCGGAAGAACTATTCCGTCTTACATTATATCCGGAACAGGTCGCAACGGATTCGCAAATGGGCACGTCAAATACTCCGCCTTTGATCGACTTATTTTAAACCCGTTTCTCTCTAGCGCATTTCTCCATGAATCTAAGGCGTTCTGTAAATCTTCGACGTTATCGCTAAGTATAACTGCGTCGTCAGCGAAGAGAATTGGCGTTACATTTGCTTCGCGCATGCAGTCTTTTAAAAGATAGTCGAATACTACGTTAAAGAGGAAAGGGCTAAGTACGCTTCCTTGATGTACTCCGACATTAACTGGAAATTCTCTCGTTAGTCCAGCAGAGCTTTTAACCGCAGTTTTCACGTTTCCGTACATGTCTTGTATAATTCTAATATACGTTTCCGGTACCTTTTGAGATCTCAACGCGGCCCATATGAGATCGATCGATTGCTTTCTCGAGGTCGATAAATACCATGTGTAAATCCTTAGACGAATCTCGGTGCTTTTCCATTATTATTCGTAGGCTTTGGATAGCGTCCACCGTCGATCTTCCTTCAACAAATCCACACTGGCTATTATCGAGCTTTATTACTCGTATTTGCCGAAGACGTTCGTTTAAGACTCTTTCGACGATTTTCATTGTGTGTGACATAAGCTTGATTGAACGGTAGTTGTTGCATTCTCGAGTGTCGCCTTTTCCTTTGTATAATGGAACCAAGAAGCTACTTCTCCATTGATTCGGCATAGGTTGTCCACATTTTAATTTATTTAAAAGTTTCGATAGCCAAACGCTGCCGATCCCCTCCATCTTCGACCAAAACTCTGATGGAATGCTGTCTGGTCCCACCGCTTTCCCCGGCTTCATTTTTCCAATTGCTATACTTACGAGTATTTCTTCGATTGAAAAGTCCGAAACTTCCTCCTCGAATAGACCAGCTGTCGGCACGATATCACGTGGAAACTGTTTGTTAAGCAACTCCTTGCAGTATTCAAGCCACCGGTCACAAATTTCCTTTTCATTTGTTAGTAAACGACCGTCAGCGTTTTTGATGTATTTCGGCGAGGTTATTTCCATTGAATTTTTTCTCCTCTGTGCAGCGAGCTTAAAAATATTTGGCATTTTAGTACTGTACGGCGTTTGAACTTCTTGGGTAGCTTGTCTTCTATCCGCCGATCGTGAGGTTATTTGTTCCAACTCCTGGTACAGGTTTTCCGCTTCTGCCGCTCGAGTTAGAGCCAGGACTTTCTTTGCGATCTTTTTAAGGCGCTCGTATTCAAGAGCCAGTCGAGCTTTTTCGATATCGTCGCTCCGATCGCATTTTGTCCACGCTTGGAATGCACTCTTCTTTTCGGCCACAGCTCGTTTGGTTTCGTCATTCCACCACCATGTTTCTTTGCCGACGTGATGGTACTCGTATTTCGATATAGTCCCCAGATGGGACTTTGCGAGTGTTATGCATTCCTCGTGCATGCTGTTCCACATTTCTTGCGGGCTAAGTGAGTCTGCGATACCGTTTATATTGTGAAGTACTTCTTTAGCCAGTGCGATAAATCTTGCGCTTCGTTCCTTCGATAGATTATACCACCGGATTTTTGGCTTTCCAAACGATGCCCGGGTTTTCGGTGGTTCCGCTGTGAAAAATTCTGTAATGAGCAGACGGTGTTGGCTTACTAGCGATTCTCCAAGTATTACTTTACAGTCCTTAACACGGTTTCTCATCGACATTTTGCAGAGGTGATAATCTATTTGCGTTTCGTGGCCTCCGCTGCTATAGGTGATAAGATGTCGTTGATGTTTAATAAACATTGTATTTAAGACGGTTAAGCCGTAAGCCCTACACGCTACAAGGATGTCTTCGCCAGCTGAATTTTTGGTTCCAAAGCCTTTACCGCCGTGGCAGTCCTCATAATCAACATTTGTTTCTCCGACGTGGCCATTTAAATCTCCGCCTACGAAGAGCATCTCATCGATAGGTATATTTCTAAGCAAATTACCGAACTCTGACCCAAAATGTATCTTTTTCCGATTGTGTGGAGCGTACGCGCTAACAATGTTCCACGTTTCATTGTGTATGACGAGTTGAACACTCATTAAGCGGTCGCTTATTTTCAAGATACCAACGATGTTGTTTAGAAGATCCGCTGCAACAACGATTCCAACACCGTTTCGTCCATTGACCGTTCCATGGTAGAACATCTTAAATGCCTTAGTTTTTAAATCTAGAAAACGCACTTTATTTCCTGTATTACACCACTTGAAAAGTCCATCATCAAAGGCTATCTACTTTTTGATCTGGGAAAGTGAATAGATACATTCTACATACCAATGAAGTTGCTACGATGTCTTAGGAGCATTTCCTTTGATCATTAATGTCCATCTTCAAAATTACTTGCTGCTTTCCGATTGACTGACAACATCGAATTTAGTGCCTAGCTCTGGGTAAGATAGATCTTGACAGTTTATGTGAGGCCAAGATCTAGTTCCCCCTCTGCTATTCATGTATTTCCCCGGCCTGTTGGATGGATACAATTAAACCTACGCTGACATCAGTCTGTAACTATTTATTGGCCTGACAAAGACAACGAATGTCATAGATGTTCTGTCGAGTTATGAACTGGAATGATGGAACCGGACTTCACCGATTATTTCCGTTGTGCACTTTATGTAAAGGCTGTTTCTTTTGAGCCGGTACCAGCTTTGATTTTGAAAAAATATCACGAAATTTCATAAAATAGCCATTTATTTTTATTCAATCTAGAGAATACATTCTGCGGTTAAATTTTAAACACAACTTCAGGCATATGCCTGCCACAGCTGAATCTGATGAATATCAACCGAGAAACAAAGTTTTGGGCCACTTTTTCAAGCACTTGCGGCCGTATGTCCTCAATTACATAAAATAATATTGGTGTCTTATGCCTTGATCGTTGTTGGTCTGTCAGCGTAGACTATCGACTTTACGAATGCCCAAAGAAAATATTTGATAGGCGTCAACTCAAAAGATCTTGGAAGCCAATCTACAGATCTGTAATATAAAGTATGCGTTTACCTAATGTTTTTGTCAGTGAGTTGAAGGAAGCCTATCCCAGCATCCTGCCGGAACCACATCTCTTTCACGTCATGTTTGAACATACATGGTCCGATGTTTACACCAGCTCTACACCAAACTATGCATTTATCGGGATTTAATGGCGCTTCGATAATCTCTTGTGGATTATCTTTCCTCCAAATATGACAATTGTGCTTACTGCTATACCCATCGAGCCCAGACTTTAGCCTCATCGCTGTACTCAATTTTTCCACAAAACAGCGAATCCAATGCCAGATGAATGGGCCCCATCGAAACTTCTACGCGGACGATGGTAATTCAGCTTCAATTATTATCATAGCTGAATTTTGTAAGTTTTCAAACAGAGATCTTTGCGTAAAAGACAAAGACCAAGCTTCTGTAAACGACATCGAATCGATAAATTTAAATCTACTTTCAAAGCCAGTACGAACTCTTCGAATGTGTTTTGGTTCCCCTACATCTGCCAAAGAAAATGTTGTGCGAAAACCGTCAACAATACGACGATAAGAAGTCTCAGATGATGGATTATGTCGGGTGTAATATGATGTAACTGCTCTATAAGTTTGGTCCATGGAATCATAATTTTTAGCCAAATTTTTAAGATTAAGTAGCGTTGTTGAAGCGTATATGTATGTGATCACGATAAAATTGTAGAGACTACTGAATAAAAATGACAGTGACATGACGCAATCTGACAACTGGTTTGACAGATGTTAATGTCTTAAGTTAATACTTGGTTTAAAAAGAACCCTTTACTCTTAATTTTATGTCATTGACGGAATTTTCTTATAAAGGGTGTCCTATAATTCACGCAAAATTTGAAAAATAGTACAGTGATGACAACGGAAAAAAAGATAACAATGTGACAGCTGACATTTCGGAGTTAGTAAAAATGGAGCGCTATACGAAAGAACAACGCATTTTCCTTGTTGAGCAATATTTTAAAAATAATGAAGGTTTGTCAGCTGAAGTCAAACAAAATCATCTTCAGTGATGAAACTCATTTTCATCTTGATGGCTTCGTTAATCGTCAAAATTTTCGCATTTAGGGTTCAGAAAACAAACGAGTAATTATTGAGACACAAATGCACCCACAACGTGCGACTGTTTGGTGCAAATTTTAGGCTGGAGGCATTATCGGAACATTCTACTTTGAAAATGCGGCTGGTCAGGCAGTAACAATTAATAGTGTTCGTTATCGTGACATGATAATCCAGTTTTAAGTTGCAAATTGCAAGATATGGATGTGACCAACATGTGATTTCAATAAGACGGTGCAACATGCCATACAGCCAGAGAAACAATTCAATTACTGCATGCGTCATTTCCTAATCGTATAATAGGCCGTTTTTGCAATCAGAATTGGCTATCCAAATCTTATGATTTACCGTTATTGGACCTTTTTCTTTAGGGTTATTTACAGTCCATGCAAACAAGTACACGACTACCAAAGCCTTGAAAGAGGAAATTTTGAGGTATAATAATGAAATTCAGCCACATTTATACGAAAGGGTCATAGAAAATTTAAATATAAGAGTACGTACTTGCCAGCAAAGCCGTGGCGGCCACTTATCCGATGGCTACTCCATACATAACCTCAATCTGTATACTATATGAATCAATAAAAAATTTAAAATTTCTAATTAAAAACTCTGTATTTTCTATCAATATTACATTTTGCGCGAATTATGGGACACCCGATATATGTGTATGTGTCCTATATTTTTTAAAGTTCTTAAGAACACCTCATTTTCGAATATTTCTCAAAAACTGGTTAAATGTTCTCTTACGACTAGTAAATAGTGATATACTACTAAATATCTTTCGCAGTACTACTATGTTCATTTAACCCAGAAGCTATGAATCTCATAGTATTTAAATTTGTATGCAATGTAGTTTGGCCATACTGGGCGATAAACTGTGTTGCACTCGATCGTATATTCTCATTTAGCTTCATCGATACACAGTTTCAGATTCACGTGCCATGTTTGCCTTTGTTCAAGGGAATAAGAAAGCTCTCCTCCTTCTTTAAGCAACATTTAAAAAATGTGACGCATATAATTACATACCATTCTAAAGATTTAATACCTACCGATCTACAAAGATCCTTTGGTATTATCCTGCCAACGCAATACAATACCATGACGAGTCGCGTAGAAATGATTCACATTCCCCTGTCAGAGAGATTTTCAAGTTTTCATGCCCGAAACCTGAAAATGTTCTCATGTTCACGAAATGGCTTTAGAATTATCCGTCACCTTTTTTCATAATAACTCTGGAATGGTCGATTGATATCCACATACGATCTAAAATAAATCCACGACTTTTGTCTGTGGTTCAATATGTCTACTGTAAAGAAGACAGTCGAAAAGGATCTACAACCACATCGATTCCTACATTGTAGAAAGTACACAATGGTCGCGTTACTGGACATCCGCAACCACAAAGACGCTGTCAACTCTGAAGGTATATGACCCACAAAAGGAGTTGATCAGTCTTAAGCTAGATAGTACAATAATCAACTCCCTTCTCAGGAACTTAGTGGTCAATGAACTGCTGTTAGACCTGGAAGCGGGTGGTAGCAGGGTGGTTGCCTATGCCGATATTTCTAACAGACAACACAGCTATTCGCTCTAAAGCGACTACACACTGGCCACGCCACCATTCTTAAATCCTTCCAGAGAACATTGACTACAATACGCCCCAACATTGGTATGCAAAGATTTGTAAGTAAGGATCTCTTCTAGGTCTGTTTGATAGGAAGAGATGCTATCATGAAAGACAAGTCAATCCATTTCTATAACAACTGATCCAAGACGGATAGCGGGGTTTGTGGCTGTGTTTTCTCAGATAAGCTTAACTTAAGCCTCTCCTTCCGCCACCAAATCACTGTATCGTGTCCCAAATGGAGCGCTTTTCTGTCTGAAGAAAAATGTGTTATCTTCAAGGGATATTCTCATATGTCTCGTCTAGTGACCAAACAAATCTTGCTAAAGCTGGACCTTAATCGACTAAAGAGTTTTATCTTTTAAATTCGAAAACAATTCAGCGCTGTCGTAAGTATATGGCATTCCCAACTCTCTCCCAAAGAAGAAAACTCCACTTTAGAACCTTTTTCTACAATGATCACTCAATGATCTAAACAATATGGACAGTGTCCTAAGCTGTGGCAGAAACTCAAACTTGTTCCAAGACTACGAAGATTACAGATCATCATAATGGACTAATGGGGCCTAGCTAGTTGGTTTCTCCAAAGCACCGCTTACCGCTTAGGTTAACCATACTAAAAATTTCTCCGACGAATTAACATTGGTACTTGTGACTTGCGGAATTGGCAAAATTTACAGATCTATCGCCTGGTTACAAATGCCAACATTTCACTAATATTTTAATTAAAATAAGTGACCCAACATGTTTAACTTTAATCCGCTCTTCATTCATCGGCTCGGACTGATTTTGAGACAGCCTTTATTGAACATTGAACAGCAATGCCAGATACGGTGTCGTGTTGGTTATGTGGGCCAATTATACAACCGAAGATGTACTTTTTTCCTATCCTTGGAGATTTAAACTCCAAGTACGATTTTTAACGTTATACTTAGCACACTGCTCACATGTCCTGTCAAGAAGCTCGTAGAAACAATATTATAGCTCCTCTATTATAGATCCTCTGATTATAGCTCGACTGCACACTGCCTGTTTGAGATCCGAGCATTTGACGTGCATATCAGAAACGTTTTAAGTATCCTCAACAGTGCATCCATTTTTATCCGTATATCTTCCGTATAGGGTTGTGAGTCGTATGATGACGCCATTCGTAAACCCTTATTCATGCAGTTATCGACAACCACCACTACGCCACGAACTTGATTATTGCTGTGCTGACCCAATCCAAGTTATGGGACAGTCAACAGTATTCCGATTAATCGCTGCACAGGTCTACTGCATGTTTTATTCGCTCATTGGCCATCGCAATTGGCTTGGATTAAGTGCAACCTGAAGTTCGATTTGTTTTTTAAAGCAGCTGATGCCGTACTCATCATCTCCAGTCTTCAGTCTATTGGCGTAAACTTCACTTCAAGTGACTTCACATATCTCCAACAGTCTAAATGTGACGTAACTTAGAGGCCAAATTTAAGCCATCACGAAATGCTTCCTTCAATAAATTGATTTTCCACGCTGCGTTAGATATTGCTACTTCTTGTTTAAGCCTCAGCTCTTGCACATCAATGCGATTCAATTTGGTAACGAAAAGTCAGTGATTATGCATTCGTGGTATGGCGCTCTTCTCTTCATTGACTGTAACGTTTCGACTGACATCATTCTTGAAGAAATCATTGGTCCGATTCCACCACCTTGTCTGGTCTGTTCCCGAAATCGATAATTTTGCTTGTTGATGTATACTCAACAAAAAATTAGCCTTATTGCTAGATAACATTTTGTAATGAGAAGTGGAGCAACCTAGTTGGCAGCCTATTCGAGTGTCTTCAATTCGTTCAGGAAATGGACCTTGTAAGCTTGTAAATCAAGATCTTTCCGCAAAATCTTCCAAAAAGTGGATGGACACAGCTTCAATTGCTGTGCACTATAGCAACTCGATTCATACGGGTCTAAGAATAACTAGCGTATGTGTGGTTTGAAAAAAAGGTTCGCATTACTTAGACGAAGTGTTGTTCTGAGGGAACTAGCCAAACTAAGGCCACACAAGCTGCCAAATTGGCTCTCACTGAATAAGACTGGCCAATTCAAGAAACAAACCTCTTTATCACCCATTTTATACTCCTTCTTGCTTTTTTCTGCTAGCATTCGGTCGTATTTCCTGAACTGGCAGCCCGGAACAATGTCCTTTCTAGCAACATACTACGAATGTCAACGTTTTGTTCATCCGAATTGTAACTTTATTAGGGGGCTATTGTCATGTGAAGGTACGGTCATTATTTGTAGAATCGAATAGTACCACATTTGAAATGTCTAATGCAAACCCTTTCATTGATGTTTCCAATTGCATTCTATTGACAATTATTCTGCATAATACCAACATCCCCTGCCCATTAACAGAAACTAACACCAAATAGCATTTTGTGTACATTTGTTCATCCCTTATTGTTTAGCGAAGAGTGTACACTTATCAAGCCTACAAAACCCTCTTCCATTTCAATTGTTCAACATTTTTATACCTTCACCAACAACAAAAACAACAAAAAATTCTTTTCAAAAAAAAAAAAAAAACTCTCACAAAACAGCCCAATACTGCTAATAGCCTCATACCAGATGGAGACGTACATTGATGGCTCTGAAGTCGCAGTTTGTCTCACATCAGCAGATACCTTCTGGACGGCATTCTACTTCATCGGAAGTATTTCGCTATTCTTCCTCCTTCCTTTTGTCGTTCTTCTTGTATTGTATACGATTATTGCCTGGAATCTTATGGGTAATCCCGGAATGATATCACACCATCAACGTCACCAACCGCCCCAAGAGCAATCATCCCCTGCCGGGTATACAGCAACACAATCTCAGAATCATCATCCACACCGAAGCAATGTCCTTAAATACCGCAAGCAAGTGATTTTCATGCTGGTGGCCGTAGTATTGAGCTTCTTTTTATGTTTGCTGCCATTTCGCGCCTTCACACTTTGGATAATCCTGATGCCGCCAGAAAGCATCATTGCCCTGGGGATCGAAGGCTATTATAATGTTTTGTACTTTTGCCGAATTATGCTCTACTTGAATTCGGCCCTGAATCCGATTCTCTACAATCTGATGTCATCGAAATTTCGCGATGGGTTCCTACGATTGTTGGGGTGCGACCAAGCCAGAAGGGTGACTCTTCAATCAATGGATGGCATGAGAAAAGGTACTTTCCATACAAATTCGACAAATCTCAGCAGTTCCAGTTCGAGTATGCGACGCGATGCTATCAGAGGTAGTAGTATTAGATCACGAGCCGATAGTATGACAGGGTCTATGGGAGGAGGAATAGTTGTGGGAGATGTCGAAATAAGGCGAGATAGCTTCAGCACTGCCAGTCAAATGAATTTCGCAGAGGAGGCAGTAAGTGTTGCCAGAAAGAAGTCATCATGCAGACAAAAGAGCTTCGAGGACATCGAAGAGCTGGAGGAGATTGAAGAACCAAATACAAGCATCCAATCTGCATACGATGTTAGTTACCGAGTGCGGAGTGCCTGTGTGACACCATTTCTGTTGCAAAAGGCGATTACGGATCATTGCTGTCGCAAGGGGCACCATCAACTATAAATGGCCGACAATAATGGTACTCCAATCGCACAGCTGGAGACCGAAATGGTAGAATGCTCTTAAACAAGTACGAATACGAGTACGCGTTCTTGTAATAATATTTTTGTTTCTTTTTTTTTTTTATTAAATCAATAACTGCCATGGAATTGCTTTTGAAACCTATTATCCATATGAAGGGTAGTAGGAGGGAGGGGAAGGATATTCAATGGAATGAGCTGTAAGTGATGTGCTTATACATAAAGACTGAGAAGGAGGAACGCCGCGAGCAGACAATGCGAGCAGTTAACATCATAAAGTTTGAATGGTTGGATTCGAGGTTATGAGCACCACGATGTTGGACAATTACAGATTTTTTGCATTTTTTTAACCAAAGTATACTATTGTCAATAAACGTACATATGTATATGTATTTAGAGAATTATTGTAAATCCAATGGATGGTGTTTGGCTTAACTTTATTAAATTTCTTATTCGGAAGATTTCAGCAGGTTGAAACAGAGGTAAGCTTGAAGAAGTATACAGCTTTCTATTGTAAGTAAAGTTCTGAATAGTGCTCATATAGAATGGTAAGCAAACTTTGAGTTATGAAATTGTTCATCATTAAGAAGAAATTTAATTTGATTTGATTTCGTCAGTTACAAGCCCTTATCTTGAGTTTTACTGAAAGGTCCACAGATGCATTCAATGGTATACAAGAGCACTGTAGTGTCACCTGATATTTAACTTCAATATCGACTTATTCGTTGCATTAACCAGCAACAACAGAAAGCTCGTCTAAGGGTATTATCAATGTGCGGACAAGTAGTACAATCAACTTGACAAAATAAACTTTTTGTTGAAAGAAAGGCACGTCAATATCTCAACAGACAAATGTCTTCATCTTCATATTTTGGTTGCCGAAGAACGAATGATAGTATTGAAGTATATGACATTCAGAGCTTGGTTACCTAGTCCCGATTTCGACCGCATTACCAGATAGCCAACGAGTATGTGTAGCTGACTCTAACATAGATCACAGCTAAGCTCGCAGACTGTTGTCTCTTTGACATCCAGCACACTAAATTGATAAGCCTTAGGCCCCGTCGCGGCAGCAATAAGCAACCTGCTGTCTGTCCCACTAAGGTATGAAATAAAATCAGCCGACCTCCTAGAGATAACAGAAAGCATTTACTTAGTTTAGCTGCTATCTGCTCGCATATTCAAACCTATTCAAACCTTACTTAACAAGCTCGTCGGCGATTTCAGTTCCAGTGATCCCATCATGGCTTAGGACTCACACCAGTCCTCACACTGTAGGCAGTGAAGTCTTGCATTCTCGAACTAACTTGGAAGTCGTAAGAGGACACATCAAGACTTTAAGCGTAGCATCGCCCTCTCCATCGACTCGTTTCTGTAAAGTTTCTCTCATAATCGGTTTTGGAGCCATCCATGACGACTCGAAAACATTCCTTACCTATGCCAAAGTCTGTCCAAAACCATTCCAGGGGACAGGGAAAACCAATTCATATTTTTTTCGCAGCATGAGCTCTCGTGTCGCTGCTTCTGGTGGCATATCCATAAAACCATAGTTATAGAGGTCGTCAAAACTCTACAACTTCTTAAAATACGGAAAAAGGTGAGCCCCCACTCGGCTGCAGCAGCCCAATTTTTGAATTCTAGGTTAATTTGATCATATAAGTCTTAAAGAACTTCTTCGCTGACAAACTCCATGCTTCACCGAAGGCTCCTATTACTGGCACGAGACTGTTTTTCAGTTCAGACAGGGGTTCCACAAGGCTGTGTGCTTAGCCCACTTTTATTTGCTCACTACATAGATGATATAGCAAATTACCGAGTTGGTGAAGTTGAAATTAAAGTCCTTTTGTATGCTGACGATCTGGTAATTTTGTCTGATAGCCCACATTCTCTTCAGCTGCAAATAAACAGATTGAAAAGCTACTGCAACTTATGGGATTTAAAGTTGAATACCTCCAAGTCAAAAATTATGGTTTTCGATACCGGTAGGGGTAGCAGGACTGCCCGAGAAAGCTGGACTTTGGAATATAATTACCTAGGTTTTCTTATAAAAGCGAATCAGTAGCTGCTAACACTGCCATTTACGTAATGTGGCGAATATTCCTTGGCTTCGTTGGTTAATCAGCTGCGCCTCAAAGTTCAAGGTTTCCAATGCCACTGTTCACACAAGCCTCTGCTACGCAAATCCAGTGTTTGGCTATAAGTACTTTGAAGAGTGTGAATCAATCCAACAGATAATAGTCTCCAGAAGAGGCTACTTAAGATGGCGCGTCAGTATAACCTAGCACCTTTCAAAGAATGGAATGAGCTCGCTTGCTTACATAACATTGAGTTGGGTCTCACAGAGGCAAACGTAAATGAGTGGGAAGACAAGCTCTATGCGTGCATAAAAAAACAAGATGAATATGTCTATAACGACTGTACAAGTAGAGCCCAATCTTCATCTTCGCGGCATATATATAGACTTCTGAACCATGCCCTAGGCGCCCGTAACTATTTTAGCACGAAACATTCAACTTATCAAATAAGTGTAATATTTAAAGCAAGAACCGAACTCCTGAGACTTAATTACATGCCGCATCGACGTGATGTCAATGCAATCTGCACGCTGTGCAATCGTAAGGAGGACGAGATCATCTACCACTTTATCGCAACCTGCCCTATACTATCAGAAACAAAGAATGTTCTAAATGGAACGGAGGGTTGCAACCTGCTTCTTCGTTTTTGTAGTCATGCCTTGAATTAGCGAAATAGCCTTATTTAGTGCCACGCTTTTCCTCTATACTCCTTTCCGTCGGGGTTGCCTTGATTATTTTCTCCAAAAACATAGTCAGACTAGTACTCATAGGTCTGAATATCTTAGCGAGCTTAAAGTCTTCCTTTCTGATTGTCGTTATAGAAAATGCTCTCAAGTTTGCCAGGGTTTCGATATGTATGCCAGTGTCAGGCTAGCTGTGAAGATTTCAAAGTAACCAGCGGCTGATTTACACCTTTTTGTACCATAACTTGGTATATTCGTAAGCCATTGATGGCAGGCGACTTTAAGAAATCAGACGAAGAAACAGTGTGTTTGATGGCCTCATGTGTCATCACAACCAATAGATAGCAGCTACGCCTTGTTGTGTTACTTAGCCCACAAAATGGAATTAATTGTGAACTGGTTCGATAAGGTTTCTTGGAAAGTGAGTTTTAAGCATGAGACAGACAAAAGAAAGATTTCACACTTACTATTGTGAATTCAGCTCGGAATTTTCATATTTTTCCCATGACCGGATAGTTACCCCGGTGGAAAAACCCCGAACCTGGCCAGTTCCATTTTTGATACCCCTAAGACGTCAGTTAGAATGAAGCCAGTAACCCGTTCGGGGATGTGAAGGCTACCGTTGGTCCATAAAGGGCTCATCCGCCATCACCTGCTTTCCAAGCCCCTGACTTAGTTTCGGAAATCCTTGCCAGCCTAGGCTCCAAATATATTCGGGTGGGCCGGATGGGGTCTCATTTGTTTTGGGATTTAAGTACACCGTTGATTCCATCTGCGCACTTGCGCTTATAAGGGGGTAGAGCAAAACTAGACTTATCATAAACATCAGATAAGCCACAGATGGTTTCTATGATTTGTCCAATTACAAGCTGCCGGTAATACGAGTAGGTTTTGTGGGAGCATCACGGTGGCTGTGGTTTAAAACAAAATCGCTAGGAGGGTAGCCTTGCTAGGACTCAATACCCGGAATTGAGTGGCTATAAGTACTGAGTACTGAGACCCTAAGATCAGTAAGAGGTTTTAGGTAGGTCTCGATTCATACCAAGGGTGGAGCTGTGCACTTAATACAGTTCCGCATTGGTATTAGCTTATTAGCTTAATGTAGGTAATCGTTGGCAAGGCGTATCCTTGCCCCATGGATGTATGGGCATCCCGTTATATAAAGTCCCCACAACAGGTGTCCACGTTAATCACAGTTACCACTTGGGGGTAATATAACCACAATTGATGTGTAGTAACCTCCATCCGCCTACCCTATTTCTACAGCACTTAACCATCAAGTTCTCCTCTAAACATCGTATTCAAAATCATGTCTGCCTTATTATTTAAACACTTACAAGCCTTGGTCAATAGCCTTATTGGTTTCACTGATGGGCAGTGTGGTTTCATACCCCATACTAAGGCAACCCTGCCAAGCTAATTTAACTATGTAGACTAACGATGGAGAAAGCACACGGCTTCTTCAAAGTCGGGCATGACAAGACCGAGACTTTCAAGGTTAGAATAGGACTCAAACAACGCGACAAGCCGTCCAACATTGTTCTTAAAAAAACTGTGCAAAATTCGCAGGTCAACTCTAAAATCATCACCTGTAAAGGGTATCTTTAGTTGCTCACTTGCATTGACATAATAGGAAGAACACAGCGGTCTATCAATGGAGTGCTTATGAATATTGAAGCAGAAGCGACAAAGATGGGTTCAGCATCGACGCCTGTCACTAAGATCCCTTTAAGAAGTTAGTAATTCGGAACTATTTTTCTCGGTTCAGCAATCAACTTCAATAATATCACCACAGCGTGTAAATCATGCGAAGAATCAGTCGTGCTCCATTGGGCATAGAAGGGAATTCAGTAGTAACTCCCTCTCAAGGAACTAAAAAATACCTTAAAATATGTAGGCTTCAGCCCTGAAAGTAAGTAGGTGTGCATTAAATGTTCATTAGATTCCTTGTAAGGCCTTTGGTGCCTATAAAATACCGAAACCGCTCCTTAAGCCCAGCTATATGGATGGTGAACACCTTCCCACAACATTATAGATCTCTAATTTTAGATCTCGTAATTGTATAAATAAAACGCCTGCTACCTAAACCAATCTTCTAGAATTCATTAAGCAGTTAAATGTGGCAGTTAGTGATGGTCAGATGCATTTAGATGGATGAACATCCATACAATCTACCTCAGAGTACCAGCAACCACAATAAATTCGAAAAATCTACCAACTTGCTTCCAAAGCAGCATCTAATTACACCTATTCCAAACCAATTAAAATACATACGTCAATTACAGCGACGACGGTACTTTAAACTACCGGAAGTAGGTTGTAATACCCTTCGTGGCGATGAAAATAGACTCCCTGAACTAGAAACAGTTTCGATTTCAGTTGACTCGGCATCGATGGCTTGGCCTGGAAATTACTTTCCACTCCAGTTCACCATAATCAAGTTGACTTTGCGTTTCACCGTCGCTGGTTTGGATTTGTTTATTTTTTTTAGTCCACATGGCGCTGATCTAAATACTAAACCGACTACAACAGCATCAATTAAGGGGTTTCTTTTAGAGTACACCATACTACCAGTTTCAGGGAATCATATTCCACTAATTGATTGAGACAATGGAATTACTTTGCCTTGTCAAAACTTGGAACTCCTCCAGGCTCCATCTCACCGACTCATGTCAAGGAGCTCTTATCTTTGAATTGTTTTGAAAACAAACCTACGAACCAGCCCGCGCCGCCGTCGCCGACCGCATGAAAGTCACGAAATAATTCAATTAATGCCAACAGGCAGGTTCGAGTATTCAAAGCGCGTAGCAAAGGTACTTACTTTCATCGATTTTTATTTTTTTTTGTATTTTTATTCAGCCTCTGTCATCTTAATTTATGATGGTACACCATAATTCATTCGTTTATTTGGTTGACGTAGAAAAACAACCCAAAATGAGGGAAAACAAAGCAATACAAAAATATAATAAAAACAAAAACATTTAATCAATATTTTGATTGAATGAAATTGACGATACTTACCTAGTTACCCAATTACCTTGGCCAGTGTAAGGTAAATATCGAGGTGCCACAGACGCCTTTGAGTCACTCGTAAAGCTGTCGCTCCGATAGACACCCGTAGATACTATTTATACAGCAGCAACAAACAACAGCGGTGGTAGATACTTTGATGAATTTCTTGACACTCAATTAAACTGCAATTAACCCAAATTGGTTCTCAAATTGGACACTAGATCAAAGAGATTGCGGATTGGGCTTCTCAGTTTATCTTCTCAACACCTGAGGACTTTTTTAAACAGTTTTTCTTCTGTTTTTTTGTATTCATGCCAATTACCACAGAGAATTGATTGCTTTGCCTACTTTGCGAAATGTTTATTCTTTTGCAATTTGCACACCTGTGTGGCAAAATTGGAGGATTCTTCCAAGGGGTGTACCTTGATAGAGTAGAAATAAATTTCACCCGATTCGCATGCACTGGCGGCATGGGGTATTACTGGGAGATTGATTGATTTACAGGTGCCCCAAATCAGTGGATTATGTCAGCTTTGAGTGAAGTGAGGAAATCTACTTAGGGTAATCCCAGCAGATCCTTTGCTCATAACTAAAAGATTGGGAGCTTCTTCTTTTATAGGTGCAAACCATATGATAGGGGTTTGATAGGGGCATGAGTTTATTTTCAACAATTGGATTGTGCAATTTGAATAAATTCAGAATACGTTGCGGGTCTTAACAGATATTCTTAAATCATACGACAATGATTCGAATGAGAGATAATTACGAAGTGTTAAGTTGCAGATGGCTGAACAGTATAGGTACTGAAAGACGGTATCAAACTAGCGATGCCGTGGTGGAACACCAACGACAAGACATTATTCATGAATGGTTCTTGCCTCACTGAGACCGAAAAACGTTCCATTCTCTATATGACAATCTAAATGAATGATGTCGCCAAAAATGCTGCGAAATGTCTAGGTTTCCTTCAGAAATATTTCATTCCCTCTGATCATTCATCGGCAGAATGGAGTACAATACCCATATCTGGCCAAGTTCTTCTCTTCGCCTGCTAAATAGGATTGAATATGGTGCTAATATGTCTCAGCCAATTGGCAGCTACGAACACCGGCGTAATGGCTCCTGTCGTATTTTCTTCTATCACCAATGCTCCATTGATATTGCCATTAGCATTCCGGCCTCTTCAAACCATAGAAGGTGCAAACACTGTAAAGGTACTCAAACTCCCCTAAGAGCTCGCCGTTCAAACTTCCCGAGGAGCCAACATCGCCTCAGATGCGATCGACAGCAGGATGCAACCAAAGTTCAAACCCGAAATAGCTGGTTTCGCCAGAGACTGTTGGAATCTTTTGTGTTTTCCTCAAGCTGTCTCAAAATCCTAGTTCTCTAACACAAAACATCTTCTTAAGTGATCGATATCAAGGAGTAGCTACAATGAAACCTCTTGCTTGACAATGAATCATCTAGGCTGCACGAAAGATTCAGAGCTAATCGTGAGCTCTACAGGCAGAAAGGAATGGGAAGGCAGAGACTTTTCGGAAAGAAAAACAAAGCGCTCAAGCAGGGATCAATCGAAGAAAATTCACCAGTTCATCTGTAAGCCATTATCAGAGGAGAACATACCCAGAGGACTAAATACTAGCATCGCTTGTCAGTTTAACAAAAAAAGGAGACTCTTTCAACTGTGTCAATAAAGGAATACTGCCTGTAAGATCTTTTCTCTCATATTTTGAGTATTTTAAACTCTGACACTCATAAGGTTTACTATGAAGAACTGGAATTAATGTCACGATCTTTTCTAAGTCCTTACAGTTACTTATGTGCTCTGATGACATTAACCAATAAGACGAACACAGCGAGCAGTCAATAAATTAGATCCGGAAGCGGTCAAAAAGGGTTTAACGGTTAATGAGGGCAAACCAAAGTACTTAAATATGCTGTTAGCAGAAAAGATCGCATGCCGTTGACATGAATATTGGCAGTTTAACTTTGGATCAATTTAAATTAGTCGCAGATTGACTATTTCCAATCGATGTTTCCGTAGGCATAAAAAGCAATTGAGTAACAGAAGTATCTGCTCTTTTCTCACCTGATGATGCTGATTCGCGATTAGGACAGAAAACGAGGTTGACGAAGGCCCTTTGTATTGATGTCAAACTTGGTGAGTCTTTTCGTATCTAGTCTGTTGTTTTGGGAAAAAATATCTCCAACCAACGACCAGACAAAACTCAAAGAAGAAATCACTTACAACTTGCAATCTGTTCAGAGATATGGGGTTCAAAGCCAAAACTCTAACCCTTTAAAAGCTTCTTTAAATTTAAGCCTGAACTGTCTACACTGAAATAAGGTTGAGACTGGATTTTTCAGGTCCTAGGGAATGACTTTGTAAAATATGTATTTTTTCGGCGATTGCGCTGGTCGAAAGCTCATCATCGTCGAAGATTTCTTTACCTTTATCCGTAAAAAAAAAAAAAAATTAACGACACTCTGTTGGCAAAATGAGCCAAAAATTGCATTGAGCATTCTGCAAAACCTACATGTAAATTCTTAAAACAATATTCTGGAAACGTTTTCTCAACGTAATGAACAAATCTTCGTACAAATGTCACAAAAGCATCTTGCATGGCTGTATACACACGTTCTCGTACAATATTTGGTATGCTTACGAGAACGATATATTCCAGAAGACCATGTCTCATGAATAAAGTTGTTATCTGATGAGGTTATTTCTGCTTCATGGGCCAGATTCCTAATAGACTTAATGGACATTCTAATTGCAATCTCTAGATGTACTAGTACCAAACTATTTATGCAATTTGGTCACTTATTTTTGTGAGCACTTAAACCATTAATATGTAATTTTTTTTAAATCCTTCAAAGAAAGAAGAAGAGCTGAGGAAGCTAGACTGGCATTTTGAACTTTTGGATATCCACCGAAATTTGTCCTTACGAAGGGGACAAATACAAATACATTTTATTGCAGTATATAGTTCGCTGGTATATTTCTAAAAATGATCTGTCAGGTAGTCATTCTGAATTACATACAACACTGATGTACTTCTGTACAAGACTTCTTGACTAGCTTGAATATTATATATTCAATATGGTCAGTATGAAGAAGCTCTCTCCTTCTTTCGTCTTCCAAGTCTATGTCGAAAGTAATGACTGTAATCTCATTAAAATGGCACGTTCTAATCTTTCTAAATACGGCACGAAGTTACATACTGCAGTACTCTCTGTTACCGAGACACTTAAGTTAAAAGCCTTGGACTTTCGGCGCCATAAACGTATGCATCATAGCAATCCGCATCACTTCCTTCGATATTCGATAACATATTGTAAGTCTGATATGCGCTTTCCAAAAACTACTTCGACAAATTCTACCAACACTGTCTGAACTATGACGTTAAGGTCATCTCAGGTCTTTAATATCGGGTTTTCCAATAGGGACTTGACAACTTTGAATTTAATTTGCGAACTCACTCTTTAACTAATCATCTAACTGTCACTGTCAATTTATTCAGTAAACTCGACATTTTCATCATGGTAAAGTACACGAACGAGCAACGTCTGCAAATTATACAAATTTTCTACCGAAATTCAAAGTCGGTGAATGCAACTTTAAGAGCGTTAATTCCAATTTTCGGTCGTAATTCTCGCCCTAGTAGACAGGCAATAACAAGTTTAGTGCAAAAATTTGAGTCTACATATTCGTTGTATGATGTTGCCGTGTCAGTGAGACAACAGGTTGGTCGAAGTGTCGAAAATAGCGCTGCCGTTCAGGCGTCCGGAGCAAACGATCCAAATCAGTCAATTCCACGGCGTTCTCAAGAATTGGGCATCGCTCAGACCGATTATTTTTGGCCCGAATTGGAAGATATGGACTTGGACGACATGTGATTTCAACAGGATGGTGCCACAAGCCACACAGCACACGTTACAATCGATTTATTGAAGAGTAAGTATGGTGAGCGTGTTATCTCAAGAAATGGGCCAGTCGATTGGCCGCCTCATTCGTGCGATTTAACGCCGCTTGACTATTTTCTGTGGGGCTACGTTAAGTCATTGGTTTATGCCAACAACCCGACGACGTTGGAAGAGCTCAGAGCCAACATTGAACGCGAAATAGCGGCCGTTTCGGTCGAAATGTGTGGCCGAGTCGTTGAAAATTGGGTCAAACGAATCGACCGCTGCAAACGTGCCCGTGGTGGCCATATGAACGAAGTCGAGTTTTATTAATAAATGTTTTGATTGTACTTCAAGCCGATAGTAAAGTTTTTGAAATACGAGTATCTTAAATGGTTTGCGTTTTATTTAAAAAAAAAAAGTTGTCAAGTCCTTATTGGAAAACCCTGTATAACTACAATTATCGTTGTCCGGAAAGTGAGCTCTTGCAACAAAATTCATAATTGCCAATGTTGAACTGAGCCTTAGAAAATGATTGGATGCCAGATGAACTCCACTGCTATGAATCAACGTCAACAACCATCGTGGCCCTTTCCGTAAAAGAGATGCTTCAACGCAGTGGGAACTAACAGTAATTATTGTTTTTTTTTTGAACACAAAATGCCAACCTTACCTTACAAATGGCCTAGTTTATAAGTTTAGAAATTGTGCGAGATAACAAATACACAGTATGGCAAATAATATCCCAGACACAACCAAATCTCAGCAATCAAGAGCGCGTTTTAAAGCTTCAAACTTTTTTCTACTATATGTCCAAGTTGCAAAACATTTGGTTAACATTTAAAACTTGTAAAAATTATTTTTCCAGAAGAGCTTTTCATTTGATGTTGAAATTTAGACATGAAATAAAGAGCGGTTAATAAATTCCACGTAAAACTTGATAAAAATGCATCAGAAACATTCTACAACAAGTTTATCGTGATGATTTTTTTTAGAAGAAGACCTGTTTTGAGTTTTTGAACGGCAGAAAGACACTGGAGCATAACAAACTTACAGGAAGACCAATTACAATGCGGACGCCTGAAATGATCCAAAATGGGTACATAACTTTGTTGCAGAAGACCGCAATGCTTCACTGAGAATGATGGAAGAGGCCTTAAACATCAACAAAGAGTCTATTCGGTCTTAACGAGGATTTGGGCAACACAAAGGTCTGTGAAAAATTTGTTCCACAGACATTGAATAACTGAGTCACATAGGACTCATTGATGGTCAATTTTTAGCTCGAAGTCAAATGTGTATGTTAAATCATCCGCCATATTAAAATAAACGTGCGACTTCTCTTTGTTCCCGAAGTCGAAATCGAAAGGATAGGTACTTTTATGACTACGTTAAACCCAGTCAAGCAGCTTCGACACGGGCATTTATGGCAATTCCGCAAAATGAGCTAGAGAAGACATTTAAATCACTTTCGAATCACTGTGACAAGTGTATTGAACCGGAAGGAGAATATATCGAATGAAATCAAAAAATTAACAGATATGCGGTCTTTTGATTATGTTTTCTACAGCCAGTCCGGGATATTATTTGCCACACTGTGTGTTACAAAGTAATCAACAGCCTCAGATGAGAGCGGATTCAATGTTGACAATTCTTTAACCAAAAAATTTACAACAACATGAGGACTTGCATACTTAATCGGATCATGAATAGTCAAAGGCAGTCAAACAACTCAAGGGTGGCCTAGGTCGCTATCCAAGACGGTATGTAAAAACTGTGTCATATACTTCATACAG
Source organism: Volucella inflata (assembly GCA_928272305.1). NCBI lineage: Eukaryota > Metazoa > Arthropoda > Insecta > Diptera > Syrphidae > Volucella > Volucella inflata. Next base: position 228,199,761 of record OV743716.1, on the reverse strand, counting down.
TCATACAAGTAGTGTGTGTTTTTGTTAAAGATTTCTGTACAGGTAATATCTAGCTTTCGGCATTCGCGTTCCTTTCCAAAATTCGTATCGAAACTGGATTCGGCAACATCAGTCTGATATATGCTGACGATGCTTACTAACAGCTTGAATGTTGGTTCGAGCTGCTCAAAAAAATATAAGAGCCATGTCCTAAAAAGTCGACATGACATCTTTAGGGATACAGAACAACAGAACATCCTTGTGATTAAAGTGAACACATTTCGCAGCTTATTTCACAGGATGCCCATACATCCATTGAAGCAAGGATACGCCGTGCAATCACTCACCGCCGATTTCTTCGATACAAATTCACAACCATTGTTGACTGAGCATAAGCTACACGAGACAAAGTCTGCAAGTGGACATATATATATATTCATTGCATTGGTGTGCGGAAGTCGGAACCTATACAGCGATTGATCAGAGAACTTTGCTGTCCCACAACTCAGATTGGGCCACCATCCCAATAAACAAGTTCGAGCGAAGTACTTGCCTTTCCTCCCAGTTGTTCAGCGGTAACGTGCGGGTTTAAATGGCAAGTGCGTGGTCAGCCAGTAGCAATATAGTTTTCTTTGCAGTCATAAGGCTCACAACTCTATACGGAAAACATAACATGTGATGAACAAACTATGGCCTCGGATTCACTGTTGACGCCCCTCGTAAACAGTGCAGCCGAGTACTTAGAAGAAGCCCTTTACTGCTATCATGCGGATGTCATAAGACTGCCATCGCAAGGAAAAAAATACAAAGGCATTCGTATATCAAATATCGGTGGGGGGTCTGGCAACAAGTCGTCAGAGATGCAACCTTTCCGTTATTAGATTCCGTGCTACCATCCCGTAGGTGAGATCAGAAAAAAGGAAAGTATGTAAAACGAATAAAGAGGCTAGTTATACCCCATGCCTAGGTTATCTGGTGAAACAAGCTCTGTCGAAAACAAATCACTACTGCTTTTACTAAAGCTCAGGGAAAGGCTATATGCAGTTTTCCTATAAGTCTACATGGCTGGCGCTACCCCAAATGCATTTCTCCCTCCTCTGATATTCATATCATGAGCTGCACCCTCAACGCCTTCTTCCGATTAGAAGTGGTCTTTGTTACAAAACGCACCGGTGATTTGATAAACTTGCGCGCCGACTATCATGGACATGCTATCTAAAGCAAAGACACCAAGATTTCTGCTACAGAGGCCAGAATTGGTTTCAACCAGAATCTGAGCCCAGAAATGATATTAGTCAAATCACTGATGTCTCAGAAAACCGATTTAGAATGCGACGCTGATGTAATTCTGCAAGGTCTTCCACGCGAAGATATACGCAATCCTGATGGCAAAGGAATATAATGAAAAGAAGCGATGATGGCGATGTATTTGCATTTGTAGCGAGAAAAAAGCTCGTTTTAGACTTGTGAGACCCTCTAACGAATTCTTAGTTAGTTTCAGAATGCAAGACTTTATTGAAAGCAATTGGAATTCTGAATTTACTGAGTCTTTTTTGTGAAATCTGGACAATTAGATCCAGGCGAAATTTTGGAACTGACCCTTCATGTTGGGTGTTGTGACTTGGGGTATCTTCTCTGCTACGTAAAATCGACAAAACTATATGAGAGGCACTAGCCGTGGATACAGATTCCCCTCATTGAAGGTCATGACCTGGAAACTCAACGGGAGATACGTTGAATAGGATCAGGTACGCAAAAACGACCACATTGTGACAATTACGGCAGTTGCCACAAAAGGGTATACTTTTTAGGATGTGGATTCGCAGTGGGAAATAAGCTACGATCAAAGGTTAATGATTTTAAGCCGATAAGCGATCGCCTGCTTTTAATCCGCATCCGGGGCACATTCTATAGCATCAGACAAATATGTACACCTGCCTTTACCGACGAAGCGGAAGTCCCTATCCATGAGGATCTCTATGACCTCCTAGATGAAGCCTGTCCGGAGTATGACTTCAATGCCGAAATCGGGACGGAAAATATCTTTGGCGAATTGGTTGGTAAGCGCCAGCCTCAACAATAGACAGCGGCTTTTGACTAATCGATTTTGCGATAACCCACAACTTTAAGGTTTCCAAGACTAGGGATCCACAAAGGAACCTGATCCAAACCAACAAACCGATCATGTATTTATCGATGCAAGAGACGCATCTAGCATTTAAAATATGCACACATTCCGAGAAACAAACGTCGACTCTGACCATTTCATTGCAGGGGCTAAATTCGGATCTCGGTTATCTAACAAGAAGAAGCAGCTAACCGCCTAATGAATTAGCCAGAATATACATAGAGTGCCTTAGTGAGTGCACTCGCTACCCACAAACGCTAACACAATGTGGAACCAGTTTTGCGAAATTATTAAGTAATTAGCCAAGACCACAGTAAGTTACCACTCGACCCAGAAAAACAGCTAGTGGTATGGTGATGAGTCGCGAAAGAGCGTTCACATTTTCAAAGGCTGCAACGAAAAAATGTGGCAACGAGATAAGAGGATCAGCGCAGAAGCAGGGAAGAGAAGGCGAAAAGTCTCACGATCTAAACAACATGCAGTATTCTACAAGAAAGTCATGCAACCGGCGGTTGTCCTTAGGCCCGGAATGCAGGCCCTTTAAATAGCGATAGAAATCTAGTCACCAAAGCACATGGATTAGTAGATGTATCTAAGCAGTATTTTCAACAACTTCCAAATTGGCCTAATGAAGAGAGAGTAATGGGGTATGAAAATAACAAACGTCCAGTCAATAAAAAACCGGTAGCACCACCCAGTAAAGAGGATGTTAGCTTAGTAAATGAACAACAAGGCCACCGGGTCTAATGGTCTACCCGCGGTGGTCTTCAAATACAAAGGTGATGTTTTGCTAGGACGAATGCACCAAATGATCAACCAAATATATGTCAAGATGACTGAATTGAATCAGCTCTATACGCCTCATCTACGAGTATAAGGAAGGCGATCTCATGTCTTGCAAGAACTTTCAAAACGTATCTTTGATGTCACATATAAGATGCTACCAAACTTACTATGTGAACGTCTGAAGCCTTTCAATCACACAATGATCAGCACGATCTAGCGTGGCTTTCGGCCCGACAGAACGAGAATGGACCAAATTTGCATACTGAGGGAAATCCTTAATGCAGGTCAGGTTGTTCGAGGTGGTTAAGGAGTTCATCGACCTCGGAGCCAACGTCGACTCCACGAAGGACACCTTAACGGACATCCGACGAAGAATAACCCTGGTAAACTGCTGCTGTTTCAGTTTGGCTTAACAAATGGATTCAAAACTGCTATCTCAGAAGACCAAGTGCAAGCTCTTTAAAACACTAACCCTGCCAGTTCTGCTTTACGGCACCGAGTGCTGAACGATAAGTACTGCACGAGAGAAAAATTCTTCGGCGGGTGCGAGGACGGCGAATGGAGGAGAAGATACAACCGCGAACTTTACGAGCTGTACAAAGAGCTTAAACTCGTCGACGATATAGACCCGCCACAAGCAAGCGAATTGACAACAATGCTCCAGACAAGAGAAGAATTGCAGAACAACAGTTTAAAAGATTAAACCATCCCGCATGCTAGAGCGCTAGGTCTGAACAAATGGAAGCCCAGGATCGCAGAGAATGGAAAGCAATGACTCTTCACGGTCGGAAGCTCGTTAGTTAAATAAGGACCATTAGTTCACAAAAACTGAAATCGCCAATGAACTTGCTAGGCAAGGCACAGAAATAAGCTTTGACGACCCAATCTTGGGTTAGGTCTGCTTGTGTCCTCAGTTACTAACTGGGCTGTCATTGACAATTGGGTATCATAAGGTACTCATATCCGCAGTTGGCATGTCTCCTTAGTTTGCTAGGAGTCCAATCGAATGTATCTAAAAAGTAAGGCACCTTCCTGATTGTCCCTCTATGGGAAAGAATGGAAGCTGCTTACTCCCGTCGTAATGGAACCCTTGACCGATCTCTTGCTAAGCACTTTAGAGAACTTGATGTAATTAACAAAATATCCTGCGACACTTAATGTGAGAATGACGACAACACCGCAGAACACTACATCTGTAAATGCTCTACCTACGCTCACTTCAGATTGCATAAATACGGCGCTGACAAGCTGGGTGCTGGTACTGTAGGCGTTTTTTTACTGAAGTACTTATTCAACTTCCTTCGAAGACTGAGAAATTTCAGTATTCCTACAGAAAACAAGTGTATTATAGCACGTCCTCGGATAATCACTTTCAGGAAAAATTTAAATCAAATAAAAATTCTATAAGACGCACATCCGATTTTTAAGTAAAAGTTTTAAGTTAATTGCAGATAAAAAAAACGACACCAAAAGTTTGTCATGATTCCACCAATCGCCTACGTCTTCATCGACGATTTTTTTATGTTCGGACATCGACAGAAAATTCTTCATTTATTGTCTCTCTTGAAAAAAAGAATCTGTTTCCTGTAAATCCATCTTCTTGTGTCATGACACGTACACTTCTATACATCACAAAGGAATCTATTCTCGACAGTTAATCAGTTCATTTTGACATCGCCATAAAATTTTATATCTAGCTGTGAGACCATTGGAACCACAATCAGTCTTCTACACCCCACTTCAATTAGTTTATTCATCCGTCATAAAAGAGCAACACCCTCCCAGACCCTAAGCTCATTTCAATCGATTAACACATAAAAAGAAACTATGCCAACAAATTTGTTAACAATTCTCCAAACTAGTAATGGAGTTCACCGAACTACTAAATATAATCTTCGCCTGAAGTTCTGTCTTAAAGTGCTTCCATAAACATAGCTAATCGCGGCTGCCGTAAATAAAAAATACACCTTCTTCATCCCCCAGGATACTCTACCCAAAAATAACGGATTGCTTTTGATTCCTTACAAATACCAGATTTGACCTATTTGAGTAGTTCACCGCGAGTTCTTCTTTGAATGGCATGACCAATCCCAATGGACAATTTTGGGCTGTTCAGAACTCCATCCCTGTTGCGAACAGGTCCCAGTTAACCCACGACATAATCTCCTAAAATTCCCGCCCATGAATAACACTAATTAATTTTAAACAATACAATTAATTCGCTGCTTAACGATGGACGTCCCTAATCTATCCCGACAATCAGTTTCGAATTAATTTAAAGCATAGAGAGGTTGCTGCTACAAAACCAATACTGTTCGAATTATGTGATACGGATACCACAATAAATCAGGAGGGAATTAACAAACAGCAGGTCCCTTTGCTGTTACTCCCTCGGTACTCCTCCGCTCCGGCTACAACTAAACGGCCTCCTCCTCTTAACAAGAACTACAAAACGAATACCTACTCAATGTCCTTCGGAGTGAATCAATTCAAATTGTATCTGTGCCTTGGAATCCTTATTTTCTTAGGATTCCCTACATTCTTTACTTTCAAAGACAATCCGCAGATTCGCTTTTATCAATGTTCGCTCACTGAATTTTATTGCCTTCCAATAATTTGTATCGCTATCCGTTGTTATTGGGACGGGATACTGCATTTGTACTCGTAGTACGAACCAGTAGGTTGTTTTCGAATGGATTCGGATTCATTTGTATGATATCGACTTTAGCGGGATATACTCGTAGTTATTAATTGGGATCACAGGAGGACAATCGTATTATCTCATGGCATTAGGATGCAGTGATGCAGAAATAACCCTTCGAATGCTCTAGGGAAATCAGAAATTAAAGTCTTATGAAGAGGCAGCCCCTGGCGGTGATGGACCATCGCCTAGTAGTTGTTTGGGAATCTGAAGTTTTTGGACTCCTCATTCGAATTGATGATGCCTTAGCCTGGATGTGACGTCCGTCATACTGAGTAATTATGTTCTACATTTGGTGAGGGGTCTGGGAGTGTATTAAATTTACTCGGCCAGATTTAATTACATGTCCAGGAGGTGTGGTTGTGTGTTTATTAATTACATTTTCAGGTCAAAGAACTTAGTACCGAAGGTAGTGGTATTTTTCCAATAGATTTTGTAATTTCTGATTTAGGTTTCTCTAGTGAGAGGGTGGAGTTTGTTTTTAGAATTTATTTCCTGCTCTACTGCATTAGGGAACGTAATCGATGATGAATGACCATGTGTGTTCACTTAATGGAATCCCAGAGCAAATCGATTAAGATATCAGTGTCGATTCCCATTCGAGGTCAAATCCATGAATGGAAAGTGGAACAAATCTCATTTCGATGAAATGTTTGAAATCGTTTGTTTTAAGAATTCGACAACTCCCCACAAAGTATTGTAAACGTTGATCTTATGGTCGGATTAGAAGAGAGAAGCCTTTGGTATCCTTTTGTTAAGTTGCCTTGTACTAGCGGAAAAACGAGATAATTCAGAGGAGACTTCGAATCCATCAGAAGAAAGGTTATATTTAAGATGTATTAAGCAGACCCAAGACTTGGCCAGTGCTGGGACACGAATTATAGGAGGCCCCAAAGGAAATACAAAACAACTGCGTATATAGGCTGTGTTGTGGACGATTCTGATGACTCTGACATTTTCATCACGATAAAGAAAGTATCAGACAGACTCACCCTCTTACACTGGCGCTTCAATCAGCAGAGATTCTAGCTATGGTAAAAGGAAATCGGTTGATGCGATCAAATTCATCATCACCGCAACAACTAAGTTGAAGCAAACAAATGCACCACTCACCCCAAATGGGGACCAGAAATAGTTACCTACTTATTACGATGCGGCTTTCTCCCTTTTCAGGCTTCAAATCGAGTATTCTGCAATGACATTAGTCTATAGGACGCTTATTGCAACCATTGCAATATTGAAAGCGGAGAATAATTGTCTCATTTTCCAGGAAGATTCGGTCGATTTGCATGAAAAGTTTTGAGGAATTCTCATTATGGTGCACTTAGACCTTTTGTAGGTCCATCGAGGACCATTGAAAGAGCGTTGGAGGGTAATACCCTAGCTACTCCTAAAAATAAACAAACTTCTCTCTCACTTATTTAAGTCAAGTTTAGCAATCTTTGTAAAGTAAAGCAGATACCGACAATGTTCCCAGACTTATTTGTCCACGACAGTGAACACTTCTATAGGAACACCAACACATATGTCACTTTCTGCACCATTTGCACCATTGCTGCTAATTTTTCCGAATGTTAATAGTTAACGTTGATAACCATTTTTTTGAGCTTTTGGAAATTAAGGGCTGATATCGATGCCAAAAAACACACGTACTAACTAAGAACTGTATTAGCAATATTCAATATTGCAGTTTGTGCAGAACTAACTTAGTCAAACTATGTACGAGTATATAGGCTACCCTGGTAGATAATATTGTGGTATATATGTGATTAAATCAATTATCCAGGGTTGCATAGTTTTAGGATCATACAAACTCTCCACGTTGGAGAGTTCAGTTATTACCCCAGTTTCAAACCAGAAGTTACCAGAAAGAACTAGAACCCGACAAATGTAGTATAAATACAGGATGAGAAACTGCGGACGATAAGTTGATTTTTGGAAAGCGATGGAAAAGGACCTAAGTCTTACTAAGTGAAAGATAAGAGATTTGAATTGTGAAATAGAAGTGAAATTGTTTGTGAATTGATTGAAAGTTGTATTTAAATAATAATAAATAGAGTGTTTTGAAACAGAATAACGTTTTATCATTTCGAACCCTAGCCGAAATATTACAATATTAACGTCAGCCTATCATCATGCGTAGGCATTTTAATTCCGGCTTAAAAAAAAATAAGGCGATTTTAATATTTTTAAGCTTTACCAAGGTATGTCTGCACAGTAAACGCATTCAAAAACACAAAAGTAAAGTTCTCCGATTGCACTAATCTAAAAATCTTGACGTTTATGAACTCACCCGAAATCATGTTTAAATCTTACAACGGAAGAAGCATTAGAAAAATTCGTAATTTGTTGATGATGCTTGGGACGAATAAGGTTTGTTAAATGGTGGAGAAAAATTGTTTAGAATAAATAGAAGAATCTGTGTTATGTTTGAGTCAACGTTTATATCTGTACTTAGTTCAAGATTTGGTTTTTTAGTGAAAGCACTTCTTGATCTGCTGTTAAATAGGGCTAAATCTTATTTTTTTTGTCTTCCTAGTTAGAAAACAATTATCTTTGCACCGAACCATTACATAATTCGAAATAGGCCATGGGTGAATTTTTCTACAAATCAATTCTTCCACTTATAGTTCAGCAATTAACTCAAACATACACATCGTAGCAAGGATGCAAAATAATGCGAACTACGAGTATTCCTTTAAGTAAGAATCATTAATAGTACGATACGTACATTACATCTTTTTCGGTCACAGTAACTACAGGGTGGCGCAAATCATCCAATTTTGTTTTAGATCACTCTCCCGCGTGAACGCCGCATCACAAACTGGCTTTCAGTGGATGTAACGGCTCTTCGTGCATAACACGCGGATTTTCAGTGCTCCAAAAACGATTGCGCCTCGTCGCTCATGATGGTTTTCGACACAAAATCGTCCTCTTCGTTGTTGACATTGAGGATGACTTGATAGTAATTCACACGCGACTGACTGTCAGGAGGCATTGACTGATGCACTGTTTGCACTTTGTATGGGAACATGTGTTCACTAAAATTCCCTGTAGGGTCGGTCTGGTGATGCCCAATTGCGTTGCCCTTCATCTGGTGGATGTTTCTTGGTTCTCAGCGACATCGGCAACCATAGCCGCGATATTCTCGCCCGAACGACCAGTCCGGTGGCGGCCACGTCCTCCATGATCTCTTGTCATTCCAGTCTGTTCGAGTCGAGTAGCTAAGCGCCGGAATGTTTGCCCAGTTGGCGCGACACGATTAGGAAATCGAAGTCGAAATTCACACTGCGCTAGCACCACCGACCGATTACTGGTCAAAGAAATTTACACAATTATTCCACACTCTTGCGGAGTATAGCGCTCCATTGCTTGTCTGTTTGTATACTGCAGCTGTCTAGCTCAAACAAAAACAAAAAACACTGTGGCGCTGGCAGCCCGGTATGGGCTATGGCCTAGCTTCTTGACACTCATTTGTGTTGCTCATGTTTTCATTTTTATCACATCTGCGCGCGGCCTACGGCTTATCTCCGAATCCGAACGGCACTACTTAGAAGCTTTTTCGTAGGCAATTTTTTACTTTCGGGAGTTTCCCATTGCCCGCCGAAAGGGTGATGGCGATTTGAAAAATTGTTTGTGAACTAGCCAGGAATCGAACCCAGACTCTCCGCGTGATAGTCCAATGAGCTAACTATCGCGCCATCGCCATCGCCATCGCCGTCTAGTTCACAAATGTGAAATATGATTGACGTACGACGTATAACATCTTCCGATAGGATGATTAATTTTGCCGCACCTTGTAAATACTTGTTTCTTTTTTTAGAGTAAATATGTTGAACCGAATACCGTCTACCTATATGCATGCAACCCACAACGAATAGAAAAGAATTTTTTCTACTCTAGGCAAAATCGTCCATGACAATCTTTTGTTGTTCAGAAGTTAAGTTGAATTACCAAATTCAGCGTTCTACCTGGGCTTAAAGCAACCTATGAGCCCCAAAATTATGGTCCAGGCATAATTCGCTGTACCAAAAAAAAGTTTAAAATCAATTTTCATTAATTTCTACAATTTAATACGCGACCAAATAAACCACATTTAGGGCGTAGCAAAGAAAAATTGCAGTGGTATCCAGGAGTGTACGGGCTACCGTAATGAATCGATTTGGCGCCGTTCTCAACAGCTTGCCTTTTCAGATGCGACAACTTGCAGTATTTTAGGTGAGGAGCTTAGTTTAAAAACATAGCAAATTAGATTCGTCCAAGAGCTGAAGCTGGTCGATCTTTTTAATCACCCCTCCATTTCAGTCATTGAGCTCTTGAAAAGCTTCAAGAAGATCTACTGTTTTCGGCTACAATCCGCTTAAGGGCTCATCATAAAAACTTGGTAGCACAGACATCTCTATGGCGTTTAGTGGTGGCTCATTTGCACATGACAGTTACCATCCCGGTCTGTAGCACCATCTCTTGACCCATCTATAAGAAAGCCGATCCTATGTGCGGCAAGAACTATCGAGCCATATCCCTGCTTAACGTCGCATATAAGATCATATTCAGCGTACTGTGTGAACGTCTCAAACCGTTCTGCAACACAGTAATCGGCACACTGATACCTTCCAGGCCGGCAGATCGACTATTTTCACACTGAGCAAAGCTTGGGAAAGACCAACGAATTTAAAGCTGGGACTCGCCACCTTTTCATCGACTTTAGTCACATATGATAGCATTAATTGTCTGAAGCTGTACATGGGGATCCCTGAATTCGGAACCCCGATCCAATTGTATTACGTCACATTGGAAAACACAAGGTACAATGTTCAGTTTGGGAACAGCTCTTCCGAACTGGTTCAAACATGTACCACATTTCGGCAAGGAAATACGTTGTCATGTGATTTCTTCAATCTTATTCTGAAGCAGAAAGTGTGCAGGGCAAATGTCAACACGGAGGGCAATGTCTTCAAGAGATTTGTCCAACTACTGGTGCAGGCGGACGATATCGATAACATCGGCCCCACCCAGCATGTTGTGATAGAGGTTTTTACGGTAATTGAAGAACAGGCGAAGTTGTTAAGCCTTTTACGAAGTACATACTATAGGTATCAACAAACAAACATCTTTCCACCTTCCGACCAAATGCCACTGGTGATAGCAACAACTGAACCTCAGAGTCATCGTCAACTCCACGAATGACACCTTAATGGAGATCAGACGAAGAATATCCCTGTTACTTCAGTTTGGTTAAACAAATGGGTTCGAAACTCCTATCTAGGAAGACCAAGTGTAAATTCTAAAACATTAATCCCCCATTTCTGCTCTACAGCGCCAAGTAGTGGACGATAAGCTGAAAAGGAGAGCAGATACCGAACTCTTGCGTGGATATTTGGTTCCGTGGGCGATGAAAACAAATGGAGGAGAAGAGACAATCGTGCGAACCCTACGAGCTGTACCAAAATTTACATGTACAGCCCTATCACAGAATCCCTCGTAATAAAGTTACGAATACGAAAAAATGTGTATCAGTAAAATTGGAGAAATAAATAAATTACAATCGTTAATTGTGTATTTTGAACAAAAAGAAAATGGTTAGAAATGGATTCTGTTGCATTTTCAATTGTTGCTAGTGAGGAGGAAAATGTTAGACGCAAGGGCAGTATCTAATCGCTGTGTAGTTGAAGGAGAACTCCGCCGCATACTGAGCCCTCGATTGGAATTCATGGAAACATCTGGTTGATCAGCTTCCACTGAATTTTCACCTATAATTATTGATGAGTTTTGAAGTCCAAATGAGGAAGTTCCTTCGTTTTCGGCTGCTAAAAAAAGAATGCATTCGGAAAGCGCCACCTCCGGTACCTTTGCATTCTTTTTTATTGTCCGACAGTTTTCCTTTTATCTGGGCCTTCCAATCCAACCAAACCTGAGTGTGTAATGGAATGTAATTATTTAAAATCCGTATCGTTTTGGTAAAATATCTGCTTTTCAATAATACTTGCGATCTTAAAACCCCAATACACACTCATTCTCTAACTTACTTTTTTCCAACTACTGGTTTCCTTGGAAGGATGTTCGGGGCTGTTAAGATCAGTCTTGAGTTGACCCAGAAAGTGTTTACTTTTTCTTTTGAGGTCTTTGTAAATCCTTGAGTAATTCCAGGATTCTGCAAAAGGAGCTCCACCGTTCTCTGGTACTGCAATTTATTTGTTGAAATTTTCTACCTTTAATGAACAAAAAATAATTCTTTTTCCGTAATGTAACAAACAAACTATCGGTTTTTGCATTTAGAATCTTTTTTGTCTGCACACTACGAAAAATCAAATAGTTCGTAGATTTAAATGTCAAAATTCCGATTCATTCGGATTCGGTGATACCACTTTCTACGAAATCCGAAATTCGTAGCAAAAATTTCGACTACGACGGATTCTGTGCTAGACACCGTAGTTGAAAAAGCTGAAACTCGTCATCTACATTGGCTCGACCACTTCGAGGAGCGAATGGATAATAAGAGAATCTTCGATTCCCAGCCCCCGGGTTCGAGACGAACGCCCCGGGGTCTGGATAACTGTAATCAGCGTGCCCAGGTTCGCAAAGGATGCAGGGGTGCCAGCACGTCACTTGATACAATCGAAGAGTGTTGATCGTCATTCAACTTGAAACGAGTTTAATTGTGACTTCTGCTTTAAAAAAATCGTTGTGAACTTAGAAATGAAATGTCAAATCCCAAATAGATATTCTTTAATTTGAAAGCAAACATAAATGGTGATATTTTTCGATTCGGAAAGCGAAGATAAGGAAGCCTTTAATTTTAAAATCAATAGAAGAGCTTTAAGAGATAATAGTAATCCATTGGAGTTAAGTGAAGATGCGTAAGAATTCAGAAATAAATTAATTACATTGGTGCCATTGAAAAACTTAATGCCGTTTTTATTTAATTTTGTGGGACAGTTTCCTTATGATTCTTAACTCTTTAAAACTTCCAGAAAAAATAAGAAGCAACTCCAATTCCACCAGTTTTGCAGCTTTGTGCAACAATCTTAGCCAGTGGGAGTTGCCCTAGAAAACTACTATTTTTTCTACCTTGCGCTATTTTTAAAATTCCTCTAGCTAAATAGTGGTGATCACTCATGAAATTCGTCGATAAATCTATTTGTTTTTTGTTCACTGCCATTTTTGCATATTTTCTTTTTTTTTTCACAAAAATTACTGTCAGCGGTAAGATTTATTTCAACCGTCATTTTCAAGTTTGTGTGCTGCCATCTATGACTATACAATTAAGGACAGTCGATTGAACCAAATTAGGTGCTGCCCCTGTTTGATTGTATCGATTGGTCCTGGTACCTCAGGGCTTCATTGACTCAGGCAGAGACTTTTCATGAGTCGAAAGCCCATTAAATAAGTAGTGCCATCTAAGTAAGTAATATTAAGCCAGAACGAGGTTATCGGCAAAACATCCAGCCCTATTCTGCTAAACGTCGGGGGGATGATGATGAACAACTACCGTTCAATCAAGCTTATGTCACACACAATGAAAATCGTCGAAAGAGTCTTCAACGAACGTCTTCGGCAAATAATAAAGCTCGATAATAGCCAGTGTGGATTTGTTGAAGGAAGATCGACGGTGGACGCTATCCAAAGCCTACGAATAATAATGGAAAAGCATCGAGATTCGTCTAAGGATTTACACATGGTATTTATCGACCTCGAGAAAGCATTCGATCGAGTGCCTAGGGATCTCATATGGGCCGCGCTGAGGTCTCAAAACGTACCGGAATAATACAAGACATGTACGGAAAAGTGAAAACTGCGGTTAAAAGCTTTGCTGGATTAACGAGAGAATTTCCAGTTATTGTCGGAGTGTACCAAGGAAGCGTCCTTAGACCTTTTTTCTTTTTAGTATTATTGACTATCTTTTAGTCGCATGCGCGACGCAAATGTAACAGCAATTCTCTTCGCTGACGACGCAGTTATACTACGCGATAACGTCGAAGATTTGCAGAACGCCTTAGATCGATACAAAAATGCGCTAGAGAAACGGGTTTAAAATAAATCGTTCAAAGACGCAGCATTTGACATGCCCATTTGCGCATCCGTTGCGACCTGTTCCGGATATAATGTTAGACGGAATAGTTCTTCCGAAAAGCACTATCTTAAGAAATGGCGCGAAAATTCGAGAATCTTTTGCGACCGAAAATTTCCACTTAAATTAAAGGGGAAGGGTTCACAGTGCTGGACAATGTACGAAGCGTTTAAAAACAAAATGACGGCAGCGGAAATGAAAATGTTAAGGATGTCTAGTGGAGTCACTAAACGCGATTGCATTAGATCTACGCGTATAAAAGGAAGTCTACATATAAAGAATTCAGTAACCGAACAGCTTGAGGCGAATAGAATAAGCTGGTATTGCCACGTTCAAAGATCTGCGGAAAATCCGGTTAAAAAGGCACTATCAACTAAGGTCACTCCAACTGTAAGAAAACGAGGTCGGAAAAAGAATTCCTGGATTCATCAGATGGCAAATGCGCAACAACACCTGGGGCTAACCACTGAAGCGATCCAGGACCGAGCATTATGTAGACGCGTTCTGCGGTCTGCGACATTAGCCAACCCCATAAGCGGAGCAGCAGCGATGCAGTAAAAATGGGAAACTCGTTACGCATAAGTTCGTATAACGAGGAAAGGGTTAATAAAAGGATAAGAAGAAGTCGGGGGGGATGATCGTTCGAAAATCGAAGACTTCTTTTCCACTTAACATTCGAAGGGAATCATTCCCCGTCGATAAGCTAGTTTGCTATCACACTAAACGATCGAAACGAATTGTTTATACAAATCTGTCATCTAGTCGTCCGCAAGTATTTTGTTTCGTTTGGGATTATCGGTCGAAAGTTCATAAGTAAAAAATGAAAGTAAAAAATATTTCAGAGCAAAAAAAATGTTGGGAAGAATTACAAAAAAAAAAAAAATTGCTTAAGTCCACCAACCAAGTCGTTGTGTGGAAAAAGTAAAAAGAGACGAGTTTCAATTTGTATTGAAATATTTGTTTGGCACTGGGTTTGAAGCGACTACAAATCCAATATAAAAAAAAAGGCTTTATATAAAAGGGAGCTGAATGCTTAATGAATGGTTCAATAAATCTTAAAAGAATCTCTTTGTATTTCATATTTTATTTTCTCAAGTTTTCCTTACGCTTCATCTGTTATATCCATTATATCTTGTCGTTTTTTACTGATGTTACTTCGTACCCTTCTATTTGCATCGTTCCGCGTTTGATTAAAAACACGGGTAGTAAAAAGCTACACTATCCATTTTAAAATATTTAAATCGAATTATTTTATTCTTCACTAACAAAATCTCCTCAAAACAAATGCTTGAAGTAAAACTACACAGAAGTCGTTTTCGAATTAATATCGGCAAGGAAGGGATCACCCGTCTAAGCAGAATAGCAAAGTTGAGTGAAAGTGAATCGAAAAGGTGAATCGAACGTTCGATCCACCGTTTAGCAGAATAGGGCTGATCATATTTTAATGATGCCTTATTTGGCAAAGACGTTTGGAAAAGTGTAGCCCCTAAAATTAGAAAAAAAAAAAAACAAATATGAGACATGTCATACTTGTTTGTTTACGCTCATAAGTATAATGAATTGAATATGGGATTTTTGCCCTCAACAAAGTAAATTCGAAAAGATAATCTGTATTTCAAAAAGTGTGTCCATTTTTATTAAAGAAAAAAATTATTTTTATTTCCCCTTAAAAACAGAATTTTTTTCTTCCTCATTTTATACTATATATACTCTCACTAAAGTTTCTTGCTTTACTTTAAGATTTTTGTTTCTCTTTCTTAATATTTTTTTTTTTCTTGTTTTATTTAGCGTTTTTCCCATTTATTTGTTACGAATTCTCAATTTATGTAATAAATTATTATAATATTTATTTTTTTTATTTTATAGTGTGTGTCTTATTTTGTTTCCACATGCTGTTGTTGGTTGAGCTGTTTATGATGTTGTTATCTCGACGCGAAGGACCATTCTTCAGTTTATTTTCGTTTGCCGTTCGTAATCCGTCTCAAAATAAAAGGAGACCAATTGCGTACTGAGAATTAAAAAAAATTATCGTTCTCTTACACGCTTCTTCATTCGTTTTAAATCAGATTTTGTTTTTTTTTTCGTTTTTAGTTTAAATAAAAAAATATATTTATATTAAGAGAATGTATGCAAAAAAAAAAAAAAAAAATAGAACTAAAATAGTAAACAATAAGAACGAAATGGTAAATAGAAACAAAAAAATTATAAAAAAATATTTATATGCAGAGAAATGGAGAAAAGAAATAGAATCCATCGGGTGATTCTCGATGTTTAAGATGAAACATTTGGAAAAGCGGGCATTGTGTTACACCACATCAAGACCAAGAAGATGCAAAAGAATTTCTTCCTAAATAAGCAATGCGACGTAGATTGATTGCATGGTAAGTAGGTACTAACCAATTTTTTTTGGTGTTTCTTTTTACGTCTCTCTGTCTCTGTTTCTGTTTTGGTTTCTATTTCAGTTCCAGTTTCACAATAAATCTATGTAAAAGTAGCTAGGACGTCTTATTTGATGCTGTGTTCTTATTGTTTTTTTTTTTTGTTGTTGTTTATCGAATCTTTTATATATATATATTTTTTTTTTTTTGTATATAAGATATTAGAGTAAGTGAACATATTTTTTTTTGTTTTTGTTTTATTATTTTACTTTAGTCCGCCTTTAAACTAATTTCAAAGTGGATTATTATATGATACGCTATAAATATAGTTTTTATGTTTTTGTTTTTTCTTATTTTCATTTATATACTTGGGTTTTTGTTTTTCTCTTTTGCCATTTTGTTTACTGAATATTGTGCAACACAGAGAAGAATGCACTTTCGGGAGCTGACGCAGTGTCTGTCGTTGGCGTCAATTGGCGCGGTTTTTTTTTTCATTTATTTATTTATTTATTTATTTGCTTTTGCATATATGTAGATCAACGTAAAATTGTTTGTATGTGTGGTTTGTTTTTGTTTCATTTTGATTTTTGTTTTCTTTTTTTTATAATAAATTTTCTTGTTTTTCTTTTCTGTTTTTTGAATTATTGTTTAATTTTTATTATGTGTGTGTGTGTAGTTCTGGTTTATTGTTAAATTTATATTAAGTGTTCAACAGCAACCAGACTTGGTGGTTTCCACTGGACGCCCTTGATCGATTTTAACTTTACTGGCCGGCTCGGTGGCACTTGACGGCGGTCCAACACGATTTTTGATCTCAGCTGCCATTGTCATGAAAGCCTGTTCCACGTTAGTTGCGCTTTTGGCTGATGTCTCAAGGAATGGAATGCCTAGTTGGTTTGCATATTCCTACAATGAAAAATTTATAATGCAAAACTCAATTCTACTAATAGAATAGATGTGATTTGTTGTGATAATTACCGCAGCAATAGTATGCTCGACGACCTTTTTGGTGGTCAAATCACTCTTATTTCCTACAAGCAATTTATTCACATTCTCGCATGCGTAACGTTCGATTTCCTCCAGCCATTGTTTGACATTATTGAATGATTCTTGATCCGTGCAATCGTACACGACAATAATACCATGAGCGCCACGATAATATGACGAAGTAATTGTACGAAACCTTTCCTGACCAGCAGTGTCCCACTATAAAAACACAAAAACACATTCATCTCATACATACATACTCCTATCATCTAAAGTAATCTACTCACGATTTGCAATTTGATAGTCTTTCCGTCCAATTCAATCGTCCTAATTTTCTGTAACAAAAACAAAAACACAGTTTAAGAGAAACACCGAATGAGCATCGAAGTAGTAAATGGTTTTAACGATTTGAAGTTAACTTACAAAATCCACTCCGATTGTGCTTATGTAGCTCTCTGTGTATGTATCGTCCTATGAAAATGGGAAATTGATTATTTAAGGAAATAAAGTAATCAATTGAATTTACTTACGGCAAAACGAAGCAAAAGGCATGATTTTCCGACTCCAGAATCACCAATTAAAAGCAATTTGAATAGGTAATCGCTGGAAGAAATAATAAATTACACTCTTAGATACGTGTCTCTGATCAAGGTACAATCAATGCTCTGATTAAATATTGACTTTGAGTATTTGAGTAGACTAGATTGCTTGAACACATACGAGTAAAATTCGTAAACTGCAATAGTTTTCGCTACAATTTTAGTTACAATAACTGTCGGTGAAAAATTAAAAACAAAAAACAGAATTAAAATTACTGAAATGGCGCTACCGGCAACATGGATGTATACAAATAAATCTCTCCTGTTAGGGTCATATTTGACAAATAACTGAGTCATTCCTTCTGGTGAAATCGGCGACTCTTTGAGCCGCAGAAGCTTTTTATATTCACTACTAATTAAGTAGATTGAGGTAAATAATGCGCACTTTTCTGAATCGATCGATGTCGCTGTACAACTCTTAGAATTTGCTGGGCCAAAAACATTTCGAAGAACTTGTCGTTCAAAGTGACCAAGAATACTTTCATCCACCTTTGGTAACGCCCATGTTTTTGCATAAAACAACAGGACAGATAAGGGTCTAATATAGAGCCTCTGTAGTATTTCCTGGCAAGCCCTTATTACTCAAGGGGTTCGTCGGTTGGCGATATATTACGTGGATGAGAAAGAATCTCATATTACATCGCGTTTTATTTTGGGCCCGTAGTTCTTTGTGGTCAAGCGTTGTCATGAAGCAGTATGACTCAATCTCTGTTGACCAATTTAGGCTTCCCCTAGCGAGTATTTTCTGATTAGTTGCAGTACTTCTCAGAATTGATAGTTTCATCAAGAAGACATAGTGGATAATGCCAGCAGAAGACGACCAATCAGTCTCTGGTTTCTTCCTTGCAGGAAGGCTCGGTTTAAGCATGTGTTTTGGTGCCTCATCAGAATGAGACCATTGTGCAGATCGGCGACGATCATCTTAGAAAATTCACTTTTCATCACATGTAAAGCAAAAAAACAGAGCAGACAGAGCAATCAGCTAACGAGGAACCAATTTGTCGAATTTGTTGGCTTTCCCGTCGAAGGACGGGAAATATTCGAATAGTGCATACCGAGAGCTAGACTCCACAACAGCTCGCAGATCGTCGTTTACGATAGCTGATGCTGCTTGTTCACGTGGTCCGCTTTCAGGAGTCATGTCGCCCGATTGGAATTTTTCAAGCCATAGCTGTAGGTTTGATGTTTTTAGCTGCCTCCACTACGTTGTGCCCAGGTTTAAACTCTTATAGAAAGAGTAATTATTTTTGCTTAATATCCATATTCTTCTTTTACGTTATCCTCTCCTATCATTCTGACGCCTAGAATTATTCGAACGCGGCGAAATACATCTACTTTGGCTCTATATATAAAGGGGTCGTCATATGCAATCTTGAAACTATAGAGTTGATGTGTATCGATCTGGGCTGTAGTGTGAATATTAGACCGATTCACACTGAAAAAATTGATACGCGTGCACTGAAGACGGCACACATGATGTTGTCAGCGATTTTCAAGAAACTAATTCCCTTATAGTTGGTGCAGTTTCCTCATCGTGAATGAGGGAACGATATCTACGTACGATTTATCAGGCTTAAATTCTTCCGACTAAAATTTTAAAAAAAGATTTACGTATATTCTGTTAAATAGCTCTGTCTGCCGACCTTGTTTTGATTTAGTTGAGATATTGCTGTCTAAACTTAAATCGAAATTTTTCTTTATATAGCCTAAGTTGAATATGTAGTTAGTTTTGATTCAAAGCGAAGTTTGGGCCGTCCCCGACGTTTATTAATCACAGAGGTGGTGTAAGTTTCTGTATCCGGACCACCGACTTTGACTCTACTTTGAAAATTCCTTGTTCATCTGTTCAGGTTTCTATGCTTATATCGTTGGCTTGAGTCATTCTTTGTACCTTTTGGTAAAATTGTATGTACGTTGCTCCTGGGGCAGCAATTCTTAAATTCCTTTGTTGTATGTGTTTATCACTGTTTACCTGAATTCTCGATCAAACCGAAGATTCTTCGCGGGTGGTTGAATGAAAGATCCACTGATCTTAAGTGGGAGAGTTGACGAGAGATTCAGGGATACGCGACATTAAATCTCCTCAAAATATTAGTCCGTTGTTGCGGCCTCTTCTCCTAGTTTGGCGTTAAATTTACCCGACAAGAAATTATAGCATTTTGTAGAATCTCCTATTTCTTGAGTGGATATCAGACTGATGTTGGTAAATTTGGATTCTTGCCTTAATCTACCACATACAAATAACCCGTACCCAAATAATCGCTGCTTTAGTTTCCTTTATCGATCATCGTAGTGGTTGTCAGAGTTTTTCATCTTTCTTCTGGCCTCTGCAAGGTATTCGACATCGCTCTTTATATGTGCAGATTTGAACCCGTTAGTTGGTATAATGAAAATACAACGGAAAATATATATACCATAGTCTTGATTTGACACAAGTTAAAAAGAATCACGATTGTATAAAAGTCTGGATTTCTTGACAAAACTTTAAAACAAAAAGAAAAAAGAAGAAGGCATCAACTATGAATAGTTTGATTCTCTTCTTGTCTGAACTCATAACCTCTATTGAGATAATAGATAATAGGAAATTAAGGAACCAACAAATTGTGTCTGTGGAATTCATTTTTTCCGACCCGATAAGATATTCAGGTGGCAATCTACGTAATGCATTGGTTAACGAAAAAAAAATATCACAAAGAACGTGATAAGGTCGTACATCATTGTATCGTTGCTCTGTCTGATATGGCACCATCTCGTCGGTATCGCATACATATAGTATTTTCAAAACTCAATCGATGCTAGTCGGGCACCAACAAATTTTTGAACATGTCAACATATTAAGTAATTGTACAGAAATCTTTTTTGAGTGCTCCAGGAAATTTGGCCTAATCGCGAACCAAAACCTTTATTTGAGGTTGGCATATCGATTTCAGTGGACACCACTTTGTTTCTAAATTATTTCAAATTAAATTTTTCAAGAAACTTTAGAGGAGTCAATTTAGAAAGGCAAACAAGGCCATACTAAACAGGTCGCTACTGCTAAGTGAAAAACATATAAACAAGTAAACGAAAAAAAGGACGGCAAACGAGGTTGAGCAGCAAGCGGATGGATGCTGCATCGCGAATAATTTAGATTGAAAGCATATTTACTTTTGCTATAGGACTTAAAAAAGAATATAGTAGTGGTATGTGCATGTAGTATGACAGCATCAAACCTTACTTCTAAAGAGGCAACCATCCATTTATTGTGTTAGGTTTCCATTGAACTTTGACAGTCAATTGCCTTCTAAGCCCAAAGAAGCAGCGATTGGCAAAACTTGTTCTTCGTTTAATCTTAGCGTTAGTGTGATTTTATGAATTTATAGCGAAGCCTAAGTGGAAAAAGTTCTTAACTACCTCGGAGTCATATCTGTCGAGGGTGGTATTAAATCCATCTTTGCCGCTTTCTTTTTAATACTCGCGAAAATCCCATTACTTTCAAATATGTTATACAATAGGTTCCATTCTTCCGGCATACTTCTGTCCGACTATATTTTACAGATGAATTGATGAATGCTTCTTACCAAGTCCGCCTCAGCATTTTTGTTAAATTTTAGCTTGAGATATGGCTTTCTGTTCAATGCTCACTGGCATTCACAATTTTGTGACTCTTAAATGAGGATCTGCAAAAAGTAAATACTAGATAGGTGCTGTATTTTAAGCCCTTCCTACGAAAGACTTAAAAGACTACATTCAAAGAAGGATACCACAGGTTTTTAAGCGCATAAAATATGACTATATACATACTAAACTGCACTGCAAGAAGTTTTGACAAGTGCACAGACACTTTTAATGCAGCTAAAGGGCTTCATAGCTTTGTATAGCAGTTTTATAAGAAATATTCGAAGCCGGTTTCAAGCACATACAATTAAACAGAAGCTACTTCATTTTAAACCGATTAGGGACTCATTTGGCACAGTCCGGTATTTTGATAGGTGCAAAATACGCCGGAAAAAAAATGATCCAAGTCTGACTTTAATACCCATTAACCGTGTTAGTGCTTTGAATAACCGAAATCTTAATCTGATATTGCTTCTTTAATTTGAACTCTAGTCGAAGACTAAGCTTTGTCGATTCTATAAATTCATATCACAAACACCACATCAATGAATTTGGCATAAATGCTTGAGTTATAAATAAAGAAATTACTTAGAGCAATGAGAGAAATTAAGACAAAGTTTCATCTTCAATAATATCAAAGAATGAATGTTGAGAAGCCTTTATACGAGGGCGGGTCAATAAGTCCGTGACTTTTTGAATTTCTGACCTCTTTACTGAAACAGCAACACTGCTCCTGTCAAGAGGCATCTGTCAGTTGACTCCTGTCAAAATTTAAACTTGCTGCGTCAGTTAGTTTGTGTTTGACAGCTATTTTTATCAGACTACTCACTAATTTGAGGAGAAAATGGAAAAAAGTGAATTTCGTGTGCTTATTAAGCATTATTTCTTGCGAAAAAAAACCATTACCGAGACCAAGGCTAAGCTTGATTAATACTATGGGGACTCTGCACCATCGATTTCAATGGTAAAAAAGTGGTTTACTGAATTTCGTTGTGGCCGTACAAGCACTGAAGATGCCGAACGTCCTGGACGCCCAGTTGAGGTCTCTACACCCGAAACAATCGAAAAAATTCACGATATGGTGTTGGCCGACCGAAGATTGAAAGTGCGAGAGATTGTGGAAGCCGTAGGGATCTCGCATGGCTCAGTGGTTTCAATTTTGAATGATCACTTGGGCATGAGAAAGCTTTCCGCAAGATGGGTGCCGCGTTTGCTCACAGTCGACCACAAACACATGTGCAGTTGCCATGGCAAAAATCCATGAATTGGGCTATGAATTGCTCCCTCATCCACCCTATTCTCCAGATTTGGCTCCGAGCCACTACTTCTTGTTCCCAAACCTGAAGAAATGGCTTGGTGGAAAAAGATTTGACTCCAATGATGAAGTCATCTCGCAAACAAAGCCCTATTTTGAGGACCTCGACAAATCATTTTTTTTGGAAGGGATAAAAAAATTGGAGAAGCGTTGGACAAAGTGTATAGAGCTCAAGGGAGACTACGTTGAAAAATAAAATTATTTTTTAATCAAAAAATCTGTGTTTTAATCCAAAAGTCACGGACTTATTGACCCGCCCCCGTACTGTTTGGTACTGTTTTATCGGGTTTAGACTGAAAGACATTATTTGTTGGAAAATTGAGCGGGTCGATGCATTCAACGAATTTTACTGGCAGAACTTGAAGATTAGACGAAAAGATGCTTTTATCCGAGAAGTTACTTGGGTATGTCATTTCTAGAAACGCTGATCAACATCGACCGTCTAGACCATTCGACTTGACACTTATGGGCTTCTTTTTATGTTGCCATGTGAAATTAATACAAGGTTAATACCAACACTTCACTGTCGATTGAAGAACAAACCTAGCATTGTTATCGATTAGGTAAAGTTGCAAATATACGAAAATATGCGGAACAATTTTTAAATCTGGATGTGCAAAAGATATCGTAAATGTTAAGACGAAACCATTTGTCTTCTTCTATCGAGATGAAGTCGACATTCCTCTTACTACTTGATAACTCGAAAGAATTCAAATGAAGAGTACTTTTCAGAAAAACAACAAACGAGAATTGGCATACAATTTGAAGTTTTTTCATTATTATCATACATTTGTATCGAGGTCAGATGAGGTCCCTTCTTGTTGCGTACGCCATGTAAATTACGCTCTCCTGGGACATCTCGCTAAACAAGAAGACTCTTTGAATCGAAACTGTAATATCTATTCGTTCAACATGGCCCAACCAACTTAGAAGTTGGATCCGTAGAAGGCTGACCAGACTAATGCCCCTACGTTTGTGCTTTATTTTATTCCCCCATTCCCTGTCCATACAAACGGAACCGAAATATAAACGATGGAGGGTTTTGTTATTATTTTGCTTCCTGTCTCCAAAGAAGTAGCAATTGGCAAGAATAATCCTGCGTTAGATTCCAGATCTGTAGTTTCTGATCCTTCTTCTAAAACTTCTTAAATATGCGGGAAAGAACTCAATCAATTTTCGATTGTTCGTGAACTATTAGTTTATAACCAATCAATTGCAAGCAAAACAAAGTCTTCATTAGTACACTCGTAAATAAAAGGAAACAAAAATGGCAGTTTTTCTTCTACACTTTGTTGTGTAGAAGATTCCGTGTATGAGTAATTTTGAAAAACTTTGTTCTCAAAAAAAAAAACTCTTATTACCTCAATTCGTGACTAATAAATTAACTGCGTATAGTAATATAGTATAGTAATGAAATAGATAAAAGCTTTGTCTACCTTTAAACCGAAATATCTTTATCGGGAGCAATGCAGTGAGTAACACATTAGCAGTTGCCGCTAACCATCGTAAATAATTCAATAGTTTGAAACAACGCAGATTTTAAAGAGACATGAACTATGAATTATTTCTAAAACAATGCGTAGCAAGCCACATCAAACAGACTTGGAGTAGTGTTCAAAAATTTACAATTGATCAAGTCAAAGCGGGTGATTTGATCTGATGTAAAAGAAAATGTGAGACTAAACGGGAAATAAATGAATATGTTCAATGCTGTGCTATTTTGCCAATGTGTGGGGGAAACATATATGATCACTTGTATAGAAAACCATATCCTATAAGTTTGCATGCTCAGGATTTTCTCTCTCATGTGCTTCAGGCATACGAACGAAGACTACATTCATAACAATAAGACTTCTTCGATCAACCAAAACAAAGAACTTTACGATGTTACAATGATACTTCTAAAAACTCTCAAAGCTATCTGATGTTTAATTTAAATCTCGTTTTAGATCCCATGATAGAACAAGGTGACTTAGACCCGCTTCAGAACCAAACAACAAATAACGTGAGATGAGAAAAATTGATATTAAGGGTGCCTTAGGATTCAGTTACCACATTAGCTCGCTAACATAAAAATCTAATTTATATTCCGTCAGAATGTAACAGGGACTGTGTCATTCAAACGGCCAGCGTTAATTTTAAGTTTAAATTCCTATAACGCTCATTTAGAGTTTCGTCTTACGAACGGAATTTCTTGTTGAGACGCATTGCAAATGTTGGAAAAATCCTACGGGGATTGTGTAATATCGAGAACAAGAGCATTTGAGTGGTACAGAGGTTTTGAAAATTTGCCTCAACTTTTACTGAAGAAATTATGAACTGAGCAAAGAAGCTGATGCTCGAAAATCATCACTACTATATAGTGACGAATCAGTTCGTCACATTTAAGTTAATATTTTGTGCTTGTTCCAGAAGAGTTAAATTTTCTTCAAATGGATCATCGTAAAAGAATTGCTGCAGGTATGTTCGAACGAATCAATTCAGAACCCACATCCATGGAAAGCATCATTACAGGTGACGTGACTTGACGAGCATAACATAGATACAAGTCAACAGGCGTTGAAATGTTACCACTAAAATGAACCAAAACTAAAAAAACACGTCCAAGTCGCACAAAAGCAGAGAAGATTTTCG
Source organism: Volucella inflata (assembly GCA_928272305.1). Lineage (NCBI taxonomy): Eukaryota > Metazoa > Arthropoda > Insecta > Diptera > Syrphidae > Volucella > Volucella inflata. The sequence goes on along the minus strand of OV743716.1, from coordinate 228,174,589 downwards.
ATATTCGTGTTGTTGTTCACTAGGAATATCTTCCGGTGGTTCAAATAGTGAATAAAGAACATTATTTGAGCGTCATGAAGCGTTTGAGAGAGAGAGTAACTGCCGAAAAAGTTGTGGCAGAACAACTCGTGGATTTTGCACCATCTAACAAATTCATCCCTGTAAGTGACTTTTTGACCAAAAACGCAAGCACAGATTCTCCAGATATGGCAACCAGTTGCTTTTTCCTATGTCCGCATCCGAAACTCAAATTGCTACTTCGTTGGCCCCATTTTGAGTGGAGTCAAGACAGAAAAACAATTCGCTGAGAGAACTGAAGGCGATCACGGATCTGCGCTCTCTGGGCCGTCTGGTCTATAGACTAATCAATCGTTAAGAATGATCAGAGAGATAGTAAAATTATTGTAACATACCTAGAGATGCATTTTGTAAAAATCTGAAGCAGCTCCACCAACCTTCGAACTATACAAAAAGCAGAGGCATAAACCTTCATGAGAACAATGAACTTTATTGTAACAAAAACTAGGGAACAGGGAAAAGTGTGTGCGTATATGGCAATAGACTGTATGAATGCCTTGCTTTTATTCAAGCTTTTGGAAAGCTAAATTCACTGAGTAATGCGACTGGAATTTTAATAAGAAACAGGTGGTACAAATGGCAATAAAATAAAGTGAGACGAGTTAGTCTTCTCATCAGCAATGTATTCTGTGAAATGGTTGATAATATTGGGTTCGCCTTTGAATCCAATATAAAACCTGCAGAGAGACTTTAGAAGCACCTCCCCAAACCTTGGCGTTGTACTCCAATTTTTTTTCGAATAAATTCTTAACGTGTGGCCGGATCAAAGGGAAAAACGTATTGTTGCCATACCAACGCAGGTTGTCATTAAAACTTATGTCAAGAATGAAAGTCTTCAGTTTTGACGATGCAGGTCTCATTCATGGAGAATGGCTGGGTTTTTGAATTTCGGTTTACCGGCAGAGTACATCATTATTTATTGAAAAGCATACAACTCGACTTGTTTGGTTTTGCAACCAATTATGCTGTTCACATCAGTGTAAAGCTTAATGTCCGTTTACCTTACATTTCTATTGCAGAAAAGCAGACACAGAAGTCTGAAACAAAAAAACAGAAAACTGTCGCCAGCAAATTGTATTTGGCTAAAAGTATCAGACAAGATCATCAATAAAAATTAAAAATAGCACAGCAGACAGGAGTCATCGTGCACACCAGCATTTAGTATGTGGATTTCGAATTTAAAAACCACAAAAGGACGAAATACCCTGACGGTAACATCTTAGTTACGTATCCCCCAGATTGGTCTTAAATTTGGTTCTTTTTTCGGTGAGACAAGCCTTTAAATATTCAGTAGGCCTGTTGGTATGTAAACCGTATAGGTCATACGTCTTCGTGTCGATATACTTCACTCATGAACAGAGTATAATTTATTAAAAGGGGAGACCTAACTGCTATGGGGCAGCGGGAGAAGATGAGAATTGCATTTTTTGGAGGACGGCTAGTCACATGCCGCTTTCCATCTACTCGAAAAAATTCCCAGAATAGGATTTGATGAAAAGAGGTTGCTAGCATGAAAGAATATCTCTTCAAAAGAAGATGAAATATATTATCTGTACCAGCGAATACCCGAGTTGTGGCTCCATAAAATGAGTTGGAAGAAGATGAGGCAGAATTTTTAATATTTTTAATGGGCAAGGAACCATTTTGTTTACATTTGGTTAAGCATTTCACACTATAAAAATAGTTTAGTGATTCCTGGTACATTTGCAATGTTTTCCCGTCTTCCACTGTCGGATTGGTCATGTATGACCGAAACAACGTTCATCTAACCCTGATATTCTCATAACTAGGCATACAACAGCTTTTATTTCGGCGGAAGAGGAAAAACTGATCTTATTGCAAAAAGAATAATGTTTGTGATAGTTATCGAGGAAGCACACGATCAATTACTATTCCAATAGTCATTTGGTCTTACCAGTAATTATTTTCTCTAACATTGTGGCCAGATACAAGCTAATATCACATCCGATGAGACTAAAAGGGATACTGCCCTCGCGATGTAACGATCCAGCTGAGAAGAAATACACAAATGAACTACTGCATATATGTAATTTATACTCGTAAGCAATTAATAAAAGGTTTTTGTAACCAGCACTAAGGTAAGTAATTAAAAAAAATATAAAAAAATAGAAATAAGAACAAATATTGATATTGGGTTTTGCAATAGGTGGATTTGCTTCGTATATTTGTAAAAGAGCGTATTTATGTTAAATGTTTGCGCGCGTTTGGTTGTTGACACATAACCTAAAATCAGCACCAACAAGCAGGCGCTATTTGGTTTAGTTTGTGGTTGATATTGTGGTGCGAATATGGAAAATTTTGAAGAGCAAATTTAAATTAATTTATAAAATTGTTAAAAATTGCCAACACACACAGAGATAGATGTACTCTTGGCTACGTAACTTTAGCAAATTTCAAGCTATGACGCTAAGATTTAGGTACAATAACAAATGTACCAACTTAACAAAAAAAACAGAACTCAAATCGCAACAATGGGAGCGCCACACGGTGGTTATTCCGGGAACTTTCTGATCAAGGTAGTATTTGCTTTATTACTTCAAAACAGAGAAGTAAATGGTTAAGGCAAGGAAAAAGTTGCGTCAAGTTTACGGCAGAAATGTTATCGAAAAACGGCAGTGCCGGGTTTACCCGATTCGGAGAAACCGGCAAGTTTTCCGAGATTGACGACAATGATCAAAGCATTGGTGCAAGAAAATTAACATTTAACTCCACGGAAACTAGCTTCCACTTCAACAATTTATTTGGAAGCATCATGGAAGTTCCATATTTGAGTACCCCAAATTCATCTGCGGTCGATTCACCAAACATGAAAAAAACGATCCATTCTTGAGCGTTTAACACGGGCAATGAAAAATAGATTGTCTACAACAATGTCTTCCAAGAGCTGCTTCTAACAAACAAAGCGATTAATTCCGCGATGTCTAAGGCGACCAACTACAGAAAATTTAATGATGCCATCGCACAGTAACGTCTCAAGCTGATCAATTGTAAAAGTGTAATGTATGACTGCGATAATGCGAGACCATATACATGTCTGACTTCCACTTATTTCGCTCGTTGCAAGACTCCCTGAATGGTAAAACGTTTGCCTCTGAAGACCTCATTAAACACCTTGACCAGTTTTTTCCAGAAAAATATACAAGGTTTTATGAAGGCGGTACTAAAAAGATCCGCGAGAGAAGGGATAAGGTCTCGAACAAAATGGCCAATACATAATTATGAATATTCATTAAGTATCGGGTTTTCCAATAGGGACTTGACAACTTTGAATTTAATTTGTGAACGCACTCTATCACTTATCATCAAACTGTCACTGTCAATTTATTCAGTAAACTCAACATTTTTATCTTGGTAAAGTACACGAACGAGCAACGTCTGCAAATTATAAAAATTTTCTACCGGAATTCAGAGTCGGTGACTGCAACTTTAAGAGCGTTAATTCCAATTTTCGGTCGTAATTCTCGCCCTAGTAGACAGGCAATAACAAGTTTAGTGCAAAAATTTGAGTCTACATATTCGTTGTGTGATGTTGCCGTGTCAGTGAGACAACAGGTTGGTCGAAGTGTCGAAAATAGCGCTGCCGTTCAGGCGTCCGTAGCAAACGATCCAAATCAGTCAATTCCGCGGCGTTCTCAAGAATTGGGCATCGCTCAGACCGATTATTTTTGGCCCGAATTGGAAGATATGGACTTGGACGACAGGTGGTTTCAACAAGATGGTGCCACAAGCCACACAGCACACGTTACAATCGATTTATTGAAGAGTAAGTATGGTGAGCGTGTTATCTCAAGAAGTGGGCCAGTCGATTGGCCGCCTCATTCGTGCGATTTAACGCCGCTTGACTATTTTCTGTGGGGCTACGTTAAGTCATTGGTTTATGCTAACAAGCTGACGACGTTGGAAGAGCTCAGAGCCAACATTGAACACGAAATAGCGGCCGTTGCGGCTGAGTCGTTGAAAACTGGGTCCAACGAATCGACCGCTGCAAACGTGCCCGCGGTGGCCATATGAACAAAGTCGAGTTCCATTCATAAATGTTTTGATTGTAATAAAGTTTTTGAAATATCTGAAATGGTTTGCGTTTTATTTAAAAAAAAAGTTGTCAAGTCCTTATTGGAAAACCCTTTATATAAAATAACCGCACTTGAAAATCAAATGAAATATGAAACGCTCTGACTTTCTGTTAGATGAACTCTTTTGACAGACATATGTGTGTCGCAGATTGTCTTATATTTGATGTTCGAAGTGTAAACGACATTCAAAAAAAAATTTATCAAAATTTGCGATTATCGGCACATGCTTCAATGTGCCGACAAGCGAATACCTGAACTTTTAGTGAAAAAATGCGAATCAACTTACTCATTCTATAATGTTGGTGCCACAATATGCGAAACAACAAAACTAAGGAGAATATTGCGGACATATGCGAGCTGGTAAGTTCAGACTGTAATCAATTGATTTGGCATTTGTCTAACGTCCCTGCACTTTGCGCAAACACTTGGCTATTCGTCCGTATACGATCGATGGGACTAAACAGCAAAGCCAAGTTAAAAACGTGCAGTCGGATTTGACTCTGTTTAAGATGGAATATAAAGATTTTCACCCTCCGTAACGAGACACATTTTAGGTCGAATGGCTTCGTAAACATGCGAAACTGCCGCATTTGGTCAAGCATCAACCCACACCAAAACAAATCAAGTCTGAGGTGTCATTGGATTATAGCTTATGAACCCTGGTATCGATCCATGTAAAACATTTTTAAAGGACTTATCAAAGCTAAGTTCTGTCACCAGAAAGTCATTGAAAATTGACTCCAGGGCACAAACAGAATTTGAATTGAATTATGTCACACATTAAACATCTCCTCGTTTTGTATCCCAACAAAATACGACTTTCGACAATGCAATCTATTTGGCCTGACATCAATGATGACCCCAAAATCAAAGTTTCGAAAACAACTCCGTTGTTGTCTTATTCGTTGTTCCCAGCTCTGTATTAAATTCAAGGCAAGACATCATATTTCCAAAAGTAACAACGCACTTGATAACTTAGTATACCAGCAAAATGTGCAGGGAAAACCAACAAAATAATTTAACACCCTTCCTGCCATGTTACTCGTATTCTTTAAACAAAGTACCCATTTGCTACACATGACTTGTTCCTTCCGATATGAGGTCGGAACAGAGCCAAAAGTCGCATTCATTCCGCATAGAATGCTCTGAATCATATAAACCACAAACTTCATGTGTTCGCTTATTAACTACAACAAAAAAAAAAAAAAAAAAAAAGGCAAAAGAATAAAACTTCTTCAATTTTCAATTGTGGGTGTGAACTTTGCTCGATAGTGCGTGACTAGTTTGCCACCCCTTTTGCATTTAACTATGCACTTTCAAGGCAGACCTGACGTCATCAACATCAAAACAACCAACCAAACAACAACCTTTTTCCATATTGAAGGGAATTTGTTGCAGAATTCAATTGAAATTGAAATCTTTGACCCTTCCTTCGATAGGGAATTATGTATCAAGCACAACAATAAAATGACGTGTTATCTCCTCACTTGTCTGATAAGTGTTGATCGATAAGAAAGATCTCGAAATTAGCAAACATTCCCTTGAGTCTGACATGTAAATTGTGGAAAATTCACAGGCTGCGCCACGTAGTTGAATCATTTCTTTATCTCTGCGAGTTTATAGGTATATATGCCCAGTCGCGCTTCTGTGGTTCGTTTAACTTCAGGAGGCAAACGACCAACTTGCAACCAAGGCAACACACTCGTATCACAATCAAGATATCGTAGAATGAATGCCAGCAAATACTTCAATTCTTCCGCCCTCCCTCTTTTCTTACATGGGTATTCACAAAGCAATCAAACGCATGAATAAGAAGTCGAGCTGTTAAATTTAATTACAAACACTTGACAACTGTGCCGTGATAAAATGGAAAAAAATAAAAACAGGTGGATGCTGGAGGAGCAAAATACTTGATATGTCTCAAGCAACAATTGCGTTGGTCGAGACACAAAACCAGCAACAGCTAGAGAATTCGATGATTTCCATTTTCATTCCTAATGATGTAAGCACGAATTTCAATTATTGATTAGCCAGCAGCTTTCAACTTAATCAAACACCAGATCGAACCACAAGACAGAGACAGAGACGGAGACAAAAAAAAACAACAGGTAAAATAAAAAATGAAAACAAAAACGACAGCGAATGTTACGAATTTTGTGCATAAAATCTAATTCATCTTTGCAGCAATTAAAAGTCGTTCCCGTCCTGTCCCGTCCCGTCCCCTTACTTGTACGAATATTATCGTCATCGACAAAATGTCGTTTGTTAGTGCTCTGTCATTTGCTGGCACTAGCACTGGCACGAGCACTGATGGGACTAGCAAACACTGAAATGACGACAACGTATCAAATTTAGAGGTTAGGTATACAAGTACGAGTATCTTAAATGGAGTGATTTATCACGCCCATTTTATTATGAATCGCTTCTCGTAGATGCTTCTTTTCATATTCATTTCAAGGCATCACATAACTACCGCAAAACTCCATTGAGAGTTCACAGCTATCCAAAGTCTAGAGCTTTGTTGGCAAAACACCTCTGGCGCAGTCATACACTTTTCAATTTTCATTTTATAACTTAGCATATTCGCCATTTGGTGGGCGATTTGTGATAATTCCCTCCACAACACACGACAGATTAAACCGAGCTGACATTTACTTATTTTTGAAAAATCATTTCCAAATCGTTGTGTTGATTTTGTTCTATTTTTCTATTTTGCCATTTTTTTCTATGCGTGGTGCGACTGGTCGTCGTGACGTGTGACTCATCAGCATGACGAAAAGTTTGCAAAAATAAAATGTTTTCCTTGAATTGGCTCGTATTCGAACTGTGCTTTGTGTGCAAAGTTTTTTCTCTTTTCAATTTTTCTTCGTTTTTTTTTTTCTTTCGTCTTCAATCTCATTAAATGCGCAGTTTGGTAAGCAACAGAGAATAAAATCACAATTCCTCTAAACCCTACAAGACTTGGGGACAAAGGAAACTGCCAAACGACTTTCTAATAACTCCGAGACTTCAAAGAGCTCAGCAAATGGCTGCAGGCGTATCGAATCAATCCAAAATCAGAATCAGAATCCAAATCGTATGGGGTATCAGAATCAGAGTCAGAATCAAAAAATCAAAATCGTCCTCGTCATCATCAAAGCAAACAAGGGAAATTGAAAGATTTTGTGGATGAAAAACTTACTATTCCGGATTCATTGCCGACATTTCCTGGTTTTTTTTCTGTATTTCTTTCGCTGCGGTACGATTCCTTCCTCTTTTTCAGCTGCGTTCACTGCGATCTATCTGCTTTTATGCTCTTATTTATTTTTATTTTTTCTTTTAAAAAAAGCCCGTAAACAATTGCACTGCGTTTTTTTTTCTGCTGATTAATTAGCGCTGCGTAGCTTATTTCGAGAGCACTCTACCTATGTTGAGATTGGAAATTTTTTGAGAAAAAAAATTCCACACACAATTTCTGGACTGGACACGATTTTCTAGCGACTATTTGGAAAATTGTGTTTTCTTGGTTTCTTATTTTTTTGGTCGATTTGCAAAGAACAATGGCGACTACCGACGACAACGAATGAATGTAGGGAAAAAAAATGAAAACTGAGAAATGTTGATGGTTTCTCTTTCTTTTGATGTTGTTGGCCTTGTCGATTTCTGACACATAACAGGGTTTTTAATATCGTTTATGTGATTGAAGTAGGAGTGTTTGGATTGATGTGTGCTGTGGATTGGTTTGGTATGTGCGACAAGTGCGAGATGCCAACAAATCGATTGGAATTTGGGTGAGAACGCAATGGGGACTTAATAATTTACTTAAAGTTATCGACGTTATTGCTACTCAAACAATATGAGTTATCGATATTCATTTTAACTACAATAGTCGGAGTGTAAGGTTTCAATTGCAAATCAAAGAATTTTCTTTCTGTGCGGTACGCACAATTTGCCGACCTTTGAGCCATCCTACATTAAACTCTATTTTAAATCACCTTATTAGTGAAGTCAAGAGTTTGCTGATGTTTTCATATATAAGTAATCCGGCCACGTAATATAAAAAAATCCAAACATCGGATTTGCTCAGCCTTAAGTTTCTCTACTTTCGGTTTCTGAATCTGGTGATTTTAAGAAACTTCTTATAAGATCGAGTTTTGTTGCACCCGCTGATGTTCGTAACATTCTCATTTCAGTGGCTGTCAGTTTGCCTTTATATTCCTTATACGTCGTCCAATAATACGATGCGCATTTTAAAGCTGGACATTTGTTTATAACAAACTCTTAAATTTATGCAGCATTTTCTTATCACAACGCACAAGAGTTTTTCCGCCATTTAAGACGCCCCACTGCAACATCAAAACTATGAGCAACATAGTCATCGCAAATTCCTCTGTAGTTAAGGACAGAGATTGGGTATTACAATTTTGGGGCACAATGACTCCTATATAATGGCAGGAGTTTGGATTTCGGGTTCGGAAAAGCGGCAATATATGTAAATATTCGATATATGTACGAGTAGCGAGACTAAGATTTCCTAAACTGTTGTCACGCCAAGCAATGGCGCTATAATCAGCGAAAAGAGGAGAAATCGAATCGGATTAGGTTGTGTGTTGTCTCGATGCACTTCTTCTACTGCTTGTCACCTGCCTATAGCTTGTGAAGGTATCTTTTCTTTTTTCTTATTTGCTTAATGCTGTGCTGTCAATGTCACACGTCTCGTATTTAACTATCAATTTTACTGGTAATTTTTCTAAACTCACCAGTCTAGTCTAGTTTTTCTTCTGACAAAATGATTGCAACTTCATTCTTATGTGCTTACGCAGAAACCCCGCCAAATGAGTTTAACGTCAATGATCTGGTTAGACGTTTAAAATGCCCGATATATGCATCTAAATTTATTACACCAGAAATTAAATAAGCCTCTGGACATTCCTTGTACATGTCCTTATAAATGACATAAGCAATCAATGAGCCAAGTCCGAAGCTTTCCACCATCAGTCCCTGTGTAAACGCGCGCCCTGATTTCTTAATCTTAGTCAGTCATTGTTTTCCTTAAATCCTTATATATTTACATATCCTTCCTTACTGTGCATTTCTTTTTAATTTGGACGTCAAACGTAAAGCTGATACAGTTCTCCGCTAATTTTTGAGGACTAATGAAGTCCATACAGGGTTTCACAGATCTCCCATCATTACCTATATACGAGGGCGGGTCAATAAGTCCGTGACTTTCGGATTAAAACACAGATTTTTTTCCAAAATAATTTTATTTTTCAACGTAGTCTCCCTTGAGCTCTATACACTTTGTCCAACGCTTCTCCAATTTTTTTATCCCTTCCAAAAAAAATGATTTGTCGAGGTCCTCAAAATAGGCCTTTGTTTGCGAGATGACTTCATCATTGGAGTCAAATCTTTTTCCACCAAGCCATTTCTTCAGGTTTGGGAACAAGAAGTAGTCGCTCGGAGCCAAATCTGGAGAATAGGGTGGATGAGGGAGCAATTCATAGCCCAATTCATGGATTTTTGCCAGTTGTTACACGATTGCGTTTGTGGTCGACTGTGAGCAAACGCGGCACCCATCTTGCGGAAAGCTTTCTCATGCCCAAGTGATCATTCAAAATTGAAACCACTGAGCCATGCGAGATCCCTACGGCTTCCACAATCTCTCGCACTTTCAATCTTCGGTCGGCCAACACCATATCGTGAATTTTTTCGATTGTTTCGGGTGTAGAGACCTCAACTGGGCGTCCAGGACGTTCGGCATCTTCAGTGCTTGTACGGCCACAACGAAATTCAGTAAACCACTTTTTTACCATTGAAATCGATGGTGCAGAGTCCCCATAGTATTTATCAAGCTTAGCCTTGGTCTCGGTAATGGTTTTTTTTCGCCAGAAATAATGCTTAATAAGCACACGAAATTCACTTTTTTCCATTTTCTCCTCAAATTAGTGAGTAGTCTGATAAAAATAGCTGTCAAACACAAACTAACTGACGCAGTAAGTTTAAATTTTGACAGGAGTCAACTGACAGATGCCTGTTGACAGGAGCAGTGTTGCTGTTTCAGTAAAGAGGTCAGAAATTCAAAAAGTCACGGACTTATTGACCCGCCCTTGTATCTCGCCTTATTTTCCTATATTCTACATGGATTGGCCGATGGTTGTTACAGTTTGGGATGACATCGTTTGACCGATACATTTGAAAAAGTTCCCATTCATTTCGAACTTTCAATGTTCTTTCATTTTTTTTTAAATAACATAATCGCAAACAATTTCAATAGAGTTTAAGAGAAAAAGGTGGTGAAGATTAAAAGATTAAAGTCTGCGGGATCTGTAAAAAGAAGAATACCCTATAGCACCACCCTTGAAATACTATCTTATGTTTGCTGGTAATAAAATTAGTCATTTGCACGGCACTGCAATGATGTCATCAGACCATTTTCAATACAACTTGAGCATAAAGTTACACTTCTTATCGAATAAAAAAGTTATCGAGCGCTATCGAATTAGAGATGCAATTTGCCTTAAATATTTTAAACCGCATCTAAGTTGGAATCTTTGGTAAAGTGTTGATTTGACAAGAGTAAACGAAAGAGGTAAACTTGTGATGTTTGTTACTTTTGTTAGGCTAAAATATTATTTCAGATGACTTTGCGCAGTAGTTAGTTGGTATGCTTAGGACGTGAAAGAAAAGAAAAGAAAGGATTTGTAGGCCCCGTGAAGCTACTTGTGGATGCTCTTTGCGAGGATTCTGATTCACACCAAAAAAACACAGTCACGAAAAAAATTCCTGAGACAGCCTTCAAGTACTAGTTTATAATTTTCAGGTAAATAGAAGAATTGATCGACAACTTGATTGAAAAATTTAAAATCATGAATTAATGGATGTCATTCGGTTTTACCATGCTAAAGTCCTTTCTGTACACGATTTTAAAATACACAATTCTGGGTGACTTCGACATTCTTTTCCGACCAGTTTTATATCAGTTTACATCTAGAAAATATGTCACACATTAAGAAAAAATTTGTTTGGCGGGCCAATTGGTCATTGACACTTTTCTCTTTCCAACGTGATCCTCTGACCTTCCATCGCATAGATGTAGATGTTTTTTCGGAAACCGAAAAATGCTCAAACGATTCAAAAAGATCAAAAACTGAGACAAAAAATGCCAAAGGTCGTAGAGAATTTTGTTCGTTCATCAATCTTATAGATCTCATTTAAAATGAAGTTCCATCATCCATACCTTCAATTGAATTGGAATTGGAATTGGAATTCATTTTGGACCTTGCAATTAGTACAGCTCATTCAATTCACATACTAACAGTACAGATAATAATCGCACCTGCATTATCGAAACTGAAAAACTTTCTATTCTTGGTTTATGTTTCATAGACAATCTATTTGATGAAGCCAAAAATGTTGGGAAATATCTAGGTTTCCTCAAGAGATGTAAGAACAAGTTCATATATATGTAACCAATTCAATCCCAAAAATAAAGCTTCTGGATCAGATAGCTTAACTGTCGAGCTGTTTAAGGTAGTGTGTCAACGAAATAAATGGTTGTTTGCCCAATCTAAAAGAATGGAGATCCTCTGAACTGCGTCAACTCAGGAAAATAAGTCGTCTCAACATCGCAAATAAAATCCTGTCTGTCCACATCCAAAGCACATTGCTTGTCAAAGTCGGTTCAGTACGAGGCTTTCAATATCAGAAAAGAATTAAAACAAGGCTATGATCACATGTCAAGATGTGATTTTTTCCACATTTATCTTAAAAAATTGCAAAAGTCTTTCAAATTATTTGCAGACGTCCGGTCCGAAAGTCTTCAAATTCGCCCCCAAGGACAGCGCTGTAGAGAAAGACCGAAACTCAGGTGGCGCACACAAGTGGAAGGGGACCTCAGCCAACTTAGAGTGCGAATCTGGAGGCAGCTAGCCAAAGATCGAGCTAGCTGGAGACGCTTGTTGATTGAGGCCCAGGTCCACCCCGGACAGTAGCGCCACCTAAAGTAAGTAAGTTAGTAAGTAAGCATTGGCTTACTTAATCGCAAAGATGAGTTAAGTGATAAATGAAGAAAAAAAAAAGCCCAACATCGAAACATAGGATTACGATAGGCAGCAACAACTTTGAAGTAGTGCGGGACGTTATCTACTTCGCTTTCTCTATCAGTTTCCACGATGATACCAACCTGATTTCCGGACGAAGAAACACTTTCTTAAAGCTTCTTCTTTGAGCTTAGAAACCAATAAGGTAGTATAACTATTTTAAGTTCCATCCATCCAAGTTGCGCCTTACGGCGCAGAAGCTTGAACACTCGCAAAAGCGATGTCATGCTTTCGGACCCATCGACTGAGAATGGATGAGACGTTTTAACAGCTGTACGTTCAGTATAGCGATAATGACTTCATCAGAAATATTCGAGAATCCCAGGCGTTCCGGCCTGGAGAGTTTTTAACTCAAATCCAATGGAACAACGTGGTTAATTATGACTGGTCTAAAATGGGGCACACTTTGGCCAACTTTGTAAGTGCAACTGGAGGCAGCTGACAAAAGACCGTGGTAGCTGGAGAAGCATGTTAGTAAAGGTACTTGTTAGCCCTGGATTGTAGCGCCATCTAAGTAAATTATCCCTGAAAATTCGAATTCAATGTCTACTTCTGATTAGATAGTCAGTCCTGTCTCTTGAAAATGCTAGTAGCATTCCGCCCCTTAAACCTTCAACCGTTACATTTGTTAAATGATGGCTCATCAATTTGCCCTCAAACTCACCGATTGCTTGGTTACAGTTGCGGAGCACTCTGAAAACAACAAAATATAATTCACTACTTTATGTTCTTTGGAATGCAATAGATTTATTTATGATCGTTTAAAATGTGGTTGTGCCTTGATGGTATTACACATTACTCTTTACTTTGTTCAATGGCATTTTTCTTTTGTTTTATTTTCTTTACATCACAAGCAAAAACTTATTAATAATCACTTCTGGTCTCTATAAATGCAATGAAACACGCTTTTAAATTATTTATACTTAACTCATGTGTATATTATATTAATCTAGATTGTTTCATTTGTTGAGATAAGGTTTAGGAATACATAATACAATTTATTTATCTTTTTTCGATTTTTTGTTTTTGTTTTTGTTCACTTTAAAAGTATATAACGACTGACAATGCCTTATTGCGCTTAGCTATTGATGAACCATTTTGACTCGCAAAACAGAATGTTGACTTGGAGCAGATTAAATGAATTTGGTTCGCGACAAAAAGTACATATAATATCAAAATTCAATGGGTTTATAATAACAAGTTTAAAATAGTTGAGGAATAGAGGTTCTAGCTTTAGAAAAGGGGATAGAGGGTTTTGCGCATTACTCTAACGAGTTCAGTGTGAGCAGTTGTTTGAGCACCTTCGTTTGCGACGTTTCTCTGATTTCTCCGGCCAAGAACATCTCATCGACTACTGTATATACTTTGTAGAAATTAAAAACTAAATCCAATTCGCACACGTTGTGGAAGTATTCGTTGAGGACTTCGACGAAATTATGGATTGCTTCCAAGTAGCACAGGTTGTTGTCGTTAACATCGACACATATGCAGAAGTAAAGGCCTGCATATCGTCTGTATACAATTTTGAAATTACGAAACTGAAATGAGAAAAACGAAATAAAAAAAAATTAATAATTATCAGAGGAAGGCAAATAAATATGATAACATTGAACCCCTTAGGACCTGAATAAATTTAAATCACTTTAACTCATGTAGTCACTGTAACGAGCGGATAGCTGATCCTTCAAGGCAAAACGATTTGATTGTATAATAAATTATTCTCTCAAGATATAGTAGCAAATCTTGTCTTGGACTTAAGATAAAAAAAAAATTGTAACAACGAAATATTAGTCCTTAGGGACAAAAAACCAAAGAAAAAGGTGAAAACTCCACTAAATAATTATGATTGATCCTGTGTTGTATTCCAAGCGAATATGAAACCTCTGTAGAAGCAAAAATGGGGAGGAAAGAGCTCATCACAAGCATCTAAGGATGGTGCTTTAAAAAGTCGTATTTTTAGTACTCTGAAGCTGGTGAGTTAGTACAATTACAATAAACGTTTGCTAAAAGTTACGGTGTTCATTCATGTTGAGAAGCATTGAGAGAATGGTCGAGCCGGATATGAACAAAACTATTTTGCGAATACTTTGCCCAAAATCCAACATGCCTTCTAATTTAAAATTTGGTGGGTAGCTTTTTCATCGACATTGAGGGAGCTAGATAGCACACAAATTTTTGGGAACAATTCTGGTAGCGGTTGATGATTACAACTAATTTGTGATAACATAAGTCAAAAGAGGACGTCCACAAGATTGCCTGCTGCTTCCCTATTATGGTGAATGTTGGTCAACTCGCTTTTTAATGCTCCTAATAATACAAACGTCCACCTAAGGTGCTATGTGTTGGACCATGCCTAATAACTGTTCTTAAACACACGCACCAGCAGAGTAGATCGAAAACTAGTCGTAAATGTAATATGCAAATACGAGTATGAAGCTTATCTCGTGGCAAATTCGTCTGTATGGAGGTTTTCGTAGCACGCGGGGCTCAAGGCGCAGTGAGGAATCTTCCTTATCTTGATAATTATATCTTTAGTCTTCGTTTGACAGCCAGACTACGTTTGAGATCTTCCAGTGAGATCACTGGAAAATGAACTTGTTAGGTAAGAGTTGGTGGAGCGTTTCTTCCTGCGTCATCCTTTAAGGCTTCTATAAACAGTTTCATTCAATATGATCATTACCGCAGATGACAAAACTCCTCTAACGTCTCTAAGAGATTAAATAAAGCTTTTGTCGGAGCTTTACAATTTGCTAAGATACTAAGTGTAATAAAAGTAACTTTAGTGTGCTTGCTGTGAGAGTGGTCTTAACAAGGCGGAAGACAATAGAGTTGATCCCTGCCTGAATTATCTGTTCCGACACCAAAAGAAGAAGATTGAAGAATTTTCTAGTTTCTTTTATGTTTAGCAGTAGTATTTATGACTATATATCAATAGCACCTGCCTTGTTTAACCGGAAGTAACCTGCTTAACTTATAAGAGCAAGGGTTGAACACGAGACAATTGGTTACACTATAACATCCAGTCAGAAATGACTTTGAGAATTCATGTGCCTAAGTCAGCGGTGGTATTTATAGGTACAGTCAGCATAATCGATTTTTTATAAGAGTTTTTTCAACTAGTCAGAATGGCGCATCAGTTCCAATGAGTTAATGCTATCAAATCTACGAAGGGGGTCACCGACATCAAAGGACTTACACCACCAGGTCAGGTGGGGTTTATTACTCAGTTGCATGTTAAGATCTTAGATCTGCTATGGCTTATAATGTAGACAGGTTTGGTTCTTATGGTTCGACTCTGTTCCAGAGGTTGGAAATCATTGATGCAAATGTTTGTTTGTTTGTCACTCCTCTAATTATATCTACTTTAGAAAGATTGAGTCATTCTCTTAAGTTTGACAACCATGTCAACTACTGTCTTCCGACGCTCCTTCTTTTTTCGATCTTTCCTTGTACAATTAATTGGAGAAATCGGCATTTGTTGCTTTTCATTATACATACTCGTATGTCCTAAGTTTTCGAGTTATCTTTTAGAATTGATTCCTCTAACTCGTCTTAAAACTTCTTCGTATGTAATTCTGTCTACCAATGCAATTCATAAAATTGTTCTGAACATTCACATTTTTTAAGGTTTTTGTTTTCTTGATTGTTGCCCTTTTTAGTGTCCATGTTTCTGCTCCGTATAATCGAACCGACCAAACATAGAATTTATCGCCCCACTAAATAGTACCTTTTTTATTTTACAGAAGGCTGCTCTTGCTTGTTAGATTCTCCACTGGATTTCCTTAGAGGAGTTTGCATTGTTATTGTATTTAAAGCTGTTCACTCTCTCTACTTCAACGTTGTTTAGTTTTCAATTCATAATTTTGAACTTCATGTCTTTTTTTAAAAACTTTAAATCAAAATTTATTGCTTTCGATGTTTACTTTATTCATAATAGTGTTAAATTCGTTTATTTTATTTGCCATTATTAACGCATCATCTGCATATCTGATGTTGTTGATTAGGACTCCATATATTTTAAAGAACTGATAATATGCAGCCTTGTTTGACTCCTCTGTAAATTTCTATCTCCTCTCATTCTCCACCTTCTTTAGGTATTTTTGCTTTTTGGTTTCCAATAGAAATTCTCAATAACCATAACATCATTCCTGTCTATGTATTTGGTTCTTAGAATTTCCATCATGTTATCGAAAGCTTTTTCATAGTCGACAAAACATATAGGACTGTTTTTGTTTGGTTCGCTTATACCTTCTTTTTGTTTATTGTAAATTTTTCTATGAATGATTCACCGAAAGATCTTTAAACAAACTTGTCTTCAAACTTATTGTCTTGAAATCAGAGCAGCTTGCAGCTTTAGTGTAGCAAATGTTGATTTCAACTATTCATCTAGAATTTTGCCATGTCTGTAAATTGTATTGAAAAGCTTCACTAATAATTGTACGCGTATATTTTCGTCTCTGACCAGTTTGAAAGTTCACTCGGTAATCAGTATGGGAGTGTCGCTTTTAGGTTTCTTGCTTCTTTCAACGCTTTTTCGACCTCTTCTTTTATTATTTCTGATCCTTCGGAAGGCGCTTAGTGGTCTTTTACGTCTCAAAAAAGGTACATTTTCATTTTTATATATTTATGTCAACTGGATTGTCATCTGACCCTACGTCAGTGCCTGGGAAGCATTTGGCTGATTTTCTGAATCTTTTGTTGACGATAATGTAGTCAGTCTATTTGATTGTTAGGCCATGTAATTGACTATATTCTACCCTTTTCGTTTTTTGTTCCCACAATATTCTCCTACAATATCTTCAAAACTTCCTTTTCATCAATTTAGAATACAAATCGCCTAAAATAAGCGTGATTTGTTTCTTTTTTGTTATTTTGATTGCTTGTTCAACTTGGTAATAAGATTCTTCGATAACTGTTTCTTCACAGTCACTTGTATACACGGCGTCTACACTTGAATGACGTCTACTGCTGTATTTTCGGCGTTAAGTTGCATAAGCATTATTCTCTCCAATAAATTCAGGACCCCTATTGAAGTGTATGAGTAGTCGTACGCCGTATGTATTTTGAGTTGCGTCTGAGCATGAGTTATAAAATTCGTATCCATTGCACTGCCCGCTTGATAAAAACTTGAACATTCCATTTTTCTATTTTAAAATATTCGTAACTCCCTCTGAAGACTGAGGGCCATTAGATTTGTATGATTCTGCATTCCAACACAGTGCATATTAAAAGCGCTTATACGAATTGCACATATCGCTACCTCCTTTCAACAACGTCATATCTCAAAAAACCTGATTTTTCAGTTTCAAGTTTAAAAGTAGACCAAAATGTATTAAAAATAAATATTAAGCCTCCGATTGAACTGTTTACAATGCAGCAAATCGATATGACGATCTTGCAGGGGTATACTACTCTTTCACGGCATTCTGAAAACAGACATAATTTTCAATTTTTGAGATATGACGTTGTTGAAAGGAGTGGGCGAATATAGCATCTTTATTGAATTTTCGCGTCAAAATCCACTTTTTATTTACAATAGATTTTATTGATTTCCGACAGTAAAGACTTGACGCTCTTTACAGCAACTTTAAAAATGTTTACCCTTTTGCTGGCAGTTTACCAGTTGCAGCTCTTTTAAAGCTTGTTACTAGAGAGGAAACGTTTTGTAAATTGCTGAAAAAACAGCTTTAGTTGCACAGTTGTAGTACGGAGAAGATTTATCGATTTTTTTTAGTTCTGCTTCTTTATGAATGTTAAGCTGATATTTTTAAAGCCAGTTAGAATGTTGACGCTTTTTAAACATTTTTCTTTGAAGGTATTGCACACACCTTGCGCACTTAATGCCTTATGTCTTTGCTAAATTGAATGTTCAATGGTTGATTCGTAGTTATGGCTGTGTATCTTCCAAATAATAAAATGTCGATTTGGGTATAATATTCTCTCATTTCTTAATTAGAATCGTTGCCAGTAAAATCCATAGCTACCTAGTCCTGCCATAAGTTCTGTTACAAAATTTCCAGCGCTTATCGTTTAAAATTTCTTGCGGGAATAGGACCGTTAACTTTTTTTTCAGAACACACGCACTGATCAGTGAAGGTTTCAGTTTGCAAACTATTAATATGGAGTGGAGCGTTAAAGAGAAGCGAGTCGCGGTAATGGCGTTGCATAGTGCGGAAAGAGTGGTGGCCAAATTTTTTAAGTTGCTAAAACCGATCGGAATATCGAGAATATTTATTAATCGAGCTATTGCTCGCTTCGCCAAATTGTCTGGAGTAGAGGAGAGGCCAAGAAGTGCTCGGCCGCGGGTCGTCCGTACGACTGTGATAGTAAAGGCAGTGCGTGAACGAATTGGGAGAAATCCCCTTAGGAAGCAAAAGATCATGTCCATGGAACTGGATATATAAATCAGTTCCATGTTTAGAGTGATTCGGGATCACCTACATATGAAAGCCTCCCGTCGGTCGGTCCACGAGTCATCATCTAACTCCTCAACTAAAAGAAATTTGACTGGAAAGATGCAAGCGACTTTTGCAATGACACGCGGACAATGGCCATTTTGTTTACAGATGAGAACATTTTTACCGTAAAAGAAGTTTTCAACAAACAAAATGACATAATTTATGCCACTTAATCTAAGGAAGCGCAAAAAATATTTCCAAAGGTTCAACAGGTTGACATCATCCCGCAGTCTCTCACCATGGTGTCACATCGCTCCATTTCTGTGAAAAAGACGTAAAAACTGTGCTAGAGGGTGATGTGAAGGGTTTGAACAATACCCTTTTCAATGGATACAGATGGATCTTCCAACAGGACTCCGTTCCAGCGCACCAAGCCAAACTCACGCAGGAGTGGCTTAGAGTCAATATTCCTGGCTTTATAGCAGCAGAAGATTGCCCGTCGGGGAGTCCAGATGTAAATTCACTGGATTATGGTTTGTGGTCAGAATTGGAGAACATGGCCGACAAAATTCCGCAAAGAAATTTGGAAAGCCTTAAAACAGCGTAAACCAGCAACGTCCACAATCTCCGTGATAACCGTACGAGCCACTATAGCCCAATGGCCACCCGTTTGGAAGCTTGTGTTAAAGCAAAAGGCAGTCATTTCAAGTGAATTCAATTTTTTTCTAATAATCAATATTGTGGTCTAATAAATGAAACAATTTTGAATACAATATGTTTACTGTTTTTTTGTTTTATAGCGTTTTGTGTTTGTAACAGAACTTATAGCAGGACTAGGTACAATAGAAGTCCAAAATCATTTTAGACTCCCATTTTACAAGTATTCCTGAAACTTTTTAATTTGTGTTTTCCGTACGCCGCTGCAAAAATGTTATTCAGAATGATTTAGGTGTCAAATGTGTTAATTTTTTGATTCCGGATCCTTATACCTTAAGTCTCTGGTGTGACTGTTCTTATCTCCATCTTATGGTTAAAAGATCCCCAAAGTGAAGCCAAACTATTTCTATTTTTTTTTTGTTTTTTTTTTTGTTTTTTTTTTTATTGTGATAATTTTACGCATACTTCCGGTGTGCAGGCACTATCAATATTCTAAGTTTCATTTGAATTGTTCGCTGTAGATCATGACTCTTGATTACCCTATACAAGGGGGTTTAGTTGAGCGGAAGTACGAGTTTAGTGTTGCAAATGAAGATAAAATATTTATTGTTACTTTCGTAACTTAAATCAATTTTGTATCCACCATTATTTGCGACCACATTCTGGCACCTTTCGGGCAATTTCGTAATGCCTTTTTTGTAGAAATTGTGATTTTGCTGGCCGAAGAATTGCTCTTAATCGATTTCATAAGCTTCCATAGAGTGAGTTGTATAGAGAACGATATCAATGGTAATCAAAGGATGCAAGATCAGTTGGATTAAAAAATCCTATCTAAATTGCACCTACTTCAGCTGAGTCTCCGGTTTAGTGCCCTTTCGATTAACCAGTTCCGGGCGTCTTTCACTGTTTGCATGCTTTAATCTATTTAATTGAGAGCAGTCAATGGTTAGGTTATGCAGAAAAAAGTTCTTCCAATCCCACCAAATACAGAGCAAAAACTTTGACTGGAAACTAGATTGTGGAATGGTTAAAGATAACTCACTCATTTGCTCCATAACTTTTTCCGTTTCACGTTGTTGTAAAGAAGACACAATCGGATGAATTTATTTTCACTCAAACTATGTGGCATCCGAATATCGTATCGATTTATGTATTTATAGAGGTTTTCTGCGTTTGTTTTCGAAATATCGAATGCTTTTGCTATGTGCCTGGTTATGTAGCGTGCATTATGTCCAATTGGATCTTGAATTCGGTTCGCATTTATCCTAACTGGTTGTTCAGAACGCCAAGTCAGAGCTTGAGAAATCAACATCACGAAAACACTGGGCAACTCATAAGCATTCTAGTAAGATGCGCAAGGTTTTTTCTTGTCGAAAATAAAAATATTCGATCATTGGAAAAGTACGTGCCCGGTCTTTAAACGTGGTGAAATGCTGTATGACGCAACTATTGTTTGCATTATGGACTTGTTGTATACCAGTGGATTGGTCGTGGTATCAGAAGCCATTCTATCGCTAGATCTCGCGATACATTTGTGTGTTTAATTGTGTTTAAAAAAAAAAGTGAATAAAGCGAAGGTGAAGCCATGTATTGCCGTATGAGTTTCAAAAAGGCGTGAGTGGTGGAACTGCAACAAAAAAACATTTGGAGCATTTATTTGGATCGTTAAAAAGTGGTTTGGTAGATTTCGGAACAGTGATATAACCATGGACTGTCAACCCTGTTCTAAACGGCTTCCCGGGATTGATACGGACATTGTGCAAGCCTGAATATAAAATAACCTAAAGATTTCAACTGAGGAGACTGCTGAGAGGTTTAATATTGACCAATCGTCTACATTTCGCCATTCAAAGAGACTTGGATTCACTTACAAGCCCGACACATGGGTGCCGCAGTGAATTCTCTACAACAACGTGCAACAAAAAAGGAGTTCCAAACAAGCCAGTGAAGGTGCAGAACCCGTGGCAAAAGCTGTCTTGCATCCAATAAAAGTATTGTTATCTGTTTACTGGGCTCTCAGGGGTACAATTTTATTTCGAATTTTTTTCACGGCGAATAAGCTCTGTGACCAACTCTCTAAAAATCGTCCAGTGTTGACTAATTCAGGGCACAGGTCGCCCGACAATCATTGCAACACTGGGAAATCCTTCAGCACCCACCGTACTCTCCAGACCTTGCTTCTTCAGATTTTTATATGTTTCGATCGCTTCAAATCCTTTTATTTTCAAATCGGGCAGCAGGAAAAAGCTCCCACATTTATTCCAATCGCTTTAGACTTATCGGCATTTCTAGAGAAAATCCCAGAAAGACTGATTGGCATCCATCATCCAGAGCATAAATCCAACCTGCTTCGACATATCAACTTCATGAAAGAATCATTATATATCACCCTGCACTCAATACCTTGCCTCATCGAAAGAATTTTGGGTCTCAAACAATATACGTACTGTGATCGCTTTTCCCGAAATTAAGGGTTCCTTCAAATACTCGTATATCAAAGCTGAAGAGATACCAATAGTGATTTATCAAATTCTCCACAAAGAGAATTATCATTAAAAATCAGAACGACTCGTTAACTCAGCCAAGGTACACACCTCTAGAAAGTACTCTCACTCTATTTTGTTTGACATGGTAGTCAATAAACTATTTAGACTGCTTAAAGGAAAGAGCTTAAGGTCTTGTAATATGGAGATGATATTGATAAGCTTACAAACTCAAAGAGATCTAATGCAAAGAATGCTTGCAAATCTGAGAACAACCAACGCTTTTTACGCTATCGATCTTTGTCAATTGTGAGACATTTTCTTACCGATTCTAGATTATGAATGGCAAATATAGATATATTACGAATGCTGATTATAACTTCAAACTCCTTAAAATTTCGATCGTTAGACTAATGCTTATGTATGATGAAGCATGAAGTCTGCTGGCGTACACAGATTAATTGATCAACTCTGTAACCCTACACCAATTGGAAGCAGATGGCAGCCTGAACTACTCGTCACCTGCAAACTACCGCTCTATGGACCAGCCTCTTAACATGCAACCAGTCCATCTCTAAATCAAATAAAAGGCATAACGGACAAAACATTGACTGCATCGTTCATTTCTCCATAGTAGAGATCAATTTCAATGTTACAATCCTGTGGAAAGAAGATCGGAAAGCATCGACCCACATCCACATATACACCGATGGCTCGAAAACGAATCAAAGTGAGCCGTTGAGTGCAACGAACAATTGGCACTGAACACTTCGCTTCGCCTCCTAACCATCTGTAGCGTATTTCATGCGGGCATTTTGTAATTGAAAAGGCTCTAATTTGGTTAAAGTGAAATGTGATATCTACTAGGGATGTTTGTATTGGCACTGATAGCTCAGACGCCTAGTTCACATATACAAGGGACTTGTGCGCTGAAATATTCCGAGAACTGTAAAGACAATAAACTAAGTCAAAAGTGGCACAGCCCTAGACATCCTTTCAATACCTAAGGATGTGGAGTTACTACATGTAAACTTATGCTCGAATTGATCTCATTTATAGTATTTAGAAATGAGGTCAAATGCATAGGGCCAGAAGGTAGTACCACCATTTACCATTTGACCAGACACCTCTTGTGAAAGGTGAATCTTTGGCGCCAAACTTTTAAACAGTCAGATATCGGCATCATCACCGACAATCACTGTTAAACAAGGATGACATAGACTTTGCTTCCGTTTGGACGATTTTTGCAGGCTGAACGTTTACCAAAAGAAAAACTGCTCTGGTCGATTCATTCTTCGACAATCTGAAGATATTTCTGAAAACAGCCAGTAGTGTCCTGGGTTCTGTTGAAAGCAAAGAAAGTTTGATATTTCGAGATGTCCATGACGTCTTGGAATCTAATTTTTCGAGTAGGGACACGTAGATAATTCGTCTGATCTACGCTGTAGTAATATTATTCCAGCCATTGCAGAAGCTGATGCTCGGCACTGAAATTCTTTCAAAGTAACATGGATCGCAAGCGAAATCAGAGAGTTAAACCAGTAGACAAGGTTCGCTCAGAGAGAAAACCCTTTGACACTGCTCTTAGAGAATTCTAATAGGGTAATGAACGAAACTGTAATGGAGTAAGGAGTCAATAAAGTTAACTCTGTTGCAAATCATCCTATGCAAAGTCGTGAGCAAATAAGATTTTTTCTTGCGAAACCCGTCTGTGGAAAAGTTGTGTCAGCAATCAATTGTAATCTATTGTCGGAGTTCGAGCGAATGCATAAGTATCTGCGTCTGGAGTGATAGCCATGGTTGACTTTAATCCTTGGTGAGTACTCTCACCTGTTTTGAGGCACCTCGAAAATGAAGCCGAAACGCTGAATTCCCGCTAAGTCTTGTTTCTGTTCCAACCGAGGTTATTAAAGAGGTGAGACACTTCTCCACTACCATAACTGACTCCATAACAAGGCAATTTGCTTTCGCCAAGCACCCAAGTAGGCATAAGCGACGTATGATGTCAAAGTAATAGTCACACTGCAAAGCACTTTCTCTGCAAGTGTACGGTGTACTTACATATTTGACTGTAGGTACTCGGCTCCGATGTACAGGTTGCTGGTACTGTTAGGCACTTTCTCTGAACAAGGCTGATGAAAAAAGAAACGTTGAAGGTGTGTAATAGACTGAATTCTACTTTCAGTGCTCTTTTCCAAAAGAACATAATAAATTAAGAATAATCGATTGTTTGCAGGTCCCTAGTCAAATTCATTTAAACGTTTCGATCAGGAAAAATTCGGCACATTGAATAGCCCATACCATTCTCATTCTAAACGCTGATTCAAAAACACTTGTTCTCGATCTTCATCTTGTCAGGGACACGATTGGAAAATCAATTCAACACCACCCAATGTGGATTTGATTTAAAAATATTAACGAAATCAAACTATCCATCTAATAAGAATCCAACAACTACTTATTGCAGCTGAGGTGCATTCAACTCGTCGACCCTTCGTCTTGATTATTGACTTGCCACGATAATTTTCTCGAATACGCCCCATTAACTTTGTAAATTTCGCAGCTCAAACGTGGAAGTGATATCGGGCAAAAAACACAATTTACTGATAAGTACCTCAACGAAATTTGTATGCTTTGCATCTCGCACCGTGACCACTGCATGGACTTCCTCAATTAATTTCTGCTTTTCGTCATCATCGAAATTCATGTACCACTTGGCGAGACGGGTTTTTCCAGCACGATTTTGAATCAAAATAAATCGGATCTGTGAACAATTACTGAATGAATGGGGTTTCTTAGATTTCTGTAAAATATTTTACCATTTTCTTTAGATATTTCTGTAGAGAATTTTGAAGTTTTAGATCAAAAATATATGCAATCACTCCGATCCTTTGATTACTCAAAGGAATTAAATTACAAAATAAATGTATACCTATCAAAAAATTAATCTATCTGTCAGTTGTCATCATCAAAAATCGTTCGAATAACAGAGAGGGTGAATGGGCTTTAAGTTGGTATAGAATATTTGACATTGTGGTGAATTGAAAACGTCAGATTTAAATTTTTTCTAGTTACGTTAACCGATACAAATCCTTTATACTGAGATTTTAATCTATTTTGAAATTGAATTCTAAGAACGCAAGTACAGAAAAAAATGAAAACAGATGTAAGGGCAACCCGGGAACTCTTTTCTGGAGTATCAGTACCTTATCATGTGTGTAAGTGAGCGTATATTAATACACTGCCCCCTGGTCACTTTTTGTTTGCACAATGCTTAGAATTAGTTCCTGCTGCGAATAAAAATATTAGAGAAAAAGTCCAACAGCTTTCTGGGGCGAGTGATATAATACTCTTAAGAAATAAAACGACAATCAGTGCGGTTTCAGACCAGGAAAGTCCACAATCTATTAAATCTTCACACTTCGGCAGAAAACTGAGGAAGTCCCTGCGTCTCAATTTCTTTTACAGTTGAGGTAAATAGAGCCATGTGTATTCCTGGAATCCTTGCCAAGCTCGTCCATTTGTGCAGTATGACGATTGACAACACTCGCTTCTCCGCCAAAGTCGGCAACAATTTAATCGAGGCATCTGATGTCAAAAAGATTTGAGACAAGATGAAGTGCTTTCATGCGGCTTCCTTTACATCACACTTGAACTCACAAGCGATCACCGGGAGCATAATCTACCAAAAATCCATGCAACTACTAGCATATGCCGAAGATATTGATATCATTGGAAGAACACAGGGGGCTCTCACAGATGCTTCCCCTAGAATTGTACCAGAAGCTGCCAAAACTGTTTAGGCGGAGAAGGCTGAGTATATTCTTCGAACAAGAAAGATATCTAACACTCTGTCTGTCTGCGATAAATTTTGCAAGCAACGCCTCATTGGAAATAATTTTAACGTAGGTATTCACAAACAATGTCATACGGGGTCTCATAAGGAATGCTAAAGATATTAATTCGTCTGTTGATGCAGTTCACATGGTGTCCTGTCCGATTAATAGTTTTCTTTCGACCATACCTTCAAAATAGTTTAGTGCGTCAATCTGACTGTAGTCCGGTTTGGACCTTGAACTCAGTCAACAACACACATCATTGTTTGCTTTAAATTCCACTGTTGAACTGACATCGCCCTAAATGTTATTCGATGTAAAACTGCGACTGCAATGCCACTATTGAGTTCTCATGACCTTCTTTGTAAGTGTCGTTTCGATTCCAAAACTTACATTTCTACTAATAATGCCCCATAGCCTTAATCGATCAAGTCATGTGTTCTTTATATCTCTACCTCAATCTCTATTTTAACAGCATGTTCTCGTGTAAAGTCATCATCAATTAAATATATATTTATTTGTGGTGGGGGGTTGAAACACATCGGCATCTAAAGTAAGATTGCTGATTGGCGAAGACTTTGCCAATATCTTGTGGTTGTAGCTTTTCGACAACGGACTTATTCACAGCATTAGTTCGGCTTAACGATGAGCAGGAAAACCTTATATACGAGTATATCTTGACTATTGTACAATAAGGTACTTATCCAACTCAATATGGGGCCCTAATTATAATTCGGGAATTCATAATGTTCAAAGACTATCTTACGCCAATCATACTGTGATCATTCTAGTCGAAATCTGATAAATCAACTGTGTTTTTGAATGTTGAGACATTGAAACTACGGCTGGCTACGACTAAATGTTGGCCCGCTTTAGAGTCTAGATTCTAGGCTATAGGCTATATCATTTTGGAGATGTTCTCATGCCTATATGTCTGTCTATAGGGCGTCTAAAGACGTTCTCCTTTCTAAACCTTACACCTGCGAAGATCATCATATCATTTCTAGAGCATTGATCTTATGTGTATCCGAATAACTCGTAAAGACTGTCGTCAAGGCTATCATCTTCCGCAAGTCAAATCCATTTGGATTTGGATCCTATGGCCACGATGAGAAGTTAGAATGACTATGTTTGGTGCGCTGTTATAATTTCAGCCCTAGGTTATAAATGCCCAGTGACCACCAAGACTAACAGACACCACTTAACCAACCTTCTCAAGTTTAAAACAATCATAATGCCCTTGATGATGATCATGCAATGAACTTGAAGTCTGTTTTTCTGTTTTTTCTGATGACAAAAAAAGTAAACAAATTCGTGATAGTATAAATTAGCAACCTTTCCCCCTAATCACATTCCATTTGCTTTTGATAAGAGACTTTTTTTGCAAGTAGCTGCTTATCTTTTAATTTATTATAGATCATTTCACGGCGTAAAATGTTAAACAACACCACATGTACTCTTTCACTGAAGTAAATCTCCGCTGAACGCACACTTTAAAACTCCCCACACCCGCTCTAATCGACTGTCATTCGCGAATGCCAAATTGAATTGACTTTTATTTGTATTTCAAACGTTGCCGAATTGAGAACGAAGAAAAAAGTTGCTCAATTGCCTGCCCAATTGCTTTGTTACGTTTCCTTTCCTCCGTCGTATCTTAATTAAACCCACGAGATTGATTATTCAATTTTTATTGAAGCGAATTGTAGTTTTTTTTTGTTTTTGTTTTTTGTTTTCTAAACCATTAGATATCCCAGTTTGAAAGTTCGGTCTAATTATGGTTTCGTACTTTGTTCCGCGGGGTAAATTCCTCCTCAAGGCTGGCAACCTTCGCCAGAATCAGAAGCAGGCCAAATGGCCTGTGAGATGGGCATTTCCTCGAACGATGACCACAAATTCACCAGATAACAAGGTAGACACGATAATTCAAAAGACTCAGAGCACCTTACCGAAGAAGAACGAACAACAAGATTCCTATAAAAAACAAAGAAATTCATGGTTCACATGGACTGGATTATTTCTGAGATGGGCACCAATGGGATTCTGTGTGTTTGGTGCATTGGAATGGCAACTACACAAACGGACAACTGACAAAGAGAATCTGCCTCGGATTGCATCAGATTTTCAAGCGAGAATATACTGTTCCCTTCCCCTTCGTATTTTAAGTCGTTGCTGGGGCTGGTTAGCTGGTTGCTATATTCCTACAAACTTTCGTCCATACATTTATGGTTGGTACTCGAATGCGTTTAATGTCAATATCGAGGAAGCGCTATATTCCGACTTCAAGCACTATCGGAGTTTGGCAGAGTTTTTCACAAGGCCGCTAAAGGATGGAGTGCGGTTAATTGATCCCAAGTCTTTGTTAGTGTCGCCGGCTGATGGAAAGGTTCTTCATTTTAGTACAGCCTCAGAATCAGTAGTGGAACAAGTGAAGGGCATCAACTACCGTATTGACTCGTTTTTGGGACCACACACGTGGGTGAAGAGCCCTAACGAGAGTGTTGACGACTATGCGGATATCATTCGACAGAAACGAGATGAACCAACAGCAATCTACCAATGTGTGATCTATCTAGCCCCCGGTGACTATCATCGCTTTCACTCTCCGACTGATTGGGAACCTCAGATACGTCGTCACTTCACCGGTGAGCTGCTTTCCGTCAGTCCGAAAGTCGCAACTTGGCTTCCTGGACTATTTTGTGTAAACGAGCGCGCACTCTACCTAGGTAAATGGCAGCACGGATTTTTCAGCTTCACTGCAGTTGGAGCGACGAACGTGGGATCAGTGAAAATCTACGTTGACGAGAAATTAAAAACAAATCGTTGGGTGGGCCTTAAAGTAGGCGTCCACAAGACATGCTCCGAATACGAAGAACTAGAGCTTCCTCCTACAACAAAACTCACTAAAGGCGAACTACTTGGACAATTTAACATGGGTAGCACAGTGGTGCTACTATTTGAGGCTCCGCGCAATTTCAAATTCAACATCAAAGAAGGACAAACGATCCGCATGGGTGAGCCTTTGGGTTATGTGGAAAAATAATCGAAAAACGGGGACCAAATCCCTGTGCGTGTGTGTGTGTATATTGTGAAAACGAAAACGTATTTTTCGAGAGATCTTAGGATATTTATTTTGCCAGGTGGCGTCTAGTCCAAGAGTGGACGCACCTCCAGCATGCAAGTGTTACCTATTTAATTATAGACAGTTTTATTAGTCGCATAGGTACAAAGAATTGTTTATATTGATACGACAGTGATACTAGATGGGCTTCGGCGCTTAAGAGTTTATTTTTATTTTGCTGCCTTCAACGCGAAACCCAAGTATGTCCTGAAAGAGTTTTATTTTTGTTAAATGAATTTGTATTTGTTTTTTTCGTTTATTTAATAAATTATATTAATATTTTTATGAGAGGAAAAAGGTCGTATGTTTTGATACACCCCATTTGGATCGGGGATTCCTCGATGGTTGAAAAACGGACCCTTATTTCAGTTAGAAGTTGATACTGTGCTTTACTTTTGCCGTTTTTTTTGTTTGGATAAGATCTTGCTGATGATTGTTTGTTGGGTCTAAGCCAGAGGCAAAAGAAGGCAGGAGTATTTATCAAGAATCAAAGCAAGAAATCTAAAATCTTTTAAGATTCGTTTAAAACTTTTGTGGCTGTGCAACCCAATTGAGATGAGCAATAAGCGGCTTCAACTTAAGCATTAATATGATGACGAAAGCAATAATATGATGATGAAAGACGTTCGGTGGATGAATTCGTAAATTTCTATCAATGACGGCGTCAAAAGTCAGCATGGCAGATTGCTTATGTGGCCTACTTCAACGAAGGATATCAGTCATCAGTTAATGCTATCAGAATATCAACAAGGATTTTCAGGAAAAGTTAGGATGCGTACTTAGAGAAGTCAATAAGACAGCAACTTCTTTCATATCCCAGAAACAGTAGTTTTCCGGTCTTTGTTTTTGTTGAAGGGATCAATTAAGTGGCCAAGCCTCCAGGCTGACATTTTTTAACCCTGGAGCAGGCCACATATAGCCGAATAAATAGAATAAATAGTAGAAGTCGAAGATTGTTATGAAGCTGTTAACACTGCACTACAGTGAAAGCAAAAGCAATTTCTATTACTAAGGCAACGGGGCTTGAACTTTCAGCACGTGGGAAAATATCTGATAACGATGCTATCACGATCTCTTAGACAAAATTTAGAAGCAATGCCTTAAGTTTGGTACAAAAATCGTTTTATTACCAAATAAGGAAAAGACATCAGATTTTGGTCAAAATCAATAAGCTTTCTCTTGTTTAGAAATAGATTTTAGTTCTGTACAGCTAGATAATCTGGGAATGCCTAAGTATAAACTATGAAACCATTGAAAGCGTTAAGCAGTGAGTTGTAGGAATGAAGATAGGCTCCCATCAACATAGTTCTGTTCACAAGTTATCAGTTGTTATTAAAAGCTGGGTTGTCGAAAGCACCATCAATAACAATGAAAAGGTTTAGCGCGTATAGGTTCAGCCCATCAGATTTAGAAGTGCAGGCTCACTGACTCGTTCGTCTTGGTAGACTAATTGCATAGAGTACACATTCGCAAGGCAGCTTTGTGCATCCCAAACTCAGTCATTCTCTCAACGCTCCTTAACATGAAATTAGTCAGGCTAATTAGTTGTTGTTGTTATTAAAAGCTGGGTTGTCGAAAGCACCATCAATAACAATGAAAAGGTTTAGCGCGTATAGGTTCAGCCCATCAGATTTAGAAGTGCAGGCTCACTGACTCGTTCGTCTTGGTAGACTAATTGCATAGAGTACACATTCGCAAGGCAGCTTTGTGCATCCCAAACTCAGTCATTCTCTCAACGCTCCTTAACATGAAATTAGTCAGGCTAATTAGTTTATAGGTTTTGGCCAGCTGGTAGTAATCTCTTCCGATTTTCAATATTAGTGCTAATCTTTCAGTTCGTCAGAGGTTCAGTATGTATGCCATCAGCTCTTCTTGGCAATTTCAGCTTGGTCTTATGGACATGCTTTCTGACTTTAGATTTAGATTGTCGTTGGCATATATTGTAGTCTATCGCTGACATACGGACTGGCTTAGACCAGACAGGATCTGCACCAGAAAAGGAATATATTAATAGCATAGCAGCACATTAATATCACAGTTTTTAATAGCGAAAACTGAAATCGCCGAAGAACTCGCTAGGTAAGAGTCATGATTCTAAATTGCGTTGAGGCTGTCTACGTCAGTAATTGTCAGTGGGATTGTTAACGCATAACTCTCCAAGATTGAGGAGGATCAAACGAATGTTGTCTTTTACAAGTCAGTACCATTCTAGCTTACAAACTACAGAAAATATGTTAAGCTATGTACTCGTACTTACTGACGTTTGTGAAAGACATTTTTAGGCTTTTGCTTAGTGACTATCTAGCTTACGCTAGAAAAAGAGGGCAAGTACTTTTTATATGATAATTTGGTGGTCGCTGGTACAATGGACCGATCCGGTACTAAGGTTTAAGATGGCGTAGGAAAGGCGTAGCTCCAGCCCAAGGCTATTTCATATAATCTTCGAAGATTCTATCTGTAAATTTTTATTTTAGCAAATAAGCTCTGAGTGCCTGGGGTTAACGTAAGTTGTCAGCTTTGATACTTATCAGATTATTGGTCATCGCAATTGTTGGCAGAAAATTAGACTCCCTAGATGGTGATTAGAGATTAAAGTGTCATGAACAGTTTCAGAAATGACTGAGTACTAGGTGATTCCCATATTAGGACTTTCCGGATTTAACAAAGAAAAAGGTCAGTAAGAACCGACATTTCCGAGAGGCAACAAATAGGATCAAACCTGGATGAAGATTGTATGTAGAATGAGCCTCAGAAACTGATAAAAAGGCTTTGCAATGCGATTTGGGAGAATCCATTTGGTGGAGAATTAAGAAAGTTGGACTTAAACACATTTCTTTACACTCCTTGGGAGGTGAGCTTCAACTCAGATTGTACAAGACAGCCTTTGATTCTTTTCAGGGATTTTGAGAACTTATTGCTCATTGTACCAACATACGATTATGATTTAGTTGTAAAAATATGAACATCTTCCGCCAAATGGACGCAGAACAGTGCGTTTTACGAAACCAAAAGATGAATTCTGAGATAGTTGTTAATCTGTAGCTTACTCAAATAATTTCGTCATTGATAAAGATGGGCCATTATGCATTTCTGAATGCTTAAAGTCGTCAAAATCGTATGTTTTATATCATGGGACGTACACAGTTTTTCATAATATAATAGACAAATTAGCGTCACAAGGATGAGTGGTAATGCAGCATACAATTGGACTTAAGCATTATCATTGATCTAACATTAGTATTGGGTTTTCAAAAACTCTGCATTAGCACTGAAAAATTCAGTAGTGGTCTTCCATCTATATCTAATGACAGCAGTCATTGATGCTTAATTTTTCAATGCAAATTCTTTACTTGCAGTAGATTTAATGATAATGCAGTGCGCCTTTTTCATTAGCATTTAATTTTTCAATGCTAGTTTTGCATTAGCATTTCATTTTTTTGCGTTAACTAATGCATTACTCGTATGTCTTGTCTGGATGCGGTATTGAATGGAAATGCTAGCCTAACAGACTGTTTCATTGCGGTCACTAAGATTCAGTCAAAAAAGAATAAAGGTTTTGAAAGGAAGTTTGAAGATCAATCGATTTTAGTGGAAGCCAAGCTGAATTGGGACCATGGTAATCAGGACTGACTCGGATGCAATACACCATTACATTAAGCGCAGTTTTTGTAGTAGCTGTCAGCACGTAAGAAAGTCACACTTAAAATCATCTTTCATTGTATTCCGTTTGGCCAATCAATCAACTAATTTTAGTTTGAACCCAAGGTAACGGAAAAGTACCAATTAAAAACCGTAAGATTCAACATTAAATGTCCCAGTACACATGTACACATATTGTTATTCTGTAATTTACTGTTTGAAATATTGTAAACAAATAAAAAGCTGATCTCTTTGAATGGAAAATTTATGCTAAAACTAGTTTGAACCACTTCAAACTCCTACCAATCGCTAAAAAAAAGTCAAAAATTAAAGAATGGCGTGGTTGACTGGAAAACAATTTCCAATTTTGCAAGGAAAAAAAATTTTTATTTTGATATCTTCGAACCAGTAGAAGGTGCGTTGACTGATAATATTTCTTATCTTATCAAACTTAATATTGGTCTACTAAACCACCTGAAATATCTTATCTGTGTCGTGGATTTAGATCACTTTTAAGCAAAAGGGCTTATCTTCTAGTTACGTATTATTTGTCATGTGAGTACTTCTAAATATACTTCCTGGCTTTGCTTTCATATTTAAATAATTAAGTCAGTCTTGCTAAGCAATTTTTCATTCAACAAATTGTTTGACCCTCTTTGACCACACAGACCGATAATGAGTTCCGGGGAGTCGTTTGTGTTTTCTTAGGAAATTAATTGTAAATAAAATTTTGATTCCGAAAAAAAAACGTAATACGTAAGTTGCACACTTGTAACAATAATCGTGAAGGTTACAAATACAACTGATAAGACTCTGATACTTGACTTCATTAGATTTATGTAGGCCCTACAAATCTACTACGAACATAAGAGATTTATTGTTACACTAATCAAAGAAGTCTTATCATCAGAGTTTCTGTTAGTTTGTGTAAGTGTAAAGGGCAGTTTCTGAAGAGGGCAACATTGTTTACTAACCTAATCGAAGGTCTAGATCTTATCAAAGTCGATTAATGGGCTGGTAAAATACGACCACTTTAACCGCTCAGACACGGAAATGATAGTACATAAGTGTTAAAGTGACGAGGTGTGGTATACTGGCAACTTCACACAATTCAAGCAAAAGTGAACAGAACAGAGCCTTTCCAAAGGTGTTCTCTGATCTGGCGAAGGCGACGTTTCTGCTGTCATTGCTTATAAGGAATGGCAGCTTAGGACAGTTCTGCTTTGAAATTGTTGCTGGAAATTTATCTTCATATCTTGGCCATTTGTTAGATTATAAATTAAAGAGTCTGGAAGATTGTATAGAACTTTACAATTATCCTGTAAGCTGTAAGGTGAATACGATCTGATTCTAAGGGCTAAGATCTTCAACAGAGGGCAGCAGGAGGGTTACTTCATAATAGGCTCTGGATTCTCGCCTTATAGCTGTCTAACTGAAATAAGTCAAGGAACTCTCTTCACCAGTGGATCTCGGGAGCAGACAATTTCAACTTGGCAGCACAATGAAAACGTATAGTTTGCACAGCTCTGACAGCTAATTCGGACTTATAAACTTCAGGTCTGGCCGACATAAGTAAATCCGATAAACATAAATGCACACTAGGTTCCGCAGATTAGTTCCCTGTCAAGACATTCTCTCAAAATTCTGCAGCAGCAAACTTAGGTTCGTCTTCAAGGTATCAATGTGAATATCCCCAACATTTGTTTTTAACGTACAACACAGGTATTCTGATGAAGTTTACATATTCAGACGACAGATTAGTACAACTTTTTCCAACCCGGTATTCTTAAATTTCGTGCATGAAGAATGCAGCTGTGGATGTATTAAGACGACCACCGGAAGGACTGCCTGGTTTGATGATGAATACCGGTGAACACATGCAGACCAATCTGTAGCAAAGCGAATAAGCACCAAGACGAGTACCATGGAGCACCATCTTCTCAGAAAACACGAGACGCAATTAACCGATAAAACACAAAAACGCATTTGGATTTGGGTTTTGTCAAAAGTTAACATGCCACGGTTTCCTTTGAGCAACTAGAAAGGACATTTCGTTAAAATTAAATTTGCGGGCAATGCAAAAATAACTTCAAAGTAGCGGTAATGAAAAGCGCAAAATACACCCCTCAGAAATAATAAACTATTTTTTATAATAAGATAGAAGCCGAACGTACTTCTCTGTCTTGTCGACTGTACGAGGGCTTTATGATAAGTACCTGTGTTAGGCAAGAAAATGCATTAAACAAAAAACTCCACACATTTAGTCCAGCGATATTCTAACTTTTTCAAGCCATTCAAAAAATATGATTTGTCGAACTCCGCGAAGTAGGCCTCTGTTTCGGCAATGATTTCCCCGTTTGACAAGAATCGCTTTCCGCCAAGCAATTTTTTCATGTTTGGAAACAAAAATAAATCACATGGGGCCAAATCTGGCGAATAGGGTGGGTGAGGCAGCAAATCGTAGCGTAATTCGACCAGTTTTGCTGTAGCGATTACGGACGAGTGAGCAGGTGCGTTGTCATGGTGAAAAAGGACTTTTTGTTTTTGCCAAGTGGGGCCGTTTTTTTTTATCAGATCAGCATTGAATCGGTCCGATAAATCAGCATAGTACTGCCCCGTGATTGTCCTTCCTTTCTCCAAATATTTCGTGCAAATGATGCCTTGCGAATCCCAAAAAAAACGGTGGTCATGACTTTTCCGGCTGATAGAACCGTTTTCGCATTCTTTGGATCAGTTTCGCGGGGTGAAATCCACCGTTTGACTGTTCTTTCATTTCTGGCGTGTAGTGATGGACCCATGTTACGTCAAAAGTCACGAAAACAGTGCTCCGAAGTTGTCATGCGATTTCGTTTTTCCTCCACCGTTAGCAAACGCGGCACCCATCTCGCCGATAGCTTTCTCATGCCCAATTTTTCGTGTTTAATTGCAGGCGTTCAATTGAGATGTGAACAATGTCAGCAATCTCTCTGATCTTCACCCGACGGTCTGCTAACAAGATATAATGGATTTTACTAACCATATTCTCCGTAGTCACCTCAATCGGACCATTGAGGGCGCCCAGGCCCCTTCATCAAAAATGGATGTTCGGCCACGCTTGAATTCATTAAACCAATATCCGATGGTAGTCAGCGAAGGTGCATGGTCCTTATAAACGGCATGCAACCCCACTTTGATTTTCTCACACGTCTTCCTATCCAAAAAAATAAATCGAATTGTTGATCGATATTGCTGTTTCTCCATGATTGCAAATAAACATGAACTTGATGGCTTTCAACAGCTGTCAAAACAAAACTACTCGATACATCTGTGAAATTTTGACAGTCATCGTTGTAAAAATGGCGCTATATGATTGCATACACATTTTGCATCAGCGATGCCATCAGTCTTTACGGGTACTTATCATACAGCCTTCGTAAGTGACTTGTGTTAAATTTTACATACTCGAATGTTAGTCAATAATCGTTCAACTTTCGCGTCGACACCATTAGTTGAGAAAAAGTACATTTCGTGGCTGTTTAAGAAAACCGGCATAAGTAAAAAAAAAACCCAATTCGAAAGGAAAAAAAATTCTCTTTCTTTCCGTAAAATTGGCATAACTGTAACTCTATAGTTGCGTGTAAGAAGGCCATGCAGTGTAGAAACTGCAAGTCCAGAGGGCGGCCAGCTGTGCACCTCATGGGGTCGGCTGATTGCCCCATGCACGAAGCTGCGCTAGCTAGGGCCAATTCTCGTAATTAATATGAGGATTGTCCAACAAAGTTGTCAGGGTGCTTTTTCTGTAGGGGTCGATTTAGGAGTGCAAATGGTGAGGCAGGACTGTGGTATTGCCCTGGTACAAGAGCCCTATACTTCCAATGGATGTGTTAGAGGCTTACCTGCAGGAATGCGGGTATTCCTTGATACCAGAGGTAAGGCCGCAATTATTGTAAGGGATGTCGATCTAGTTTGCGTGCCTGTTTCCTCTAGCGAACGGGGAGTTTGCGTCAGTATTGAAGGGACGTTTGGCAGGATCTTTCTTGCAAGCGTCTACTGCAAGTACAGTGAGGAAATTGACCCATACATACAGTATATGGATGGTTTGTTTTTGCTAGCCGGCACAGAACCCCTCGTAATCGGGGTTGACGCCAATGCGACCTCCCCTCTGTGGTTCAGTAAGGTATCCAGAACTACGACTGGTACCCGGAACCAGGCGCGGGGGGGGCTCCTTGGTGACTGGATTGTTACACGCAATGTCCAGGTCATCAACGAACCGAGCGAGACATATACTTTTCATGCGGTCAACGGTGGCAAGAGTGACATTGATGTTACTTTTGCCAATGAGGCAGCTTGTAGGGCGTTTAGTTTTAGGTGGCGGGTTAGTGCAGGGATGAGTGATCACAACTGGATCCAGTTTGAGTTCACTCAAAAAGCAACTGGTAGAGACACGGTTCCCGAAAGGAGATGGTGTGTGCGAGGCGCTGACTGGAATGTCTATGGTGCTCGTATACTTGCGGAGGTAACTTCGGTATCACCTCAGGTGTACGGCAGCTTAGACATCGACCGGCAAATCGGACACATCAACGAATGTGTATGGCGGGTTAACGATGAACTCTTTGAGAGGAGCCGCAGGGCCAATCAAAAGAGGGTAAATTGGTGGACCCGTCTATTGACTGAAAAGCGAAGGTTAGTTCGAAACCTAAGGAAGCGATTCCAAAGGGCTCGTGCGGCCAACGCTGAGAACCTGGCTCAATTGGGCATTGCCTTTCGGCGAGGTCTCGCAGAGTACAAACGACTCAGAGCACAAAAGAAGCTCACTGGCGGAACTTTGTGTCTGGAAATAGGGACGATCCCTGGGGCAAATTGTATAAAATTTGCAGGAGTGTCAAGAAGACTGCTGACATTGAAGGCATCCGTGTGGGTAATAGCGTTTTAACCACATGGAGAGAATGCCTGACTGCACTGCTTGGTCAGTTCTTTCCAAGAGAGGAGCGCGTTGAGGACCCTTTTATTGAGGAGCCTCCGGTCCCTCCGGAATTAAGGGCTGAAGAGGTTGAGCAGGGTGTTTCACTTCTTCGTTCCAGGAGATCTCCTGGAGCAGATGGAATAACTGGAGAGATGGCGAAAGCCATCTGGAAAGCTAATCCTGAATACCTGCTTTGCCTTTATAGCAAGTGCATTGCCTGTGGCTACTTCCCTAAGATTGGAGGGAGGCAAGGGTGGTTATGCTTCTGAAGTCCCCCGATAAGATTAGGTCTGATCCTGGATCATATCGGGGCATCAGCCTTCTTCCGGTACTTGGAAAAGTACTGGAAAGGGTTATGGTGGAAAGGATTTCGGAAAGTATGACGGAACCAATGTCCCCATTCCAATTCGGCTTTACAAAAGGCAAGTGTGTAGAGGATGCTTGGTCTTTCCTCAAAGACAGAGTCCAGAGCAGCAGAGCCAGTGTTATTATTGGCATCTTTATTGACTTTAAAGGTGCCTTTGACAACTTGAACTGGCAGAGTATACTCACCAGGTTGAGAGAATTGGGCTGCCAGGAAATTGGGCTTTGGGGAAGCTATTTTTCTGGTAGAAGAGCGAGTGTGGTCAATGCACATGACAGCGTTTGCGTTGACGTGGAGAAGGGCTGCCCCCAGGGGTCCATCTGCGGTCCATTTATTTGGAACCTGATGATGGATCCGCTTCTGTGGCGTTTGAATGAGCTCTGTGGTTGCTGCGCTTATGCAGACGACCTGCTTCTTATCCTTGAGGGTCCGTCCAGGGCTCTTGCGGAACAAGTAGGAGAAAGAGCTCTTTCAATCGTCTCTGCATGGGGAGAAAGCGTTGGCGTCAAGGTGTCAACGGAGAAGACTGTTTCAATGTTGCTGAAGGGCAAATTGAAAACGAGACGTCGGAACCCTTTGATCCACATGAATGCCGTTAGCATTAAGTGTGTGGCTGAGGTCAAGTACTTGGGCATAACGGTGGGTGAGCGCATGAAATTCATGCCTCATTTCAAGCAAATGCGGAAACGCATGTTGTGTGCTGTAGGCCTGGTGAGGCGCATTCTGCGATCTGACTGGGGGCTGAACAGGCGTTCCGTTCGTGTCATATACGACGGTCTTCTAGTTGCCTGTGCAGCTTATGGAGCGTCGGTGTGGTACGATGCGGTAGCGAATGATGATTGCTGCCGTCAGATTTTGGCTTGTCAAAGAGTGGCATTGATTGGTTGCCTACCTGTGTGCCGCACTGTCTCCACAGAGGCAATGCAGGTCTTGTTGGGAGTGCCACCTCTCGATCTGGAGGCGATACGTCGTGGTATTGCCTTCAAGATCAGAAAAGGTCTCCCGCTAAACGAGCAAGATTGGGTCTCCCAGAGGGAAGTGGAAGGCCTATCCCGGAGGGGGCGTAAAGCCTTGCTTAACGCATGCGTGATATCTAGATGGTAATCTAGATGGGACGCTAGCGAAAATGGCAGGGTTACTTACAGCTTTCTTAGGGATGTGCTGACCATGCAGAGGTTTCCTGAACGGAACTTTAACCTCAGCCTGGGCTTTTTGTTGACCGGGCATGGCTCCCTTAATGCATTTTTGCATAAAAGGGGGCTTAGCAGCTCGGCAAATTGCTCATGTGGAGCTTCCCATGAAGATTGGCT
This sequence comes from Volucella inflata, assembly GCA_928272305.1. Taxonomy (NCBI): domain Eukaryota; kingdom Metazoa; phylum Arthropoda; class Insecta; order Diptera; family Syrphidae; genus Volucella; species Volucella inflata. Next base: position 228,135,589 of record OV743716.1, on the reverse strand, counting down.
GCACGTTCTTTGCGAGTGCCCAAATTATTCGGAAGTTAGGGACTTGCATGCTATGGGCATCACCTTCAATGACCTACGATGTCAGTGGAATTCTAACTGACACCGTATGGTTCGAAAGAGCCTGTAGCTTTGCAAGGGAAGTATTTCTTAGAAGACGCAGAAGAGAGCTAGCGGGTTGATTGAGTAGTATAATTGAGGTAAAGGCTGCCAGTCCTGGGCAGTGAGGTGCCCAACTGGAAGTGACCGCAAGGTTGCGAAGCTCGACCGGAAGCTATATTCTGGTACCACGGGAGGTCAGGGGCCCCTGGAACTATTGTTTCCAGCCTGACCTAGGAGTTGGCCCCCTTGTGGGAGTATCGTGGTGGCTGTGGTTTACACCCAAAGTCGCGGGGAGAGTAGAACAAATGGTGCTTGGACATCTCATGGTTGAGCGTATGTCGTAGCCTGCTACGACATGTGCTCATCCGTTTGATTGCTACGGAATCATTGGTCTATTCGATGTGGAGTTGCACTGCAACCGGATGCCATGATCCACAGAATGGCTGAGGTGTTAGATAGGCCTCGACCCTTCACCAAAGGGGAAGTTCGTGCCTTACACACGACTTCGAATCTGGTACTGGTGGTGGTATCTGTATCACCCGAAGGGCGCTGATCAACGCTTTGTTTTGATATCTTGTGCGAAGACGCACCGTAGGCTTAAGCCTTCACGGCAGGCACCTACATTAAACACATGTGACATCTGTAACTCTATAAAATCTTTCCAGATGGATAATGCGTCGTTTTGTCGTTGACTTATTTTCTCTGAAACTCAGAAACTTTAAACAGCTCTCCTGAAAATCTAGTTTTTTAAATTATTACGGCGACGATTTGAGACATTGTAGACTCTATGAACTCCAGGTCGATATCTTCTGCTTGAAGGTATGCCCTACCTAGAATACGTGGGCATGTTGTTTTTAGGCAGTAACAGTGGCAAAGCATGTGGGCTGCTGTTTCTTCGTCCTCGTTGTAAACGCGACTGGTGTTGGTTGTGTTATTTTCATAATCAAAAGATCTCGTTTTTAACTTTGACGTATCTGACCCCTATAAATCTGTAGGAAATGTTTTGTTCTATTGAGGGAACGGGTTGGTAAAAGGCACGAAGGAGTGCTTTTGTTTAAGACAAACCTTACCCTTAAGAAACGATCGCTTAGTTACTATATAAATAATGTAAAAAAAAGGGCCTGAATTTATAGTGGGTAAACTTTGCAATCAATATAAAAAGCTGGCGTGCCTAAAACGAACGTAATGTTGTTGGTGGGATTTTAGGGGTCTGGTGCACCAGAGCCGCTTTAACAAAATGAACTGGTCAATGCTGATCATTATTGTACTCAGTTTGATATTTTGAGCCTAACAGAAAGATTGTAATCAATAATCACGAAAACTCAAGACCTCATGGGTCCGGTTCAAAAATTTGCTAAAATTGTGCTTAGAAATGTTACCCCAGCCATTCTATTGCCCTGATATTACAATATCGGACTTCTACCAGGCGATGTTTATTTCCAATAATATGGGCTACGTGTGGCGGTGAAACGTGTGCAGTTAGGCAAGGCACTAAGCACTGTCAACAACAAATATGAGTTCAATCCGACTCTAAATTCGTCAACACCGTCAACTATGTGGGTTTTTTCTAGTTTCAGAAAAAAATATGGCTATCACCCCTGCCATGAGTCATGGGGGGCGACGCAAGCAATGTGTTGGGTTTCGGCAGATTACCTCCACGAAACCCATATTTTGATATGGAATGCAAGCAGGCTAAAAACTGGCCTGTGAAGCTGCACATCTACGAGCAAAAGAACATCATAAGTGATCGCAAAAAAAGAGTGGTGCTGATGCAACAACAAATTTTGGAAGTCTTACCAAAGGAAAACTTAGTAGTTGAGTAACAATCAGTTTAACGGAGAGCACAACAAAATTGTGTTGTTTTACTAGAATCAACAATATTTATAGTCCAGTCAAAATAGACATTTGACTTAGCCAAAATTCGCATAGAGCTGAAAATTTGCAGAGACGTTAAATACATCAATATAAATGAAATGTCAAAAATCCCCTTCGATCCTACCATTATCACTCTTTGATGAAGTGGAAATGCGTAAAACTATGAAGTCAGCTCTTTATAATTGCTTTGAATGTTTAAACTTCGAAATTGATAACACAAATGCTATCTACATCATCGATGGAGGGTATCTACTACACCGTGTTGTATGGGATTGAGATGAAACATTTCATATTATTTTTGAAAAATATGTTCAGTATGTACAAAGACATTTTGGTCATAACAGTACGATTGTATTTGATGGTGGTATTAATCATACGAAAAATATTAAAGCTGCAGAACAACGTCGTCGGACTACAAAAACATCTTCATCTGTTGATATCGTTTTTGTTCGATCTATAAAAGTTCCAACAAACCAACAACAATTTCTTGCAAATACTCACAATAAGTCTCGGTTCATTTCAATGTTATGTGAAGTACTTACAGCTGCTGGTATTCCAATAAAACAAGCTGATAATGATGCTGATGTCCTTATAACTGAAACAGCAATAGAATAATGGAAAAGTTCAAATACAACTGTCGTTGTTGGGGAAGATGTTGATTTGTTGATATTATTGACTGCACGGACTCCAAACGATAAAATTATTTACTTTTTGAAACCTGAGAAAGCTCAAGTACAATCAACAATATATTCATCCCAAAGTCTGACTGCATATCCGAAATGTCAAGCTCATATTTTATTTTTACATGCAATAACTGGTTGCGATACTACGAGTGCATCAGCAATTTTTAAAAGAGGTAAAATATCAGTATTTAAATTGTTCGAAAAACGTAATGATTTAATTGATTGTGCAGAAGTATTTACAAAGATTGACTCTTCTCCACACGACATCGTTACAAATGGAGTTCGTTTTCTTCTTGCAATGTATGGTGCTCCAAAAAAAATTGATTCCATAGACAAATATAGATACGAGGGCGGGTCAATAAGTCCGTGACTTTTGGATTAAAACACAGATTTTTTGATAAAAAAATAATTTTATTTTTCAACGTAGTCTCCCTTGAGCTCTATACACTTTGTCCAACGCTTCTCCAATTTTTTTATCCCTTCCAAAAAAAATGATTTGTCGAGGTCCTCAAAATAGGCCTTTGTTTGCGAGATGACTTCATCATTGGAGTCAAAACTTTTTTCACCAAGCCATTTCTTCAGGTTTGGGAACAAGAAGTAGTCGCTCGGAGCCAAATCTGGAGAATATGGTGGATGAGGGAGCAATTCATAGCCCAATTCATGGATTTTTGCCATGGCAACTGCACATGTGTGCACCCTTGCATTGTCTTGGTGGAAAAGAACTTTTTTTTTGGCCAAATGAGGTCGTTTTTTTTTTTTCAAATCGTCATTGAATCGGTCCAATAAGTTGGCATAATATTCCCCATTGATTGTTCTTCCCTTTTGAAGGTAGTCAATGTGGATTATCCCGCGTGCATCCCAAAAAACAGTCGCCATAACTTTATTGGCTGACAAACCCACCTTGGCCTTCTTTGGCGCCGATTCACCCTTAGAAACCCACTGTTTTGAATGTTGTTTGTTCTCTGGTGTGTTGTGATGGATCCATGTTTCGTCCACGGTTACAAAACGGCGCAAAAACTCCTCCATATTGCGATTAAACAACGCCTAACCTTCCTGTGAAGTTGTTACACGATTGCGTTTATGGTCGACTGTGAGCAAACGCGGCACCCATCTTGCGGAAAGCTTTCTCATGCCCAAGTGATCATTCAAAATTGAAACCACTGAGCCATGCGAGATCCCTACGGATTCCACAATCTCTCGTACTTTCAATCTTCGGTCGGCCATTGTTTCGGGTGTAGAGACCTCAACTGGGCGTCCAGGACGTTCGGCATCTTCAGTGCTTGTACGGCCACAACGAAATTCAGTAAACCACTTTTTTACCATTGAAATCGATGGTGCAGAGTCCCCATAGTATTTATCAAGCTTAGCCTTGGTCTTGGTAATGGTTTTTTTTCGCAAGAAATAATGCTTAATAAGCACACGAAATTCACTTTTTTCCATTTTCTCCTCAAATTAGTGAGTAGTCTGATAAAAATAGCTGTCAAACACAAACTAACTGACGCAGCAATTTTAAATTTTGACAGGAGTCAACTGACAGATGCCTGTTGACAGGAGCAGTGTTGCTGTTTCAGTAAAGAGATCAGAAATTCAAAAAGTCACGGACTTATTGACCCGCCCTCGTATTTGAGGTTTGTAAAATCTGCATGGAACAATAAAACAGTACAGTTGTCTTGTCTGCCTCCAACATCTGCTTCTGCCTTTCAACACTTGTATCGTTTGTATTATCAAGTTCAAGTGTGGCTGGGCAATGAGCTGGACCCAGAAGGATGGGGTTGGAAATTAACAGATAATTATTTGGAGCCAATTCAAACTCTACTCCCGCCTGCTCCAGAAAAACTGCTTAATTGTCAGGGTCAGACTTGCTCCAATATTCAAACAAATACAACAGATGAAAATATTTATGATATTAATGAAGAGACAATTGATGCATCCTTTTTCTTAGAACAGCGAACAGAAATTCTGCAAGAAAATGAAAATGAAGACGAAGAAATAATTGTCGAAATAGAATTAGACAATTATCTAATATAATAACATTTAGAAGAAAACAACCCATTCCACTTTGATCATTAGCAATATTACCATTCTTTCAATCAATAGAAACGGTCTGATCAAACTTTCTTTACTACAATAGATCGTTAAGTATACCTACTGGGGAAACCACGTTAAAAAAAATGCGCCAAGTACATTACCTCATAGGTGGTGAGGAAATGTGTGCATATTATGTAAAATATGAATTTTCTAATGATTAAAACCGCGATATCTCACGAATGATGAGTCGTAAGAGAAAAAGTGACTGGATCATTTTGGTAGAGAATTATATGATCTACAACTTTTGTTTGACCTATTTTCACGATAAAACTTACCGTTTTTGAGAAAAATGAAAAAAACCTTAATTATGTACTTTTGACCTTGATTAAATTTTTTTTTGCAGAAGCAGGATCGAAGGGGATTTTTGACATTTCATTTATATTGATGTATTTAACGTCTCTGCAAATTTTCAGCTCTATGCGAATTTTGGCTAAGTTATGACTTATTTTTGTCTATTTTGACTGGACTATTATATTTATATTTAAATCGCTGTTCACATTAAGATGTACCTAGTATTAAGACAAGCCATACTTAAGACAAAAAAGGGAACAAACGAGTAAGTAAAAATAAGAAAAAAGAAAAAAAATAGATTTTTACAATTAGAGATGACAGGATAAAAAAAAAAAAAAAATAATACGATAAAGGGTTCCTAATTATATTGTACAAACTGGCTAAGTGCCTCAAAAGTAGAGACTTAAAGTTGTTCGTGTCTCTTACTCCTCTCACTTCAGCAGGCAAGGATTTCCACAGGCGGACAGCATGAACAAAGAACTGGCATTCTGAGGTTAGGCATGAGTATGTTGTAGGAATCAAAGCGAAAGTCCTTTGCGAACGCAGAAGAGATAATCTGCTATATAGGTACTCAGATTGATGTGTCTGTATTATATCATACAAACAAGATAGAGTGCGGAAAACTAAGAGGTCGTCGAATGAGCAGTCGACGAGACCTTTTGAATAAGCTGATACGTGATCAAAACTTCGAAGTCCATACACATAGCGAGTGATATTATTGTAGATATCATTAAGCCTTATTTTACTTCCACAATCAACCTTACCAGAAACCTCACATCCATATAGTAAAATTGGCAGTATCAGCGTTTTTGCCAGTATTTTGCTTATTGTAGGTGGTGTAAACAATTTCATTGACCAGAGCAATCGAAGACCTCCCCAAACCTTTCCGATAACAGCATTAATATGGTCATCCCAGGTAAGGGTGTCATTAAAGTTAAGTTCAAGGTTTTTAGCAGTTCTGACATACATATGGGACGATTTCTTGACCAAGTTCGATCGGCGGCAAGGCTAAAACGTCTAGTGTCTTCCTATTTATGGCTAGGACTTAAGATTTCGTGGGGTTTAAACTCAGGAAGTAACGTTGGACCCAGAGCAAAATATCGTTCAACTCTCCGTTAATTTGTTCAACGACTTCATGCAAAACATCAGCAGAACCACTCAAAGACAATTGGACATCATCAGCATACAAATGGATCAGGGAACGTCGAGAAATAAAGAGGCAAATTCTGAAAACAGAATAGGTCCAAGTGTTGATCCTTGTGGAATGCCGCACGAAACTTGAAGGAAGCTGGAAGACTTTGTGTTTACCCCATTAACTTTTCTGACTCTTTTGAAAAATAGTACATGCTCTGAAGTTTTCGACATAGCAGAGCGTGATTCACCGTATCGAAAGCTTTGGAGAAGACTAAAAGTATCAAAAACGCTAAAAAAAAATTGTATCCAGCGACTTACTTATGTCGTCAACTGCGGACAATAATGCTGTTTTGCAGCTGTGTTTAGGACGAAATCCCGACTGACAACTGCTAAAAAGTTTTTTCGATGTCAAATTTGCTGAAATTTGTTTTAAAACTACTTTTTCAAAAACCTTACTCAAAAAAGGCAGAACTACAATGGGTCTGTATTCTTACTTACTTACTTTAGGTGGCGCTATAGTCCGGGGTGGACCTGGGCCTCAGTCAACAAGCTTCTCCAGCCAGCTTGATCCCTGGCTAGCTGCCTCCAGTTTCGCACGCTAAGTTGGCTGAGGTCCTCTTCCACTTGCGTGCGCCACCTGAGTCTTGGCCTTCCTCTACTGCGCTGTCCCTCGGGGGCGGATTCGAAGACTTTTCGGACCGGAGCATTGGTGTCCATGCGCTCTACATGGCCCAGCCATCTCAGTCTTTGGATCTTCACTCTTCTGGTTAGGTCCATGTCGCTGTACAGTCCATACAGTTCGTCGTTGTATCTCCTCCTCCACTCACCGTCAATGCAGACGGGACCGAAGATCGCCCGAACAATTTTTCTCTCGAAGCAACCAAGAACACCCTCATCCATTTTTGATAATGTCCATGCCTCTGCGCCATAGAGCAGGACCGGGATTATTAAAGTCTTATAAAGGGTGACTTTTGTTGTCCGAGAGAGGGCTTTGCTACTCAATTGCCTTCTTAACCCAAAGAAACAGCGGTTGGCAAGAGTTATTCTTCGCTTGATCTCAGCGCTGGTGTCGTTGTCTGTATTTATAGCGGGGCCTAGGTGGACAAGGTCCTTAACTACCTCAAAGTTCTATCTGTCGAGGGTGACGTTTTGTCCGAGACGTCGGTGTTGGTTGTCCTTTTTGCTTGACAGCATACTTGGTCTTGCCCTCATTGACCGCTAAACCCATTTTCGCCGCTTCCGTCTCAATACTCGCGAAAGCGCCACTGACATCACGCTGCTTTCTCCCGATTATGTCAATATCGTCAGCGTATGCGAGTAGTTGGACGCACTTTTGAAAGATAGTGCCTCTTGTGTTTGCTCGTGAGTTTTGCACTATTCTTTCAAGTACGATGTTGAAAAAATCACATGGCAACGCATCGCCTTATCTAAATCCTTCCTGGACATCAAAGGTCTCTTACCGACCTTGATGGAGCAGCGTGCATTCTCCATCGTCATCCTGCACAGAGGGACGAGTTTGGCAGGCCCAGCCGCTTTGAAGAGCCAGAAGAGCCGCTTCAGCAGCTTTGTTGGACTCAAGCGGTATTTGGTTACCGCCGTTATAGAGTCTACAGAAACGGTTTTTCCAAATCCTCAGCATCGACTGCGACTCTACTACGATGTTCCCTTGTTCATCTCTACAGGCTTCGGTTCGGGGTTTGTTCCCGCCGCATGTTATTTTGACCTTTTGGTAAAACTTTCGAACCTCATTCCTGGAGTAGCATCTCTCAATTTCCTCGATCGCGCGCTTCTCATGCTCTTTCTTCTTCCTCCTGAGAAGCCGGTGTTCGTCTCTCCTCTTCCGCTCATAGAGCTCATGAGCAGCTCTGGTCTTTCTAAGCAGCGCCGCGTTATATGCATCTTGCTTAGTTGCATGTCCTTGCCGGCATTCATCATCGAACCAGGGGTTTCGTTGTGGTGGACGAGTAAAACCCAGCACATCAGAGGCGGCATCTCTGATGGCGTTTTGGCAGTTTTTCCAATGGTCTTCGATGCTTGGTGCTGGCGGCATTAGACCTCTTAAGAGATTAAGAGACACTCGATCGGAAAAGGACTTGGCGATCTCTTGCGACTGTAGCCGTCTGACGTCGAATTTTCTCACAGCATTAGTTTGTCTTGGCGTAGTTTGGGATATCCGCAACCGTACCTTGGCTACAACAAGGTAATGGTTCGAGTCGATGTTGGCTCCTCGGAACGTACGGACATCCATAATGCTGGAGGAGTGTCTTGCGTCGATCGCAATGTGATCAATCTGGTTGACTGTTGATTGATCAGGAGTTCTCCAAGTCCCCTTGTGTATGTCGAGATGTGGGAACCGCGTGCTAGCCATGACAATGTTTCGCCCCGCCGCAAAGTCGATTAGTCTGAATCCGTTATCGGAGGTGGTGTTGTGCAGGCTATATTTTCCGATTGTTCCACCAAAGATACCCTCTCTTCCTAGCTTTGCATTAAAATCACCGAGGACAATTTTAATGTCATAGCTAGGGCATTGCTCGTAGGTCTTGTTGAGGAGCTCGTAGAAGGCATCCTTGGTGTCGTCATCTTTCTCCTCTGTGGGGGCATGCGCGCATATAAGGCTTATGTTGGCGAATTTAGCCCTGATGCGGATTGCTACGAGGCGCTCGCTCACATGCCGGAAGCTGAGGACTTCTCGTCTTAGTCTGCCTCCGACAACAAATCCGCATCCAAATAAGCGCTGCTTTTGCCGTTGATAGCAATTGCCGTAGTAGAAGTCGCAGTTTTTCATCTTCTTTTTGTCCGGCCCATCCCATCGTATTTCTTGGATGGCGGTTATGTCTGCTTTGCAGCAGTCTAGGGCCTCCGCTAGTTGCTCGGCTGCACGTGGTCTATTAAGGGATCTAACATTCCACGTGCATATCCGAAGCTCATTGTCCTTAAATCGTTTGCGTGGGTTGTCAACAGTAGATCCGTCCATATCCGAGGCTTGTTGATGCTTCGTAACTTAATCTTTTTTTAAATGGCCGGGCAGTTACCCCGGCGGCACAACCCCCAACCTGGAGGACCAGTTCCATTTTAAGTGCCCCTAGGACGAGGGGTCGGTTACACCGAAGCCAGTAATCCGTTCCGGGATGTGAGCTCTGCCGTTGGCCCATATAGGGCTCGTCCGCCACCATCTCTTTTCCAAGACCCTGACTAAGTCCTGGAAATCCTTTCCGGCCTGAGCTCCAAATATGTCGGAGTAGCCCGGATAAGGTCTTGTTTTGTTTTTCCGACACTAATCCTGGGTCTGTATTCACTACTTCCTTTTTTAGGGATTAGAATAATTTTTGGCTTTTTCCATTCACGCGGATATTCAGAGGTGGTAATGATGTGATTAAAAATATGAGTCCCGGACGGCAGAATAAATGGAAGCAGAAGATTTATGAACCTGGGATCAATTCCGTCAATATTAGACTTTATTGACAATACAGCCTCAACAATGTCTGCGTCACTTATGCATACGAAGCCAAAAGATTCATCAATTTCTGACGGCTCAAAAGTATTTTGCCCGGTATTAAGAAGGTCGCAATCAATTTCGTCAGGCACCTTAAGGTTCTTTTTTTTTCAATTTTTAGCTCGTTTAAGGTTTTCCATGTGTTTTTCGGCGACCTATTTTGACTCAATCTATTTTCGTTGCAGCTCTTATTTTTGACACTACTTTATTACGCCGACGGCAATACACACGGTGCAATATTTGATGGCATGATATGTTTGATTCTACATATATACGACTCTCATCATCCCAGTCCTGCTTTATGATGCATGCATGGAATAAATGTTCGTCCTGTTTGCATTTGTTTGTTGTTTGCAGGACCAAATTTAAAAGGTAACTCTGATCTGTATAGTGAAATTGATCTGATTAGAAAAGTGCACAAAAGTCGCCAAACGTAGCTAAGACATGTAGAGCGAACTAACATTAACGCTCCAGCTCTAAGAGTTTTCTATTCGAACTTGGGGGACAATAAAGTAGAGAAAGATTTTTGCATAGGAGGCTTCGCCATTTTGGAGTACGCAATCAGTGATCCCCCTTACTGGAGACACACAGGTTTTCCTAGGATTGTAGCCCAATCTAAATAAATCAGTAAGTAATTCTAAGCCGTTTACCTAGTCCTCGTATTAAGGCATGAACTAAGTCATGATTGTGTGAAGTCTAAGGTCCTTCCTTTTTGCATCCGAACCCAAAAGTGTCATTAGGACTGAGCCTGCCAAAGCCGATGATTTGGATTAGCATAATTTAAATATTACGTTGATCGGTCGCGCAATCACTAAGTGAGTCAAGCAGCAACGAACTACTGATCGGAATAAACGAATCTTTAATCAAATATAAAGGTGGATATAGTTTCAGGTTATACCCGTAAGAAACAATATTTCTTATCTTCTCCTGATCCAAGAGACTAATAAGCATAAATAAGTCTCATATCTTTCAGAATGCCTATCTTCTGTTCCCAAACACAGAAGTTCTATTCAATAATTAAATTACCACAAAACATTCTTAAGGCTTTATTTAGACAAACTTTTTCAGATCACCTGGAAAAGAAGTGATCGCGCGTGTTAAGTTGCCTGATAACGATTGTGATTGTTCTTATCACTTGGCGTTACCAAGTCTGCTGGCATACTTTCGAATGCAAACGTCGCTTTCGTATACCCGTCAATACATTCAGATAAGCCATTGCAACGTTATTATTAAACTGCATTGACATCAGCGGATCTACTGAACTTTGGCATGATTAAAAGCCACAGTGACGAGAGTTAGTTGTTTTTGTTTTTTTTTTGATCCGGTTTCATTTTGTACAGAATCCGGGAGTACTGGCTTATCACCCCCGAATAGCGCAAACAACACAAATTAATTGATAAAATTAAAACCTTCCGATTTCCTAATCATATCGTCCGACTTCTACTCTCTCACACAGATACAACTGAAATGCTATTAGAAATTCGAATGAACAGGCGTTACTCTGGGCAAGCAATCGAGCGCTTTTGTGATTCATGGGGGAGAGGTGCTCGTACATACAGTACCATAGATAAAAGTTCGAGTACGAGCCTGAATATAATCACAATCGAGTTTAATAACCTATCAAATCGAGCGGAATACAGCGGGAATCGAAACTGATAATCGCAGGCGTCAGTAAGTAGTCATAGTCGCAGTTGATTTTTATGAGAGTTGTAATAATAAGAAAATCGAAATTTAAGAAAGTGTCAATTGTACAACACCCTACATTCTAAGCTTACTTTCGTGTATACCCTTTTTCGGGCGATGGAAAGTTAGGGAGGAAGCAAAGAGAGGTACCGATGTTTGTTGGTTTTAAATGTTTGCAGATTATAATGCATTGACATTGCATTCTATATGCAAGATTTGATTTTGATGGGGGTTGACGCCCCCATTTATTTGGCTTAATACAAGCTTAAAAAGTAGAACTTAAAACTAATAATAATTAACCAAAAGCTAGGGATGGTTAAGGAAATCGAATTTGAGGGAGAGAGTGCTGTGATTAAAATCGAAAACGGAAGGGTTGGAGTTTACTTCACGCAGCATACGGGAGATTGGTTCGTTAGAGCCATATGTGGTGCGATAAATGGTGGTAGATAAAAGAGACGGGGCCAACGTAGGTTTAGAGGGTAACTGTGAAAGAAAATGGAGTTGTAGAGGGACATGCAATTAAAGAAGCCTGAGAGAAGTAGGTGAATGAAAAGAATGTCTGCTGCGTCTCTTCGTTTCACAAGGGTATTCAGGTTAATAAGTTTGAGGCGGCCACGATAAGGAGATAAGATAAGAGGGTCGTTCCAAGGTATACCTCGAACAGCAAATCGAAGAAAACGACTGTGGATGCTCATAATTCGGGATATATGAACTCGTTCAAAGATGTACGGGTTGCAGAATTCTTTGCATCATCTTTTAACGAAGCTGAGTGATGAGTTCGCTTTGTTAATTATCCCATCAATATGTGAATGGAAATTAAGCTCCCTGTCGCATAATATGCCAAGGTCGTTACAAGAGAAGGCAACCGATAGACATTTGGTGACATTGAGTTCTAAGCAGTTCTTGATGCACGAGCTGGAAAAACTATTTAGATGTACCATATTTGAAGGAGGCTCGAGTCATGATGTGAGGAAAAGGGTTTAAAAGATTTGGTATCGTCAGCATAGAGAGAAAGTGCTGAGTGATGAATGACCCTTTCAAGATCGATCGAATAGTTAGCATAAAGAGGAGTGGACCCAGGTGACTACCTTGAGGAACACCTGAGGTGGCCAAGAAAAGGGCCGGTAGAACGGACCTGAAACGAACACTATAAAAACGAAGAAGATATTCATTTTAGCAAAATGGGTCCAAAGCCCAGGACGGACAATTTAAGCAGAATGAGTTTATGAGATATTTTGTCAAAAATCTTACTGAAATCAGTTGTGGTCAACTTCTTTACCACTTTCTAAGGCAGAGAGAAGAGAGGGAACTTTTTACAAATTCGAAGAGGTTAGAGGTAGTTGATCTATCTTTCAGAAAGCTGTGTTGCTTAGGGGAAATAAGGGATTTTCACTCGAAGCTTAAGCCTTCGTACAAAATGCTTTCGAGGAGTCTAAGTATATGTGAAAGCTTAGCTATGGGATGGTAATTGGTGACTTTGCTCTTTAGTCCTTTTTTTGTATCGGTGTTATGAAAGAAGACTTCTATATCTGTGGAAATTCACCTTATGAGAGCGATAACCGGAAGAGATTTGAAAGGGGGTGGGATAGTGTTGTTGGCCGGGTAAGTATTCATTATTAAGTTGTTGTAATTTATTTTGAAGAGAGGCGTCTAATTCCTGATCATCAATTCGGTTTTAGAACTAAGCACTCCACAATTGACCAGGTCTTTGGAATTACGAATGAAATTGAGAAAGCCCTAGAGGGGAAAAAGATGTGTTCTAGCGTGTTTCTTGACGTGTCTCAAGCCTTCGATAAGGTATGGCATGAAGGCTTGAATTTTAAGCTAAGTCAGGTTCTTCCGAGAGAGCTGCATACGATTCTGAAATCGTACCTGGAAAACAGAATTTTTCGTGTTAAACATGGCACCGAATACTCGGAATTTAAAGAGATCGCTGCTGGAGTTCCGCAAGGAAGTGTACTTGGTCCGGTATTGTTTTTACTCTATACTCGAGACATACTGGAAGAATCAGGTACCATAGTAGCCACGTTCGCGGACGACACGGCGATACTAGCTACAGATACTTCAGTCGAGTTAGCTACTGGAAAGCTACAAACGGCTTTGGATAAAATCTACGAATGGACAAAGATATGGCGAATTGTTCTCAATGAGACCAAATCTACTCATGTTAATTTTACTTACCGAAAAATAAACAACCTTCCCATTTTCATTAACTCGGTACAAATACCATATGCAAATGAAGCAAAGTATCTAGGAATGACACTAGATGTAAAACTGAAATGGAAGCCGCATGTTAAGAAGAAACGTGATGAACTTGAAAATAAATTCAGACAAATGTACTGGCTACTAGGAAGACATTCCAAGTTAAGCATACATAGCAAACTGCTCATCTATAAGCAAGTGCTTAAACCTGTTTGGACGTACGGTATACAACTTTGGGGTTGTACTAAACCAAGCAACCGAAATATTCTCCAAGGCTATCAAAACAAAGTTCTAAGACAAATCGTGAACGCCCCATGGTATATCAGAAACAGTGATATCCACAGAGACTTAGGAATAGTTACCGTCGAGGACGAAATAATGAACTTTGCTCGCAAACTCCATATTCGTCTTCATGGTCATTGTAATAATAAAATACTCCAAATTCTGGACGAGACAAACTTAGTGCGCCGATTACAAAGAATGAGACCATTCGATCTGGCGCGATAAGAACTATCCGCATATAATAGCGGTACCAACAGGTGCTTTTGCTGGAAAGCTGCCTGCCCCACGCGAACGTTATTTGAAACGAAAACTACTTGATAAGGTTACTTAGTAGTAGTCGATAAGAAGGGAGGCGTGTTTTTAGTGAGTAAGAATCTCACACTACTATGAGCAACGGGTTCATAGTGTCTATGAAGATTTTCACACCTACCCACCAAAAAAAAAAAAAAAAAATTTATTTTCTATTACCGTATGATCAAAACTTTGAGACATAGATAGGCCAATGGAGAAGTTAAGAAGGTATTTGAAATAAGAAGGATCCGGTACGAAGGAATTATCAGCAATAGGTTGCTTAAAAAAATGTAGCAAAAATGTTGGCTATGGTATGCGGATCGGTTGATGATATGTTTTCGTATGAGAGGGATAGAGGAATGATGTTTTTTTTGTAGTTAACGAATTTGTAGAAAGACTTAGGATCGTTTATAAGCTTCAGTTGCACACTATAAAGGTTTCGCTGGTAGAAAAGGTTATAAAGCTGGACGAATTGAAGGTATGACCCGAGATAGTTGTAATAGTCAGCCGAAGAATTGGATCGAAGGAGGACTTCCCATAATTTGTTTCTCTTGTTGCGTAAGGAGCGAAGTCTACGATTACACCACGGCGGGCTCGTTGAACGGGTTTTATTTCACGAAAAGGGGACATAGAGAAGAGATAGGAAATCATTGACGGAATTTGAAAAGAGTGCCGGGGACAGAATGGAGCCCTGGGGAATACCAGCACATATTTTGTGAACATAAGAAACCATTCAAGACAACTTCAATTGAACATCCCAAAGGGTAATTTCTAATCCATTGAAGAGGACTGTCGATCCCAAGTCCACGCATTTTCGACCAAAGAGCCTGGTGCCAAATTCTGTTAAACACCTTAGAAACAGATTGATGTAAGCGTTGGTTCCACTTTTTCGTGAGACATGCCATCGAATCATCAGAGGAGCTGATGGTTTATCCATGCGTTTCCATGACCTTGGAAAGAAGACACGTACGCCAAATGGGTCTATAGAAGAAAAGAGAAAATTCGACTCTTTTAGAGACCGGCTGAATGAATCTACTCGGAAAGACACCTCCTCAGAATAAGGGGAGATATATTTACAAAGTTCAAATTAGCACTTTTACACTTCCCTCTTAAAAATTTCTTAAAAATAAATTTAGTCTTATGTCGTATACTCAGTCAACAAAGGTCTCCGCTAGCTCGATATTTTGCCAGCTGCCTCCAGTCCTGCACACTATGTTGGGTGATGTCTCTTTCCGCTTGCGTGCCCTGAGTCTTGATCTTCTTTTACTGCATTGTCCCTTGGCGGCGAATTTGAAGACTTTTCGGACCGAAGCGTTTCTTTGCTAATCAATTGCCTTCTGTCCGAGACGTCGGTGTTGGGTGTCCTAGTCTTGTGCTCGTTGGCCGCTAAACTCATTTTCGTAGCTTCTATCTCAATACTCGCGAAAACGCCATCGACACCATGATGCTTTCTTCTGATTATGTAAATATCATCGGCGTTTGCGAATAATTGGATGGACGTTATAATGTCTTCAGGACTCCAGCAGCTTTTGTTGGACTTAAGCTTAGATATATATTGCTATCTTTACTTTATTCAGGTCGGGTGGACAGAATTTTTGGTATACATTTCACAGGTTGAAAGATTGGTTCTACTTATCTAGGCTTAAGAATAAACTTAAGGTTTTTAACATATCTCTGTGCAGCCATATTTTTCAAATATTGATAATGTCTATGGATGGATCTTTCAACAAAGTACGCACTTCATCAAGTCCATATAAAATGCTTTGCACAATAATGTGGCACACACATATTTTATGTTCGTCACTACTTCGAATGTTGATCAATATCTTTGATTTGTCTCTGCAATTCTCTTGACACTCCAAACTGGGTGAGAGTCAAAAATTGCAAAGCCCAGCAAAGATACGGCCAACAACATAGTTTGTATGATTAGCATTAGAGATTGAACTACGAGTATTTATTTTGTACCCAATATTATTAACCGTATCTAAAAGTGCCCAGGTTATGTCCCTGCACTTGCTGATTAATTGTTGGGAGAAAAAATTACCCTCAGCTTCTTCAATTAGTGGCCCCCTCTTGTTGAAAATGAAAAGCAGTGACTGTCTCTATAAGGGTCAATAATCCATTGCCCAGAAATTGCACACCAAACTTTAGTTTTTGGACATTGCAAACGTTTTTTATGGCGTGTCCTAGGGTTGTTGGGTAGGGCACCAGTATCTCATGTACTATTTACAATATTAACAACGCAATATATTTTGAGCTGTTCGTGCTATTCGAAAATTCGAAAACATTCAAGCATCCCTCACGCTAAGGTTTGACGTAAATTATAAGTTGCATGTTTTTCAAAACAACGTGCACTGCCGATTTTTGTTTGAGCTTTTGTATCCAAAACCTACAAGTGTCTGGCCGCGTGTTCGCCCCATCACTTACTCGTCGAATATTGAAGTGAGTACAATACGCGTAAGGGGCATGAACTAAAGAATCATAACACTCCCGACCAGTGACTTATTACGACTGTGAAGTCTGTAAATAGCGCGTGTTCGAACAACACTCCTCTCACCCTGTTGTTTTACGAGAAAATGTTTTTTACTTATTAAGTTCAGTTCATATATTTAGTTTGATTTATACTTAGTTCATTACACAATGATCAATAATACATATACCCTGACAGGACATCATTAAGCCTGACGTTCTTATCGTCAGAATTAAGAATCCCGATGATTTAATAAAAAGACAGAACAATATTGGGCCAAGATATGATCCCTGAGGTTCATCTGCAAATAAAGTTCAATGCTGATTATTAATATAATTTTAAAATAGGCACACTGACCTTCAATTGAAACCGAAAAAAAATTGTTAACCTTCTGATAGAGGAGTTTAAAAGCCTAAGAGAAGTCAAGTAAACACAGACTTGTCAGAAAGTTCATACCATATTGAATCCCAACGTCATCTAGAAGTTTGACCATATTGATTGATGAAATTGGAAATTTGGTTTGCCAAGATCTTCTCAAAGGCTTTTGAAGATCTGGCAAGATGCTTATCGGTCGAAAATCGGTGAGGAAGGAGTCTTGATGCTTTTTCTGGACAGGAATGACCTTAGCCAATTTCAAACTATCAAGAAGTTTTGAAGTATTGAAGTAATAGTGTAGAAATTTATGACGTTCGAGAGAACGAGCTAGAATCATCTCGACAAATATAATAGGTACATCATCATTTTCTATAGCATTTGATTTTATGTTTTGAAAACAACATCAAAGTCGAGAGTAAGGTCATTTTAGGTTTATAAATAGGACTACAGATAAATGCATTAATGAGGTCATTTGAATTGGGGATGTTATCAACTGTTGCTTGTTTTCCAACACCGATTGAACGTAAATTGCTCCATTGTCATTGTTTTTTTGAGGTAATTTTAGAGCTCAAATTGTTATGGAAAATATTTTTTTATTTATTTTATTCAGTCTATGATTAAACAATCAACAGATCTCAAAATTCAAATAAAATTGTATTTTAAATATAACTTAAAAAAAAAACAAACAATTCATAAATAAAGGAACGACATTGGTTTATTTTTACAAATATTTTTAGGCAAAGATATATCGAGTTCTGAGATAGATATTAGTTACGTTGACCATAGAATGTATTATGAGAAAATTCAAATAGTAAGTGTCTAAGTCTAGGTCTTAGGACTCTTGAAGAAGTGTGCAAATCAACACAATACAAGCATATTTAATTACAGGGCGCACAATGCTACAAAATGGATGGATGGCAAGGATAAGTATTAGGCCTCGTAGAAGTAGCATCTTCCGACAGGTGCTGGTTCTTTAAATAAAGAGAATGAGCCTCTGCCACCGAACATCTTGCAGCTCTCCTAATAAGCCCTACTTCACGGCTCCCCGTTGCGCCATCTGGGAATCTCACTGGAGATTGCGAATTGAAGGGGACAAATACTAGTTTCCTGCGCCACAAATCAGGATTAGTGTCGGAAAAAAATCGAAACAAGACCTTATCCAGGCTACTCCTACATATTCGGAGCTCAGGCCGGCAAGAATTTCCAAGACTAAGTCAGGGTCTTGGAAAAGATATGGTGGCGGACGAGCCCTGTATGGGCCAACGGCAGCATTCACATTATTGGCTTCTGTGTAACGTGGTGTAGTGGTACTAGCCATCGCTTCTCACTCGGAGGTTCAAGGTTCGAATCCTCATGACAAGTTATTCATTTGTGTAATTGGAACCCAGTCAGAAAAATCTGCGTGTGAAGGCATAACACTGGCATGTAGACTTGGCTGTTGTAGAGTTTCAAGCACAAAAACAACCGTTAAAATTGATAACCTGAATCATTCCGAGTGAAGAAAAGCTCTCCGTCCTATTCGGACTCCCACCCCTGGAGAGTCAATATCGAAACCAAATATACCTGAGTTTCAAACTACTACATCACAACAATGCTTTCCTTTCTCCTCCTTCTATCTTTCCGCCCGCGGCAAGACAACAGTAAAAGGGTATTATAGCCCCCCTAGGCGCGCGTATATTATAAAAAAAACCCTCGTCCTAGGGGCATTAAAAATGTAACTGATCCTCCAGGTTGGGAGTTGTGCGGCCGGGGTAACTGCCCGACCATTTAAAAAAAATCAAGTTACGAAGCATCAACAAGCCTTGGATAGGGACGGATCTACTATTGACAACCCACGCAAACGATTTAAGGACAATAAGCTTCGGATATGCACGTGGAATTTTAGGTCCTTTAATAGACCACGTGCAGCCGAACAACTAGCGGAGGTCCTAAACTGCTGCAAAGCAGACATAACTGCTATCCAAGGAATGCGATGGGATGGGCCGGACAAAAAGAGGATAAAAAACTGCGATATCTACTACGGCAATTGCTATCGACGGCAAAAGCAGCACTTATTTGGATGCGGATTTGTTGCAGAGTAAGGCCAGGAGTCCTGAGCTTCCGGCATGTGAGTGAGCACCTCGTAGCAATCCGCATCAAGGCTAAATTCGCCAACATTAGTTTTCTATACGCGCATGCCCTCACAGAGGGGAAAGATAACGACACGAAGGATACCTCCCATGACTTCCTTAACAAGACCTACGAGCAATGCCCTAGGTATGACATTCAAATTGTCCTCGGTGATTTTAATGCAAAGCTAGGAAGAGAGGGTATCTTTGGTGGAACAATCGAAAAATATAGCCTGCACGACACTACCTCCGATAGCGGATTTAGGCCAATCGACTTTGTGGCGGGGCGAAACTTTTTCGTAGCTAGCACGCGGTTCCCACAAGGGGACTTGGAGAGCTCCTGATCAATCAGCAGTCAACCATATTGATCACATTGCGATCAACGCAGGACACTCCTCCAGTATTATGGACGTCCGTACGTTCCGATGAGCCAACATCGACTCGGACCATTACTTTGTTGTAGCCAAGGTACGGTTGCGGATATCCCAAAATGCGCCAAGACAAACTAATTCTGTGAGGAAATTCGACGTCAGACGGCTACAATCGCAAGAGATCGCCAAGTCCTTTCCCGATCGAGTGTCTCTTGATCTCTTAAGAGGTCCAATACCGCCAGCATCAAGCATCGAAGACCAAAACGCCATCATAGATGCCGCTTCTGATGTGCTGGGTTTCACTCGTCCACCACAACGAAACCCCTGGTTCGATGATGAATGCCGGCAAGCACATGCAGCTAAGCAAAAAGCACGCAATGCGGCACTCCAAAAAAAGACCAGAGCTGCTCATGAGCTCTATGAGCGGAAGAGGTGAGACGAACACCGGCTTCTCAGGAGGAAGAAGAAAGAGCATGAGAAGCGCGCGATCGAGGAAATTGAGAGATGCTACTCCAAGAATGAGGTTCGGAAGTTTTACCAAAAGGTAAAAATAACATGCCGCGGAAACAAACCTTGAACCGAAGCCTGTAGGGATGAACAAGGGAACATCGTAGTAGAATCGCAGTCGATGCTGAGGATTTGGAAAGATCATTTCTGCAAACTGTATAACGGCGATGACGGACCAAATACCGCTGTCAGGCAGAATCAACCTTTCAACCTGGACGATGATGACCAACAATTCCGTCCACCCGACCTGGACGAAGTGAAGATAGCTATATCTAAGCTTGAGTCCAACAAAGCTGCTGGAGCTGCTCTTCTGGCTCTTCAAAGCGGCCGGCCCTGCCAAACTCGTCCCTCTGTGCAGGATGACGATGGAGAATGCACGCTGCTCCATCAAGGTCGGTAAAGATCTCACCGAGACCTTTGATGTCCAGAAAGGATTTAGACAAGGCGATGCGCTGTCATGCGATTTTTTCAACATCGTACTTGAAAGAATAGTGCAAAACTCACGAGCAAACACAAGAGGCACTATCTTTCAAAAGTCCGTCCAACTACTCGCATACGCCGACGATATTGACATAATCGGGAGAAAGCAGCGTGATGTCAGTGGCGCGTTCGCGAGTATTGAGAGGGAAGCGGCGAAAATGGGTTTAGCGGTCAATGAGGGCCAGACTAAGTATATGCTGTCAAGCAAAAAGGACAACCAACACCGACGTCTCGGGCAGAACGTCACCCTCGACATATATAACTTTGAGGTAGTTAAGGACTCTGTCTACCTAGGCTCTGCTATAAATACAGACAACGACACCAGCGTTGAAATCAGGCGAAGAATAACTATTGCCAACCGCTGTTTATTTGGGTTAAGAAGGCGATTGAGTAGCAAAGCCCTCTCTCAGACAACAAAAGTCACCCTTTATAAGACCTTAATAATCCCGGTCCTGCTCTATGGCGCAGAGGCATGGACATTATCAAAAATGGATGAGGGTGTTATTGGTTGCTTCGAGAGAAAAATTCTTCTGGCGATCTTCGGTCCCGTCTGCATTGACGGTAAATGGAGGAGGAGATATAATCACGAACTCTACGGGCTGTACAGCAACATCGACCTAACCAGGAGAGTGAGGATCCAAAGACTGAGATGGCTTGGTCATGTAGAGCGTATGGACACCAATACTCCGGTCCGAAAAGTCTTCGAATCCGCTCCCGAGGGACAGCGCAGTAGAGGAAGGCCAAGACTCAGGTGGCGCACGCAAGTGGAAGGGGACCTCAGCCAACTTAGCGTGCGTCCACCCCGGACTGTAGCGCCACTTAAAGTAAGTAAGTAACTGCGCCAGTGAGGCGTGCAGAGCGGAGCCCTGCCTGGCGTAATGCACGTTTCCTTTTACGAGTATATGCATGTGCCCTGGGACTCAGAACAGTGTAACCCTAGAGTTCGCCCAGGCGGATAAAACTATTTCAGAAATCTAGCACCAATTTGGAGGCTACCATATCTGAGTTGATAGCTTTAATAGCGGCTTGTTTGTGCGTTGTTTCACTCCTGAGTTGGTTGCAAATCTCTCAGATTTCCAGTAGTTCCGTTTGGAAAACGTTGGCAAAATCCGGCAAACGGTTTGATATTGCAATTTTCACTGAATTAGAGTAGATAACGGACTCCACACCATAGTTCTTTGATCCGTCGTTGTTGATGACCGTGTTAAAGTACTTCATTTCTTCGTCCTTCTTCCACTAAGTGTAGTTCAGCACTCATATTCTTTGAGCCTGACTGCGCTGCATAATGCGACATTTTTTGTGTGTAGTTCGAGAGACAGAAGACCCAGGACCACAGTAAGGGCATTGGAGACGACCTCAATGCGTGGTGCCTTAACTGCGTGTTTTAACTGATTAACGAAGGCAACGTCCCTGACATTAGTATCAGTGCGGTTTCAGTCCAGGAAAATCCACCACTAACCAGAGGCAAGACATTTTTAAAGTCCGCATAATTTCTTGAAAAAGCGGATGCTTTTAATTCATTAATTTCATTCTTGGCCTATTCGCTAGTCAGGCTTCTGAGTGGATTTCTAGTCGATGTTGGACTTTCCCGTTGGAACGAGGTGTGTCAGCACTCTCTGCCTTCCATTCGCAAAGATGTTGAAGGGCATAATTCCAACAAGCACATAAGCTGCCTCATCTGAAATGTTCTGAAAGCCGCTTATAAACCATAATGCGTAGAGCTTTTACGCTTACTACATTTTTCTCTTCGATAGTGCACCAGCTCATATAAAAGCAGCATGTTTAAAAGATCCAACCCAACTAGCGACCCTGGAGAGCAGAGATACCAATATTACCTTACGTCTAGCTGGCGTACTAGACGTGTGCCTTGAAATGCGACCTGTTGTCAAGCATCAATACAGAATGTGTTTGGGACTCCTTTGACCTCTTTATTAGTTTCAAATTCAAAAGCTCACACACTCCACGCAACTGGTTATTACAACCTGGTTTGTGGTTAACTAGTTCCAGATCAGCAAACTGCAACCAATCTCTGATTCTCGCAACTGTCTCCTTCGTGGGTGTCTGATACCACGGCGATGTTCTCAGCTAATTCGATTTTTCTCACTCTCTCGGAGTGTTGGTCGCTGAACTTCATCATATATTATGTTCCAAGGGAGAGGTTCAAAGCCCGACCTTTGCAAAACTCCATTGGAAACGCTGTAGGATGTAGCACCATCTTCAGTGTAATTTTTTAGCCTTCTCTTGCTGAAGTACGTTGTGACTTTGTTTACACATTCCGTCCAAGGACCTCATAATGCCGAGTTAAAAGAAGCTACTCTACCTACTAACATTATTATGGTACCAATAGTAGAACGCGATCTTCTGAAGCCATATGGATGGTCTTACAGAGAGGAGGAAGAGTATGTAAGTAGTAGATTTCACCCTTCATCGCCATGGATTCTCTAGATATAAATATTTAGAAGAGGAATTTAGAATTATTTTCAAATGCATAGGCAAACGTTCACGCTCGTTTTAAAATACTTTCCACGGTCAAAGCAGAAATGTAAGCCTGTCAAAGCAATGAGAACCTTCTATGCTAGACTAACCATCAGATGTGGCTTGAAGCTATCACAAATAAGCTTGGGTTCCGACTCGGACTTCTGTTTTTTCCTTACAAAAAGGAAAAGTTTTACTATTCACATCTGGGAAATCAATTGAAGTACAATCGACTCCGCTCTTTCGTCCAAATTTAGCAGGTGTAATGATCATTTGAGACAAACCAAATATGTACATCATACGTATGTTACAAATAACGAAATGACAGAAAAAATAAAAACTCCTACAGCAGACTTAGTCTGGAAACAAAGATACTTCAAGTGAAAAGCAAACTGCATGACAGCAACAACAACCGGTCGCAACACCTCTGAAACTAAAGCAAGGACACAAGACAGTGGCGTTTTATGCACTTTAAAAGAGATGTGGCGTAGCAGATAAGCAATTTCGAAATGCATGTAAAAGTTTTAGAGACAGCTCTTGTCCTAACAAACGAACCAAATCCTTTGTTTTCCAATTATTTCTATTGTGCTTCTGTCCTGATCGAACCTCTAGATCATGGCGCTGTTTGAATTCGAATCGCGTTTAAAATTCCGCACTTCGTTTAGTGGGTGTGTCCCATTGAAATCATTATCTCCATACATTATAAAGGGCTTAGATTTTGGTTTGCACGAAGAGTTGAAAGTTCATCGCCTTCTAAAAGAAAGTTTGAATTAACAAAAGTGCTTGCAACTGCTACATTACCATGTACATACCTGAATAGTCTCAGTCGCAATCAGAAAACCAAGAAAAAATGTATCTCGTAGCTTTCTCTTTATCTGTTTTACAAGAGATACGAGTAGTTCTACCATCGTCATCTGGCACAAGTTTTCCATGTCTAGCATTCGAGATCGTTTGAGTTTATAACCAGGCCCATCACCTCACCACCAAAAGTCTACTTTCCAATCAGATAGTATGAAGTGAAAACCAAAACAGTGCAAAGTAAACCAACAGCGAATAGATGCTTAGCACATTCAACACAAAACTATCTCGCAGATAATTGTAAACCGGTTCAGCTGCTCGTAAAGATAAAGAATAAAACAAAATGTATTCGACGACACGCGCTATTACGACTTGAATTTCACCACAAATCTCTGGTCGTAATACTATAAATCATCATCTTATCCAAAAGATAAAAGACACTCTGTTCAGTTGTATTTCTCCCTGTGTACATATTTATTAGAATAAAACTTGATCACACGAATTTATGGTCCTTTGGGGAGTCCTTCACGTTCGGCCCAGTCCAGCCAAGAACCAACATAATTGTGAACATTCTTATAGCCAAGAGCTGCAGCGAGTTCAGCTCCTTTTTGAGATCTTTTACCGCTGCGACAGTGTATTATGATGTAGGAATCGAGGTCAGGTTTTGTACGTCCATACTTTTTGAGGAACTGCTCCGACGGAAGGTTAAGTGCTAGCTCCTGTTCTAAAGTTCTAAGAGGAATGTTAATTGCCGTTGGGATAACTCCTGTTTCCTGTAACTCCTGAGGTTCACGTACATCGATCAGTAATTTCTCTGGATGATTGGGTAGATCCTTGACCTCAGCATACTCGACAACGGGAATATTGTACGTTTTCGCTGAAGTACTCATTGCTGCTGGTATCACTTCACTGATACTGGGTCTCAGATTGGAAACATGATTAAATGCTGTCACTTGACGAGTCGCCACCGAACTCAGACCAAGTATGAAGAGGTTACGTACTAGTTGGTTATTCTTGAAGGCAATTTGTCGCAAAATACTTGTTCTACAGCAAGTTCTTGCTATCGAAGTCATGGCGAGTGTTGATTGGACTATCTTATCGATGAATGTGGACAAAGTTTACTTCTTAACTGAAGATGATTCGATTGGGAATTGTTATTTTATTGAACTGCAAAAGTTATGTCACTTTGGACAAAGCACCGGTCAGCTGTACTAAAGTCTGAAAACAAAGAGAAATGTCAACAACAGTGACAAAAGTGGGTAGTCATATATCAAGCGCCTTCATATATGCAAGGAAATTTTATATTTCCCTTACAGTAGCGTACATTGAAAGTGAACGGGTTTGGCAAAGTTCTTAGAAAGTAAATCGAAGTTTAGTAACGTTTTATGTGATGACTTTATTGAACCAGTTTTCAAATAAATAATGATAACCAGGTTTTGTGCCCAAAATTGTCTTAGTTTTACTTTAGGCACCTGCCAACTGTATGAATTCCTATTCAATAAAATACGTTTTTATCATGCCATTGGCTTACTTACTTATGTTCACAATCTGCCATGCACTGTTGATCGCTTGTTTTATTAGGCTGGTATGTAGGAATAGTTGTCTGATAAGGTCCTACCTTCCTATCTACACAAGTAGAGTGTTTGTTTTGATACCACATCCCACGTGACTTGGATGTTGACCGCTGTTGGAAGTTCAGAAAATTAAATTTAATTTTCCAGAATTTTATGTCAGAAATCTCTGATAATTCTTTAAAAAAGGGTTTCAAAATGAAGGTATTGAACCATGTTTGAGTAGTTTTCGTCCAATGAGTTGGTTTATTTAAGAATAGTGCTTTGTTGGTGGGCCCACAAGGTTTTCTAAAAATTCCGTTTGATACCCGTCCGTTTCGTCGATGTTTAGAAGTCTTTCTTGCATGGAGCAATGGACCTAGGTGACCCCACCGTAGGCGAATCCCTCCCAAACCATTACAGAAGCTGGGTAGTGCTCATGTTGAATTCTCGAACCAAGCTGAGATGCATGTCGCGATGACAGAGCATACACTATAGTTTTGTTTGTTGAAATATTCGTCTGTGACCATTCTAGATAAAGAATTACGTTTCTGTTTTAATGCATCTGTGAGTAAGTGGCCGGTTTTGATAGCTTGTGGCACTCGCACAGTGGGTGGACGGCCGGATTTCGCACGGTCGACTGTTTCACCAGTAACTTCTCAATATGATATGCAAAGTTCGTTTGATTTTCAGTGGCCGTTACATCTGAAAGATTTCACTTTCAACGTGAAACCGCTTTTTTGCATGCCAATTACGACAACACGATTTTCAAGCGTGCTCCATTCCATAGTAGCTGTCAAGTTGGAGTGGATGGTCCATAGGTTCTTGAGAATGAATGTGTTCATTTCGTGTACCGTTCACCGCATTTGCTAGTCCTAGGATGTACAATCAATAAAAAGCATAATGACCGAATCTTTATTGGTATTCTATTTACCAGCGGCTTCAGCTTTAGGCGTCGACTTATCCTTTTTGATAACAACAGCAAATTTTGGGGAGCTGTCGAGCAACCTGTGTCAGTTTGTCAATCGAATGGAAGTCACAATTGTGCTCCGTACTAGCTTCATAGAGCATTCTATCTTTTTGTGGAATGCGTCTTAAGCTCAAGACGGTGCGTTTTGTATAAAATCACCGCCAATAATATAACTATTGCAGATCCGAGCAATTTAAATAAATTTTTCAAGTCTTTTCGAGAGCGGATTTCGGTGGGCCGTAAATGGATGAAATGGTAAGGAAATTGTTTATATTCATTACGCGTACCCTGATTACCTGCACGGATTCAAGCTCTATTTAAAGGTTTTTAGTATGTTCGATGAACTGTGTAATATAAAAGGAGCATCCGCCTCCAGCCCTTTCAGATGGATATGGGCGTGATAGTCCATAAAGGATCTTATTTCTGCATAGATGAAGCAAATGTCAATAATCCTCTCTCGCATGAATTTTTCCAATTCGTAAAAGTCTGTAACCGATTTAGTTTGTTGATTGTGGCAATTATTTTTGATGTTACCTAACTTATTGAAAATGAGTTGATTTTATTTTGTTTCTCCTCAAGGTTCTCAAACACGTAGAATTGAGAAAACATGAGAAGCAGAGACGACCAAGTTTTCATTCCTTTCATTATGTAATTTTGCGGCTTGGGCATATGTTAGTTCGCCCAGTAACCGCCGCCGTCTACAGCTTAATGGTTTTTCTCCCAATACTATATTTTTTTAATTTTTGTGACCGAAACAAGAGCAAAGCAACTTTTAATTTGCCGGGCTAAGCCTTCTACCTACTTGCTTTAGGAATTTATCTCGCCTTTTTGCAACTCCCCTCGATAATTAGCTGTGTGTTCTTCTTTACTTCAAAGTCATTGGAGAAGTGATATTCTGAGCATTTCACAGAACGTTGGTCAATCTGACAATACGTTTGCATCTGATTGAACCCTTGACAACGTTTGGACTGAGGGATAAGATTATGTTTTTACGCAGAGATTCGATTTTGACAATCATTTTGAGATTGGTTTTATTTCAATTTATTTTCTCTAATGTTTATATGTTAACGGCATCAACAATTTTAAAATGACATCGACCAGACATACGAGTATGACATATGAATACGCAGATTGAGCTGGGAACCTAAATTAATGGGTAGGTAGTTCAGCGTCATCCCAAACTTGTGATCATCATTGGGGTGCCCCTCCTGTGCTTTCTGTTTGTTTGGAAGAGCGTAATTTTCCGTTGTTGATTGGAGCGTATGAATTCAAAGCGACGCGTATGTAAGGAAGGTCTAGAGCTGCTGACGAGCTCTATGAGCAGAAGAGCAGGGACGAACACCGGCTTCTGGGGAGGAAAAAGAAGGGGCTTGAGAAGCGCGTGGTCGAGGAAATTGAGAGCTGCTATGCCAGGAATGAGATTCGGAAATTTTACCAAAGGTGACAAGAAAATGCCACAGATACAAACCCCGGACATCGTAGTAGAGTCGTAGTCGATGCTGAGGATTTAAAAAGAGCATTTCTGTGGACTGTACAACGGCGATGATGAACCAAATACCGCTGTCGGGTAGAACGCACCTTTAAATCTGAATCTTTCAGCAATGCCGTTTGTCCGATCTTCTTCCTTCCATTAATGAGCAGGGGTAGAGCAAAGTTGGACTTATTATAAACATCATCTGATCTTTAAGCCGCTGAAGGTTGCTATGATTTGTCCAGTTACAAGCTGCCGGTCATAGGTCTTGTTGAGTGGCAAGACCACCGGCGGTCCATACCAGGACTTAAAACACGGTACCGTGGGAGTTAGGAACACCCGGACATGGGTCCTTGTGGGAGCGTCACTGTGGCTGTGGTTTAAACCTAAAACGAAGGGAGGGTGACCCTGCTAGGGCTCATACCCGGAGTGGGGTGGCTATAAGTGCTGGTTGCTGAGACCCTAAGATCAGTAAGAGGTCTTAGGTAGGCCTTGACTCATACCAAGGGTGCAGCTGTGCCCTCAACACAGTTCGGTATTGGTATTATTCTAATGTAGGTAAGTGATGGAAAGGCTTATCCTTGCCCCCATGGATGTATGGGCATTCCATGAACTTAAGTCTCCACGACAGACGTTGACGAAAAACACAAGACACATCTGCCCGATCTGCAAGATCTGAGCTGCGCTAATAATAGACGCATCAATTCTTTTAACATCGCCTATAAGATCCTATCTGCCGAAGAGATCAAACGAAGAATAACTCTTACCAATCGCTGCTTCTTAGGGTTAAGAAAGAGCATTCAATTGACTAGCAAAGCCTTTTCTCGAACAACAAAAGTGATTCTATATAAGAACTTACTAATTCCAGTTTGCTCTGTGGCGCAGAGGCATGTGCTTTTGGTTGCTTTGAGAGGAAAATTCTTCGTGTGATTTTCGGTCTTGTCTACATAGACGGTGAGTGGAGATAGAAAAAGTACGATTAACTGTACTAAACTGTACAGCGAGATACAAGACCCTAAGGTTCCATTCACGTGCATGCTTTCTTCAGACCATATCTTGCGGACTAGGTGGCACAAGTTCCCAACCAGGTCATCTCCTACTGCTTCAAATAGCTCAGCTGAGAGCCCGTCTGGACCAGCAGCGTTTTTTCGACTTTATTCTCGATATCACTATCTCAACTTTATTTAGGTCAGCTGAACCGAATTCTCTGCTATCATTGTCCGGTGCTTGTGGTTCATTCTACCTGCCTACTACTAGGTTTTCGTTTTCATCCTTGCAGGCTTCTGTTCTGACTTTGTAGCCCTGTCATGCTCTTTTTGTTCCTTGAAACAATTTTCAAATGCCATTCCTGCCGTACCATCTCTCCATTTCCTCGATTGCGTTCTTTTCGTGGTATTTCTTTTTTCTTCTAAGATGTCTATGTTCATACTTTTTTTTCTGTTCGTAGAGCTCACTAACAGCTCTCGTCCTGCTGTTATAGCAGTTTTGTATGCCTCTTGTTTGGCTGCATGCTCCTCCACACATTCGTCATTAAACCAGAGGTTTCATTATGGTGGCGGACGGTTTGAAACCAATTACGTCAGATGCTGCTTCTCTGATGGCTCGTTGACAGCATTCCCATTGGTGTTCTATCGATTGTATAGGGGGTCCCGGATTTTGAGGGAAACACTTTTCAACGTCGAAAATAGGTGGGTTGGCTCGACTCTGTTGTGTTCCGTAACCTGGCTGCAACAAGGTAGTGATCCGAGTCTATCTTAGCTATTAGGAAAGCTCGGACATCGAAGATGTTTGAGGAGTGTCTGGTGTCGCACAGTGGGGCAAGTTATATGATGGAGTCGGAATAAGGTAAACTCAAAAAATGAACTGAGAGAGATGTGTTTACAAAGTGGTTTTTCCGTTATTATACATTCCAATGTCACTCCGTATGGTCTAATTAAAAATAACACTTCATTTCTTCTTGAAAGGTGTGTCCTAATAAGCAGTGCGATTGGCGAGATTTGCCTACTTGTTATTTTTTAAATCACGTGAATGCTAAACATTAACATGTAATCGATAGTTTCAAGTATGTACTAACTATCTTAATTTACTCGTAGTTTTGTGGAAAAACTATAAAAGCAATTTTAGAATTTTTTTTTCTGTATATGTATTGAATTTTCGACGAAATTTAAGGTCCTTTTATAAATTGCTGGGGCAAAAGTAGATTTCCACACGATTCCACACCGAGATTTTCATTTGTCAATATAAATTGACTTCTTGTATACGAGGGCGGGTCAATAAGTCCGTGACTTTTTGAATTTCTGACCTCTTTACTGAAACAGCAACACTGCTCCTGTCAAGAGGCATCTGTCAGTTGACTCCTGTCAAAATTTAAACTTGCTGCGTCAGTTAGTTTGTGTTTGACAGCTATTTTTATCAGACTACTCACTAATTTGAGGAGAAAATGGAAAAAAGTGAATTTCGTGTGCTTATTAAGCATTATTTCTTGCGAAAAAAAACCATTACCGAGACCAAGGCTAAGCTTGATAAATACTATGGGGACTCTGCACCATCGATTTCAATGGTAAAAAAGTGGTTATCTGAATTTCGTTGTGGCCGTACAAGCACTGAAGATGCCGAACGTCCTGGACGCCCAGTTGAGGTCTCTACACCCGAAACAATCGAAAAAATTCACGATATGGTGTTGGCCGACTGAGGATTGAAAGTGCGAGAGATTGTGGAAGCCGTAGGGATCTCGCATGGCTCAGTGGTTTCAATTTTGAATGATCACTTGGGCATGAGAAAGCTTTCCGCAAGATGGGTGCCGCGTTTGCTCACAGTCGACCACAAACGCAATCGTGTAACAACTGGCAAAAATCCATGAATTGGGCTATGAATTGCTCCCTCATCCACCCTATTCTCCAGATTTGGCTCCGAGCGACTACTTCTTGTTCCCAAACCTGAAGAAATGGCTTGGTGGAAAAAGATTTGACTCCAATGATGAAGTCATCTCGCAAACAAAGGCCTATTTTGAGGACCTCGACAAGTCATTTTTTTTGGAAGGGATAAAAAAATTGGAGAAGCGTTGGACAAAGTGTATAGAGCTCAAGGGAGACTACGTTGAAAAATAAAATAATTTTTTTATCAAAAAATCTGTGTTTTAATCCAAAAGTCACGGACTTATTGACCCGCCCTCGTATGTATACAATGGACAAAAAAACTGGTGCTCATATGTGTTCCTTTTTCTTTATTCAGTTTTTCCCAATCAACTGCTTTGGCAAATGTGGTTTATTATCTCACACATGTTCCTTAACTTGTTTTTTCCGTGTAGGTCATTCAAACGATTTGTTTATACAGGGATGGAGTTGTTTAAACTGATGAATGAATCGGGGCTTCAAACGCTGGAAACGGTGCATTGCAGTTTGGTTTGTCAGTGCTGCACTATTGGATTCGATGTTTTGAATGCCTTTTGCATGTGGGCTATAAGCAGTAAAAAAAGTGGCAAATTCGTAAAAAGGATAAGGATAAGGAAGTTCGGAGATCGAATGGGTCTAATTGTTGATCAACCTAAGCCTGGTTTTGGGAACTCAAATGATGGCAACACTGCTAGATGTCGATAAGATATTGTTTGAAAAATTACATGTCATATTGGTAGCCATTTCAAGTGGCTATAATATAAGCAGTGAAAAGTTCAGAGTATTCACACTCGATACTGCCAAATACTTTGTAAATCTTTATCCATGGTCCATGATAGTGTCATCTTTACCTTTTGTAGCGGCGAGTATACAAATTATGCTAATGTTTCCGAATTTGGCCTTGATGCGGATTGCTACGAGGCGTTCGCTCATATGCCGGAAGCTTAAGACTCTTTGCTTAAGTCTGCCCCGGATAACAAATCCGCATCTAAATAAGCGCTGTCTTCTCTATTTATAGGATTCGCTGTAGTAAATGTCGCAGTTTTTCATTCAATTTTTGTCTGGCCCAGTTCTTGGATTCTGGTAATAGATATCTGCTTTATAGCAGTCTTGTACCTCTGCAAGTTATTTGGCTGCACGCGGTCAGTTAAACAACCTCACATTCCAGGTACAGAGCCGTTGTCCTTTTGGACTAGATTTGTCAACATTGTATTTGTCTGTATCCAAAACGTGTGGTTGTTACGTAATCAATATTGTTTTCCACGGTTGGGCCTGGTTTGTTAACCCTACACGTAATCTCCCATCTGGAAGGCCAGTTCTTGAGTTTATCTCTAAGAATGGTATACCTTGTCAAGTCATAAATACTGGTACACAGAAAAATCAGCGCCAAATGAAAACGAATTAATATTTAAACAGTTTTTTTGTTTGTTTTTAGTGGGTTATTCAATGGCTACAAATCTTAGAATAACTTATTCTAACCTTCCAGCACGACTTAAGAAGATGTGGTCACGGGCAAGGGCTCGCTTCAACGACTCAATATTTGAGTGTCGAGTAGAGTAAGCCATGCCCTCAAATATGGACCAAAACCTGTAATCCAACGGGTTGAGGTCTGGACTACCAGCTGGCCAATCATCCGTTTATATGAAGTTCGGAACGATGTTTTTGAGCCACAGTTGAGTCGTTTTTGCTTCGTGAGCAGGGGGAAGAGTCTTGCTGGAAAGTCCATGGCTTGTTGTTGAATATTGATTGGTTGAGAGACTTCACCATGGGTTCCAAGACGGTCGATTGATATACTCTGGCCGATGTTTTCACTCCTTTCTCGCAAAAATGGAGCTTGGTAACGCCATCGTAGCACACTCCCCACCATACTATTACAAACGCGGGATGGTGGCCTCTTTGAACCTTCGGGATGAGTTGGGATGATTCTTTGGATGACCGAGCATACACACGATCGTTCTGCTTATTGAACGATTCTTCTACGATGAAGACTTTCTCGTCAGTAAACAGAATTTGTCTGTGAGCGTTCTTCGCGTACCGGGTAGTAACGCTTTCGATCTTCGCTTGCGTTTTTCCTTCAATGGGGCCGTGAGCAGGTGTCCAGTGTGTCGCTTATACGCGCTGAGTCCTAAAACTTCTTTGATAATGCGAGACATGGATTTTTGCGAAATTTGCATTTCCCGCGACAAGATTTTCTGTTTTCGCAGCGGTTTTCGGTCGATTCGTTTCTTCACGGTTTTGATCGGTTTCGGAGTTCTCATAGTGCGCGGACAGCCGGATCTTTGACGGTCTCGTACTCCACTAGTATCCTCAAAAAACTTCACTGCACGATACACAAAATTGCAAGTGATTCCAAGCGGTTGCAACGTCCTAAAGATATCGCCTTTTTTCATGTTGCATTTATGTAAGTAGGCCAATTACAACAACACGATTTTCGATGTCGCCCCGTTCCATGATTGCAAGCAATTATGGTCAAAAACTTTTTACGTCACAATGAAGCATAAATATCAACTGTCAAATCGCAATCAATACGAAATGGATGCGCCCAGTGTTGCATTTGTAATGAGTGAGTTCAGTTGTGTACCAGTATTTATGACTTGACTAGGTAGATGGCATGCAAGCTGGAAACCCTTATGGACCTGGGCTCCAAATATGTTGAAGTAGCTCGCATAAGGTTTCGCTGACTCCATCTTGGAGCCCGCCGTACGTTCTCCTACCGAGGGATCCTGGACCACATTTCAGCCATCAGGGTAGCATAAACAGCATCTTATCCTAATTCTAACTTCATTTAGTTCAGAAGATGACATCTTGAAGTTTATTTACAACCCTTCCATAATTATTGATTTTTTGTTATCTTCTATCGATTAAAGGTAATATGGAATCAAAAACATGTTTTCTAGATATATCATCATTACTTTTCCAGAACCCTAACTAGTCCTGGAAATCCTTATAGACCTGGGCTCCAAATATGTTGAAGTAGCTCACAGAAGGTTTCGCTGTCTGATTTTGATGCAGCCGATGACTTCATCTTAGAGTCCGCCGTATGTCCTCCTTCTGAGGGATTCTGGACCACATTTCAGCCATCAGGGTAGCATGAACAGCATCTAATCCTAATTCTAACTTCATTCAGTTCAGACGATGACATCTTGAAGTTTATTTACAACCCTTCCATAATTATTGATTTTTTGTTATCTTCTATCGATTGTATGGAATCAAAAACATGTTATCTAGATGCGAGTACATCAAGAAGGGAAGGGAAACCCTTTGAAAGATAATTAAAAAATAATGAGTCTACTCGTACTGGTAGTCTGTTGTCATACCATACCTGACTACGAATATTTCTAATGTCCTTCTATTCATGTAATGTAAAATTGTATTTATCTGATAGTGGTTGGACCATGAAAGTCGACTTCTAATTGAGGTACCTGTCTCTGTTGTTGACCTGGTCAAAACAATCGTTAGCTATATGAAACAAAACTATCTGGGTACGACGTTCGAGTACATATTCAATTAGTAACAAGTCCAACAGAGTTCGACTACAAGATACTCGTATGCGTACTTGTATCTTTTGTTGCTGAGAATTACGGGGTGGGTACGGTATTGGTTTTCCAATGTCTAAAGTGGTAATTAACTTTATTGATTAATAAAGTACGCATCTCGCGCAACCAAAGCAAATTTCTATCGATTGGTGTTTGTTAGATACGAGTAGAGATACTCGCACAGATACTTGTATTTTAAAATAACGATTTTTTGCTTATTTTTATTGAACATTTCCTGTTTATTATTATTATTATCATTTCGTTTATTAATGTTATTAATTTTTTTTTATTTCATCTTCTCATATAGTATATAATAATTTGTTGTTTCTTTTTGTTATAACAATTCTTATAATAAGTTCTGCATTTGTGCCAGCCATTATATTTTGTTTTGTTTGTTTCTCATCATTTAAATAATTTTTTTATTTTTTTTTTTTAATATATATTTTTTTAATTTACCTATTATAATGTAGTTAATAAATATTGCGTATTTTATTCGCATCGGAATATATATATATGGTATATATATTTTTATATATGTATGTGTGTGCTCTTTCGACTTAAAAACCTTTCTTAAAAAATTCTACGAAATGTATTTCTGTTTCTGTTTCTGTTTCTGTTTCTGTATCGGTTTCCGTATCGGTTTCTGTATCGGATTTCTGTTTCTATTTGTTTGTTTGTATGTTAAATTTGTTGCTTATTCTTAAGTCTGTACCCTCGACACCGTGTCCTATATCTGTTTCATTTGTTGGTGCACTTTGTTTGTTTGTTTGTTTTTTTATATAATATATATTTTATTATAAAATACATAGATGTAGTTACAGCACATTTGAAACATTTTTTTATTATTATTATTATTATCCTTATGCATTAATCTATATATGTATGTTGTTTTGTTTGTTGCAATTTTATTATCTAAACAAATATTTTGTTATATTGTAGAGTAGATCTGTGCTTATTTTTGATATACCTACTATATATATATATTTTTTATTTTTGTTTTTTTTTTATATAATAAATAAAATGTAGTTTTATTTTGTTAATTTAATAATTATTGATTTGTTGCTTATTTGATATAAATAACATATTTTTGTTTGTTTGTTTGGTTTGTTGTAGTTGTTGCTGGCTGATATACGAGTACAATTAATGATGGATTTGTTAAAAATTCGATGTGAGTGTTAATATGGGCGTGAAAGTGGGTGTATAGACGCGACAGGATGTGATGAAGGAGGAGGAAAATTTCTTTCTTTAATTTTTTTGTTTCTTTTTGAAATACATATTCGAAAAAAAGGTTTTTTTTGTGTTTGTTTGTGTTATATTGGCTAGTAGGTAGGTTTGTTTAGTTGATAGGTAGGTCGTTACTTGTGGTAAATCTGAAATTTTCATTCCAAACAAAAAAAAATTAACACTACTTTGGTTGATTTTGAATCGATTAATTGGAAACTAGAAAAGGATTTTGTTTGTGTTTTTTTTTGTTTTTTTTTTTTAATAAAGTATAGATAAAATGCATCCTGTTTCACAGTTTCTTTTAGAATGTATGAGTTTTGTTTTGTTTTAAATGTGTCGATACTGTAACACATTGGTTACTTAATTTATTAAATATTACAGTGAAGTGCGAAAATATTGGTAGGCTTAAGCTTTGACTTTTGAAGTCTTATTATTTGTGTTTTGTATTTTTTTTTTTGAAAAATTGTTTACAAAATATGTTTCTTTATAGAAAAGATATGAATCATCTCTATAATCAATTTTATTGATGTTTTTTTTTTGATAATATTTTCTAATATCTTAAGTACAAAAAGTTGATATAAATCTACCTCAATGGCTTATAGAAATATTAAACTCTAACAAGAATAAAAGTATTTAGTCCTTTGAAGGAATTTTTGCAATTTCAAAAATTATTCAAAAGTAAAAGAATTTCCTCAAAAAATCTACAAAGATCATCGCCTTGAGGCCTATATTTAGCACCCTTAAAAATATTTGCACACATCGCGTGCGATGGAAAGTTAGGAAGGAATCAAAGAGAGGTACCGATGTACGTTGGTCTTAAATGTTTACAAGTTATAATGACTAGGAAATATAGAGCTCAGCAGGGCATTTCGCAAGTGAGTTGTTTAGCTTGGTAAAGAATCAAGATGTTTTAGAAAACGTCTGAAAGTGGACTCGTACTGATCAGAATTCAAAGCAAGGCGGAGGTGAAGGGTAATAATTTAAAGGGGCGAAGTGCTACTGACAATTTCGGTTAGACAGGAGGTCGACGTCGAGCATTTGATATTGGCATAACCTATAAGTCAAATCGTATAGTTCTGATGCTTATCTACCAACTGCAAGGACGTCTTTGGGGCACCAGACCATATGTGGGCATTTGGGCGGAAATGCCTTAAATATTGAGGCCAGATTAGTGTGAGGAAAATATTTCCCATATCGTTTCAGGAACAGTAGACATACTGCATCATTTTTGGCGATATTGAATACGTGGTCATTCTAATGTGGAAAGTTTGTCGTTTTCGACGATGCAAGTGCCATTCTAATATTTCGTTTTAATGACAGCAGAAAGCAATAAATTTCACTCTATTGATTGCTCCCCAAATTGGTTATGCTGCTTAAATGCAGAATTAAATGAGTTGAACATATGGTGGCGTTTCCTTTCTGCAGTCGAATAAGAGGAAATATGAAAGCAGAGAATACTGTCGTATATATGTATTGGATTAGAAGTATTTGATTAAAAGGTACAGACAAGAAATCATTAATGAAGATCAAAAAGAGTGTTGGAGCCCCGAGGCAAACAAGCATTTATTTCGTGAATAGATATACTTGATACTTGAAACCACCCAAGGCAACTGAATTGAACTCTTCGTATGTCCACTGGGAAAGATAGTCGTCGATTCCAAGTGCACTCATTTCTGACAATACAGCATGATGCCAAACACTGTTGAATGCCGTAGAATTGTCAAGTCTAACTGCCATCCCTGCCGAATTGATGTACAGTACACTTTGGTTACATTTTTTCGGTAAGATATGATCAAGTCACCAGTGAACTGGTCATTGTGAAGTTTTCGTGTTTTGAAGTACAATATTTTATCAGCGTTTCCATGATCTTGGGAAGGGTTTATTTAAGGAGAGATAGGAATACTCAGTTTTGGGGACGGGCTGGGCAAATGCTGCTTTCCATCGGCTCGAAACTAGTCCTAGGGAGGAGAATTGATGAAACAGCTTTTACGTCGGCGTGAAAGAACATTACTTTAGAAGAAGAGGAGATATTTGGGGGAGATTTGTGAATGTAAGCATCTTTAGTAAATACCACCAGAGTGCGAAAGTAGATTCATCCCATTGAAGATTCGACCTACTCAAGTGTAGGTGGAGAGAAAGCACAATTTGAAAGTGTTGAGCTGACCGCAAAGTGTACGACAATCATATTGGTTTTGTCAAAAGAACAGAGTCAGTCAGCTGGAAAGCCATTATAAATGAGTCCAGGGATGGGTTTTAAATACCAAATTTGGCCAAAATACGATGAACTGAAATCCTAATCTAATCAACATTTCAAATGATTCTTTCTACGACTAGATCTACGTAGTGTTAATAGGCAGTGAACAATCGGCAAATAATTATTTTAGCTATTGAATTGAGCGCCTAAGATCGGTAAGTGATCTTTGTTAAACTACTAACAACTCAGCACCGAATATTGCTTAAAAAATCAACAAAATTTGCTAAAGTCGAGAAAATAATCCAACAAAAGCCAGGCCAGTTTTGACCGCTATACTTGCAAGTGTTACTTCAAAGTGCTACAATTCAATAAGTTTAAGATTTGTTCAAAAACTTGGTTTAAAAGACTCCCTCTTCATTAATAAAGAAATGTGATGGCGGTGTGAT
This sequence comes from Volucella inflata, assembly GCA_928272305.1. NCBI lineage: Eukaryota > Metazoa > Arthropoda > Insecta > Diptera > Syrphidae > Volucella > Volucella inflata. The sequence continues at coordinate 228,097,602 of OV743716.1, read as the reverse complement.
GAAACAACTGCGACGGTTGTGTATTTTAGGCAAGCGTTCCAATCGGACAGAGTTCAAAGATGATAAGGTGCATTTTTGTCAACCGTCGAATATAAATAGGAAGCAGCAAGCAGCGTCGATCATTAACTCGAAGTGAAATGTTGAAAATAAAGGTTTGAGACACAAAGTCCGTCTGGATCACGTAACAAAATAGAAAATCGCGTCTTTAATTAGTTGAAAGGCGATCGGGGGATTGAAGGGATCAATTTCTTGTTTCCTGTATAAAGGCAAAGATGCCACGAAAAATTCCAAAAACTACCGACAAATGTCACGAAAATATGAAAATGAGTTCTACATCGACAGTCAATGCGGATTTGTGGGAGAAACATTGTGATTTTGGAAAATGTCCGCGTATCGTTTTCTACAAAGAACAGGAATTCTACGGACAGAGCTTGGACCTCAAAAGTAGCCGAGACATAAGGTAGAAAGGGGGGCCTTCAAGGACTAGGTCTTTTTGCGCTCAGCTGATTGATTTTAGGTTAGACTCAATCTCGCCGCTTACTTTTCCTTTGTTGAAAAATCAAATTCCTCATAAGATTGCAATTGTTCTAGTTGCTCTGTATGGAGTGGAAGAGAAGAAAGAGTTTGTCATGAACACGCCAAAATTCCCCCCGTTCTGTTTGCTATACCTCTTATAGTGATTTTGAGCTGAGGAAACACACTATTTGGCCCTTTAACAACTTGATCCCTTATCTAATTTGAGGTAGAAGTTAAGAATTTAGAGGAGAAGTACTATACATACATTTATTTTACGATGTCTAAATAGAATGTTTAATTTATTGTAGAAAAGCAATCCGATTTTCGACAATTTTATTATGGTGCGAATGTCTTTCAAATATCAACGAGTATGTCAGAAGGCAATAAACTTTGTTAAAAAGCAATGAAAAGTACTTACAATGTCTCGATCGTGAACGGAAAGAAGGAAACATAAATTGTCCATTAAAAAATGTTTGAATTTAAAAATTTGCCGCCTCTTGCAAGCAAGCAAGAATACACGAAAAAATGTATCTATATCAGCATTACAAAGGGAAACCCTTTCCAAATTAAATTTTATAGACACGAAATTAACGAGAGTGCCTTTTTTAAAACACCACACTCAAATAAACCAAATATCCGTTGAATATCCGCTGAGAACCAATCACTGATTAGCAGAATGGCTTGAGTAAAAGCCCTTCAACAAAGCCTTACAATGACACACAATTTTGATGACATCAATTTCGAGGTTGTTGGCACGATTCCTCAACACAAGAGGCGTGCTTTTAACACTTTTTAAGGACTTTCCACCATAAAGACTAGAATATATAGTCGTATTTTTCACTGTTGTTGTTGTTTTCTTTCCACAAGAAATCCCAATAAAGAAATTACTATCTCGCTGTCGTAAGGAAAAAAAAATTATATTTTCTTTTACGATCCACAAGAAATCCGCGAAGTAACAAAATTCCAAATCATCAACTTTATCAACTCTAATATTGAGTGGCAATTCGTCAGAATATTCACTCAAACCCTTACCCGCACAACATGTCAACAGCACAGCCATCACCATCATTGGAGTGGCATCACCCCCATATCGGAATCTTCTCTATCCAATGTGTCCCACATGGCACATAGTATCTCTGCCATTCATCTGTTGTGTTTGGGGGAGGTTATTCTATTTAAATCAAATTTTCTGATATGAACTTGAGAGATTGGATACATTTTCGAAAGGATGGAAAAGTGCGCTTAATCCTATTTACAAAAAAAAAAAAAAAAAAACACAAATACATAGCCACTCTAAAACTTATACAGAGATAATGGACAAGGGTTGTAATATACCGTAAAGTGATTGTTTTTCAATTAGCATACTCATACTTCGTACGCGCGTACGAAACGGGTTATTCAGCACTTTTAATACAACATAATAAGTTTTTCAAGTGGCGAATCGTGTGCTATTTGACATTTAAAAGTCCAACATCGGAATAGTCTCATGCTCATGATTCTGAAACATTCAGCAGCCACCATACTCTGCCATCAGAACCACCACCCCCATCTCGGTTTAAAAAAAAGGTCAAAAGTTATTGTTCATTTGAGGGCGGATACCCGAAGAGAGACTACACTCTTTGGAAGTGTTTTGATGTCAAATTAAATTTCAATCAGAAGTTATTTGCTCTTGATTTATTCGGACATGAAATTTGAATTAAGGTAAAAAGTCGGCCTAAATTCTGAGGGTTGTCGTATCTAGGCTAGGTTAGTGGATAATTTATTGAGTTTTCGTTTCATAAAAATAGATATTTTCTACATTATGGTTGCAATGTAGAGATACTTTAGAACATTTCCGACATGGTTTTACCACTTAAAAAAAAAAACTGAGTGATGATGGGGGTTGTATAGGTATTTTAGATGACAAATTGACAGAAAATCAGCTTAAGTATTGTAATTCACTTTGCATTTAAAGTGATATTCTATCTACATGATGGCACAAGGCACTGACACACAGCGACAAACTCCTCTTTTTAGTTTGATTTTTCTTCTATTTTCAGGTACTCACACAGCAAACTTGGGAGATACGAGTACTTTTATCATGATTGACTACAGCATTTTAAAGAAGACTAAGCTCATCGAATGTTATTTTTCAAATAATTGCTGGATTTTTGCGATCAAATGAGCCTATTGACCTCACTTTCATCTCAATGAACGGACATCAGTGGCACTTTTTGATCAATAAGAGTCATAGCTGGTTTTCTCCCAACTGCAAGACCGCACTGACCGAATTTAAGCGCATAATCAACGATTTTTTGTAAGTATTATACATATTAGGTATATGTAAGAAGAATGAGCAATCGATTAAACTCAAAACTTGTCTTTATACGCCAAATTCATCCTCATACGTCTAAACTTTTTATACGCGAAATTCAGCTGCAATTATGCGAAATTGTGACGGAAAAATTTTAATAATCACCTTTTGGCGGCAAAACCGAGGCAGATATTGTATTTCATTACTAATCTCAGAGTTTGTGCTTTAGATTCAAATAAAAATGTCACTAGTTTTCATGAAAATTTTGAGTTTTTTATATTTATTTAAAATGACACCTCTAATTGGATTACCCTTCATAAGTATTCCTGAGACTAATAAATTGAGAATACGACCAGGATACGTTCTTGGACCAATTATATTTCCCATATCGAGGCAAATCGAGATTAGGAGATCTCCTGAAACTGACAGCTAAAATCAAGAGCTCCTTCGGCCGTAAAGAAATTGCACTTTACGCGTTTCTTGATATACCATAGAGGGTGCATTCGCTAATACTGGATATGACTTCGTATCAAATGCTTTGTTCCACAGAAAAATCGATTAACCTCCAACAATTGGATCAAAGCGATGATTGAAAGGTGGATAATTACTACCTCATCAGGGAAGTACATGGGGAGTCTGTCCGAAGACCACTCACTGGATCTACACAATGATGGTCAGGCTTATCATAACATATGCGTCTATAGTATGGTGGACCAAAACCACGCAAAAGACCGCTAGTTTAGAGTGCAAAAAAGTACAGTGTCTTGCATATCTCGGTGTCTCCGGAGCCTTCGGATATATCCTATATTTGCTATAGAAGCAATAATAAGACTAACTCACTTATAATATATTTACAAAGTGACATTACGAAGCTCGTTAAGTATGGTGCAAATCAAAGAGTTAGGTCGTAGCTATCATCAAGACCTAAGAACAATGCGCTCTAAAATACCGGAACCTGATATGGTCTGCGCGGTAACAGGCCGGTGACGCCTTCAAAAAAACATTTTGCTTCGATTAAGGATTCTCCACGCAAGCAAAGAAGCATTGGTTGGCAATAGCCTACCCTAATATATAGGGACTAAACAAAATATCATCATAACAATGGGAAAAAGCCCCAGCGTATATCAGGCAGAACACCACGCTGTCCAAAAATGTGCCAACTATATAAACAACTCTTGTTTTAAAGCCGCAAACATCCAAAAGAAGTTTAGAACAAGACCAAAGTATGGTGGGTTCCTGGTAATGAGGGCATGAGGCTGACAAACTGTTCAGAAAGGGTTCAGAAAGATCCTTAAATGACCCAGAACTCTTCTGCTGTGCCCCTAAATCAGTAGTTATAAATAGCTGGGAGCATTGGAGATGCATGTCAGTTTAGCCCAGGTCTATGACCGGCCAAAGGAGCCATAGTGCCCTTCAATAAAAATGCCAATAGATGTCTAAATCTAAGCCGACACTATATCAAAAACTTAGCAAGTTACCTCGTAACACATCAAAGTTGAAGGTATCACCTCAACGAAATGAAACTAGTCGACTCGATTCCGAACAGTAAATTGGCGAGTCAGAAATCAAAAACAAAAAATATTTACAAATGTACACATAATTCGCAGTGATCGCCCTAGGCATCAGAAATGTTTTCAAATCGCCGAACAGGACGTTTATAAAGAATGCTGTCGTAAAAATCGACGTTCCAAGCTACATCCACACATCTAGCTATTTTAGGAGTAGAAGGCTTAGCTTTGAGACCGATGGGGCTACCAAACCTTACAATCTTACAGCAGATGTGCCACAAGGTTACGTTCTAGGCCCCTTGCTGTGGAATATTATGTATGAAGGGGTCGTGAGGCTACCAAAGCCCCAAAGCGGATGATATTACCATCCTTGGCCAAGTACATCCACGAAGTAGAATCGGCAACAAAGGAAGCAATCTCCAGATTTGAAATTTGGCTAGACACAAACGACCTGAATTTAACAGAACATAAAAAAGAAGCAGTTTTTATCACCAGTACGTATGCATAGTTATACTGTACGCGTCTTCTGTAATAGATGGACACACTGGCAATAAAAGAATTCTGTAGAAAAATATGGTAAATTTATAGACTAATTGTTTTAAGACCAAGCTGCGCTTTCCGGACCTTCTCGAAGAAAGCAGCGGGCGTTTATAATTATATGCATCATGCTCATTGGTATACTCCTACAAGTACACACGAGGATACGTTCTTGTCCACACAACAGATCGATTGGCAAGATCCATAAGGAGCGAAGGATTATCTTAGTACAAAAGTGGTAGAACCGATGGGATAATACTACAAAAGGATAATGGACATACCAAATTATTTCAAAAGAAAAGAAGAGCTGCAGAGGACTACATTTTAACATCACACAGATTCTAACCGGCCTTGGTGTGCTTAGAAAATATTTTCATAAAATCGGACATGACTCCTCCTCTATCTTTCTATTCTGTCAGAAGCAGGAGAAGCATGTAGATCACGCAATTTTCCAACTGCCCGCACTTCAGAAAACCATGTTGCAACTTTTTACATATAAGCGAAATGACCCTCTCCGACAAAAAATGGGGTGAGATTAGCCAGTTAGTGATGGCCATTCGAATTGAATTGAAAAGACTCAGAGAGAGTAAACGTATGCAATGACGAAAGTGCTAATCAGCGCCGAGAATAAGCAAGGTTCGCGGGGACAGTGGTGATAATCAAGAAACCTGCTCCAATTCGAGCACACGCAAATATAGACACAAACCCATACATGTATTAAAACCGCGCAACATACACAGAACCACAACTGTCATCCTTGACATACCATACATAATATATGTATGCATCTCTACACCTGTTTCTGATGGCAATGATTGATAATCGGCCATCCTTTCGATAGATTCTGGTTCGAGGAAAATGAGCCTCCACCGGCTTGCAATTCTGCTAATAAGGAGGGGTAACACCCTGAGAATCCCGGAAATCGAAGATTGCAAATGCAAAGTAAAGGCTTCATGCGCCACAGATCAGGACAAGTGTCGGAAAAACAAAGAGTAGAACTTACCAATTCATCTTCACATAATGGATGCAGAGAAATAGAAAGTCAAAGCCATATAGGCATTACGATCGAGCCAAATACGATCGTAATAATAGAATACTGGATATAACGATGCGGATTTTTAATTTTGAGAATTGAAGTTTGAAGTATTCTGTTACCTAAGTATGCAGTAGTGAAATTCAGCCGAAATGGCTTCAAAGAACACTCGATTTCTCGTCACCACTAAGTTCTTTGTGTAGGTCCAGATGAGACATTTCTGGTCAGAAACCATCCTCCTCTGAAACAGCTCCCTATAAAGGCCTGTGGTCACCCTCGCATGGCTTTACTGTTTGCATCCTGGGGTTTTTACATATCCGGGCATTGAATGGAAATCCAATCAACATTAATAATTATATCATCAAAACCAGATAAAGTAAACGAAGGCTTAGGAGTAAACCCCTTTCAGAGGGTGCAGAGGTACTTGACGAACAATCAGAAACCCCGCAGAGAAGTACCAGAACGTAAGGCAACGCAACAGCAATCATCGATGCAACAACAGTCACCTGCTCTCCAGAAACTGGGAGATACTTATACGAGTAATGGGCACCTCAGCAAAGTTTTTGATTAAATTTACCATAATGATAGTGATGCACCAGTCTGTACTTACGAGTATCATTGTGCAAAACTATGGTTCTATTGAGTAGTTTGCGAATTTCCTCTTTATAAGGTTCGTTTTAAAAGTATTTTTTAGGGGACTCTATCCAAGAGTTTTGTTAAATTTTATAGCTTAAACGGTTTATTAATTTGATAAAGTAGGTTAAATTTGCCTGTCTCCTATACAAACCAGTTCCTTCTCTACATAACCTTAAGGGAAAACACCCTAAACAACAGGCCAACCTCTGACATCATGGAGTTAGGGCAAAATGACAAGACCTACAACAATGTAAAAAAGGATAGACTGGACCTTGTTGCATATCGACATTTAAATAGGTCCCAACAAAAAAAATTTTAAAATTCTAGGAAGAGCCTTAAGTTCTGAAATTATTTATCTTTCTGCTAATACTCAAGATCTAAGCTAGGTTTCTAAACAAAAAATCAAATATTATTCAAAGATACATAAAAATTGGAGTAAAATTCTTTTTTTCTAAAAAAATAAACGTATTACCCGCAGCTACTAAAATTTATTTTTAATTATTTTATCTACTTTTACTAAGTTAAAATCGAATGACGTACCATTAGTATCATACTTTTGCACTTCACTGTAAGGCTAACTCAATTACCGTTGCTGGCATAATAATTATAAATTCATAATATATATATATATATGTATATATGTTTTTTTTTTTGTTTTTTTTTTTTTTTTTTTTTCATTTTGCTATAAAATTTAATTATTTTTGTTTTCAACAAAAAACTAATAAACTTTGATTATTTGTTTCAAGTATTTAATACGTAATATAATATGTAATATGTATATAAGCATTTATTTTATGTTATTTATTTATTTATTTGTTAGTTTGGTTGTTATTTGTTGTTGTTGTTGGTTTTAGATGCGAGATAATTAAATGCATGCAATTGCACTTGTTCACATCAACTACTTGTATTTGAAATTCTTTTCTTTCTGAAATATGCGTGTGGTTGTTGTTAATAATTTTTATTTTTTTGTGTATAATCTTCTGTGTATTGTTAATAATAATTAATTTGTTATTGTTGTTTTGTTTTACTATTTGTTTAACAAACAGGGGAGAAAAGCTCAAAGGTAGTGGCTCCAAATTTATTTTCGTTATATCATATTATTATTTTGTTTAAAATATAATTTTTGTTTTTTGCATTTATTTATTTTTAAAAATATATATAATATATGTATTGTATATAATGTATTTTTTAAAACATTTTTTAATCTTTGTTTCGAAGACGGTATTTTTTTTAATTTTTGTTTTTTTTTTAAATATGTTTGTAAGTATTTATTTTTTATTTTTGCCGGGTACTCGTTATAAAGTGCCCCCCCAAAAAGAAAAAAAAAAATTGATTTTTTTTTTTTTTTCCATTTCATTGGACAAATAACAATTTTTTTATAATTTGTTAAAATTTTTATTTGTTGAAATTTCATTGTTGGCAGTGTTTATAGTCGACAGAGCAAAAACGTCTAAATATTTTGGTTGGTATTGTTAGTTTTATTTATTTTTCTTTGAAAAATTGTGTTTTCCTGAATTTGGTAGTTCCCTAGGGAAACATAAAAACTCAATCTAAAAGTCAATAGAAAGACAGACATGAGACGAGACTAATAAGGTGATAAAGTTTGAGAGTATAAATGATACTAAAGGGTGTTTTTTTTGTAAAAGATTTTTTCGTCAATATAGCAACACTAAGGCAACTGATAGATCATCATCATCATCATCAAAGTTCTAATATCTTTGTGCAACAATTACAAAGCCATCCGGTATTGAATGGAACTTAATGAACCACTGTTTATCAGCTTCAAAGCAGCTTTCACCTGAATTGAATGAATTATTAAAGTGAATTATTGAATGCCATTGAAGGAACCGAAGCGAGGGCAGAATTCCAATCCTGGCTTAAGATATTTCGTCTGTTTAATGATGGGCTTATAGGGAATTCTTATTTTGAATCTTAAGTCACGACGAAAAATATTCATTCCAATGAAGTAAAAGCTCAGGCGTGAGCAAAACCGCATCATTATCTCTACATGATGCCCTTTAGAAGGTGGCGCAAAATTAATCATACTATCGGAAGATGTTATAATGTTTGCAAATGGCGTCGTAGGTAAATCATATTTGATATTTGTGAACTAGACAGATGCAGAATACAAACAGACTAACAATGGAGCCCTATACTCCGCTGTCAGGCCATCCACAATCTCAACAACAAAGAGGAAGATTTTGTGTCGAAGATCATCATGAGCGACGTGGCGCATTTCCACCTAAGCGGTTACGTCAATAAGTAAAATTTTCGTTTCTGGGGCACTGAAAATCCGCGTGTGATGCATGAAGAGCCATTACATTCACCACTGTATGGTGCGGGGTTCAAGCGTGAGGAGTGATTGGGCCGTATTTTGTTGAGAACGTCATCGGCAATATGGTCACTTTTACTGGCGAATGCTACAGGGCCATGATAAACGACTACTTACTGCCGGAATTGGATGAGCGGGGTTTAGTGAACATGTGGTTTCAACAAGAATGTGCAACTGCATACACAGCACGAGCCACAATGGATATTGTGAATGAAACGTTTCTTGGTCTCGTAATCTCCCGTTTGGCGATTTGGCAAGATAGCCCGAATTAATCATCCCAGACTTCTTTCTTTGGGGCCACTTGAAGTCGCGGGTTTATGCCAACAAACCTCAGACAATCGCAGCCCTTAAGGAGTATATTCGACAGGAATTCGAACAGTTATCACCGGAAATCTTGCGGAGTCATGAAAAATGCCATAAAAAGGGCAGAAATGTGTATCAACACTGGCGGCAGCCACTTGGCGGATATCATCTTTCGAACTCAACAGAAAAAAATGTAAAGGTCAAAATAAAGATTTCCATCACTCAAAATCATGCTTCTTTTATTTAGTAAAAAAGAAGCTAGTTCAAAAATAAAGTTGTATGATTTTTTTTTCGCCAACTTGTAGATATTGAATGAGCTTATTTGAATCTGACTGTGTAACATGTGTGGAGCCGAACTCTGGAGTCGGTGAATTTCAGCATGAATGTGCTAGACAAAGCATCTCTTACGTATCTGATAGACAAGTACCCGCAGAGGAATTCCCATAAATTCCAATAAATAAATCGATTAGCGATTCAGATAATCTGTAACATTCAGAGCTTAGATCAATAAGAAACTTCCAAGATTGAGGCAGGATCTCGAAAAAGAGATAGTAGAGCATAAGGGCTTGCAACCCCAAGCAAGGTTTACTGACATCGAAGCATCTGGCCCCTTGTCGTAGGATTAAAACCGAGGGCTTGGCTCTCCAGATCGCGAGGTTTGCGTAGGAGTATCCACCGCAAAGACCTCAAAAAGTTCCGAAATAAAAATAAGCCTTGGATATGAATGATCTTATTGTAGATGACAATGACCTACAGTTCTGCAATGTTCGGGCTCTTAAAAGGGCACATGCAACTTAACAAGGAGCCCTGGCTGCTTTCATGCAGATATCCCCGCCGTCCAGGAAGTGCACTGAAATCGGAACAGGAAAAGGCACTTTACTTGTTCTGCACTCACTTTAATATTCAGCGGGTAAGTAATGGGCCGAGCACGCAATTTGGAATGATATTATTTGCAGACGAAGCACATTTTCATGTCAAAAGCTATGTTCATAGACACGATACTGGAGCCCCAACAATCCTAGGGGACGCCACAAAAACTGGTTGATAGAGGGTTTTGGTAGCGCAACTATAGCTGTTTTGCAAATTTAACATTAGTATACAAGACAGGCACACTTTACAAACAGCTTGAGGTTCAATAGAAGGGCTGAGGGTGACTTTTTCCATCTCTACTAATCAGTTGGTACATGGCACGGCATGCCTTCAGTATTCTGAATGTTCGAACTTTTCACGCCGCCACCATTGACAGAGATCACCACCTTGCCAAGGTACAACAACTTTAGAAGCGGCGCAAGAATTTCAGTGGAAGGCATGACGTTGTTGCAAGAGACTGCCAGAATCTTTTCCGAAGGCGTATCCGCTTCCGAATCAAGTACCGAATATCAGTGAACTTGACGCGAAATTCCTATCAGATATGCCACAACAAATTTGCTGGGTTTCACTCGGCCGGCATCATCCCTGACAGCTATTATATGCAGCTAAATAAAAAGCATACAAAGCGGCTGTTATTAGACCGTTAAAATTTGTTTTAATTTAATTTGGTACAAATAGTGTTACAAGATCATCTGTATGGAACGGCGATGGTTTTAATGATTGGTTTCATTTGTGTTTAGAAGTAACACAGGGTTGTTCTCCAAGTCCAAGTCTTTTTGAGTCTTCACCGAACAAATATTTAAGGCCTGCTCAACGCATTTCTTATCGCAGATGACGTACTATAGTCTTATTAACGTACTCTCTAGAAGAGCTTCAGCTTTTAATTAGCCGACTTATGGTTAACTACATGTTTTGCAAGCGTTGGCAAAAACATTTGCGATAGCAGAAGAGGGATTGTATGAAATTAGAATGGGGTAAGCGAGCTACCATTTTTAAGATTGCCCTCAAATACTCGTAAGAGATTCAATCGCAAAAATATATTAAAGAAGGGAAACTTGTGAACAAGCGAAAACGAGATTCGCAATCGCTGGATAAGAATACTTCATAACCTCACTAAACAAGAGTTTCGGCGCAATACAATTCCTTCGACTGTCGCTTATGAAGAGGAAATGCTTGATTTCCTGGTGAATCATTCGCATTTTTATTCCAAACGATGATCAAACGCTAATTGGGAAACTTTCTACAATATTTCCACTGTATATCGTGTAAAGGCGTCACGATAAATTGTAACACATATCGATGGGTGAAATACATTAACAAAATAATGTATTAAGGTAAAGGGCGTAGAGGGAATAACCGCAGAATTCAATGTGAAAGTTGGAGTACACCAAGACAGTGTTCAAAGTTCATTACGCTTTAATGTTGTTAGAAATTTTCTATAAAGGCAGTACGATGCTAGCCCTTTTATAGACAGCGACAATCGATTCTTAATAATTAAATAAAAGCACTAAACCACAACATATAACGATTCAGTCGTACTAAGGCGGAATACGACGAGCAAGGTTTTTTACGGATTCCTGACGTCTATTCAGAAGTTGCCATCGTGCCAAATGCTCTGTCAGTGGCAGAAATGACAATGTTGTGAATGTGAGCAAATGTAATAAAACGTGATATTATAAGAAGTTCCTGCATCCGCGGAAGTCTTCACATTAAGAAACGGTAGAAGAGAAACATCAGGCTAAACAAGTCAGCTAGTTTAGCCATGTTCAACGGAGTTGTCTTAAAACTGAGCCAAAAAAGCTTAAGTTTCAGCTGAGGTTTGAAGAAGAGATCGGAGGAATAATAATTAGAACAAGCTCTGAGGTGATTTAAAATATAGAGGTTCACAAATTTAGCCAACCCTACAACTGGCACAGTAGGAAAGTAGATCCGTGGGAGAAATATGTAACATTGGTCTGTGCGGACAAACTGACATCGACTCATATGCTGGGAAAAGTGTTGGAAAATTGGGGCTCCAGAATGCCGTCCTTAAAGGCTCCGATATGATGGCCATATATCCGAGATCTTTTGTCAAGAAAAAACACCCTTTATAAACAAAGTATGACGTTATGAATATACATATATGTATACTGTTAGAAGTTTAAGGTAAAACAAAGTGGGAACTCCATATTCTCGTAATCCAGGCCGTTTTCGGTGTTTTTTTTGTTTTCTGAATTGGATATGCTCTTTTCTATTCCTCTACTGTCACTAAAAGTATCTGCGGCTAGGCGGTTTGTCTATTGCTATTTGCTTAAAAGCTGCCCTTCAATGTTGTTACAACTTTTCTTCTAAATTGATTTTTGTTTCCTATTTTCTTAGTTTTTCTTTAGTTTTATTTTTATTTTTTGTTCATCTACAAACTTCTACAAAATTACAATTAGGTACATTTCTCTAGAACTTGCAAGTAGTATGTGTACTCGTATGTATCTTGGACAAAATCACAATTTGTTGTTTGTTTTTAGCGCTGATTTCATTTCAATTCTTCTCATTTCTTTTTGTTTTATTTTGTTTGTATTTTTTTGTTTTGTTTTTTGCTTCTTAGAGTTTAAAATAACCAAACGCTTTCTTACCGAACGTTTTCCCTGAGCCGACTATAGTTAGTTGTAAACGGTAGCAGCAAATATTGGATTGTATCAAATTTTACTTTAGTTTTTGGTTTTTTTGTTTTTTAATTAATTTTTGGGTCCTGTATGGGGATGAATTCACTCAGAAAATTCAATATTTCTGCGGGGTGAATTGCCATTGCTGGACTGGGAGTCGGTCTTCTTTAAAATCGATACGTGATGACCAGCGGCGGCTCCTTCACTTCGACCGGGACATGCTATGATGGAGTCTTGTTTTTGTAGAAAACCTCGACGTTGGTCGGCAAATGATATAACTGAATCCTGCTTAACTAATTGATGTCTTCTTGGTTCTGAAAGAGACAAGAGAAAATAAAAAGAAAAAAGTAGATTCCTTCATAATTCGGCAGAGCTATGAGGCGGAAAGTGATAATCATAAAAAAATGTTTGAAAGTTACCAAGTTATTGTTTTTATGGTGGAATATGGGAAACATTAAAAAGATATTTGGGAAAGGGATGGGATTGATGGAGACTTGTTACTTAAGGGACGAGATTTTATGAGATTCCTTTAAATGTTATTGCTTTGTCAGTATGATATGTGTCTTCGTATCAAAGTTGCTAAGGGACGAGTTTTGGAATTTCATTCAGCAAATAAAGAAAGGTTTAAGGAACTTCACATTGTGTCAGACAGCTGAAGAAGGATAATTCTGATAGGGTTGGGTTAGTGGTGCCATAAGGATATCTATGTATGTATCGAATGTAATGGTTTATGGCCCCTTCTGAATTGCAGCAAAAAGAATGTGAGAAGCTAATTCGGATTTCAATGACCGATTATTCTGAAAGCTTATCAAACTCCTTAGAAGGGATAATTACACAAATACCTTATAACTCCTATACAGAGTCATAAGCAGAAACTCCTTGTTTCCTGCTTGATGCTTATTTCCCAAGTAACCTTTACAGAATCAGTGCACAATCAGCTTCTATAAACAAAGTTGCAATGGAGTTGAATTACACAACACGACGTTATTGTGGAGACGAATGAGGGTACCAACCACTCTTTTACTTCCGTTGATGGTATCAAGTGGGCACCTATGACATATGTACATATATCCAGTTATTGTATAAAAGGTGTAGAGACCAGCTGTTGGAAAATCTGAAGATATCATTTATAGCGATGGCTTCGGGCGTACGTATATGAATGAATGAAGAAATGAATGAAACTCTCCGGACCTGTGGGATATGTGCCTAATGACTGCTTGCCTTAAAAAGAAGGTAGTCCTAGACGTGAGTGACAATTGGTGCATTTAAAATAGGCTTTTAGACCGAGGTTGTTCTCTTTATGAAAAAAAGCTGAATGGTGCCAACTCTACTTTGAGTATCGAGCAAAGAAAACTTCAAAAATGAGTCGTGAAACTAAAGGATGATCCTTTTCCTTTTTCCCTTGCGCTCTTCTTTCCCCTTGGGCAGAACTCTCAAAAGTCCAAAAACGCACTAGCCAGCATTATCTGTATACTGAAAAGATAAACCTGAGGCAGGGTATGGTGCACCTTCTAATGGCAAACGCATCGAGCCAAAATTTAGACCCATAAGATGTGGCAAGACTGTGGCAATCCAAGTTTTTCCTGCTGCTACTAAAATTGTTCCCTTAAAAGTAAAATCAGAGACTGAGAGAACTTCTGATATAAAGAGCAAAATAGAGTGGGCTAACAACATGGATCGAATGGCTCCAAAAACGCTAAGTGACTCCTCTAAGTGCCAGAGATCGTTGGTGGAAACCGTACACGTTTTCAAAACGCCCAAGATCAAGATCTCAAAAACCTCACGTGGGCAATCTCATGTCACGTTTCTGATATCTTTTGGCGGAGTCCTAAAGCACGTAATAACGATCGCGGTGATCGATAAAAGCGACGCCAATGGATCTATAACACCTGAAAGGTGGTAGTTGATGATTTGAAGCTTTTAAGCAGCTTCTTGGCCATCATGTGGGAAAACTTCGAACCACCATCCATCAGAAGGAACACTGGCTGGTACCAAGACCACGACAAGTTTATCGCTTGCGCAGACTAAAGATCTCTCGATGTTTATACTAAAGCCATCAACGGATTAGGAGAAGTTTACGCGGGTGTAAGTTCTAGGTCGTGGCCAAGGAGGATATCCCTAGAAGACCCGGAACTAGTACTTAGAGATCATCAGGCTCAGTTATCCGACCGTCCCGATTCATGACTAGAGCATCGTAAACGAACAAGAGGGAATCCCTTAACAATCTAGCGCAAGCCAAAGGCATTGTTCGGTTCGGTTTCGAGTCAACAACTTTAATGGTTTATAAAAAGGCTGATAGGCAATTGCTTCTCTAACTGAAACAATAAGATCAGCCCCAGGTCTTGTAGCTTCATAAAATGGGAGGTAGGTGCCTTTATAGACGACAAGTCAATCCATTTCTAAACGGATGGATGCAAGATTGACAACGGGGTTGGTAGCCGTGTTTTCTCAGATAAGCCTACTCTAAGCATTTCCTTCCGCCTTCCAAACAATTGTAGCGTTTTCCTAGACTCATTGTCGCTAAATTCTAAACTGTCGATCATTCCTTATGAAGATATTTCAGGAAACTGTTGGGCCGACGATGGCCAAATATGAATCTAAATTACTCGAAAAGTTTGATCTTTAAATAGACAAAACAAAGAGGTGTCATCATTGGACACTGTTTTAAAGGCAATCATGCAAGACAGCTTGACATTTTTACAAACGACTTCTGCAGAAGCTCCATTGACGAGGAGGAGGAGAAGAAAAGTCCCTTCACCATATTCAGCGCCTTCTTTTGCAACGACTTAAGCGATCTAAACAATATACGAGTAGACGCTTACAGTCTCCTTAGCTCTGTCAGATGCTCAAATTAGGAGTAGGAGGATCACAGATCCCAGTAGTGGCATCACAGAGGGCAAATAGGCCTTAGGGGTTTGGCCTTTCTCCAACAGCCACTCTTATCTAATCCAACCTAACCTAACTCCTGTCACGAATGGTTTGGGCAAGAATCTTTGTCAAAAAAGGAATGCAATCGGATATGCACGGTATCTTTTTGGATTACACTCTCCTTTAGGCACACTTTCGTGTATCATTTAAGTGGAGAGTTCGTCGGCCTCTACTACGTTGATTGCCATGGTGGACCATGATGACCAGTTCTTAGTAAGTGAGAGACCTCTCTGAATAAGGTCACATTGCTGCATTCACTGCATGTCTGAGTTTCGCATCCTAATGGGACTGCGAGAAATGAAATTGCGCGCCGTTTAATTCGCCAAAAGAAGTTTGGAAGCAGCTTTTCTTTCAAAATCTAACTATGCTTTGGGTCTGCCTGTGTCTTTGATAAAGGGGGGAAATCCGCTCTCTAAACTGCAGCCATGTTAATACGCAAATGCTTCCCGATATCTCTAAAAAATTTGCGGCTTTCCTTCTGTCGTGAAGTGGGAAAAACGACTGTAGACGCTACTTTCTCAAGCAACATTTGAGGCTCTTTTTGTGTAAGAACAGGTGATACTATGACAAGTGGAAGGCTCTTATGTGGAGGGTGTTGGTACTATAGGCACTAAATAGTGATTGCTTATCTCGTCACAAAGTAAATAGATAAAAAAAAATAATGGCACTCACCTGGCCTTTGGTCGGCGAATGATATGACGGAATCTTGTTTCTGCAGTTTCTGCCTCTTAAATTCTAATGATGTATTATTGCTATCCTGATTGTGTAGACAATTTTTACGATGTTCAATGTACGAGTACTGAGTGTCCTGCTTGCATAAAGTACCGCGTCGTGAGTCAATCGAAATGGTGTCTTGCGTGGAGAAAGAATCGTTGCGTTCATGTTGAGAGATCAATCCTCGTTTTGTCTCAATGTATGAGATAACCGAATCCTGTTTGGTTAGCGACATTTTGGAGCCATTACTATCTTGCTTACAAAGCAATCGTCTGGATCCATCACTCGATGCACTCTCCTGTTTAATGAGCATTTGACGAGATCCATGAGAGTCCTGTTTCAAAAGCATTTGTTGCGATAAATTGCTGTCCTGCTTGATGATTAAGTTGTGCTTTCGCAGTGCATTCTGTTCGTAGATGTATGAGACAACATTCGGCTTTCGGATAGGACTCCCTGGACTTTTTTTCGAATTATGCTGATACTGGGATGACTTTCGA
Organism: Volucella inflata; assembly: GCA_928272305.1. Taxonomy (NCBI): domain Eukaryota; kingdom Metazoa; phylum Arthropoda; class Insecta; order Diptera; family Syrphidae; genus Volucella; species Volucella inflata. The sequence continues at coordinate 228,080,796 of OV743716.1, read as the reverse complement.
GTGCTGGTCGATGAGGAAACAAGTGTAACATTGTCGTAGTATCTATAAAAAAATAAAAAATAAAAAATAAAAAATTAAATTCTAGAGGGAGAAAAGAAAAACTTTAGCTTTTAACATACCGTAGTCGTCCACAGCAGGAACGGGACTTAATAATGGCGGCAAATCCACGACGATACTTCTTATTGAAAAATGCATATAAAATCGGATTGATGCAAGAATTTGACGATCCCAACCATTGTGCTATCGGAGTCAAAGTGCTTATTATGTCACCCTCTTCCCGTGTTAACTCGCCACCTAAACAAGGACAACAAAGAGTCGATGGGGATTATCAATTATTCAAATGAAAGGGTAAACTTACCAAATTTAATCCGAGCAAATATCGCATACAAAGGTAACCAAGAGAGCACAAACAAAATGACAACTGCTACCAGCATCTTGATAACTTTAACCTTGGACTTTTGTTGCATTTGTTCCATTTGGGCATCTTTTGAGTCACCCGGAATAGAACGTGTCGAAACTTTTATCCAAATCAAAACATAGCACAAAGTTATCAGTGACATTGGTAGCAGATAACATGCCACTAGATGTGCCAGAAGAAAGTATAAATTACCATCGGTACCCGGTGGCCAAACTTCTTGACAAAAAAACATATCAGGCGCCGATGGGAGAATCTCTGCAGTTGGCACCAAATCAAAGAACAACACCCAGGGAATTGTTGATCCTAATGCAATGACCCAAATGCAAAATATCATAAAACGTGCTCGACTCTTCGTCATTTGCTTCAATGGCCACCAAATTGCGATGAACCTAAAAAGATACAAACAAATTCGAAAGACATTTCTTTAAATGATGTCCTTGACAGGGTATTCAGGTTTGTCTTTTTATTTATTACAATATAACTTAGTTACGAGCATCAGTCATATAAACATGAAAATTTTAGTACTCGTTGGTTGTAAAAGGAAAAAGATTTCATGGATGTTTTGTGAGTTGCGATTGTGACCGTGAAATGTGGAAGATTGAGGAGAGAGTTGGAATCGGGTGGTGAATGCAAGTAGCTCACGGGAATTGCTTGAATGAAGGAGTACTCGTATTTGTTTTATCGGGAAGGTACTGGATAATGTTTAGTAAATGAGTGCTTCGTGTCCTAGTCAAAATGTATATCCCTCATCAGGTAGTAGTCGAAATTTGCTTGATTGAAGACCCTTGCTAGAGTCACAGACTTATCATGGGTTTTCAGACAAATTTTATGGCTCGGGCTGTTTGATAAATTCTAAATTCACACTGCTATCGAACGTAGTTTGATCGAACTTATGTTACTCCTGGGAGGGCATAGGTTAGGTTGGGTTGGTGGGTAGATAAGGTATGAGAATCGAGTCCATTCTATGCCTCATCACACTTAGGTCTATGTACACCCATTGTGAAATAGAGATGGGGATTTGGTTGCGGTTCCTATTATTGGTTTCAGCATCCATCTCGCGTTGGTTGTCGTTTTACCTCTGAGCTGGTCTAAGCCCTCTTGTTGCATCCGCGATACTGAAAAGAGATGTAAATAAGGCAGCTGTTCTGGTCTGAGAGGTCATGGTTTCTAAAGTTCTTCACCTCAAATTAATGAGGCTCGGAGAGTAGCACAAAAAGTGGAGGGTATCCTTTCATGAGGCAATGACTCCAGATCCTCTGCAGAGGTTGTTGTCGGTAAGGCGTAGTTTTATTGCTTCCGCCAAGAAGCATAGATAGTTTAGCCCTGCTTTTCGAAGAGAATCTTACTTATTCTGGAAGAATGGCTTTATATTGGCTTTCGTTTGTATTGTTCCCTACACTTGTTTTCCTTAAGAGCAGAGTATAGGTACTTTGAAACTTTAAGTGTCATTTTAAGCCAGCTTAAAAAGGCAGCATGTCCATTCCCTGCCATTCCTCTGCTGTCAGGGGCTGTCAGGGACCAATGAGCCTTTAAAACAGTGCTTCACAAGCCTTGATTTGATTTCGATTACCGCGATGGCTTTGAATTACCTGGCTGTCAACAAATATTGCCGGAAGTTTAGCTGCTGCTGCTACAGCCAATATCTTGGAATCAGTCATATTCCAGTCATACCACACTGCTGTAGTCTGGCAGGCGTCATGAGCATCGTAAATTTAATTGATCGGAGAAGATCTTGCGTTAATAGGGATATCAAGTCTTATACAATTTGGTAGCTGCCCCATTTCTTAGTGCTCGTGATGGGGTATTATGTAGTCCATATTGGAGCATACCAATATTCTTGTAAAAATCGAGGCTTGGCTATTCGGATTTGGTTCTTCTTCTTCTTATCCTTTTATTAACCCTTTCCTCGTTATACGAACTTATGCGTAACGAGTTTCCCATTTTTACTGCATCGCTGCTGCTCCGCTTATTGGGTTGGCTAATGTCGCAGACCGCAGAACGCGTCTACATAATGCTCGGTCCTGGATCGCTTCAGTGGTTAACCCCAGACGTTGTTGCGCATTTGCCATCTGAGAAATCCAGGAATTCTTTTTCCGACCTCGTTTTCTTACAGTTGGAGTGACCGTAGTTGATAGTGCCTTTTTAGCCGGATTTTCCGCAGATCTTCTTTGAACGTGGCAATACCAACTTATTCTATTCGCCTCAAGCTGTTCGGTTACCGAATTCTTTATATGTAGACTTGCTCTTATACGCGTAGATCTAATGCAATCGCGTTTAGTGAATTCGTACATTGTCCAGCACTGTGAACCGTATATAAGAGTTGGTCTAACAACCGTGGTGTAGAGTTTCCTCTTAATTTAAGTGGAAATCTTCGGTCGCAAAAAATTCCCGAATTTTCCCGCCATTTCATCCACCCCACACTCATTCTGTGGTTTACGTCGTCGTCACATTTCGCTTCCATGTTAACGATTGATCCTAAGTACTTAAAGATAGTGCTTCTCGGAAGAACTATTCCGTCTAACATTATATCCGGTACAGGTCGCAATGGATGCGCAAATGGGCACGTCAAATGCTCCGTCTTTGAACGACTTATTTTAAACCCGTTTCTCTCTAGCGCATTTCTCCATGAATCTAAGGCGTTCTGTAAATCTTCGACGTTATCGCTAAGTATAACTGCGAAGAGAATTGGCGTTATATTTGCTTCGCACATGCAGTCTTTTAAAAAATAGTCTAATACTACGTTAAAGAGGAAAGGGCTAAGTACGCTTCCTTGATGCACTCCGACATTAACTGGAAATTCTCTCGTTAGTCCGGCAGAGCTCTTAACCGCAGTTTTCACGTTTCCGTACATGTCTTGTATTATTCCGGTACGTTTTGAGACCTCAGCGCGGCCCATATGAGATCCCTAGGCACTCGATCGAATGCTTTCTCGAGGTCGATAAATACCATGTGTAAATCCTTAGACGAATCTCGATGCTTTTCCATTATTATTCGTAGGCTTTGGATAGCGTCCACCATCGATCTTCCTTCAACAAATCCACACTGGCTATTATCGAGCTTTATTATTTGCCGAAGACGTTCGTTTAAGACTCTTTCGACGGTTTTTATTGTGTGTGACATAAGCTTGATTGAACGGTAGTTGTTGCATTCTCGAGTGTCGCCTTTTCCTTTGTATAATGGAACCAAGAAGCTACTTCTCCATTGATTCGGCATAGGTTGTCCACATTTTAATTTATTTAAAAGTTTCGATAGCCAAACGCTGCCGATCCCCTCCATCTTCGACCAAAACTCTGATTGAATGCTGTCTGGTCCCGCCGCTTTCCCCCGCTTCATTTTTCCAATTGCTATACTTATTTCTTCGATTGAAAAGTCCGAAACTTCCTCCTCGAATAGACCAGCTGTCGGCACAATATCACGTGGAAACTGTTTGTTTAGCAACTCCTTGCAGTATTCAAGCCACCGGTCACAAATTTCCTTTTCATTTGTTAGTAAGCGACCGTCTGCGTTTTTGATGTATTTCGGCGGGTTATTTCTATTGAATTTTTTCTCCTCTGTGCAGCGAGCTTAAAAATATTTGGCATTTTAGTACTGTACGACTACTGAACTTCTTGGATAGCTTGTCTTCTATCCGCCGATCGTGAGGATATTTGTTCCAACTCCTGGTACAGGTTTTCCGCTTCTGCCGCTCGAGTTCGAGCCAGGACTTTCTTCGCGATCTTTTTAAGACGCTCGTATTCAAGAGCCAGTCGAGCTTTTTCGATATCCTCGCTCCGATCGCATTTTGTCCACGCTTGGAATGCACTCTTCTTGTCGGCCACAGCTCGTTTGGTTTCGTCATTCCACCACCATGTTTCTTTGCCGACGTGATGGTATTTCGATATAGTTCCCAGATGGGACTTTGCGAGTGTTATGCATTCCTCGTGCATGCTGTTCCACATTTCTTGCGGGCTAAGTGAGTCTGCAATACCGTTTATATTGTGAAGTACTTCTTAAGGCAGTGCGATAAATCTTGCGCTTCATTCCTTCGATAGATTATACCACCGGATTTTTGGCTTTCCAAACGATGCCCGTGTTTTCGGTGGTTCCGCTATGGAAATTCTGTAATGAGCAGACGGTGTTGGCTTACTAGCGATTCTCCAAGTATTACTTTACAGTCCTTAACACGGTTTCTCATCGATATTTTGCAGAGGTGATAATCTATTTGCGTTTCGTGGCCTCCGCTGCTATAGGTGATAAGATGTCGTTGATGTTTAATAAACATTGTATTTAAGACGGTTAAGCCGTAAGCCCTACACGCTACAAGGATGTCTTCGCCAGCTGAATTTCTGGTTCCAAAGCCTTTACCGCCGTGGCAGTCCTCATAATCAACATTTGTTTCTCCGACGTGGCCATTTAAATCTCCGCCTACGAAGAGCATCTCATCGATAGGTATATTTCTAAGCAAATTACCGAACTCTGACCAAAATGTATTTTTTTTCCGATTGGTCGCATCCATTTTGTGGAGCGTATGCGCTAACAATGTTCCACGTTTCATTGTGTATGACGAGTTTAACACTCATCAAGCGGTCGCTTATTTTCAAGATACCAACGATGTTGTTTAGAAGATCCGCTGCAACAACGATTCCAACACCGTTTCGTCCATTGACCGTTTCATGGTAGAACATCTTAAATGCCTTAGTTTTTAAATCTAGAAAACGCGCTTTATTTCCTGTACCACCACCACTTCGTTTCCTGTACGCACAGGAGTTGTAGAGTTCTGCGACGCATAATCGCTTCCAGTTCTAAACTTTTTGAGGTCATCGATCCGACGTTCCAACTTGCAAACCGAAGTTTATGAAAATATTTTGGAAACTTCATTTTGCCCGCCCCCGGAATCCGTCGGGCTCTGACACAAGCACTTCTGCTTGCTCTGGGATCACCCGAGTGCGTTGCAATCGTGGTGCCCAGCGGGGTAGTGCTATTAATTGCGATCATTTCCATGAAGTTTAAAGTTTGAGTGGTTTGACACTTGTATGCTCATTTCGAATTGATTGACTGTTCTTTTACCACACCGGTAGTCTCCAGACGTGGGAACCCACTGATTGCATACAAACTTGTGCGAAAGTTTTAAGGTTTTAAAGTGTCACAGGCTCATTTTTGTTGTCATAGTTGCCTGTATATGATTGGTGTCCCATTTAGTCGCCTCTTACGATAAGCTGGGACGCACTGCGGCACTATTCTTTATCCGATGCCGCACGGATCTATTCGGATTTGGTTGTCACCACTTAAGCTTAAGCTGACTCAATTTGTTGGGGCTTTCGCTGCAGATTCTCGAATATGTAGATTTAGGGGCAGGCGGCTAGGTACATTTTCCAGTCTTACCCCTTGCATCGTTCTCATGGCATGTGTCGCGCTTATACATGCAATTATCTGTGCTCATGTCATTAATCTAGTTTTATTTGTGGATTGCTACCATACTATAGGTAAGCTGCCACAGGTTGAGATGGGTCTGACGATAGTCGTCTACACGCATAAGATAGTCTTAGGGTTAGGTTCACATTTTCTCCCAAATATACGGCTGCAAGCGTAGAAGGAGATCGTGGCTTTCCTTATTTGTTCTTCTCTATTTAGCTTCCAAACAGCCTACTGTCTGGTACGAAACCAAGATATTTTACACTGTTCGATAGTTGTGGAATTATCCTTTTAAGTGTGAATAGAAAAGGCTCTGTTTTTTTGCGTGGTGATTTACACAAAGCTGGACCCAGTCTCTAAGCAACGTTACCACAGCCGTTTTTTGAAGCATGATTAGTATGATTCCATTCAGTCCGAGGGATTCAGAAACGGAATTATAGAAGGACATTGTTGTTATCTACTTCTACTTCTTATATACACTACATACCACTCCTTTCAGATTTGGTTTGGATAGAAAAATCTCAATATTCATACATTCTTTTATATGAAGCAAAGCAGTAGGAGCTCAAAGCTAGCGATGTGAATTGTGAACCTTTTGTTCTCGGCTATCTGAGTGTCTGATAGGTTTTCGTCGTATGAGCAAACAAGGTGCAAGATCCTTCATACAAATTTTTATATAGCAGCGATGAATTTGCCAAAAGTATCCTGCTTGGCCCGGCCAATCCGATATTCTCACTATATTTACTCTCGATATAAATTCAAAGTCAATATGAGCAATGACAACTCGACCTACTTTACATCGTCCTGCTGTGATTTGTTTCGCTTTCACCGTCACCTCTAACGACTGAATGCAGACAGATTTCTTAAGTCTGAAATTTTTCGACTTTTGCCGTATATAAGGGTTTTCCCTGAACTGTAAGCACTCTGTGGAATCTGGAAGATTGTTGTAAAAGTCAGCTCAGACACGGACAGGGCTTTGTTTCCTATTGAATTCTTATCCCAAAGATGCAGCGAATAGCAAGAGTGATTCTTCGCAAGATTTCATTGTCAGAGTTAATAGTGCAGCGAAGGTGGATTTAGTCCCCCACTACTTCAAAGTTGTAATGGCCTATTGTGACAATTGTTCTCGACATCGATATTGTGTGTCCTTCTTCATTGCCAGAACTAAACCTATCTTTGCTGTTTCTGCTTCACTAGCCGCAAACTAAAGCAATCAAAAAAACTTTTGAGGGATGCTGCCTTTGCATTTAACTTGTGAATTTCACACAATTGTTCAACCACATTGCCTTCTTTAAGCGGTTTTCTTGATGATTCTCCATCATCGTCCTTCAAGGTCGAATAAGCTTGTTAAAGATATCAAAACAAGACATGGTTCTGTATATTTCGTCCCTTAATATGCTGTTATATGCAGCTTTGAAATCGGTGAAGATGTGGTGTGAATCAATTTGGAACCATTGGGTTTTTTTCCCAAGATCTGGCGTAATGTAAAAATGTCATCCATAGGTTTTAGATTTTGCTGGTCGAAAATCGGTCAGGTTATTTACAAAGGGCTTTGTCCTTTATATAATACAGCTGACAGAATTGTTCATGCGATATTGAGGAGATTCATTTTGATGTAGTGGCCGCAGTTCAAGAACTCTTCCTTCTTAAGAATCCCACAAACAATACTGAAGTTCCATTCAATGGATGTATACTCCATATCAACCTCCCTAATACCTGCTGCTTTAAAAAGATCGGAGACTGAGCCATCGACTTCAGCTGCTTTGTTGAAGTCATGCTTGGAAATGTGTGCCCTGACCTCATCTGTTCGAGTTGACGATTTTGCCTGACGGAGGTGCTTTGTGTCGATCACAATGTCATCGATTTGGTTGACGGTTTGTAGATTAGGATTCAGTCAGGTTCATTTATGGATATCAAGATGTGGAAACCGTGTGCTGGCTAAAGTTACATCACGTGCCCCCACAAAATCAATTAGTCAGTTTCCTTTGCCGATGGTGATGGCGTGTTGGCTGTACATCTCTACTGTATTGCCAAAGATGGCGTCCTTGCTTACCTCTGCTTTAGAATCGCTAGGTGAATCTTTTCCTGAAAGCAAGTTGGCATTACAATAAGTGCTGCGAAGCACTTCTTGGATAAAAGTTATGTCTCTCTTAAGCAGTTGGGGATCTCAGCTTGTTGTTCGGCTGTTAGCGGATTGTTAAGGGTCCGAACATTCCACTTGCAGGTCTAAAGGTCGTTGTCTTTTTATCGCTTGTCAGGGTCATCAGTAGTAAATGCATTATTATCCGAAGGAGAGGCGAGAAGTCCAGCATACAGTTGCCATTGTACCCTACATGAGTAGGGAATTACCTTTGCTATTACCGAGAGTTACTACTTAAAGGCAAGGCAAGCACTACTCTTCCAACTTAATTGTTAAGCTACTGGCTTCAAGCCTCGCAAATTGGTCGGTTTTGCGATGTTCAACGAAGGTCGTCCAAAATGTAATAAGTATCGAGAAAAAAAACGAGATTTTTAGAGCAAAATTGTCGTCAATTTCGAGCTGCTCCAAAGCCCAAACAGAGAAGCGGTATCAAAGGGGATGCTCATTTTGCTTAAACTTCTGAATCAATTGGATCTTGCAAATAATCTGAGATCTTTATGCGAAATTGTCTTTAGGCTAGTGTGACTGATGTTCATTTGCTGAAATCTTTGACTTATTGAGGTTCTTTGGGTAAGGGGGACACTTTCAGCAACGGCGGCGCAGATCAAGACCCCCAATATCGCGTCAATAGTTGCTGGTTTATCGGCATAAAATAGCGCCTTACAGAAAATTATCCATACAATCCAATAATGGCGTTAAATACCATGACTTGGTAGCAATTTGACGGATCCATTTCTTGAATTTACTCTATTGCCAAACCGTTTTTCAATTAAGTATGCGCGTTTACCGTGGTGAATCTATTTGCCTGCCTTGTCGTATGCAACAACTTGGCGTATTTTCCATGAGGATCTTGCGTTGAAAGTATACAAAATTCAATTTGTGTAAGAACTGAAGCGGCTCGACCTTAGGATTCGTCTTGTTGGGCTCTTAGAAAGCTTAAAGCAGATCCACTGATTTCGATTAAAATTGGTGCAGCCATGTGGCCCATTTTTGTCTTAATGGCTAAGTTAATAAGATATTTGCTTCATGAAATTGAAGCCCGTGGTCTCAGCCACTTGGAACATAGCCCGTGAAACCATGGATTTATTGCGAAAACGCTTCACGCCTTGTCCTGGTTTATAGAAAAGTTAAGCTTCTGTGGCAAAGTGGTGATCGAACCAAGTCTCTGAAGCTTGTGTCGGAGAAAATTATTGAAATCGAAGCAAAGGGAACAATACATTCTCAGGAGAAAAGCAACCGGCTGCTCTACTCTGAAGCAAAGTTCCTGCAGGCAACCTACAGTACTGAATCGATGAAAATTTGTGCTGAACAAAATCGACTGTACTTCAAACAGGCTATTCGCAATAAATTGGCGCCCAATGTGGGGCCCAAATTAAGACCGCCAAGAAAGAAGGAAACTGCTACCAAGAGTAAAAATAGAAGGGGCCGTAAGTTTCCTTGCAGATAGAAATTTTGGGTGAAGATCGTGGGGAATTGTCGGCTTTCTTTACAATATTCTTGTTTTTTTTTTCCAATTTTGGAGGGCTCTTTGGTTCTTGGCCATTGCTGGTGGTATCGATATCTCGGGGCATCGGTAACGGGCATCCGTCCGCAAGAGTCTCCAGGTCATCCACCTGGCTCTGTCCGGGGTACATAAGTGGTCATCTCTGTAGCGGTATGTAGAGCAAAGGAACTGCATCCAAAGAATCCAGTAAATCCCATCTGTGCCATGGTACATGAGAATGACGGGAAGAAAAGAACGTGGACAACACAAGAAAAGGTAGAAGGGCAGAGGAGTAAACAGGCGACAAAAGGACCAACGGGAGTAGAAAATTTTCGGGACGGGGTTTGCACGCCACATTGGAGCTACCAAAGGAATAAGTCCAAAGTCTACATGGATAAGAAGTTTGAAGAATATTTTCTCTGGAAAATGTTCGTTTGATTTAAAGTGGGCTGGTATCCACAAAACCTCTACCATAGGAGCAAAATATCTCTACCACCATAGGAGCAATCACGATTTGTATGCCTAGTTTGCACAATATCTTAAACTTTTTTCAACGCCAGGCTTTCAGGATAGAAAATGGCAAAATATAATAATAAAAACAAGTCAAAGCCTCCCGCCGGAAGCTCCTTCATACGAGTATTTTGAAGCTTTCTTAATCCCTACTAAATGAGATTTTTTATTTTTTTCTTTCCAACAATTGGTAACGTGCCACATGAGCTGTTTCGAACCACAAAAGTAATTACTTACGTATATAGTACTTCCTGCTTTTGACAGTTCAGTTCATACGTGCCCCTTATATTTTATTTCGACATTATCCTGCATCCACCCGAGGCTTTTAGAAATGTTTTTTTTTACTTCCCCATACTCATGTTTGTACTTAAAGTCTTCAGGTCGTTATCCTTCAATTATTTGCATAGGATAACGAACTCATTTGTTGTCTTGATTTTGTTTCTTTTTTTCTGTTTTACAACAGCTGCCCTAAAAATACACAAAAGTCCTCCCAAGTGATGTTTCAAATTCAAAGTGACAACCGAAAAAAAAGAGGAAAAAGAAGCCAATTTAAAGCCTCCAAACGACAGTTGGATTTAACTGGCGTGTTTAATTGCATGGCTTAGGCAGTAATCTCCTGAGATATGTCCGCTTTAATGCCTTATAATCGTTGAGCGAACAATAACCCCTGTCCAATTCATTAATAACAAAACACATGGAATGAGCAACGATTGAATAAACCATAGTCTAAGGACTCGATGCTGGTAGGCCGAGATGAACCGCCTAGTAAAGTCCTTATTCACGGTGTCCGCTTGAACATCCATCCGGCGGCTATAAAGAATTTTTTTCTTCTTTTTTTTTTATTTCCTTAAACAGTTGGCTATGTACGAGTATAATACAATACTGCTGCGTTGTTAGTGTATCTGTGTCTATATCCATTGGTCTGTTAGAATGTCTCGAATTGTCTTGAATTGTCTTGGATGGTTAATGTTGATTAACGTAATTTGCCTCGAGTGACCTCAGACCTAATAAGAAGTGTAGGCAAGCCCTAACCAACCACCATCAGCCATCATTTACGTGGGTGGTAATATCTGTAATATCCTTGCGTACACCATGCCAAATGGCATTGCTACTTTATGACGAATCTTTTAATTAAATTAAATTAATCTTAATCGCATGGATTTGGTCTTAATGATTACGCCTAGGCCAACATTCCGAATCCAATTGTTACTTGAGTGTAACGGATTAAATCCGAATTAATTGCTACACCCACGGGATGCAGAGTGAGTTGCTACTCGTATACCTTGTGCCTCCTGGATGCTGTCCCTCGCAGAAGCTGCTCCATTTGGTAAATTTGACAAATTTGCTTGTGTACGAGTAGAAGTTCGAGTAGATTTAGTGCGAAATTATGTGGTTAGGTGTAAGTATCTCATCAAATCTGAGTGTTTCTTTCTTTGTTTCTTGCTGCCGAATGAGATGAGTAATTTTATAAGAAATACCAACATGTACTCGTAGACTGGCTTCATTATGGCGGGAATAATGCCCTGGCGGCACTTTGTTCCAAGGACCAGACGATGAAATCATCCTCGTAAAGTAGTCTCTAAATCTTTGTAAACCGCTCGGACCATTCTGTGGAATAGTCCTTAATTGTTTCACATTTGAAAAGTAATTTTATTCAATTTCGATTGAGTGCTATACAGTCGATCGGAGGCGTCAAAGTATTGGAAATTTATGTGAACCACGTTTTTGGCATGGCACTTCCGGCGCTATGGCATACATACAAGTACGTTACACAAAGTTTTTCTTCTTTTCGTCATCGAAAAGTGCGGTTGTTTCCGGTCTAAGGTTTCGGTGAACTCGGCGTATCCAAAGACGTCTTCTCTTCATCTTACGAGTATGTGCGGGACATGACAATGAAATGAAAATGAAAATTTTCTTCGCTGTTGTCCTTGAATGACTGAATGTTTTGCACGAGATGGCAGATGACAAGTTAGGATTCGTAGATGGAAGTTTTGATTGGAACGTGAGTGGTTTGGAGATGATTTGTTTTTTTTCCGTTTTATTTGTGAAATCTGTAATTTCGTTAAAATCTTTTTTGGAAAAGTTCAAGGCTAAAGAGGTATGTTTTTGTTCAACAATTTTTGAACTTGTCTGGGTAGTTGCCAGGTGAAAAAGACAGACACGACCTTAGCTTGGCACGTGAACAAGCTTTATGATTAGATGTCGTAAAAAATTCAGGAAGACAGAGTTAAATTTCATCATAGTGCATTCGGGGACAACATATAACTTTATGCATAGTTGTAAAGTTGATCTTTGAATTGAACTTGAAACATTAAAACTTTTACTGATAATGGTGTAGGGAAGAATCTACCGGAAGTAATCAAGTTATTGTTTTTTATTTTTCAAACATAAAAAACAGCAAGTGCATAAGTTCAACTGCAAGTACTTGTAGATACGTGCATGACATTTGTATCTTCATGTAGTGATGCTTTGCAATTTGTCGTTAAAACACTGTTTGATTGATAAGGGGGTTCAACATGCAAACATCTCTTGAAGTCGACGAGTTTTATGGTGTAATTATCTTTAGGGACGAGTGTTCGTAATTAAGACTTTGAAAATAAAACAAAAATTTAAATAAAATTTATTTTGTTCACCACTTTCGTGAAGGAAAGTTCGGCTTTCCGATTCGGCAAAACCATGTCGCCTGACATTATCCTCTCCAGTCATTTATCAATTTAAAACAGCATAATGAACGCTTTAACTGTCAACAGGAATCACCAACTTAAACTATGTGAACTGAAATATTCAAGATTGAATAGATTTTATTGCAAAGTTGGAGCATGAGAAATGCGCCTTCGATAATATTAGATCAAACAGAAGAAGAAAACAGCTCCATTCCAGGAGTTATCACATCAATTCACTGGAAACAAAAAGAAATCGTTACTATACTCCAGGGTGATGTGGGCACAGGCCGGACGTTCTAAGAGGTAGTGATCCGTCGCACCGTCATAAGTCTCACCGCTAACGTCGAAAGATGTTGTTGCACTCAACGTGAGCAAACGTTTAATTCGCCCCCAAGCCTTGCGCTTTATAAGTTCATCTGCAATAAGCTTTCCCTTGTTGCCATTATAAGCTGGGATCCAAATAAGACTTAGTAAATTCTGCCTTTCATATGCGTTCAGTGAAGTCTTGGAATAGGATTGGAAGATATGAGAAAGACACCAACGCCGCACCAGAGGTCTTTTAAGCGAAATCATTCTTGAACACAGAGAATGTTGCGTGCGTATATTTTTTTAGCAACAGGAAATGTTGTGTCATGGCATCAGAAGGCTTGCCCATAAGACCAGGGTCAAAAGTTATCTGAAGCTCGGATCAGCAAGACTCCAGTGTGTCAAAGATGGCATTGAGAGTGCAGTCTATGATGTGAATATCAAGGGCAGGGGGCTTAAATATTGCTTGGCAGGACCACGTGTGCTAGGGAAAGCCCTCATCCAGTCTAGATAGATACTTCTTTGTAGTCTGGTAAGAGCTGCATTTTCCATATTGCAGGCGTATAGGCCCAAAAGACCTGCTTCGGTCAGAACTTCCATGCCTTACCGAAAGCTTCCTCTCAGTGCCTAAAAGCCATGTGAAATACTACCAGAATTATGGCCAGATGTTAAACTCCGCTTAGGCATGCCTCAGAATATTACTGGAAAAAGGGCTTTTTGACCAACCATGACACAGAATCTTATTTGTGGGTGTTTGAAAAACGACCTTAAGGTAGCAAAAATATTTGGCCGATGAGTCAATATGTTAAGTACTAGATGAGTCAGACGTTCTGTTTTACGTAAAGAGAACAACCTCAGCTTTGAGGGGATAGATTTTAAGCCTGTTTTTTTAGTACTCGTACACCAATCGTCGCTAATGCTGCGCATTAAGCCACAGACGTCAAATGTACGTCACTGGTTATCCAGCAGCAGAGCAGATATGCGATAAGTCGTCGGAAACTGTAAGTGCACTTACAAGGGTGGTAAGAAATATTGGATGCCCAAAACGGAATAAAAGATTCTTTGTTGCCGAAGCTTTAAGGTCATTAGTCACGTAGCAGAATAGAAATATATATATATATATAGAAATATATAGAAATATAGTCAATTGCCTATAAGGTTTACCTTACATGCGGGAAATCAAATTCGTCCACAGCCCAAACCAACTATAGTTGCCAATGTGTTTCGAACTATTTTTCATGACCCTTCATACAGGGTCATCCACTTCGTGATTCCGAAATTACACGATCTTGGTATGCAGTGATCAACACGCGGGTTAAATAATGGTATACACGAAACGAAGATTTTATCTTCTTCTTCTTATCCTTTTATTAACCCTTTCCTCGTTATACGAACTTAAACGTAACGAGTTTCCCATTTTTACTGCATCGCTGCTGCTCCGCTTATGGGGTTGGCTAATGTCGCAGACCGCAGAACGCGTCTACATAATGCTCGGTCCTGGATCGCTTCAGTGGTTAACCCCAGACATTGTTGCGCATTTGCCATCTGAAAAATCCAGGAATTCTTTTTCCGACCTCGTTTTCTTACAGTTGGAGTGACCGTAGTTGATAGTGCCTTTTTAACCGGATTTTCCGCAGATCTTCTTTGAACGTGGCAATACCAACTTATTCTATTCGCCTCAAGCTGTTCGGTTACCGAATTCTTTATATGTAGACTTCCTCTTATACGCGTAGATCTAATGCAATCGCGATTAGTGACTCCACTAGACATCCTTAATATTTTCATTTCCGCTGCCGTCATTTTTTTTTTAAACGCTTCGTACATTGTCCAGCACTGTGAACCGTATATAAGAGCTGGCCTAACAACCGTGGTGTAGAGTTTCCTCTTAATTTAAGTGGAAATTTTCTGTCGCAAAAGATTCCCGAATTTTCCCGCCATTTCATCCATCCCACACTCACTCTGTGGCTTACGTCGTCGTCACATTTCGCTTCCATGTTAACGATTGATCCTAAGTACTTAAAGATAGTGCTTTTCAGAAGAACTATTCCGTCTAACATTATATCCGGTACAGGTCGCAATGGATGCGCAAATGGGCACGTCAAATGCTCCGTCTTTGAACGACTTATTTTAAACCCGTTTCTCTAGCGCATTTTTGTATCTATCGATCTAAGGCGTTCTGCAAATCTTCGACCGACGTTATCGCTAAGTATAACTGCGTCATCAGCGAAGAGAATTGCTGTTACATTTGCGTCGCGCATGCTGTCTTTTAAAAGTTAGTCGAATACTACATTAAAGAGGAAAGGGCTAAGTACGCTCCCTTGATGCGCTCCGACATTAACTGGAAATTCTCTCGTTTCCGGTACGTTTTGAGACCTCAGCGCGGCTCATATGAGATCCCTAGGCACTCGATCGAATACTTTCTCGAGGTCGATAAATACCATGTGTAAATCCTTAGACGAATCTCGGTGCTTTTACATTATTATTCGTAGGCTTTGGATAGCGTCCACCGTCGATCTTCCTTCAACAAATCCACACTGGCTATTATCGAGCTTTATTACTCGTATTTGCCGAAGACGTTCGTTTAAGACTCTTTCGACGATTTTCATTGTGTGTGACATAAGCTTGATTGAACGGTAGTTGTTGCATTCTCGAGTGTCGGCTTTTCCTTTATATAATGGAACCAAGAAGCTACTTCTCCATTGATTCGGCATAGGTTGTCCACATTTTAATTTATTTAAAAGTTTCGATAGCCAAACGCTGCCGATCCCCTCCATCTTCGACCAAAACTCTGATGGAATGCTGTCTGGTCCCGCCGCTTTCCCCCGCTTCATTTTTCCAATTGCTGTACTTATTTCTTCGATTGAAAAGTCCGAAACTTCCTCCTCGAATAGACCAGCTGTCGGCACAATATCACGTGGAAACTGTTTGTTTAGCAACTCCTTGCAGTATTCAAGCCACCGGTCACAAATTTCCTTTTCATTTGTTAGTAAACGACCGTCTGCATTTTTGATGTATTTCGGCGAGGTTATTTCCATTGAATTTTTTCTCCTCTGTGCAGCGAGCTTAAAAATATTTGGCATTTTAGTACTGTACGACGTTTGAACTTCTTGGATAGCTTGTCTTCTATCCGCCGATCGTGAGGATATTTGTTCCAACTCCAACTTTTTGAACAACCTCAGCTTTGAGGGGATCGATTTTAAGCCTGTTTTTTAGTACACCAATCGTCGCTAATGCTACGCATTAAGCCACAGACGTCAAATGTACGTCACTGGTTATCCAGCAGCAGAGCAGATATGCGATAAGTCGTCGGAAACTGTAAGTGCACTTACAAGGGTGGTAAGAAATATTGGATGCCGAAAACGGAATCAAAGATTCTTTGTTGACGAAGCTTTAAGGTCATTAGTTACGTAGCAGAATAGAAATATATAGAAATATAGTCAATTGCCTCCAAGGTTTACCTTACATGCGGGAAATCAAATTCGTACACAGCCCAAACCAACTATAGCTGCCAATGTGTTTCGAACTATTTCTCATGACCCTTCATACAGGGTCATCCACGATCTTGCTATACAGTTCACAGCATCAGCACGCGGGTCAAATAATGGTATACACGAAACGAAGATTTTACACCATATACAATTGTATAATGTAACTAAACAATGGTTTTGCTTTGGTTTGATTTATTTCAAAGTTTATTTTCGTCTTTTCAAAGCATTCAAAGCAAAGATTGTTTTGAAAAATATATTGTATTTTTACCATTAATTTATTTTTTTATTTTTTATTTTTAGTTTTCGTTGGACATGTTTCTATGTTTGTTCATTTCAATTAATGCGTCATTGTTGTACAGTCGCTTGCATGTTTATCTGCTACAATCTAGTTGTTCCACGAGAATACCTTCTATCATTTTTTTCATTTTTAATGCATTTTTATTTAATTCAATTCAGGAATTCTTACAAGCTAGACAAAAAAACGCTTAAAAATTAGCTTAAATAACTTAAAACTATCTTATTGTAACTTACTGGCCCCATTCGGGCACTCTAGGTTAAACAGAACACTTAATATATGCCTTTCGACGTTTCTTACAGTATTTTATTTTTTATTTTTTTTACATTAATTAAAACTAAAACTAAGAAAATGAATTTTAATTTAAAAACTTAGTACATGGACTTGTTTGCAATCTTATTATAAAACATAGAGACTAAAACTTATACATAGCTACCTACAAACTAAATTATACAGCTACTTAGCCTACTCAAACTATCTTATTGTATAAGTATTATTTTTTATTCAAGATAAGAGTCACCCATCTCTGTTTTTTTTATTTTTTTTTTCTTAAAGCTATCCTAATCCTACTTAAATCTATGATAGCTGGCCATAACTAAAAATAAGGCAGACCGACTCTGCTCCCTAACGAAGCTAACAATTATTCGAGGAATTCGACAAAGGAACCTCCCCTTCTTCGGCAAGCCACCAAAATTGTTGGTGCTGCCGAGCAACATTCCTAGTGTCACGATTCCTTTTTCTTTTTTCTTTTTTCGTATCCGCAGAGGCCCCAGACAGAGGCGTCCTAAACAGAATGGTTTCCGACTTCTGAAAGTTGATCTTCAACTTCCAGTCGTCGCAATATTGTTTAATTTGATCGAAGTCACGTTGCAAAAGAATGTTTATAACCTCAATCTTTGGACCTGATCTGTACGCGATTAAGTCGTCTGCGTACGCTATGGCATGGTGAAGTGAACCTATTAGATCACTTGTGTAAATGTTGAAAAGGATTGTACAGTAGTGGTTTACTAATGCCCAGTCTGTTCAACTTGTAGAAGAGTCCCTCTAACCATACAGTATCAAAGGCCTTTTCCAAGTCAATCAGGCAGGCACCCGTGCACTGTTTCTTGGCTTTGTTCCATTGGATATCGGAAACCAGTTTAGACGCGGCATGAATGACGTCATGCCCCGCATTGAAACCGAATTGATTATCCGGAACTATATTTCTGTCCTCAACCCATTTAGTCAGGACTCTATTGATGAACCACCACAGTTTTCAAATGCGCTGGATAATGTGCATTATTCATTGAATTGTTAAACAGGGTTGTATAAATGTCCACCGCTTCTAGTGGGAGATGTCGAAGCACAATGTTCGGTATTCCATCGGTTCCCACTGATTTCTTACTTCTAATTGTATCGAAGATCGTTTGAAGCTCTTCCTTCGAAATGAACGGGGGTTGCTCCCTTTCATTGGCGATGACATTATTTGCCATATTCTCGTCACTGAACTGGGTGAAACCCGAGTTCTCGATTCGCCAGTTCACTATTTCATTTCGAAGATAGAAATTGTGCAAAAGGACTCGATTTTCCAAGTCGTGGTTTAGGCCAATGGTATCATTCGCCTTGTACACTTCCTGGAAAGTCGCTCCTATAGCCTCGACCTTTTCCTGCGGATCTTCGATCACAAAGAAGTTGTCATCATCAATAGCCTCATTTGGATCTATGCCTGCTGTTGAAAGTATGCGTTCATTGTCTGTCGTTCGGGCGATTTTAAGACATGAAAGGTCGTCTTGATCTTTCCTCCGAAATATTTTATTTATTTGCGCGAACATATTCGGGTTGCTGGTGTTTACAGCCCGAATTTTGTTGTTCCAATACAAACTTACAGAAGACCTGTAATTTTCTTTTATTAATGTTTGGAGGTTTTTGATCGACGACTTTAATGTCATAATCTCCGGGTTATGTCTGTCAGTAAACTGTCTGTACAAGGTCTTCAGTCTTGAGAGTAGTCTACTTTTATGTCGGTGAAGTGCGTCAATAGTTGCGTTGCGGAATAAGTCTTCGTTGTCAGTGTATTGATACCGAGGTATTGTTTTGTCCATAGTCCGTTTAATTGTCTCGTCCATTAGTTTTAGATACCTGTCAATCTCCTCGTTTGACAGATTTCTGTTGGACGGTGGGTAGAGCGAATTAGAGGAGAGTGCTCTAGTCAGTGTCCTGGAGAAGTGTGTCCAACGCACTCTACTATAGTTCTATAGAATACCTTCTAGTAAAGCCACAAATGCTTGGCCAGCAGCGAAGAGTTTTGAGCCTAAACAGACAACGGTATGGTCGACTATCCTGCATTTTGTGTGCTATGCAGGCCCAGTATAATATAATTGGTAATATTTTTCTATCAGCAGTGCCGTGACTATATTTTGCCTTAAATTGCACAGATTTGGGCTGAATAATGTAGACACCATCTTTAACGAAGTCTCTACGGACGGGTGGTATATCAGTTTCGTACATTTGTGCTCTTCGAAGCTGGGCCATATGGTTACTGTAATGTGTTCAATGGTACCATTCACCAGACTTTTGGACATGTCTAATATTTCTCCTTAGGTAACCCTCCTGTCTTGTTTATATCGGATGGTATAATATTATTAAGATCGGTGTTGTCATTTTTTTTTTGAGTACAATCTATAAGACTTTTTTATGCTATTGTTCTGTTAATTGTTGCATTATGCGGATTATCTTATCTTGTTCGGTACACGTCTGTGGTTGGTGGTGTTGAAATTTGTTTTGTTCTTTTTAACCAACACATTGATTTGTGCTGTGTGAAGTTGACCATGGATCCATGTGCCATATATATATATCAGCTTGAAGCTTAATTGTGCCTAACGGAACAAAGTTCCGGATTTGATTTTGGAGGTTCTTTATCTTTGTAACCAATGCTGATGACGCCCATCTCACCTAATTGCACAAGTCATGGTGTAAAGCCAGCAAAGGTGCACGATTCGAGTTGTGCTAGATATTAAAATGGGCTATCGTAGTTGAATGCGTATACACATTTTTGTGATTATGCTATTCTCATTAAGGAGTTCCCTCGCTGGGAGCCAACCCTGTTTACAGGAGCCACCAGAAAGCAAGAAAAGTAATCCGCTATCTTGGAGCTCTAGCCATATTGAATTTAGTGTGATGTCACTAACTTTATCGTTTTCTACTCTTTAAGCCCTTTTATTTGATACCCGTATTGAAAGGGTTGACAGAAAATACATCAACCGCAATCTTGTGGCGACGGCCATTTTACAATATTGAGTATTGCATATTGTATTGTCATTGGATTTAAAAGTATATGCGAAATTTCAGCTTAATCGGATTTCAAGAAGTGGTTCTACTTCAGCTTGCAAAATTTGACCTAAACAATGTATGTTATACGAATACATTGCAAGTTAAATAAAAGCTTGTAAAAAGGTCATGTTGTGTGAGATGTGGCACCGTCTGATACCATATGTCTTCCACATCTATATCGTCGATTTGAGGTCAAAAAATCTGGTTAACATTTGGCTATAGCGATGAGAATTGACGGTGGAGGTTATACCTTCCTCCATACATATATTGACTTAATGTGGATTCAATGGTAACTCGACAGTTACGTGTGATTTTTCACTTCCTCATATGCGACAATTTTGTATGTTAGTGTGAATGAAAAATGACCATCATCGCTGAGGAAAATGTTGTGTAAAAATTGGCCATCCAAACGCTAATGCCCCAGCACCCAATCGACGTATGTTCTACGCATTCCGTGGTCAGCTGGCTTGGCTAAATGAGTGAGTTAAATTTTTTAAATTTGTGCCCCAAATGTGGCGTAGGACAATCCCAAATGCTGTGCTTGCCGTGAAATTGAAAGATTTGGTTCTTCTTCAACATTTTCACTAACGGCAGCCATATTTTCGGTCAAGCGTGCATTTCAATGCTGGATAGGCTTTAAGATATCTGTACCAGAGCCAGTTTCGATACGATTTTTCACAGTTTTCCCTATAGTATGCTCAGATAGAGGATTATGCCGACTCGTGATGCGCGAAACGTAGCTACTACAGAATCACACGCTCGACGATTGTTGAACGATCCATATCGGCAATGGCAAATGTTGAGTTAAAGATATACACACTCGGATGAAAGTGCGGTTTGATTCGGATGTGATTGAAACAGGGATGTTAAATCCCGATCACGAATTGGATGACCCCATACCTAGTTTTGTCTTAAACGCTTAACCTATTTTCATAGGGCTCGCTGATCATGATGACGTCCGCCAATTCATCCTCTTTCGAGGGTGGGCTTACAAGTCCATGTAACTTTTTAAAATTTTCGTGTTGTGACTTGAAGGTGAGGAACGAAACTGCTGGTTCGTGGTGCCCACTAGATGATCTGTGATTCGAAATGTATATGATAATTCGCTGTGCCTGCTGGCAAGATGGCATTGATCAATGGTATTGTCGAGTCGCTGTACCCGCCAGATAGCTTGCGGTGCCGTTAGGTTACGAAGCGTTGCTTGGCTAAGTGGAGATATATGCCGTTACTGCAACGCACCGATGTTAATAGACACACGAACGATATCACCGTATTCTCTGATGCGATTACTGGTTAATTATACGTACGCCACTCGTATAAATATATTCAAGAAAGTCTTATTTGAATAATTCACAAATATATTTATTAAAGTTAATTTCATAAATTTTATAAAAGTTTGCAAAGACAATTTGACGGGAAGTGAGAATGATGTTATCACACACGAAAAATCAAAAATGGAATGAATTTTTTCTTGAGCTCTTTTGACAGCTTTTTCATGGGTGCGTTCAGAGCCCGCAAGACATTCAGCGCCTTCGACCTCTAGAGCGCTAAGTATTCTGAGCTATGTGCTACTCCGCTACAAAGGCATATGAGTCCTCCCAAGCCAGTGTGAGACTCTTAGACAACATGGTCATAGTCCGAAATTTTTAAATGCACGCGGTCAAATTTACATGGATTACCTTCAAATGAGAAAACAATCAACGCAAGTATTATGCTATCTTACTGGGCCATCTTAACCAGAGTTTAAGGGTTAAACAACAGCATTTGACTAATATCGAAGGGCCTTTCCATCAATACGAAGGACGAGTGCACGCGAAGGTTCATGAATTTAGCTACAAATTGCAAATTTTTAACCATATTTAGACTCCAGTGACTACTTCCTGTTTCCAAGAAGAAATTGCTCGGCAAAAATAGATATGAGCCCACCAATAAAGGTATCTTTCAGATAAAGGTCTAAAACTAGCTTTATTCAAAAAGTCACGAACTTTTTGATTCACTGTACTATACTTCCATTTTTAATCATATTGCCTTTTTAATTAACCCACATGACGTTGCTATCGTATGTACAGATCGAAATTTCATTCCAAAAATACTTTTCGATATCATTTATCAATTGCAATGTAAAAATTATCTTCCTCTTCGGAAGCTCCCTTAGGCAAGGACCTTTCAACCACCGAAAGAGTAATTGCCTGCAAGAAAACTGTTCATTTCCGAGTTCAATTAAGGGCGCCTTCCCACCATATTTCATCTGAACTAGACACCCGAACGTTATCCATAAAGTGTTATTAGTTGCGCGATAAGTTACTCATAGTTTCTTTCTCACATACGAGTATGTAACTCATACATCATGTCACTAACTTTATCGTTTTCTACTCTTTAAGCCCTTTTATTTGATACCCGTATTGAAAGGGTTGACAGAAAATACATCAACCGCAATCTTGTGGCGACGGCCATTTTACAATATTGAGTATTGCATATTGTATTGTCATTGGATTTAAAAGTATATGCGAAATTTCAGCTTAATCGGATTTCAAGAAGTGGTTCTAATTCAGCTTGCAAAATTTGACCTAAACAATGTATGTTATACGAATACATTGCAAGTTAAATAAAAGCTTGTAAAAAGGTCATGTTGTGTGAGATGTGGCACCGTCTGATACCATATGTCTTCCACATCTATATCGTCGATTTGAGGTCAAAAAATCTGGTTAACATTTGGCTATAGCGATGAGAATTGACGGTGGAGGTTATACCTTCCTCCATACATATATTGACTTAATGTGGATTCAATGGTAACTCGACAGTTACGTGTGATTTTTCACTTCCTCATATGCGACAATTTTGTATGTTAGTGTGAATGAAAAATGACCATCATCGCTGAGGAAAATGTTGTGTAAAAATTGGCCATCCAAACGCTAATGCCCCAGCACCCAATCGACGTATGTTCTACGCATTCCGTGGTCAGCTGGCTTGGCTAAATGAGTGAGTTAAATTTTTTAAATTTGTGCCCCAAATGTGGCGTAGGACAATCCCAAATGCTGTGCTTGCCGTGAAATTGAAAGATTTGGTTCTTCTTCAACATTTTCACTAACGGCAGCCATATTTTCGGTCAAGCGTGCATTTCAATGCTGGATAGGCTTTAAGATATCTGTACCAGAGCCAGTTTCGATACGATTTTTCACAGTTTTCCCTATAGTATGCTCAGATAGAGGATTATGCCGACTCGTGATGCGCGAAACGTAGCTACTACAGAATCACACGCTCGACGATTGTTGAACGATCCATATCGGCAATGGCAAATGTTGAGTTAAAGATATACACACTCGGATGAAAGTGCGGTTTGATTCGGATGTGATTGAAACAGGGATGTTAAATCCCGATCACGAATTGGATGACCCCATACCTAGTTTTGTCTTAAACGCTTAACCTATTTTCATAGGGCTCGCTGATCATGATGACGTCCGCCAATTCATCCTCTTTCGAGGGTGGGCTTACAAGTCCATGTAACTTTTTAAAATTTTCGTGTTGTGACTTGAAGGTGAGGAACGAAACTGCTGGTTCGTGGTGCCCACTAGATGATCTGTGATTCGAAATGTATATGATAATTCGCTGTGCCTGCTGGCAAGATGGCATTGATCAATGGTATTGTCGAGTCGCTGTACCCGCCAGATAGCTTGCGGTGCCGTTAGGTTACGAAGCGTTGCTTGGCTAAGTGGAGATATATGCCGTTACTGCAACGCACCGATGTTAATAGACACACGAACGATATCACCGTATTCTCTGATGCGATTACTGGTTAATTATACGTACGCCACTCGTATAAATATATTCAAGAAAGTCTTATTTGAATAATTCACAAATATATTTATTAAAGTTAATTTCATAAATTTTATAAAAGTTTGCAAAGACAATTTGACGGGAAGTGAGAATGATGTTATCACACACGAAAAATCAAAAATGGAATGAATTTTTTCTTGAGCTCTTTTGACAGCTTTTTCATGGGTGCGTTCAGAGCCCGCAAGACATTCAGCGCCTTCGACCTCTAGAGCGCTAAGTATTCTGAGCTATGTGCTACTCCGCTACAAAGGCATATGAGTCCTCCCAAGCCAGTGTGAGACTCTTAGACAACATGGTCATAGTCCGAAATTTTTAAATGCACGCGGTCAAATTTACATGGATTACCTTCAAATGAGAAAACAATCAACGCAAGTATTATGCTATCTTACTGGGCCATCTTAACCAGAGTTTAAGGGTTAAACAACAGCATTTGACTAATATCGAAGGGCCTTTCCATCAATACGAAGGACGAGTGCACGCGAAGGTTCATGAATTTAGCTACAAATTGCAAATTTTTAACCATATTTAGACTCCAGTGACTACTTCCTGTTTCCAAGAAGAAATTGCTCGGCAAAAATAGATATGAGCCCACCAATAAAGGTATCTTTCAGATAAAGGTCTAAAACTAGCTTTATTCAAAAAGTCACGAACTTTTTGATTCACTGTACTATACTTCCATTTTTAATCATATTGCCTTTTTAATTAACCCACATGACGTTGCTATCGTATGTACAGATCGAAATTTCATTCCAAAAATACTTTTCGATATCATTTATCAATTGCAATGTAAAAATTATCTTCCTCTTCGGAAGCTCCCTTAGGCAAGGACCTTTCAACCACCGAAAGAGTAATTGCCTGCAAGAAAACTGTTCATTTCCGAGTTCAATTAAGGGCGCCTTCCCACCATATTTCATCTGAACTAGACACCCGAACGTTATCCATAAAGTGTTATTAGTTGCGCGATAAGTTACTCATAGTTTCTTTCTCACATACGAGTATGTAACTCATACATCATTGCTCTAAAAATACCCCCACTCATACACCAGCCGTCGTAATAATAAATCACAATCAATATTTATAGGTTATTCATTTGCCAAGACCTGAAGTCGTCACAGTTATAGTCGTCATAATCCGTATCTATAGGCATGTCTGTCAGTCATATACTATATAGTAAGTAAAGCAGGTTTGCTTGATAAATTCATCAACGAAATCCGATAATTCTTTTCGATGGCTGAAAGGCTACTTGCAGCACGCAACGCCTAATGTATTTTTAATTTCAATGTGAGCTCAATGTAATCTGCTTTTGAGCATTTAACAAAAAAAGATAAAAAAAAAATAAATAAATTTAAACAAGTACTCGACAGAGTGGTTATAAGATGGTTTCAGTGGCACCTGGCATACGATGATGTTTCAAAATTTAAACTTCAACCGAATGGGAATCACGTGCGCGCCTTTTCAAATGTAGGTTAACGTAGTAAAACAGAAATATGTTTAGCCATCCGCATTTTGGATATTTTTAGTCCCTTTCGGAAGACGGTAATATCTATCTACTCCTGTTTTGGTTTATTTCCACAAACATCATCTAAAAATGTACCAGGGATGTATTCGTATCCAAATAAAGAAGAGATCTAGTAGGTGTCCCCTTGGGGTATCGCAATAAAAACGCTACTCCCTACGTCTGCATGTAATTGGCCTATGTGTGTTATGAACAAAAAAAAATGTATGCATAAGCGAAGGATTTTATTATTTCATATTTATCTTTTCCTTATGAGGGTAAGAGGGAGTTAAAAATATTTTTATGACATGTCGAAGGTCCTGGAACTACTCGTACAACTCTAAACTAATGGAGATGTCGACCTATTTGTCAAACCGATGGAATCAGGGATTTTGTTTTCTTAAATTTGAGTTTATGGGAGGTTTACTATTGTGATTTACTGGTTTTCTTATAAATCTACTCGTACTTAGGACTGGTAGATAAAGGTTTACTTGTGCTCAGAAAAAGATCATCAAACTCGAATAGGTTTTGCGTTTCTTAAGGTAGGCTGATTCCATGTTTTTTTTTATAACCAATGCGTTATTGGTAAGTTGCATAGGTTGGTCAGGCTTCTTATAATCATACCATCGTTGCTTTAATAATGTTAAAATCGGTTCAATGTTTCAGCAGATATACATATTCATATGAACTATCGGCGTCATATAGCATAATATAGCATCGAAAATCGGTGTTGAAACCGAAACAGTTTGCTTAGGTTTAAGACAGTAGTGCGTCACTAAAATCTCAGACATAACTTAACTAACAAAAACAAACCCAAAGCCATTTTTACCAGCAAAAAAACAGAATCTACGGGCGCTGTCGATTTCATTTCTACCAACATAGAGGAATTTGGCGTTGACCAAATCGTATTTTGAATTAAATTTGAAGACTCAAAATGGCAAGATTCAAGCAATGAATTGAAATACATATTTGATCGAAATCTACATCACAAATATACTCGTATTTTATTAAAATTTGCTTTCGGTATTATTATTAAATATACTCGTATATGCTCTCTACAAGAAGGGACATACAACATCGACGAATTGGACAGGATATCACAGTCGACAGCTTTATTTTCGAGGCAGTAGAGGGCTTTTTCTACCTTGGCTTTGCTATAAAGTTTGACAATAACAACTCAGCAGAAATAAAACGAAATCGAAGAAGCATGGAGCCTTATGAAAGCGGATGAAAATATCTTCAGTCGTTTCGAGAGAAAAATAATTCGAAAAATGTTCGGTAACGCTTGTTTTGACAGGTTTTGGAGGAGAAGATTTAGTAAAAAAACTATATGAGCTATATAGCGACATCAAACTAATCAGAAAACTGCACATCAGTCGCCCGAGATGGCTAAGACATGTGAAGAGAATGGACAATCCGACCCTTAGAGCTGTCGAATGTAGCCCGGAGGGTCAACAGAGCAGAGGTAGTCCTCACTTTAAATGGCGGCCACAAAAAGAATATGACTAAGGCCGATTTGGAATGCGCAACTGGAGGCAGATAGTCTAAAAACTAGAGAGGCTTGTTATTTGAGGAAAAGGGTCACCCCAAAATGTAACGACACCTGAGTAAGTTAGTATGATCCAAAGTATCCAAGTTAAAAAGCTCAATATCTTGCTAAAACACCTACAGGTTACCTCTGTTTATCCCTACCATCACATATTGGCAGCAGTTAGCATTTGTAATCTGGGTTATATACAAAAGCACTGCTGCACAAAAATGTGTAGCAAGGATACATTTTAAGAGTATTCTCGAAGGGTCTTTACTTTGGTAAGCAGGAAAGGGATTGGTAAGCCAGTTTGCGCATAACTATTCTGTTCAGCTTGAATAAATTCAGACTGCTTGGTCTGAAGCTCTGAGCGAGGGCGTAGTAATCCGTTCCGGTTATGAACATATGTTAAACTGTTCGCCTGAGACTAGATAGATTTTCGACAAATTTTCTAAGCTAACAGGTTTAGTTTTCTTGCATCAAGGTTTCTTGTGAACTTTTGTATTGAACGCTGAAAGGTTAATCCGAGTACATATATACAGTGACTCAACTTTTTGATCACATGTTCAGAGCAAAGTATAATTTTTAGTCGTAACTCTTCAAGCTTAATAGTTAGAGCAGCTACATTTTCACTCAAATAAATGAAGTGATTATGAATCAGCACATCAAAAGCAGACGAAAGTGCACTGTTATTCTGTGAGAATTTGCATAAGTTCTAAGGCAATGATCAATTTGTTGACACTGTTGCAGTTGCATATTGTGAGTACAAAATTTGGCCAAGTGTGGAGTTTTCTTTGCATTTTTTGTAAAAACAATAAAAACATTTAAAGTATTAAAATAACAATACTACGTAAGGTAAATTTAAATTTCAGTTTAAACAGGCATTTTAACTGTTCTAAATTTGATGGTAGATGGAAGAACTTGGTATCTCCAAAATTAAGGAAGAAGAAAGGCTTATTGTTTCCAAGACAACTCATCGAGAAATTTCTCGAAAACTTGTATCCAAAACACGCCAAAATTTAAAGTCTTACGCTGAAAAGAATAAGTCTGGAAGGAAACCAATTTTAAACTAAAATAAACAAAGCTGTATTGTGCGGCAGATTAAATATGGAGTATATGAAATTTGGATTAATGTAACAACTGAGGCTGTACGAAAAATTTAGCGCAGACACAGTTTTCATGGACACGCTAAAATTAAAATTAAAAAGCCTTTAATGACTGACCGCCATAAGAAATTAAGGCTACAATATGCCCAAAAATATAAGGATTATTGTGTTAATGATTCGGCAACGGTAATTTGGTCGGATGAAACGATAATAAACCGTCTTGGGTGCGATGGTCGCCACTGAGGTAAGGCAATAAGCTATCGCCATATCAAACCAACATTCAAATTTGGAGGAGGAAATCTTATGATTTGGGGATGCATGTGCATGAAAGAGGTTAATGAATGCATATGAGTGGTTGGTCGCATGAATGCCATTCAATACATCACCATCCAGGAGCACGGACTCCTTACTCCTTTGGAAAAGTGACATAAAGATGTGTCGGAAATTATATTCCAGCAAGATACTGATCCCAAACACACAGCCAAAATTACAAAAGCGTGGCTGCAAAATCAGCAATTTCAAATACTTGATTGGCCACGACAATCTCCAGACCTCAATCCGATTGGACATCTATGGGTTGGGGTTAAACATGCTATTTCGGATTTACCTAGAGATTGTCCGAATTTGCATGAATTATGGTACAGCACTCAAACTGCTTGGCAAAATATCACCGCAAATCAATGTAAAATGTTAATAGAATCCATGCCAAGAAAAATAAAAGCAAGCAACAATCGGGCCTCTTGAGGCAGCTCTAATGGCTTCCATAGCTAAAAGCCTAGAAAAAAGAACAAAAATGACTCAACAATTTGCAAAATAAATATTTTGATGAACCAGGAATTGACAAATCACTGCCTTCCTTTATTTAAAGTTCCTGTGCTAAGGATAAAAGTATTTGAAACTTCAGAATAACTAAACAATAAAACGTTCTCATATCTTGACTGCCTTCAACAGTCCATATCCATCGATGACCTAATTGTATACTGCCAGACATTAAACAATAAATAAGCCCGAGATCAGTCAATCTTTCAAACTACATATTTCCGTAACATATGTCGTCTCAGACATACCATATAGCAAGCATCTCTTAACCTCCAACGATTGTGAGACACTTGCCTTGTGATTGCTGACTGCTGACTGGTGACAATAACGCTATAAATGCCCGTCACTCTTAAAGCCATGGTCTTGACAGAATCTCGTAAAACGCAATTTTAATTGCAAATTGATAGTGAGTATATCACGACTTTGGTGGCGTTTACCACTGCGATAAAACCTACGACTACAACAACTTGTATTTAAACTCGGTCATAGAAAACTCTACCACATGGTCCGAAGATATAGACTTCCTGTTGCAGTCTCCGTGAAGGTAAAAATAGTATCTCGAGGGTATAAATATAGTTTGTAATAGTAAGGCAAGAGTAATTTATATTCCTCATCCATTCCGTACCGTATGTCACTTAAACACAATTTGTCACAATCTGGCGGAGTGTTCTCTATAATTTGTATCTATACTCGTATGCCATGTACATCCTGTAACCTTTCATACTATCGAATTTATTGCGGGTCCTTGGAATACCCAATGAATTGCCCCAATTCCTTCTTCTCCATCCCCTGAAGGACATACTTTACATACTCAAATGAAGTAATCAAAGAGAGTGGTGGGGCCGAGCAAGACAAAAAAAGAAAGAAAAGAAAACATTCCAAAAACTTACAATGCTAATGTGCTTCAGCTCATGCATCAACTCTGTGTATCTTTTAGCTAAGCCATGTCGTAAAAAAAAAAAAAGCAAAACAGAAATCTCTGGCATTAACAACCCCACCAACCGCCCCCCAGGGGACCTTGAAAGAATGAATGTACCCTTGAGCGAATGTCGAAACAAATACGAGTAAGCGCGCGCAAGAACGCCCCCAACTCCCTACAAATGCGAATATGTGTACCCGGGCGGATGATACTACTGAACTCGTATGTATGCGGGGCTTTTGAGTTTACAAAATTTCTGAGATTTTTCCTTCACTTCCATCCCAGTCCCCTCTTCCTTAAGATCTCTTTCATATTTCCATCTCTTCTTTGTTTTTTCTCGTATTTTCGTTCTTCGTTTGTTTGCTTGTTACTTTTGTGTGCCAATAAAAATGGTTTCGGTAATGACATTCTACCATGTGCAGTACTTTCATTACCATTGTGTGTGACATGTTCCGAACGAGTAGACTTTTACTTTCGCCAAACATGTCACTATTCAGTATAAGGGCATAAAACCATGAAGTTCCATACTATATCCATGTCCTACATCAACTCAGATTGTATTCATAGTCGTTACACAAGCGTATCTAAGGAGGCACTCCTTCGGTGGTGGTCAATTAATTCACAGAAAATGCCACACTAATGGCATATCCCATATTGTATAATATGACTAACTCTACTACTACGAGTACTACTACTATCACTCGTATCTGAGATGAGTCCTTTTCGAAGCTAAGCCATTTCACTGATCCCGAGGAGTATGTGCATAATTTTGGGAGAATAATAGACAATCCGGTAGAGTAGTCGTACTCGAATCTTTTGCCACGATATGATGATAGTATGTAAAGATGAGAACAAGTTACATGACCTCTAATGTTGAGGGGCAAGACATCCCATGTGGTTTGATGAAGAAATCCACTTTAATGCAGGAAGGAAGCGTATAAATCTTTGTCTTATGCACACACCATCAACCCTCCAAATGGGACCTCTGGATTAGATAAATGAAAAAACGCCACGCGAACTTGACAATTTTGTTCAAGACCAAGTACGACTACTTGTACGAGTGTGTAGAATCGCGCATCCTTGACGCATGCAAATAGTCAAGTCACAGCTAGAGAGGAAGCCAAGATGAATGTTGGCTATGGCTTGGCCTCGTGCGCTTACTTTCTTTTGGGTGGTTAGCATTTGTTGAGAAGTGTTAATTCAAGAGCAGGGGAAAACAAAGCACCCAGATACGATACGACACGATACGATATGATACGAATAACGAGTGCAAACATATGAGAGCACAAGGAAACATTCAAGTGGTTGCATGACATGCCAAACACGCCTCTCGACCGACGAACGACAGCGGAACGACGTGGTGTTCTTGAAAATTTATGATACCACTTAAAAGCCAGCGCTGCTGGTAGATAACTGAATTGACATTGCTTGAATATTTTTATCCGTACTTTTAGCAAGGATACGAGGATAATTGAATAACTTTGACGCACACTACGGATGCGGATATGATACGACTATAGTATACTCCTTGATGCGGATTCAGAGCGAATATGGTATTGTTGAGGAGTTTCTATCTAATCGGAACAATTTATTGACAGTCAGGTCTATGGTCTATCGTTGCTAACAAGTTAGCGAGTTTCCAACTCATTGAGTTGGCGGGTACTAACTTTTTTGTTTTTTTTTTTGTGTATTCGAAATTGGCCGATATATCAGACGGGTATTGGATATTTATTACACGATTTATAATTGCATGGATGGCACTCGTACTTGTTTTTTGAGAATTGTGCTTAACTGTGTCTGAGATACTAATTCTTGCGAGTGAACGTGACCTGAATTTGGTGGTAAAACAGGAATTTATATTCCAAAAGCTGGCAGACAGTAATTTAGAGGTCATATAGCCTACTAGGCAATTTGAAATGTTGACGATATATGAATGTGATTGCTGGTTGGGTTTTTGTTTCTGAAAGAAATATTTGTAGATTGCATTTGGTCTGCTTGGATACCTAATTAAACATTTGACAGAGAGAGTTAATGAAATTTTGGAAGATTCTGATCTGAATACCTATTCTTTCTATACTAAATTCGGTTTGAGATACGATAGATGGTGCGAGTTTTTTGTTATGCTGTTGTCGATACTTGAAAGTTTGTTTTGCTATTTAACAGGTCCACTGGTGATTTGATAGCATGTTTCACCGAAAAGTGGAACCAAAGTTTACATCAATCTGGCGAAAGCAAGATAGTTGCACCTGATATTTCTAATGCATTTGATAGAGTTTAGCATCAGGCTCTTTTGTCGAAAATGCGTGCTTTGAGATCGACTACTCTCTTCTTCAATGGAGCAGAAATTACCTTTCGGAACGTTCAATATAAGTTGTCTTAAATGGTTTCAAGTCTGATATTCACAAAATAAATGCTGGTGTGCCTCAGGGCTCCGTTCTGTCTCCGAAACTCTTTTTAATTTTCTTCAATGATCTCTTGTTTGCTACTTCTAATCCAATTTACTCCTTTGCTGACGACAGTACTCACTGCTTTTCATATTCGTTCCCGGATTCACTCTGCTGTTCTTCGGCAGCATAACGGGCAGCGTATGTTAACAGTATAACCAATTGGGGAACTACCAACAGAGTGGAATTTTATGTTTCCAAAATACGAGGGCGGGTCAATAAGTCCGTGACTTTTTGAATTTCTGACCTCTTTACTGAAACAGCAACACTGATCCTGTCAACAGGCATCTGTCAGTTGACTCCTGTCAAAATTTAAACTTGCTGCGTCAGTTAGTTTGTGTTTGACAGCTATTTTTATCAGACTACTCACTAATTTGAGGAGAAAATGGAAAAAAGTGAATTTCGTGTGCTTATTAAGCATTATTTCTTGCGAAAAAAAACCATTACCGAGACCAAGGCTAAGCTTGATAAATACTATGGGGACTCTGCACCATCGATTTCAATGGTAAAAAAGTGGTTTACTGAATTTCGTTGTGGCCGTACAAGCACTGAAGATGCCGAACGTCCTGGACGCCCAGTTGAGGTCTCTACACCCGAAACAATCGAAAAAATTCACGATATGGTGTTGGCCGACCGAAGATTGAAAGTGCGAGAGATTGTGGAAGCCGTAGGGATCTCGCATGGCTCAGTGGTTTCAATTTTGAATGATCACTTGGGCATGAGAAAGCTTTCCGCAAGATGGGTGCCGCGTTTGCTCACAGTCGACCACAAACGCAATCGTGTAACAACTGGCAAAAATCCATGAATTGGGCTATGAATTGCTCCCTCATCCACCCTATTCTCCAGATTTGGCTCCGAGCGACTACTTCTTGTTCCCAAACCTGAAGAAATGGCTTGGTGGAAAAAGATTTGACTCCAATGATGAAGTCATCTCGCAAACAAAGGCCTATTTTGAGGACCTCGACAAATCATTTTTTTTGGAAGGGATAAAAAAATTGGAGAAGCGTTGGACAAAGTGTTTAGAGCTCAAGGGAGACTACGTTGAAAAATAAAATTATGTTTTTATCAAAAAATCTGTGTTTTAATCCAAAAGTCACGGACCTCGTACAATGTTGTCTGCTGTCGCTTAAGCGAAATTCAAATACCCAGCCATTATCCATGAATGGCACTTGCATCGTTGAAATCGAAAAATTTTCAATTCTCGGTATGTGTGTCAATGACAACTTACGTCACCAAAAACGCTGCGAAATGTCTAGGTTTCCTTAAGCGATGTAAGAAATATTTCATCCCCTCTGATCTATCTGGCTTCAATATATAAAGCTTTCCTTCGCCCAAAATTGGAGTACTATGCTCACATCTGCTCACGTGCTCCCAAGACTTCTTTGCGCCTACTAGGTAGGATTCAAAACCGTGCGGTAAAACCAATAGGTAATGCTAATATTTCACAGTCGATTGACACCCTCGACCACCGACGTAATGTCTCCTGTCTCACCTTGTTCTATCGCTATTTTCACCACCAGTGTTCCTCAGAAATTGCCAGTAGCATTCCACCGCTTTAAACCTCCAACCGTAACACCCGTCTTGCTATGAATGCTCATCAGTACACCCTCAAGCCCACTTTCGGACGTACCCAGAAATATCGTGATTCTTACCTAAGCCGAACAACTCGCTCATGGAATGCCCTGCCGAGCTCTTTATTTCCTAGTCATTACAGCCTCCAAACATTCAAGACCAACGTACATGGGTACCTCTCTTTCTTTCCTCCCTTACTTTCCATCGCTCGCGTTGTGTGCAACCATTTTAAGGGTACTAGCAAGCCCTTGAGCGCGCACTTATTATAAATAAAAAAGAAGACTTAGTTAACAAACTTCAGATACACAATCCTCTGCAGTCGGCCAATGTCACAGAAAAAACCTTCTCCCCGAATACTATCTAAGTGCGTCTACAAATAAGACATTTACAAAGCAAGACTTGAAACCGTTAGGCCTGTGGTTTGTGACTTATTCGCATAGACCTGCGACTTCAGAAAACCTCACAAGATAAAGTCTAACTGGGTCAAATCGCACGATCTCGGTGGCCAGTTCACATCACCTCCACGTGACATGCCATGCCCACGAATCGCTCGTGCAGAATTTCGAATGTGGCGTGAGCTATGTGGCACGTAGCGCCGTCTTGTTGAAACCACATGTCATTGGGGTCTATATGATTCATCATCAGGCCAAAAGAAGTTGGTAATCATCAACCTATAGCGCTCACCGTTGACAGTGATGGCCTGGCCAACGTCGTTCTCGAGGAAATAAGGACCGATGACGCCACCCGCCAGCCCAATATACACACCAAACAGTGACTTTTTCGGGTTGCATTGGACGCTCTTGGATCTTATGTAGATTGGTATCGTCCCAGTTTCGACAATGGGCCTCATCGCTGAAGATAATTTTTCGACGGAAATTAGGAACAGTTTCCAACTGCTCCAGAGCCCATTCAGCGAACAAACGTTGTTGTCTATGGTCGTTTACCTTCAGCTCCTGGGTCAGTTGAATTTTTTGCGGGTGCAGGCTTAAGTCACAAGCCAAAATTCTCCAAGTTGTAGCCTGCGAAAGGCCGAGTTCTTGTCACCGACGCGAAATCGACTGCTTCGGATTCTCCTGGATATCACGGACAGCGGCGATGTTTTGGGCAGATTTTACGTTTTGTCGATGAACGAACGGGTGTTAGTTTATCGTTTACTGAACCAGTGAACTAAGATTTAACCACCAACCTACGAATAGTCCTCTCGGTAGGACGATTATGGAGACCGTATCGCGCGGAAAGTTGCCCGGACAGAACACCCGTCTTGATAACACAATTTTATCACTTGCACGTGTGGTTGAGCACTATATCCGTCCATAATGATTTAGCAAAACAGATTAAATAAATGACAGCCAATTTGACAGTTGTAGCTTCAACAATATTGCCGCTATCAACTGTCAAAGTTCGGAAGTAGTCCCTATTGGAAGACCCTTTAGAATATTCGTCAGCTTGCCGGTTTCCGAGAATGTTTCTGTGTCCCGGGACCCAAGTCAAGTCTGTGTTAAACTAGTTGTGTTAGGGACCAGAATGATTCCTTAATGCTTCAGGCAATTTTGTCTTCAAATCATGGCGGGAATGGCGGAGCTTTATGTGCGCAAAACTGCTTTCTTAATTCATCATCTGTCCAAGATACAACAGGTCTAGCGACGCCAAAGATCCTGTAAAACTGCGCTTCAAAATTTCGAGGGCAAATTTGAAGGCGCACTCGACAAGGGGGAATATGTGTTTTTCGATATTGAGGGCGCTTTTTGGCGGATAAGAGGAATCTTTGAGAAAAGAGCTGTGACTGCTGATGCTGACTACTATCAAAATCTGACCATGGCTAGTGGCAGCCTACTCCTACACGTAAACGAGGATGGGTGCATCAACTCAGCTTATGCTGAGACACCATCCGCGTCTCTAACGAAGCTAAGTAATTGACAGCCATAGTGAATAATGAACTTGTTTGTAGTAAACATATCAGGTCAAACAACCCTAAAGATGCTTGAGAATCATCTCAGATATTGGGAATAAATTTTCGCTAAGATACGATCCACTGTTACCAAGGAAGGTTCTGTGGATCTACATGGCTAGGATAAGACCAACAATATACTATGCATCGGTTCGGATCTAGTGGGGCAAGCTTTCACGAAAAATGACACTGCTGCCTTTACCAGGAGGTCTTTGCCAAGCACACTTGCTTTAGTCTTCCATCTGGCGATATTCGCAATCCATATGGCAATGAGCTCTATAAGGCATTCTGATTTCTTCCAGGCTTTATAGATCAATGAGTTTTGTTTGGCTCCCACGTCATTATGGGATCAATAAATATGTGATCGCCGATGAAGAGAAAACATATACTTAGGAGCTGGATATATGCTGGGACTTCACACATCTCAAAAGCTTCCATTGACATCATTCTTTAGGTTGCCGGTAGACCAAAATAATGAATAAATCTCTACGAGACTGTGTACCGACAGCACCGCGGAAGAATTGAATTTTCAGCCTACGATCTCATAAAGTTGGAGAAAATCAGAGACTATGTGCTGAGTGTTGGTATTCCAGGCACTTTCTTGGTAGAGCCTCTACTCCCATCTCTATTAGAGACTGAAACATTCCGGTTAAATGTACAAAAAGTACAATGAACTAGTGCTGGTCTGAGTGGCCGAAATATCAAATCATGGTTTGACGTGAGGACTCAAGAGGTGCAATCTTTCAAAAGTCCGTCCAATTCCTCACATACGCTGACGATATTGACATGGTTAGAAGAAAGCAGCATGATGTCAGTGGCGCCTTTGCAAGTATTGAATTGGAAGCGGTGAAAATGGGTTTAGCGGTCAATGAGTGCAAAACTAAGTATATGCTATGAAGCAAAAAGGACACTGAACACCGACGTCTGGAACAAAGATCAAACGAAGAATAACTCTTGCCAATCGCTGCTTCTTTGGGCTAAGAAGGCAATTGACTAATAAAGCCCCCTCTCGAATGACAAAAGTTACCCTATATAAGACCTTAACAATCCCAGTCCTGCTTCATGGCGAAGAGGCACGGACTGGTGTAATGTCATATGACGTGTAATCAGCTAAATTGTTTTTGAACCACATGTCTTCGAAGTCTGAAGGGTTTATTTGACGTTAAGTAAATTACTTGATACTGTTCGCCACTGCCTATTTCTGCATTCTCGGCATCGTCCTCGAATATATTTCGTCCAGTGATTCCTCAAACAAAATTCCTAGATGAATTCCTAGATAGTTCAGAAACATGGTCATATCTTCGAATGTTATTACTGTGGATTGGTAGTTCAGTTTACAATAAACATTCTCAGAGTACGTTATGAGGGGTATTACAAGCGCTCTAATAAGTCTTCTTGTAGTTTCTATCGGAGTAAAATTTCGAAGACATCCGTAGATACGACCTATTATTACGTTCACATGGTTGTAGGCAATCAAGTGGCGATTTATGGTAAAACCAAGATTAGATACATATTCAACTCTCTTAGACTCTTAGTTTATTATAACAAAGCCAAAAATCAGGAATTCTGATTATATCGACGATTTTGTAACATATTGCGATCCTTTGAGTTTTCGCAGGGTTGACGACTAAGCCGTTCTTCAATGAGCAGTAATGGATATTGGCTAAATCTTTATTGAACACGTAGGACAACTAGTCAATTTCGTGCAAAGGTCGCGATAAATAGACTTGGACATCATCAGCAAGTCATTTATGAACATACAAATCAGATGAGGTCCTAAGATAGATCCCTGAGGAACACCTTGTTTGAAAGGCTGCATCTTTTGCATTTTTCCTGACAAGAAACTTTTTAACAGCTGTGTGCTCCACTCACTAAAACCAAAAAGATGTTGTAACTTCCAGCAGAGAATGGTTTTCTTTGTCGAAAGCGTTTGAGAAATCCGACAAGCAAAGAGTTGGATTTGGGTCCTCATCAAAATCCTATCCAATGTCGTCAAAAATATGTACAACTGCTGAGGCTTGGCAGCTCTTAAGCCTGATCGAAAAGGGCTAAATAAGGAATTGGCTGAAAAGTGGTCTTGTATTTGCTCGGAAATAAGCCTCTCAACAAGCATGGCAATATGCTTATTGGTCTTAAGTTCTTTTTCTGTTAGTGATGTTGACTGTTTTAGTGGGCACATATTCGTGAGACATAAGTTAGAGACAACATTTTGGAAGTGATTCAATCTTCCATCCGAGTCAGGACTTAGTCTACAAATCTTCTAGTGTAGAGCAACAATTGAGAAGAATGTTGGAATAGGTAGTCAGGCCAACTGAACATCAACAGTACAAAAAAGTAAATTTACGAGATCGGAAATATATTCAAGGGAAAGCTGGCCAGTGAGGCGAGTAAACCCTTAATCGAGGTAGACCAAAAAAAAAAAAAAAAAACACCTTCAAAGAGCGGCTCAGTCAAACATGTGATTTAATCAAATTCTAAACTGCGATCAATCAATCCTTCAAAATGGGCAACCAAAGAATAGCCTGGCTATCTGAACTGGTGATCATTGATTTACTCAACTATTTGATAGCTGAATTCTTCTCTTCAACCTTCTTTCTCTATATATAAGAATATTGTAAATGTAAGAACTGCAACCTTCTTCTTGGCAGTAAAATATCAAGCAAAAGCAACAAACTATCATAGATGGACATATGAAGATCATCAAAGACATCGCTGCTTGGTTCAGCGTAATCAAATGCTATTTTGTGGTCTTTAAGTCAGACAATCTAAGGTTTTATCCATGAGCACCCATGGGGTAGCCCAAAATAACTTCTTCAAAGAATTTTCTATCGTATGCCCATGAAAAAAGGAAAAACGTATGAACTAGCGAGAATCTGCGAATGAGGGTCTCAACAACGAGCATAATTAACTCTTAGTCTGTGAGGGGTTACAAGCTATAACTGTAGGGTTTGCATCCCTGAAGTGAATTACAGGCATCTGAGTATCCAGCCCATTGTACATGGGGTAGTTGCAACGATCAGGTCCTCCAGGATAGAGGCGGTGCATCTGGCTGGCTTCTTTACCACTAACAACTAAAGCATCATATAAAGATGACCTTACTGTTGACAGCAAACAATAAATTTTCGGATCTGCGCGTAAAGATTACTCATTTTTAAGATCTGATCGGGAGATTGTATATCTGAAGATTGTAATCTGAGAGGTATAAGTCTCCTTAACATTGCGTACGAGTATATGATTTTGCTTGCCATAATGTTTGAACGTCTTAAACCTTTCGTCAGCAAACTGATTGGGCTCTGATCAGTGAGGTTTCAGACTAGGTAAGGCCAAAATCGCCTAGCTCTTTAAACTTTGGAGGCCACATGATATATCATTTGTAGAAACGAGATACTAGTATAGAGTCATATCTATAGGTAGTTTTGGTATCCCTACCAAATTCGTCCATTTTTGCAGAATGACAGTGGGCAACGTTCGTTGATATCTCAAGGTGTAACGACTTTCATATTGAAAAGGTATTAGGCAAAGTGGAATAACTCAGCGGGGTGTCATCGGTGCTTTCGCTTGTATTGAATTATCCAACCAAACTTACCAAACATAAAAGAATTAGACTGAGGGACTCTTTCTATTAAACGCAGGCTTGCTCCTGTTGGGTTCCTAGTCAAACTTTTATGGCGTTGGAGTATGGACTGTATCGAAAACGGGTGACGATATGGTTGATAGTTTCTTCTTCTTCCTCTTATCCTTTTATTAACCCTTTCTTCGTTATACAAACTTTTGCGTAACGAGTTTTCCATTTTAACTGCATCGCTGCTGCTCCGCTTATGGGTTTGGCTAATGTCGCAGACCACAGAACGTATCTGCATACTGCCCGGTCCTGGATCGCTTCAGTGGTTAACCCCAGGTGTTGTTGCGCAATTGCCATCTGAGAAATCCAGGAATTCCTTTTCCAACCTATTTTTCTTACAGTTGGAGTGACCGTAGTTGATAGTGCCTTTTTAATCGGATTTTCCGCAGATCGTCTTTGAACGTGGCAATACCAGCTTATTCTTCCTCTTATACGCGTAGATCTAATGCAATCGCGTTTAGTGACTTCGTACATTGTCCAGCACTGTGAACCGTACATAAGAGCAGGTCTTACAACCGTGGTGTAGAGTTTCCCCTTTAATTTAAGTGGAAATTTTCGGTCGCAAAAGATTCCCGAATTTTCCCGCCATTTCATCCATCCCACACTCACTCTGTGGTTTACGTCGTCGTCACATTTCGCTTCCATGTTAACGATTGATCCTAAGTACTTAAAGATAGTGCTTCTCGGAAGAACTATTTCGTCTAACATTATATCCGGTACAGGTCGCAATGGATGCGCAAATGGGCACGTCAAATGCTCCGTCTTTGAACGACTTATTTTAAACCCGTTTCTCTCTAGCGCATTTCTCCATGAATCTAAGGCGTTCTGTAAATCTTCGACGTTATCGCTAAGTATAACTGCGAAGAGAATTGGCGTTATATTTGCTTCGCACATGCAGTCTTTTAAAAAATAGTCTAATACTACGTTAAAGAGGAAAGGGCTAAGTACGCTTCCTTGATGCACTCCGACATTAACTGGAAATTCTCTCGTTAGTCCGGCAGAGCTCTTAACCGCAGTTTTCACGTTTCCGTACATGTCTTGTATTATTCTAACATACGCTTCCGGTACCTTTTGAGACCTCAGCGCGGCCCATATGAGATCCCTAGGCACTCGATCGAATGCTTTCTCAAGGTCGATAAATACCATGTGTAAATCCTTAGACGAATCTCGGTGCTTTTCCATTATTATTCGTAGGCTTTGGATAGCGTCCACCATCGATCTTCCTTCAAAAAATCCACATCGAAGCGATGCCTCTGTGCAGCGAGCTTAAAAATATTTGGCACTTTAGTATTGTACGACGTTTGAACTTTTTGTATAGCTTGTCTTCTATCCGCCGATCGTGAGGATATTTGTTCCAACTCCTAGTACTGGTTTTCCGCTTCTGCCGCTCGAGTTCGAGCCAGGACTTTATTTGCGACGTTTTTAAGACGCTCGTATTAAAAAGCCAATCGAGCTTTTACGATATCGTCGCTCCTATCGCATTTTGTCCACGCTTGGGATGCAAACTTCTTGTTGGCCACAGCTCGTTTGGTTTCGTCATTTCACCACCATGTTTCTTTGTCGACGTGATGGTATCCCGATATAGTCCCCAGAAGGGACTTTGTGAGTGTTATGCATTCCTTCGGCATGCTGTTCCATATTTCTTGCGGGCTAAGTGACTCTGCGATACCGTTTATATTTCGAAGTGCTTCTTTAGCCAGTGCGATAAATCTTGCGCTTCGTTCCTTCGATAGATTATACCACCGGATTTTTGGCTTTACAAACGATATCCGTGTTTTCGGTGGCTCCGCTGTGAAAAATTCTGTAAGATATCAGGTTCTGTTTGCGTTTACGGGCTTCAGAGGAGAAGATTTATCAACGAACTATACGAGATACACGGCGATATCGTTCAAGTTAGAAAACTGTCTAACAATCGCATGAGATGCATAAGATATTTTGAGCGAATGACATAGATGCTTGTGCCGACAGAGCCTCGTATCTAATCTGGAGTGACAACGCAGGAAAGAAAAATCTCGGTTTAGGTGGCAAACCCAAGTAAAAAGGGACCTCAACTGACTTTCAGCGCGCAACTGGAGGAAGTTAGTTAAGGGACGAGTTAACTGAAAAGGCTTGTACTTGAGGGCGAGGTTGAGCCCGAACTAGATCGCCACCAAAGTCGGTTACAAACCACATACATATGCAAATGCAAAAGAACCTTAAACAACTAAGTGTCTGCAACTGAATCAGTTGATTGAACGGGTACATGAGATTACTTTAGTGAACTCTGTCGTAAGTGTTAGGTACTCCTCGGCAATTTCGAGAATTCCATTAATTATTCCAATCGCTCCAAGGCTCCTAATAAGACTAACTTTAATGCAAATGCAGCTCTACTTCCCGAATAGTAAATTCCATTCATATTTCTAATCAAGAATTCGCTGTTAATTAATCTTTTCTCATCCCCAATCTTTATCAATTTTTAAATATCCTTCACAGTAAATCAAAGAATTCATAGTGACTTCCCAAAACCAGAACCAGCACCGGAACCCAGTGTCTTGCTATCTTGAAAAGAGCAAAGTTTAACCCAATTCCAATTATGATTGTATAAGTACATATATCCAATCCGCAACGAACCGAAAGTATCTACGAATGGATACGAGTACGAGTACACCCGTATATCGATTACAATCTAATTCCAATTTTAATTTCCAATTGTAACTTGCCTTCGAATATAGAAATACTCAGGCATCTAACGATTGTTGGAAATATTTGAGAGACACCAACCGACATATAGTACCTCCTACTGACCGGTATTCACGTGACATTTTCAAAAGAAGCAAAACTAAAAAGTTCTGAACAAAAAAAAAGAAACTATATCTCAACCTTAACATGGGGGGGACAGAAAGGTCGCTCGGTTGTTTGCTTGCTTGCATTACACCACATTCGAGTATGAACTCATACTCGTATCCGTTCGGTCGTCGATTACGTATCACCTTGACACAAATACGGCAACTCGTGCTTATACCTACTTCAAACCAAATGTACGGCCACAAACCCAAAAACCATTTGCATAGGTACGAATTTTTATTTTTTTTCGCTTTTTTTTCAATAAAGGAAGACCAACGGTCGTGTGATCTGACTGCCTGACGGTCTAATAACCCGTTTGCCATCGGCATCCTCAACCCAATTCGTATTCGTAATCAATTATCCCCGCAAAATATCCTTCAATGTCAAATAAACTGACCCCGTTGATTGGGCAATTTTTACTCTCCATCGTATCTCTTTACAGTTCTCCCCAATCTTCAGCCCACCGTCTGGCCAGCATCTGTCTACTCTGACTGAACAAAAAAAAGATACAAAGTGCACAGAGCCAGATACTTGTACAAAACGTTTTTTATCGCAATAAACTGGAAGATGGATGTCGTTTAGTCGTTTTAGTCGTTTAGCCATTGCCTTAACCTTCGCCAAGTTTACGTTGGCGGGCTCCAATTTCAGCAGAGAGGCGATAAAAACGAAAATATCTCATCTTGTACTTGAGCACTCTTATGCAATAGACATGTACTATACATGTGCACACTGCACAGCAAGCTGCCATGTGGAAAACCAGTTTACGGAATTTTTTTTTTATCTTCGTTCCAGGGATGTTGTCGACCAAATTGAATGACAATGCAAGTCAAAGGACAGATTTGAAGTTGAGCGCAACCACTAGAAGTCAAACCCGGAAACGGATATCTATTGCAGTTGACATCTGTTGTCTGTCATCTGTCATTTGTCATTTGTCATTTGTCATTTGTCATTTGTCATCTTTTATCTGTCAAACATGAAAAGTCGTTACACTTTAATTTTAAGGTGAAATAGTGTTTTTTTTTTTTATTATTTTCTATTTTTTTAAATGAAATAAACAAAATGGCGATTTGAAAATAAGAATCGCTAACTACGAGTACGAGTAAGAATACATCTCTGAGGTGAGGATCTCTAATGATGAACAACAACAGCTGGATGATGGACTGGAACGATAGTCTTGACAACTGGAACAGGGTGTACAGCAACGACTGGCTTGACAACTGGAACAACAGTCCTGACCACTGGTGCCGGATGAACCACAGCCCTAGTATAGGTAGATAGGGGCACTGTGACTACTTGTCAATTTGGGTGATAGATAGGTTACTTACGTATGGCTATGGCTGACAGTTGCTACTGGGACTATTGGGGCAGCATGGTGCACAACTGGAGCAACCACTACACCTGGAGCAGCATAGGCGATGGCGATGATTGCGAAAAGAGCCAACTAAAACGAATCAGGATTGCTTTACATTTGTACGGCGGTCCTTATTCCTTATTCAGAACATCTGGTAACTTACCAACTTGAACATCTTGGTAGGAGATTTGGTTTTGAGGTTTTTGAAGTTGAATTTAATAATTATAATCGACTAAGCGACGATGTGTTACTGTATGATGATGGAGTAATGAGGGCGCCTTTTATATACAATCTCGAGAGTTGTTCTCGCATGACCGTGTCATACTCTCCTACAGAGCAGCACCTAGGCATCTCAGATCTGTCACAAGTGTAACCTCAAGGAGATTAACGTTGAGTGAATGCATTAAGTTTAAGATACTTGCACTCGCACTCATATTGGCACTCGTGTTCACACATTGTTTATGCTTAATGGTGACCAGCCTATGCTGGTTTTTGATGAACGAGTTCGTACTCATATTCATAGTAGCTACTCGTAAGTCGGACTCGTCATGAGTTATAGTTTTCGATTTTTCTACCCTTGATTGGATTTTTGCAATTTTTACTTTTTATTTGTTTGTTCGGTTTGCAACGTTTTTGTCAAGTATTTTTCCATCGATTGGCATTTTTCCATTCAGATGGGGAAGGGGCAGATACACAGATAATTTAATAATGAAAACTAGAACACTTCTTGCTATACTTGGAGAGTTGACACAAATTCTAATTAAAA
Source organism: Volucella inflata (assembly GCA_928272305.1). Lineage (NCBI taxonomy): Eukaryota > Metazoa > Arthropoda > Insecta > Diptera > Syrphidae > Volucella > Volucella inflata. Next base: position 228,036,566 of record OV743716.1, on the reverse strand, counting down.
ATTTACATTGCCTAATCGTGCATATAATCGAGAGTTTAATCGATTTAATACACGAGTGCCAAAGTTAACATGTGATCAACGATAAACGAGTTGATGGGATGTTGTTGTTTTTTTCTTTCGGAGATAGACGGAAAACTCATTAAGTCATGCAACACTCTTGGGGAAGGAAATAACCTAATTGAGTAGGAGAACGAAGGATGTTGATGTGCATGTTACTCCAGCTTTAGATGGATATTTTTGTTTTGCTTCCGTTCTTGGTAAATTTCCTGAAGGTGAACAAGAAGGTAAACATATCTTAAGTTGACCTCAATTCAGTTGTCTGGGGAGTTTTCTCTGATTCCTTCGAAAAGGCCATCATTTGCAGGGAAATGAATTTTGCGTGGGGAGTACATACTCGTACATCGGGATACTGGATTCTGATAGGGAAATTTCAAAAACCTTGGCTGGAACTCGGATTTTTTTAACGTTTCCCCTTCGGGTAGGGGAAATAGAAAATACCCGAGGTAGGCATGCCTGTCGTAAAAGGCGACTAAAATGCACCCTCTGTATGCCGAGTGCGTGGGCATACAAAAAATACACCAGGTGCCAGTCCAGTTTCACTGGCAAATCCACCCTCTTCGGAGGTAGGCTCTACGGATTCTGGGGAGAGCCATTTATTGCTATCAAATCCCTTTGCAAAAATATCAAAGGTACTCCGATCTCCACCATCTAGACCGCATTTTTCCGGAAAGCGAAGTCCGCCGGTTAATTAGGACTCAGTGAAAAGTAAATGCTTCGAACAGGAGAACATTGAACTCCGAGCTAGACTCGATGAAATGCAACGACTCTTTAAAAATGAAGTAGATTCTCTTCGAAAAGAAAACGAGATTTTAAAAAAACTCTCGTTTACAAGTCAACGCCGAACCGTTCATTGGAATACCTGACGGACGAAAAAGAGCTTGCTCGCGAAACGAATCCGGTACTCGTGAAAAGGCTTAGCAAAAAACGTAAGGCAGGCAGAGATGAAAATAAGCCCACGGTACCAACCAAGGCAAAACCCCAAACGAAATCTACGACTACGGAAAGTAAATGAACCTTCTCCAAAGAACACTAAAAGGAAAGTTCAATATAATTTCACTCCGTAATAACGTGGGGAAAATTAATGTTGATGACTCCTATTCTAAACGCGCATTGACGCTGCAACTTAACACCGATAAAATTGAATGGTATACTTATGAAAATAAGTTTGAAAAACCGTTACGAGACTTTGCTAGGGGACTTCACCCGTCGTGCAAAAAAGAAGACGTGCATGCACAAGCTTTTAAGATTACTGACGCCGTGAACATAATCTAGAAGGTAAAGCAACAAAGGATAGCGATAAAGATACCGTAGTCAAGCGCGGACTTTCTATTTTCATGCTTGCGTTCGATCGAAACGAGAAAGTCGATGATATTTATAAAATTAAATCTATCTTTAATATCAGAGTCAAAATGGAGCCCATGCGTAAGGACAAACAAACTATAATCCAATGCAAACGTTGTCAAGGTTTTAACCACACGCGGGCGATGCATAAAATGTGCAGGCAAACACTTCTCGGAACAAAGTGAAGTTGCGAAATAGCCAAGGAAATACAAACGAGGCAAAAAAGTTCCGCAAAATTCATTCATCCGGACCTAAGGGTGCAACATCTTAACATCTTAACCGATGAGCCCGATACAGCTAAGAGAGTCACAATGGGATTGAATACTCTGATTTCAAGGAAATTCAAGCCGGTGTTCCATAAGGAAGCGTTCTGAGGCCATACCTATTCTTACTGTACACTATAGACATACCTCTAGATGAAGAGACTATGGTAGCCACGTTCGCGGATGACACGGCGATCCTCGCACCAGGACAAACAGTTTAATCCTCAACTGCAAAACTTCAGCGAGCTCTGAACAAAATATTTGAATTGGACGAAGAGCTGGCGAATCGTGCTAAACGAGAAGTCAACACACGTCAATTTCACGTACAGAAAGATAAACAACTTACCTTTATGCAAACGAGGCAAAATATTTGGGAATGACCCCTAGATGCAAAAGTGAAGTGGAAATCACACGTAAAAAAGAAACGTGAAGACTTATGGTATACAACTATGGGGTTGTACCAAACCAAACAGATATTCCACCGCGATCTGGGAATTGCAACCGTGAAAGACGAAGTAACAAACTTTGCTCGTAAACTTTGCACTCGTCTTGTGCATCATGCGGTCTGGGAGTTGTTTTTGACGGAAGACCAAAAAGGTCAAACGGCCTCTAGAAGAAGCATACTCTAAAAGACAACCGTCTAAGGCTAGTTTCGTGGATCAAACCTACAGTGCAAAAAAAAATCGAAGGTATTGTTGAAGACACGAGTTATGGCAGAGAAAAGAGACCGATAGGTGAATGCATTATAATACTCACTGAAACCGATCAAGCTTTCGGAACTGAATCTGCACCCTTTTCTTCCATTCCAAATAGAACCAAAAAGAAGCAAGTTTCTGGCACCACATAACTTCGAAGAAAACCACGAGTTGCCAAAGAGAATGAAGCCGACTACATACAAGTAAGCCCTTATCTTAGGTTGAAGGCTTGCATGCATCAGAGTCTAAGAATGGCTGGTTCCTCCTTCGGCGAAATAACACTTTTAAGGCCTTCGGGCCCCTGAAACTAACACACGCCACTTTCTGGACTCCAAGGGATCTTTATACCCAGAAGCCAGTCTAGTTTCACAATGAAAGTAAGAATCAAAAAGCAAGGATTACTCTTCTCTCGTTTTGGGCTTGGACAAAGTTTCTTGTAGAGACCGTCACATCAGAGTATGATTGCAAACAAATGACTTACATCTCTGTTAGTCCATAACCATATGGACTAAGGAAACTGCTAGAAAAGCAACCCGTGCTCTTATGATATGTAAGAGTCTAGCGGGGAAATCGTGAGACTGTACCCCTAACATTCTGCGATGGATATACATAGCGATTGCGAGACCAATGATCACATATGGTATAGTAGCATGGGCAAAACGAACCAGAGAGAATCTCTCCACAAGGTGCAAAGACTGGCGTGCTTATGCATCACCGGCGCAATGCGTACATGCCCAACTGCTGCAATGGAGGTGCTATTGGAATTAACTCCCCTGTCTCAGAGGCGGCGAATAAAACCAATCTTAGAATAGCAAAAGAAGGAACTGGAAAGGGGAAATACATTAGCTCGAATGAATATGATGCAATACTCGGAAAACTTCCACTGGCTACTCCAAGAGATGACAACATTAAGAAATACAACTTTGAAAAGAATTTCTTAACGAAGTTCAGCAACAAGAAAAAATGGAGCGGTGAATCCACAATCTATGGACTGAGCAACCACACGATAAAGTAGAATAAACACGGCTCGAGAACTGACGAAGGAACTGGTACAGGAGTGGATTGGAATGGACTGGACTCCTTTGTCATTAAATCAAAACTTGTATGGGAATGCCTACAAAGTCGCCACAAATTGGGCAAGAAAAATAGATTATCTGTCTGCTGGATACCAGGCCATGTGGGTATTATTGGTAACGAGGCGGCGGACTCTCAAGCGAGAAAATGGGCAGCAGAACCCTTCATATGACCTAAACCATTCTGCGGGATAGGGGAACACACCCTACGCGAAGAATTCAGGTAACCGGAAAAGGGCTAGAACCTTCCGGGGTCTCCAAGGTCTGATGCAAGCCAAAAAACTCTTAAAAGATTACAATCTCAAAAGATTTAAAGCAAGTATCAGTCTTAAGAAAAATAACTTACGAATCCTAACTGGTTTCCTAACGAGGCATTGCAAACTCAGGGAACACCTAAGGAAGATAGGGATATCAGGTGAAGGTTTCTGCAGATTCTGCAATGATTCCACAGAAACTCCAAAACACATACTGGAATCCTGCAAGGCACTGACCCAGAAAAGGTTTGAATATTTGGGAAAACAATAATTTCAAGAAAAGGATTTACCAAGCACGGATCCACTGGTCATTCTCAGTAGGTTTTCATTGCCAAGGCCAAAGCCAGAGCATAAACACTCCAACATAATTCCTGTGCTGTGAATTAAGCTGTGGGGGGCTCTGGAAGAGGGAGCAAACCTCTCCAAGGCATAAGTAGGGGGCACAGTAGCCCACAAGGTCGCAGTGTACTACACCCTATATATTATTATTATTATTATTATTATTATTATTAACATCTCTGTACTTATCTAAAATATTTGTTCAAATCAACCTTCAACATTCCATGCCTGCGACTGTATCCCTTATGTAGAATGCTTTCCATGTTAAAAACAAAATAACTCACCTGTGGTTTCGCATGTTTAGGGGGATTCACACCCCTATAAGACCAGCGATCGAAACGGCCGAGAACTTGTCTTTTTGTGCGGAATTCACTCTCATCATCACCTGCTAGATCAGATTATCAACCATTTTAACGGTCGGTAAGTTCATAATGGTCTGTCTTAAAAAAACTAAACAGAACCTGAAGGGTGCTTTTATTTAAAGTTTTTAAATGTGGTGTCCAGTCAGGAAAACTGCTATAAAATTTATAGTAATGTGGCCTAATTGTATACTGAGACAAACAAAGAAACTCCCTGTTTCATGTTTGTGACTCACTTCCCAGATCAGAATTGGCTCTATCAAGCAAGTAGTTGCCTTCTTTGATGACCTTTAGTTGGTATAGATTACGAGCCATATAGATGTGTCTTGTGTTTTTGATGAGCACCTGTCGAGGAGACTTAAGTTCACGGAATGCCTTTACATCCATGGGAGCAAGGACACGCCTTGCTTTCGCAACCTACATTAGATTATACCAATGCAGAACTGTGTTGAGGGCAAGGTTCCACCCGTGGTATGAGCCGAGGCCTACCTCAAACATCTTACTGATCTTAGGGTCTCAGCAGCTAGCAATTATAGCCACTCCACTCCGGGTATGAGCCCTCGCATGGTCACCCTCCCTGCGTTTTAGATTTAAACAACAGCCACCGAGACGGTCGCAAAAGGAGGCCTGCCACAATAAATTAGGCCCGGACGGAAGTCTCCTTATAAAACAACGTCATTGATGGAAGAAGCCTTGATAATTGGATATGGCCCTCGAGCCATATGGAATGGGAACTTTGGTTCTAACCGAAATTCAGGCGAAGGGTTAGAATAGTCTGTACACCGAATATCAGGAAAAAATGGACTACCCGCTCGCCAAAGGCTCTACACCTGTTAGTCTGACTTCGTTCATATTGAAGAGTGTTGAAAGAATGATCTGGCTTCAAGATGAAACACGCCAACTAACACAAAATATCCTGTGAGACGCTCTTCACCAGTTGGATAGTTTCATCAATATTAAGGGTGCCTCCGAGAATGCAACTTGTAAAGGCATGATAGCACGGTGAATAAGATCCATTAATTTGTGGATCACGGCAGCAGGATCATAAATGGAATACTGAATGCGGCTAATATGTTATGGTCGAAATAAAAACGTGTTGCTCTCTTGGAGGCATTCTAATGTAGCGATATTGTCTGTTGGACAACGCCTAGCGACAGGTTGCTATTCAATACAAGTAGTTTTATACTTGGTCGACGACTGATTTCCTGGAAATGCTCCAAAGAGTGAGGTTGTTCCATCAACGAGAAGCAGCGAGTTGTCCTGTCTAACTCATCTAATGAGTAAATGCATCACTATCGGTGTTTCCAACGAAACTACATACAAATGTATATAGCTGCCAAACAGGATACAAAACTTCTCTGACTAAAGTTGCCATGACGAAAACCTCCAAGCAACTTTCAGCCTTCTGGCAGTCTAAGGACCATGATAAGGGCAATTATGCGTCAGTTGGTTGGTGAAACAAATTTTCTTGAAAATATGTCATGTCGACCATTATTTTATTAAAGGTTTTCCCTAGAATAAGTGGCTCTGCTCCTAACGCCACTTTCCTTGATATTTATGTAAAGGGCTGCACTCTCGAAACTGTCTTTCATTACAAAGTGGTCTTTGAAACCATACACACACAACATGACGTTGGTCATGACTACCATGAAGGTAGTTAGATCACATGGCTAGCTCCAAAAGCAAAATAGAGTGTGGCGCTGCTGTAATTCTGGAGTCGCTCAACTCCTCATTACGAGATTCAACTTCACTTCACGAAAATCGCTTCACAATTTTTAAGCGGAGGTGTAGGCAATTCTGGTGCTAATGAACTGTATTGTTGTAATCGGTGATGGGGGGAAAGACTGTACCGACAGTCAGTGCATCTTCACTGCCTTGCTGGAACCTTTCATCATTTTCAAATTAGTTACAAAAATGCAAGACTTCTCATCACTCAGTCTTGCTTGCAATCCGGGTCACTCAAAGGAAGGTTAGGTTATGTTTAAACAGGGGTATATCCCATAAACACTAGACACGAAAACGGGCCCATCGCGATCTCTGTGGATCTATTCGTATTTGTCTTCAAAGGGCAAAAGCCTGTACAATCTCCCAGGTAAAATACCCAATTTCTTTGCAAAAGTCAAGAAGGTGCCAATTCGTGCCATCTGTTTCCTCTAGATTTTCAAAAAAGAATTTTTCTAAGAATTTCCTTCGACTACGCGATATTATCTCAGAGGTTACTTATACAAGATCCGAGCCTGCGCTACCAGTTAGGACTTTTTTTGATAGTTTGGTTTGACGTGAGCACAACCTAAAATGCCATAACTTCTCAAGATGCCTGCAGATTTAACATATGCTTTCGTGCTTTTCTTCAATATCCTGTAACGTTTGCTGTGAGAATAAGGCTTTTGTAATTGATGTGATTGATGGTGGTACTGTAGGAACTTTATCACAGAAGCGTTAACATGTCTTTCTACTTAAGACTAAGCAATTCTATTTAAACGAATATACAAGGAGTTCGATGCACTAGATCTTCACCTGAGGGCTTTGGCACGAATGTTTTCATGGAAAATTAACAAACAACGCGGTGAAATTACAAGATATACACTACTTTGAACGGCTCGAATACCACTTGATTTCCACAAAGATAATCCTAACTTTTGCCACTATATTCACTATAGCACTCATATACTAAATCTCGATGAGCAGAGCCTTAGAGCCAGGTTGATGACATCGAAAGATTTTGTTAAAAGACAATGTGAGTAGCTTAGAGTTACTAAGTGAGATTTAGATGCATGATGAGGAAAACCTAATCTGTTACCGGAATGTGCAGGCGAAACCTATTGACTCCTCTTGTAGCCTTCTACATACATTCCGAGGCAACCAACCATGTTTGAGGCAACTTCCACATCGACGTCATCGCCAAATCCGATTCGTGCGCTTCATAATGGGCATCCTCAGTTCAAACTGTACCACCTTCAGCAAAGACGCTGTAAGGAGTCTTACCCCCATCCAGGACACTGAGTGAGATAAACAATAAGGACTCCCATAATTAATTCCATCACAGGTCATTCTACTAAACTAAAGGCACTAAACTTTGTTCATTTTATCGCGCCGACCACTCATCAACATTGCTGACCCAGATTCATTAATTTCCACGAATAGTTTGTATAATCCACTCGATGAAGCTCAATCAGCGTAGCGCTTATGGTATGGCATCCACCATATTTCAATAATTTATTCAAGAAATCTTCAGAATCCCATCGAATTGCGTCAATAAAATCTATTGACGTCTCGCACAGATACAAATCATGTCTACAGAATATGTCAATCAGTTCTATCTCAGACATTCAGTCCACCATCAACACCACCAACACCACCAACACCACCCACACCACAAAGATGCTGCTTAATACTTGAAAAAATAAAATGCCTCCTTATGGAGAGGACATTAAAATAAGTAGCAGATAATGTTAGACATTCAGCGTTTACGAGTCGTAAAGCACCCACGACGCATTTACGATTTTTGTTGCCTGAAAATTGATTCCATACGACAGGCATTGGCTGTTTTTCATTTTTTACGTGCCTCCTCTAGGAATCACGCGTCCGCCAAAATAGGTCACTGCTCCACAGGACGAGTGCGCGCGTCTTTATTTATATTTATATTTTTTTTTTGGCGACATTTTACATTTTACGATCTGAGATTCATCTCGACTTGACTTTACCCCGAAGTGATAGTCGTCGTATTTGAACAGAGTTCATTTATAAGACACCTTCCCGCCTAACACAACTATCATCACCACCTTGCCATCGAAAATATAGGTAGTCACCGTCTAGAGGAATTTTATAGTCCTGCCAGCCTGTCAGATGAAACTGCCAGTGCCTACCACCCTTAAATGGATTGGATTTCGAAATCGTTCACCCATTTATAGACATCCATCCGTCACAGCTTGGCTATTTTTGGGGTTAGCATGGCGAAACCTTTACACGCCTTATCTCGCCACATTTATATAATATGTCCATGGACCATATCTCAAGAGAGGAGTACTTTGATGCCCCGCGGGACATTTGCTCGTTCATCAATTTGTAACCAAATATGGTTCGATGAGGGGTATTTGGGAGTGTGAATCAAAGAGTCCAAGAGTCAGGATGCCATGTCAACAAATAGTCCTTGACGACAGGCGGCGCAGTTTGCCAGCAGATAGAGGGCCATAGATGCCCGGAAAAAAAATATTTATTTGTGCGATTTACTTTTTGTCCTGATTTATTGCAGCCTCATTAGTCATCGGGGGCTTTGATGTGTGTGCGCGCTCCGGATAGTGGAGGCTGGTGTAATGTACCACTTTTGATTAAGTGCTATTGGTCCTGTGAAATTTATTTGATTCCTCCCATTAGGACAAGCGATATTAACCAATTTGTTGAGCAGTTTTATGGGGAAGCATATTTCAGAGTTAAGCAAAACGGAAAAGGTCATCGTGTCGAAATTATCAGAGAGGCAGCTTTGATAAACTTCAAGACCAGGGTCATACATTAAATGTCATCCACCAGAAGGGGGTTCATGTGAATACACTTTGCCTAAATAGGTAGCACTTCCTCCTGAAAACGAAAAAGGGTATCTGCCTGTTCATAAATTTCAATTGCAAATTACTTGGCGCGGTTGATAACCCAAGAGGCAAACAGGAATTCCAAGGAGAAACACCTTTAACTGGAGCTCTGGGTTTAGCTTTAGTGTGCCAAGTATCTTAGGGAATGAATATGAATTAATGACAGAGATAGGATGAACTATGAAAGCCTCAAACTACGAGTACCGCTCGTATCCGCGTTCGTACTTTTGGAGGAATATGAATATTACGGTTGCTGGGCTAGTAGAAATCGTTGGTGTAGACGGTCGCTGTTGGTGGTTATGTTGGCGGTGGCAATGGTAATGATGGTCCTTGCTTTGGTGCACCATCCAAGGCTGCAATTTAAATTATTTGCAAAGATGAAGGGCGCACTGGGTTATAGAAGGCCGCTGAAGGGGTGTATGGTTTTTGCTACACCATTGCTTATGTAATTTGCCGAATTAATTTACTGAAAGCATCATCAGCATCAGCCATCGTCCATCAGCCGTCAGGACGGCAGCCAACGAATTTTCTTGTTTTTCACACAGCAGACCAAGTGATGCTGGCGGTGTGTTGGAGAATTATTTGAAAGAGCTGCTGCACTCAAAGGACTTTTGTGAAAATTAAATTTCGCAAGAGTCTCACTTTTCGGTGGTGCTGTTGGTTTTATTATTATTGTTTTCTTTTTCTTAATCTCCTTCTACAAAGAGCATACTTTTAATAACTGGAATTCGAATTCGAGCATCGACGTTTATGTGCAAATTATGCGGGAATTCGATAGTAAAACTGTGGCACAAGGCAATGGAAACTGGGGAGTGGCAAACGGTTGGGAATTGTTGAAAATTTTGGATTGTATGTTGCACTTTTTCACAGCCAAGTTTGTAGCTTTTTGTCTTAAAGTGAAATGTGCCCGAAAGAGACATCCTTGTACTAAGACCACTGGGGACTTTCATCGCTTAAGCAAAGTCCGTCTAAGACAGTCAATAGTGGGAAGCTATATCTGTCTTCGACCAAATTGAGGGAATGCCCCATTGCATAGCCCAACATTTGTCTTAGAATATGAAGGATTTATTTATTTTCTATCGACAAGACGAAGCCAACAGACAGAACGCATTCATCCACGCACTAACACAGTTGGTTTTTCTGAAGCATGCTGCGTCATTTGTGCAATGCCGTTGGTTATTTCTTCTTACAGGACCTGATGCATGCTTTTGGTGGCAGATGCTTAAACTGAACCGCCTTGTCTAGGAGATAACAAATTACATTTGCTTTTCCTTTGCGAAAATACTCAATTGTTAGTGTCTGAGGGTGATTGTTAGTCACCATCGAGATGTTTTGCTATGATTCCAAGACTACTGTTTGATCAAAGTGTAATATCTACCACGTTTCGTTTTGTACCTTCAGCTTAATGGAAGCATAACCTGCACACTCATTAAGAAAGTGATCCGCGGTGAAGTCATCAGCTAGAGTCGAAGGCGGTGCAGAAAATCACATTGAGACGTCTTTCTTGGCCCATCTTGTAGGGGGATAGCAAGAACGACGCTAATTTTAAAGGACATCGGGAACATTTGTTTCAACTGCCTGAAACCTAGATTGTCATGCCATTGTGCTCACGAGAAACCCATTTGTTTATAGAAGTCCGATATCTCCCAGTCTCTACGCGGTTCAAGCCTAAGGTTTTAAGTGCAGTTCGGCTGTCAATAAATACTTCTCAACTCAATCTTTACAGTCTAGTACATTGCCATCAAGGAGCGAAGTCTAACATTGTCTTCCTTTAAAAAGGCACCATCGCTGCATCGTAAATCGGTACATTACATTTCTGGGTTGCTTTAAGATACTTAAAATAGATGAAAAGATGGTGGGTATTGATTAAGAGTTTTTGAGTTTTTTCCAGCATCTACCGTAAAGATTTCTGATCTGAAACGGCACTGAAAGGGGCATTCAGGTTATTGACGAAGAGCTAAAACGTCCACACAATGTACCAGATACTCGTAAGATCTTGTATGCGATGTTAAGGAAACTTATACCTCTACAGTTGGGGTAGTTGAGGGGCCTACCTTTTTTTGTGGTACACCAAGATTCCATTGATCTGGCAAACACTTTTCTGACCAGCTTTGAGAAATGAGTTCATGTATAATATGAACAACATCATTTTCAGTAGTTTTCAATACCTCAGGTGGTCCAGCTGTACTTCATTTTGATCAACTGGATGGATTTTTTGACATTACACAGTCTTGCAGCAATATTTTCCCATATTCTCAGTATCGACTATGATTCTACTGCAATGTTTCCTTCTTCATATCTACAGGCTTCTGAACTTGTGTTTTTTCTTTGATATATTTTCCTTAGGTGTTGGTAAAACTTCCGGCTGTTGTTTCTGGAGTACAAACTCTCTTGTGTTCTATTTTCTTCTTCTGCGGAAGCCAATGTTTTTCCAGTTTTTTTTTCTGTTCGTAAAAAGGGCGGAACCCAGTAAATCAGTTGAGAGGAAATATATAAGAAGTATTGAAATATATCGGGGTACGTGTTCGGTTAAGATTCTGGCGGTCTCTTGCGACTCTACTCTTTTTTTTAGTTCCTCTCTGTTGTGGTGCTTGAGAAATTTGCATTCGCAACTTGGCTGCACTACCTTGTTACAATGTTGGCTGCCCCGAACAATCGAACGTCCAGAATAATGGAGGCATACTTTACTCCTGAAGCAATGTGATCGATTTGAATGTGTGTTTGCTTTAGTCATATGTTGTCAATAACCTAAAGTCCGTTGCCATGCTTACCAACTACTCTACCAAATATGTCCTCCGTCCCTATCCTGGCGGAAAATTTTTCCGAAAATTACGAATGATACGTATTCTGCCGGTGGAATGGGAGTTTTTATATCAAACTTGGATGAGTGTGATGTAAAAACTTGTAATTTAAAAAGCGCGGACGTCATTAAAGTTTGTTGCAATATTCACAATGAACTCTTTAATTTTATCTGTGTACGAGTATACAGACTGCATTCTTCTTCTCCGAATTTGTTTTTGGATGAATTTTCAAATTTGTTAGCCAATGAACGATCTGGAAATCTTGTTATCCTAGGTGATTTTAATCTAGATATCTTATGTTCGAACTCCGTTTCTGATTCCTACCAAGCGCTTATGGCTGAACATGGTTTTTTATCTTTTATTGCTGAGCCTACTAGACCAATTACAGGCACCTGCCTCGACCATGTTTTTGCTCGTTTTGAGAATATTGCTGTGGATTCCCTTGCTGGTATTAACTTGGATCTACATATAAGGGATCATTGTATGACGGGAATCCTTTTTGAAAATATAATATGCAGGAAATCTAACGTATCATATGAAACCAGCTTTGATAAAATTAACTTTCCTGAATTGAACAATAGGCTACGTTATGAATATTGGGAAAGTGTTTATGTTGAAAGAAATGCTTCTTCAGCTTAAAGTGTATTTCTTAGTATTCTGAAAAATTACATAAGTGCATCTACTTGCACTATAACACACAAAAAATCGGAGTGTCGCCTTAAGCCTTGGATAACTCGTAACCTTGTCAAAAAAATAAATATCAAAAACAAACTAAGAAAAAAATGTTGGAAACATCCTTTGAACACCAATTTAAAAAATTGTTTTGATAAATTCTGCACAAAAGTGACAAAGGAAGTTAAAAAAGCACGGGATGACTATTTTCGTTCTAAAATACTCGTACAAGCGGCAAGTGGAAATCTTAAGAAAGAGTGGCAAGTAGTTAATAGTATTGTTAGTCGGAAAGTGTGTACTAACGCAGATCCCATCGTACTTAAAAATGGAAGTATTAACATTTCAAATCCTTTGGAAATAGCTAATGAGTTCAGCAATTACTTTCAGAGGATTCATATACAATTGGTTTGAGTCTTAACTTAAAGACAGAATGCAATATGTAAAAATTGGAAGCAATATAAGCAGTTCAAAAACTAATAACCAGGGGGTACCCCAAGGTTCTGTACTTGGCCCAATTTTATTCCTAATTTACATAAATTCCTTATTTTCTCTCGCATTCATAGGTTAAGTTACAGCTTTTGCCGACGACCTTGGCGTTGCATATTGTTCAGCCAGTCCGCTAGATCTAATCGCTGATATAAACCATGATGTTTTCCTACTTAGATGCTGGTTTGCTAATCACAAACTTATTGTTAGTAGTAAAACTAAGTTGATGTTTATCAGTCTTACTGAGCAAAAGTACCCCGACTTAGACATAGTATTTCATTCTAATGTCTGCCCGTGTTACGACTTGCTATACAGCCAATGCAGAATCCAAGTTGGTAAAACCTTCAACAGGAATACTAACTGTAGTACTAATTGTTTCAAAATTGAAGGTCAAGTACCTTGGTGTTACAAAAGATCAAAACTTGAACTGGTCCAAGAATATTTCTGCCTTAAAAAAATATCTTCTTTCTGCTACTCGTTGCCTTTTCCGCCTTAGAAAGTATTGCTCTCTTAACACGTTGAAAAGGGTTTATTATGGTGTATTCCAATCCAGATTGCAATATGGGCTTTGTAGTTGGGGTGGCGCTTATATTAGTAAACTGCAGCAATTAACTGTCCCTCAAAAATCTGCAATTCGTAGTGTTTGTGGTTTTCACCATTATGCGCACACAATGGACCTTTTCAGGGCCTTGAATATTCTCCCTTTGCGCCATTTATTCTATTTTAAAGTCCTTAAGGTCTTTTTCATGAGAGGCGGGTACCTGGAGAGTCCAATTTCTGACTTTCGCAGCTTACGCAGCCATTCAAACTTTGATGTAAATGTCCCTGCGTTTCGCACTACAAGTTACAGAAACTTCTACTCCATTGTTTCATGCAAACTTTTTAACAGCTTCTTAGTTTTAATCATCATGAAATCGAAACTCTTCTAAGTTATTCAATTTAAAATATAGTAAACTAAATAAATAAAAAAAAAAAAATAGAAATGATTTGCTCATTTGCTCAACTATGTATTTACCTATTTCTGTCATTTACATTAGATTTTGTATGTATCCGCTATTAATTTGTTAAAGATTATTTTTTTATTCTTCTTTCCTCTTTTTCTTGAATTGAACTTCTGTTTTTCTTCCTTTGTACACCCCACACAAAGTGAATTTTTTATTTTTTTATAATGTGGCATCGTCTCATCATCAAACCACTCAAACTTTAAACTTCATGGAAATGATCGCAATTAATAGCACTACCCCGCTGGGCACCACGATTGCAACGCACTCGGGTGTTCCCAGAGCAAGCAGAAGTGCTTGTGTCAGAGCCCAACGGATTCCGGGGGCAGGCCAAATGAAGTTTCCAAAATATTTTCCTAAACTTCGGTTTGCAAGTTGGAACGTCGGATCGATGACCTCAAAAAGTTTAGAACTGGAAGCGATTATGCGTCGCAGAACTCTACAAATACTGTGCGTACAGGAAACGAAGTGGTGGAACGGACTTTTCAATCGAAGAAATAAGTATAGCAATTGGAAAAATGAAGCCGGGGAAAGCGGTGGGACCAGACAGCATTCCATCAGAGTTTTGGTCGAAGATGGAGGGGATCGGCAGCGTTTGGCTATCGAAACTTTTAAATAAATTAAAATGTGGACAACCTATGCCGAATCAATGGAGAAGTAGCTTCTTGGTTCCATTATACAAAGGAAAAGCCGACACTCGAGAATGCAACAACTACCGTTCAATCAAGCTTATGTCACACACAATGAAAATCGTCGAAAGAGTCTTAAACGAACGTCTTCGGCAAATACGAGTAATAAAGCTCGATAATAGCCAGTGTGGATTTGTTGAAGGAAGATCGACGGTGGACGCTATCCAAAGCCTACGAATAATAATGTAAAAGCACCGAGATTCGTCTAAGGATTTACACATGGTATTTATCGACCTCGAGAAAGTATTCGATCGAGTGCCTAGGGATCTCATATGAGCCGCGCTGAGGTCTCAAAACGTACCGGAAACGAGAGAATTTCCAGTTAATGTCGGACCGCATCAAGGGAGCGTACTTAGCCCTTTCCTCTTTAATGTAGTATTCGACTAACTTTTAAAAGACAGCATGCGCGACGCAAATGTAACAGCAATTCTCTTCGCTGATGACGCAGTTATACTTAGCGATAACGTCGGTCGAAGATTTGCAGAACGCCTTAGATCGATAGATACAAAAATGCGCTAGAGAAACGGGTTTAAAATAAGTCGTTCAAAGACGGAGCATTTGACGTGCCCATTTGCGCATCCATTGCGACCTGTACCGAATATAATGTTAGACGGAATAGTTCTTCCGAAAAGCACTATCTTTAAGTACTTAGGATCAATCGTTAACATGGAAGCGAAATGTGACGAAGACGTAAACCACAGAGTGAGTGTGGGGTGGATGAAATGGCGGGAAAATTCGGGAATCTTTTGCGACCGAAAATTTCCACTTAAATTAAAGGGGAAACTCTACACCACGGTTGTTAGACCAGCTCTTATATACGGTTCACAGTGCTGGACAATGTACGAAGCGTTTAAAAACAAAATGACGGCAGAGGAAATGAAAATGTTAAGGATCTACGCGTATAAGAGGAAGTCTACATATGAAGAATTCGGTAACCGAACAGCTTGAGGCGACTAGAATAAGCTGGTATTGCCACGTTCAAAGAAGATCTGCGAAAAATCCGGTTAAAAAGGCACTATCAATTACGGTCACTCCAACTGTAAGGAATCGAGGTCGGAAAAAGAATTCCTGGATTTCTCAGATGGCAAATGCGCAACAACGCCTGGGGCTTACCACTGAAGCGATCCAGGACCGAGCATTATGTAGACGCGTTCTGCGGTCTGCGACATTAGCCAACCCCATAAGCGGAGCAGCAGCGATGCAGTAAAAATGGGAAACTCGTTACGCATAAATTCGTATAACGAGGAAAGGGTTAATAAAAGGATAAGAAGAAGAAGAAGAAGTGGCATTGTCTCTATTTTTCATAAATAAAGGTGTCACTAACTATTCTATATGTATCAAATGCATGTAAAATCGTATTTTAAATTTGTAACTTTTGTATATACGAGGGCGGGTCAATAGGTCCGTGACTTTTTGAATTTCTGACCTCTTTACTGAAACAGCAACACTGCTCCTGTCAACAGGCATCTGTCAGTTGACTCCTGTCAAAATTTAAACTTGCTGCGTCAGTTAGTTTTTGTTTGACAGCTATTTTTATCAGACTACTCACTAATTTGAGGAGAAAATGGAAAAAAGTGAATTTCGTGTGCTTATTAAGCATTATTTCTTGCGAAAAAAAACCATTACCGAGACCAAGGCTAAGCTTGATAAATACTATGGGGACTCTGCACCATCGATTTCAATGGTAAAAAAGTGGTTTACTGAATTTCGTTGTGGCCGTACAAGCACTGAAGATGCCGAACATCCTGGACGCCCAGTTGAGGTCTCTACACCCGATACAATCGAAAAAATTCACGATATGGTGTTGGCCGACCGAAGATTGAAAGTACGAGAGATTGTGGAATCCGTAGGGATCTCGCATGGCTCAGTGGTTTCAATTTTGAAAGATCACTTGGGCATGAGAAAGCTTTCCGCAAGATGGGTGCCGCGTTTGCTCACAGTCGACCATAAACGCAATCATGTAACAACTTCACAGGAAGGTTTGGCGTTGTTTAATCGCAATATGGAGGAGTTTTTGCGCCGTTTTGTAACCGTGGACGAAACATCGATCCATCACAATACACCAGAGAACAAACAACAGTCAAAACAGTGGGTTTCTAAGGGTGAATCGGCGCCAAAGAAGGCCAAGGTGGGTTTGTCAGCCAATAAAGTTATGGCGACTGTTTTTTGGGATGCACGCGGGATAATCCACATTGACTACCTTCAAAAGGAAAGAACAATCAATGGGGAATATTATGCCAACTTATTGGACCGATTCAATGACGATTTGAAAAAAAAACGACCTCATTTGGCCAAGAAAAAAGTTCTTTTCCACCAAGACAATGCAAGGGTGCACACATGTGCAGTTGTCATGGCAAAAATCCATGAATTGGGCTGTGAATTAATCCCTCATCCACCCTATTCTCCAGATTTGGCTCCGAGCGACTACTTCTTGTTCCCAAACCTGAAGAAATGGCTTGGTGGAAAAAGATTTGACTCCAATGATGAAGTCATCTCGCAAACAAAGGCCTATTTTGAAGACCTCGACAAATCATTTTTTTTGGAAGGGATAAAAAAATTGGAGAAGCGTTGGACAAAGTGTATAGAGCTCAAGGGAGATTACGTTGAAAAATAAAATTATTTTTTTATCAAAAAATCTGTGTTTTAATCCAAAAGTCACGGACTTATTGACCCGCCCTCGTACATATGAATTAAGAAATTTGAATTTGAAATTTGAATTTGAAAATTTGAATTTGAAAATTTTGAAAAATTGCCTGCTCAGAAGTCTTGTCGGGCGACGTCCTTGTCGTTTGTGGGGCTATCTTTTCCCTATAGCAATCACAATAGTATTATATAAATTATAGTTATTCAACTTCCTTATGGGAATGGATGCCCCATCCCATCGCACTTCGTGGATAGCAGTAATATCTGCATCATAGCAGTCAAAATGTGAGGGGTCCGTTTCGAAGATCGTTGTGCTTTAAACATTAGTTGGTACGTCACATAGATAACCTTTTCTATATAGAGTAATGAAGCCTATGATGGTGAAGGTCAGTATAAAGCAATCCTCCGAGCATGCCCTTGCTTTTCAGCTTCCGTGAGTAGACGTTTTCTTTTTTTATGTTACCAGGATCCACCACGGGAAGGTAAGACAAGGACTTCACTGCGAACTTGATTGTTGCGCTACTAATCCAATCCAAAATTTAAGACAGTTTTCCGATCAATTGTTGTTTTGTGTTAGGTTTAGTTTTATAGAAATAGAAAATCTGTCCCGATTTTCCTAGATGAACTCATTGTGATGTGAGAACTCTAGACTAAGCGATCAAGACAGCTGGTTAATTTAAAGAGCACAGAAATCTCCAAGTCCGTAAAAATGTAAAAATAATCAGTGGACATTTTTTCACTGAATGACACGAGCAGCGATTAAGTTTTTAGAAAGCAAAGCAAACCAAATTGGCTGAGCAATCTACGGCTTACCCTGACTGTCTAGATTACAGATACTTGGCAATTACCACTTCCGACCGGAGAATGTCTTTGAATGTCATCGCTTTTAACTAACACGTGAGCGACGACTAATCTTACCTAACTCTAGATATGGTGGATGGATGGATATGGTGGTCTACTGATTGCAATGCTTCTTCTCTAGACTCGAAAGAATGGTTTGTCGCTAGATACGACAACCGACAGCCATCTATAGCTCGCTGAAATGCAGAGATTCTTTTACTTGATAGTCTGTCCTGGAATACTTTTTAAAACCTTTCAATCTTTCAATTACGAAAAACACTTTTTTGGTATAAAATTTTCGTGTAAAATTACAAAATTTTTAATGCGTCACCGGGAGGTTTGAAATGAAATGAAAATTGAATCAAAAAGCGGCGCAACTAGACTGGATTTTCAGTGGCATTGGTCTCATTTCAAAAGTGAGCATCTGAAAAACAGGACTTGGATGGCTTTATTAGCCTCTCAAAATTAATCAATTTTTCCAATAAATGATACAAATGTGAACATTGAACATGTGGGCCGAGTTGATTAATTGTGAGTCGATCCCCATGTCGGAAGCAGAGAAGAATTTTATTATCCGAGAAATACGTGCCATATGCACGTGTTTACCCAGGAGTTGGTGTATAAATACACATGTAAGAGTATTATTTTCACATGCCAACTTATCCACATAGTCGCACGAGTATGGATACCTATATATAGATTCGCAAGAGTATTGTCCTTATTAAGATTTAATTTTCTGTTATTTTTCGATAATCCTTGCTGCCAGCATGCCGTTTACTGTCGTTCAAAATGTAATCAATCACCAAAGTCGATTAAAGTAAAACCATAATCGCCTGCTGCTGTTTCAAAAGAATGTAAGGGTATCTCACAAATTTCACAGATTTGGATGTTATCCATTCTTATTTTTAAGTAGAACTCAGTATAACTCAGCTTGACCGCTTTTAGTGGACTAGTTGAGCGCAATTTAAATGGAAAACTCATTTCGATTGTATTGTAGTAGTTTTCTCTTTTAAGAGATGCGATGGCACCTTGTCAGTGTTCTAACAAATATACACTTCCTTAATTTCGACTTTTAGTGAGTCAGTCCGGAGTCTAAGGGGACTAGATAGGGCTGAATACAGTGCAATCTATTGGGAAAAGTGGCGAAAACTCGGCGATTAATCCTATATCACTCTGCAAGACAACTCAAAGAATGCAAGTTGCTCTATCAAGGTCCGAAAGGTAGCTCCGCTATCAAAGAACGACAGTAGCGCTGAGGTCAAACCAAGAATAACTCTTGAACTCTTGTCAATCGCTGCTTATCAAAAATAGATGAAGGTGCTCTTTGCTGTTTTGAGAGGAAAATTCTTCGATTGTTTTCGGGCTCGTCTGCCTTGATGGTGATTGAAGGCACAGATACAACGACGAACTGTATGGATTGTACAACGACATCAATCTAGCCAGAAGAGTGAAAATCCAACGATCATGTAGAGCAGATGGAAACCAACGCTTCGGTCTGAAAAGTTTCTAATCCACCCCCGAGGGACAGCGCAGTAGAGGAAGACCGAGACTCAGGTGGAGCAAGCAAGTGGAATGGGACCTCAGCCAGCTGAGCGTGCGAAACTGGAGGCAAGTAGTAAAGGATCGAGCTTCCAGGATACTCTTGTTGACTGAGGCCAAGATCCACTCCATGCTTAAGCACCACCTTGCTCGTAAGTAAGAAATTAAGCAATCATAAGTAGTCTAGTGAAAACTAAACCTTGTCCTAGCTTGTGTGAATAGACTCAACATTAAGAGATGTTAGTTACAGAAAATGTACAGACAATGTTGTCAGTCTGATTTCTAGATAATTTCTTTCAACACTAAGTGAAAGCCTGCATTATATACTTACTTCGGTAACAACATTTCGAAATTGGGAACCTGAAGAATATCTTAAGTGCCAGGTGGGCGTAACTTCAAAAGCTCGCTACGTGAATACCATAAAATCTTTGATTCCAAAAATTTTTTCCCAATTCTTCAAAATTTTCAACCACTGTTGCACCCATTTCGGCCGATATTCTGGGGTTTTCGCATTCAATATTGGTTCCTAGCACTTCTTGGCATTGATCAATGACTTGTCGTAGATCTGAAGAAGAAAGGTCAGAGGTGGTAATCCCACGAGAGAGGCGACCATTTCTTGAGATAACACTTTCACCAAACTTTGACTTCAATAGCTCAATTCGTTTGGCACGCTGTGTGGAAAGTGACGCGGTCGTATTGAAACCACATCTCATCAGCAAAGTACATACACACCTTGTTTTTGGCTCTATCTGCTTGGGAGTACTCTTCATGAAGCCAGATATTTGTTGCGGTGGTCAATTGAAACCTATCAAATCCGATGATGGGCCTTTATGGCTTCTTGACAATGTCTACAACAATGGTCTTCAATTCAATTCGGAACTTTCAGGCATCAAGACTACGAAAGCTATGTCTTGCGTTGATAACAATGTGACAAATTGTTGACAGTTTGAGATCAGCAAGCTCTATTTATAGATCCCTACGTCTTCAGATGTAAAAGCAATCTTTCTCGAAGTTATCCTCCTTCATTAGATAACATTGATATTTGTTTTGTAGATCTCTAGGTCTTCTGGTAGTTATTCGGCTAAGCGGAGTAGTAGTCAATAGCAAAACCAATTACATTTTACATGTTCGATATTTAACGACACAACCTCCAACATAAAGGCCAGATCCTTCAGAGGGGAGATCTGCGTTGTAGAAAGTTGGTTGGCAAATCTTTCTTCTCATCTCTATTTCCTACTTACCTAAATAGATGCTAAGTATACCTCACACAACCTGACCTCCGAGTATATTAAAGTAGTTCCAACGAAGCTATCACTGCATCTCGGGAGTTTCCCCGTCGGAACAAGCATATTTTGCTTTATCTGGATGAATCCTAGAGATTCCCCAAATTGACCTGCAGAATTCTTAAGCTACAAAATATTTGTGACTTTCTCCAGCGACTTCTCTCCTCCTTTCTCAGTCTGGGATTGGGACGGGCTTTGTCGGAGTCCTGAACTTTGCACTTAGGAAATCATTGTATAGGTCATAGTGTCATATTGGAAATTTAAACCAAAAATCATGAGCGTGTACCGGCCATGAAAAAAACAATATAATGACAGAGCGGATAAATTCGTAAGAAATGAGCTAATACCAATCGTGCGGTAGAGTATTTAATTAAGCTACTTTAAGTTGGGCCAAAACTCGTATAGGTAAACAACACACACAACAAAAAGATCGAATTGTTTGTCCCATCACTTCAAAACAAACTTTTGTGTCGTTTTGAACATAAAAATGAGAACTCTTGCTAGTTCTTCCCCCGACAAGAAGAAATTCAGCTAACGAACCCTCTTAGCTTTATTTCCTTACTTAGTTGATTCCAAAATCAGCAGTCTCTCCGGCGGGTATTCAGAAGTAAAACATGTAATGGAGACTATAAAACCATTAAAGAAAGAAGCGGATAACCACCCAGTACGATGTTTTAAAGTTCGTTTTCCAATAGATGGCGCTAAAGACAAAAATTTCAAAATTACGAGTATTATTACAGCTCTCCACGGTGACAGTCAACAATTAAATGACGTTTTTCATGGCAGATTCAACTCATTCGTGGTCCAACATCATTCACACTTTTGCGAATGGAAATGTACATAATATGTATCGGAGTTCGTGCGAGGCATTTTAGCTGGAAAACGCCGTTCATTGGGACAAGTTAATGGAAAATTCATCCGCCACTTTCTATTTGATCTCCATCACTACCAGTACAATTGTGGGAACAGACTACAAAGACTACATGGCCGAAGATATTCTGCACTGAATGCGTCAAGAAACACAAAACCATGGTTTGCATTTCACAAAAGAAATACACAATGAAGCGCTTATTTTCGTTATGGATCTTTGTCTTGCAATGGCAATCTTATAATAAAAATGACTTAAAGCTGTTCGTCGAAAAAAAATACACCAAAATTCCTTCCAGAACAAAAGATATCATTTGATACCATCATGGAAGCTGTCGGCAACCAATCATGTGGATTGGACCTTTTCGATCCTGCATGTGGAATTGGAAAAACGTTCTTGGTATCTCTGATTCTGGCTAAAATTCGTTCAACCAGCCATATTGCGTTAGCTCTTGCTTCTTAAGACATTGCTGCTACGTTGATGGAAAAAGGAAGAACAGCGCATTCAGCCCTTAAACTGTCTCTAAACATGCAATTCACAGAAAACCCGACATGTAACAATTCAAAAACATCAGGAATGGGAAGGTTCTTTAGGCGTACAAAATTATTGTATGAGATGAGTGTACAAAGGTCCACAAGAAGTCATTGGGAGCATTAGACCATACATTGAGAGATTTGCGAAATAATCAGGTTCCATTCGGTGAAGTAGTCGCGTAACTATCCGGTGACTTCAGGCAAGCTCTTTCAGTTATGTCTCGTGCAATACCATGTGTTGAATTGCATTCTTGCTTGACATATTGTACTTTTTGGACAGTCAAAAAAAAAATACACTTAACAGCAAATATGAGAGTTAAGCTTCAAACCGATCCGACAGCTGACATATTTTCAAGACGATTACTTGACGCCAGTAACGGCACTGTACCTACAAATACAGAACATCGTATTTAGCCACATAGCCAAACTCAAGGCATGGTATTGGATTGAATGCATTTTCTCGGTGAATCGTTGCTCGTTAAAATACATTTATTTACTCTCTCATTCATATTATATCAAACTACTAATTCCTCATCTTGGAAGACCTGTACTTTTTCAAAGCTAATGGAGGATAGATATTTCGCCTATTACCATTGAAAGCGATAGGAATTGGTGAGACTACACGATATTTATCGACGACTTCGAAATAAGGTGGTCTGTGAGGTACGAAAGGCAAAAAAACGTTTTTATAAAACAGAAACTTGATCCATCTACCGCAGGGAAAAATCTTTGGAAAAATCTGCGACAAATAGGAGTTGGAAAGTAAGAGCATAAGCTTTCAGATGACTTGGATGGCAATGCACTCAACCGAATATTTAAATCATGCCCTTCGTCCGACTCTTCTGATGTAAGTTTGATGTTTTAGGTGGCATTGGTGGCAGCAGAAACTCAGAAAGTTTTTCTTTCCTCAAGGTCTCAGATCTTGAAGTCTGTCGTTGAGGCGGCCATTTTTATTTCAATTTTTCTAACCTAAGAGTATCAGCAAAATAGACAACAATCCGTAGTCGTTGGAGATCGAGCATCTGAAGTGTTATTAATGGTAACTGGTGCACCGCAAGGATCCTTACTCGGGCCAATATATGTGAACGAGCTCCCCAATGTTGTACAACACTGCAGCGTCCATATGTAAGCAGACGATATGCAACTATTTACACAAAGTTCTACTAATTTGGTAGAATCTACGGCAATAAAAATTAATGAAGATCTTAGTAATATCCTGAAAATCAAAAGCCATCGTTATTTATCGAAATAACATAGATCTGACCTCTTTGCATTGCTGCAGCTAGGGGACTCAAACATCGAATATGTTGAGTCCGTTCGAAATCTAGGTATTACCTTTAATAGTACATTATCGTGGGACGTTCATATCGTTTCTGGCTGTCTCCGCCTTCTCTGGGCTTCCCGTGCCTATAGACCACCAAAAACGACAATGCTTCTGGCAAAAACTCTACTGCTGCCAATTTTATTAAGCTGTTGTGAATTATTTAGTAAACTCGACTACAGGTCAAAAAGGAAATTAATTGTAGTCTACAATAATATTGCACGATACATATGTATATGACCTGCGTAGATACGACCATGTTTCGTCGTATGCCAAAACAATCTTCGGATGTTCCTTTGAAAATATGCTGCAATACTTCTCATTGACTTGTATTTACGACATTTTTCAAACACAACAACCAGACTCTCTTTACAGTAAGCTGAGGTTTCCTATATCGCAGCGAACCTTTGTACTAATCCAGCCAACGTACTGCTGTTTAACATCAGAACGCCAGTTCTTAGTTTATGCCACTCGCCTATGGAACTCCCTTCCGATGGAACTGAGAGGAATAAGAAACGCAAAGCACTTTGCACATTTGGCCATTTCTTCTTCTTCTTTAGGTGGCGCTACAGTCCGGGGTGGACCTGGGCCTCAGTCAACAAGCTTCTCCAGCCAGCTCGATCCCTGGCTAGCTGCCTCCAGTTTCGCACGCTAAGTTGGCTGAGGTCCTCTTCTACTTGCGTGCGCCACCTGAGTCTTGGCCTTCGTCTACTGCGCTGTCCCTCGGGGGCGGATTCGAAGACTTTTCGGACCGGAGCATTGGTGTCCATGCGCTCTACGTGACCCAGCCATCTCAGTCTTTGGATCTTCACTCTTCTGGCTAGGTCCATGTCGCTGTACAGTCCATACAGTCCTCATTCGTCGTTGTATCTCCTCCTCCACTCACCGTCAATGCAGACGGGACCGAAGATCGCCCGAAGAATTTTTCTCTCGAAGCAACCAAGAACACTCTCATCCATTTCTGATAATTTCCATGCCTCTGCGCCATAGAGCACGACCGGGATTATTAAAGTCTTATAAAGGGTGACTTCTGTTGTCCGAGAGAGGGCTTTGCTACTCAATTGCCTTCTTAACCCAAAGAAACAGCGGTTGGCAAGAGTTATTCTTCGCTTGATCTCAGCGCTGGTGTCGTTGTCTGTATTTATAGCGGAGCCTAGGTAGACAAAGTCCTTAACTACCTCAAAGTTATATCTGTCGAGGGTGACGTTCTGTCCGAGACGTCGGTGTTGGTTGTCCTTTTTGCTTGACAGCATATACTTGGTCTTGCCCTCATTGACCGCTAAACCCATTTTCGCCGCTTCCGTCTCAATACTCGCGAAAGCGCCACTGACATCACGCTGTTTTCTCCCGATTATGTCAATATCGTCGGCGTATGCGAGTAGTTGGACGGACTTTTGAAAGATAGTGCCTCTTGTGTTTGCTTGTGAGTTTTGCACTATTCTTTCAAGTACGATGTTGAAGAAATCGCATGACAGCGCATCGCCTTGTCTAAATCCTTTCTGGACATCAAAGGTCTCGGTGAGATCTTTACCGACCTTGATGGAGCAGCGTGCATTCTCCATCGTCATCCTGCACAGACGGACGAGTTTGGCAGGGATGCCAAAACTAGACATTGCTCTATATAGCTCGTCTCTATAGATGCTGTCATACGCGGCCTTAAAGTCGATGAATTGGTGATAGGTATCGATCTGAAGCTCATGGGTCTTCTTCAAGATCTGCCGTAGTGTGAGTATCTGGTCGATGGTGGGCTTTCCTGGCCTGAAGCCACACTGATGAGGACCTATCAGGTTGTTGACGAACGGCTTCAGGCGTTCACACAATACGGCGGATAAGATCTTATATGTGATGTTAAGGAGACTGATGCCTCTGTAGTTGGCGCAGTTCAGAGGGTCTCCTTTCTTGAGAATTGGACAAACAATTCATTCATCGGGCATACTTTCGTCCGACCATATTTTACAGATGAGTTGGTGTATGCTCCTTACCAAGTCATCGCCTGCCGCTTTAAAGAGCTCGACAGTCAAGCCATCCGCTCCAGCAGCTTTGTTGGACTTAAGCTTCGATATGGCTATCTTCACTTCATCCAGGTCGGGTGGACGGAATTGTTGGTCATCATCGTCCAGGTTGAAAGGTTGATTCTGCCTGACAGCGGTATTTGGTCCGTCATCGCTGTTATACAGTCTGCAGAAATGATCTTTCCAAATCCTCAGCATCGACTGCGATTCTACTACGATGTTCCCTTGTTCATCTCTACAGGCTTCGGCTCGGGGTTTGTTTCCGTGGCATGTTATTTTTATTTTATATTTTGGTAAAACTTCCGAACCTCATTCCTGGAGTAGCATCTCTCAATTTCCTCGATCGCGCGCTTCTCATGCTCTTTCTTTTTCCTTCTGAGAAGCCGGTGCTCGTCTCTCTTCTTCCGCTCATAGAGCTCACGAGCAGCTCTGGTCTTTCTAAGCAGCGCCGCGTTATATGCATCTTGCTTAGCTGCATGTGCTTGCCGGCATTCATCATCGAACCAGGGGTTTCGTTGTGGTGGACGAGTGAAACCCAGCACATCAGAAGCGGCATCTCTGATGGCGTTTTGGCAGTGTTTCCAATGATGCTGGCGGCATTGGACCTCTTAAGAGATTAAGAGACACTCAACTTATTTCTTTATACATATGTACACTAAAATACATTAAGTTCTTAGTTAAAATTAAAAAGCAGATTAAGTTTTATTGCAGCCATTTTCCACTGCTTTCAACAAATGTGGAATTCCCCTGCGCTTTAAATTGTTTTACCTCTAGGGGTTTGAGTAACGAAGCGGTAGAGTAATTAAGTTATTCCTTTTACCCTGCACCTACACATGTACCTTTGTACTTTCGTACATGTGCGAAAATAATAGTGCAAGTATCTTTATCCTGCTTTTGTTTCTAGGAAGTTGAAAACAGTGACAATGCACGTTTAACCCCAAACCAAGGCAACGTACACATGGAAACATACCACATGGAATGACAGTGTTCCGCAATCATACGACCTGTGAGTGTTCTTACAACCAAGACTTTGCAACGGCTTGGTTTTATATTGGTAAAAGGAATAAGTAACTGAATTAAAAAGTTGAATTCCCCCAAAAAAAAAACCTTTTTTAAATTTTACAAAAAAGGTGCCTCTTCTTCATTTTCGTTCTGAACAGTGTGCCAGTAAGTATTTTCAGAGTATTGTATGTCTGTGCCAATCATCAGAGAAATCATCTACTTCACGTGGTTTCGCCATCTACAACAGGTACATATGAAGTCTCAAAAGAAGTTTAATCAGAGCTACTTGGATATATTTGAACTATAGGATTGGGTTTTTCGAAACGTTGCCAAGAGATTTTCCAACTGATTTTCCTGTTGTCCAGACTAAGTATAGTATCTATTACATTCACTCTGCTAATGCCTCCTAATGTGTACAAGACTTTCTATGTTGGATACAAAACGTCACACAATATCTGTGACTTCTATTTATATGACGAGCGAATAGACAGAGAACTTGTCTTAATGCGCCGAAATCGCTTTCACCAGACATAAGCAACTTCCTTGGAATAAACAGAGAGTGGCGAAAATTCTTCGTTGCGTCTGTTTATTTACCCTACGATTCCTTTCTACCACTAAAGAAGGCAGTAACCGAGCTCATTGAATATTGTGATTCAAGGAAGATGAGACTTTTCATATGCTGCGTTGGTAATGCTCAAAATAATGTTTGTGGCAGTAGCAAATGCAACGTGAGAGGCAATTATCTCCTGGATTTCATACTATCCCCTGACCTGGTTGCCAAGAATGTTACGAGAGGAGTAGGACAGCAAGTAATCAACCAACTTAACGTCATCATCAAGGTTATCGGCTGATTATTGGGTGGAAAACACTATCGTAGAGCTCTGTGTCAGACCACAGGTATATCGAATTCCGAACTGAAAGTGAAGTCCCGATGTTGTTGAAGGAAAGAAAGGAATCTCCAAAAAACTTGCTGGACAAAATTTCAGGACGAGGTCGTCTCCCTAATTTCAGGACGAGGTCGTCTCCCTAATTTCAGGACGAGCAAGCTGTTCAGAACGGAATTATTACCACGCGCCTTGAAATACTCGAAGCATCTCCAGCTAGAAAGACATCTTGCAGATTGCCAATTCTTTGATGGAACGCAGATCTGAAATGTCTTCTAGAGAAACCAGAAAACTTCTAAACAGGTCACTTGAGACTAATTTAAAGAAAGACTGGAATCTTTGCAGATTGAAGCAAAAAGAACACAAGAAACTTATTCGGTTTTCGAAGAGTGTCTAGATAAAAACAAGTCGAATTTGTTGGTGAAACCACTTTGCTGGTCAAAACCCTCGAAGGGGGAAGGAATCACTCAGAAATTCTACAGTAGCTACACTGAGTCGAAATATGAGACTTTCCGTCACATGCCTGAGTCTCACTTCTCACGTAACCTAAGTACAACTAGCTCAGCTAGTAAGCTGAATAGCACAACACGAAGTGGTATACCTCATTGGTTTTGGTGAGGAATGAGGTCATTCTGGCAACTATGGCATATACTCGTACCTTGTTATGTTAAAAAATTGAAAATAATGTTGAACAGCTGCTGGTAACTCTGAGGAGAATTTAAACTGATTCCTTGGTACTGGCATAGATACCATCCCCGGAAAAGAGAACTACACGCTCGTGAAGAGCTTCAGACCTGGCTTCCTGGCAATCAGACTTGCTTCATATTAGACCGGACGAGATTCTTGTGCGCAAAACTGTTTGTGAAAGCAGGTTTTGTCTAAGATGCAACATGCTTACCAACGCGGAAAATCTTGCGCTTGTGATCTTCAAAATGTGGTAGGCACAACTGAGAAAAAGGAAGCTGACTGATCTGACTCATCTAGTATTTATAGGTATCATCATCCAATTCCCCAAAGAAGCAAATTATTGTATTTGGATGGGATCCTGGATAACAAACTTCTATGAGCTAAACGAAATATATTGAAAGCACGTAAAGTGCTGTCGTTATTCTGGCAGTGCCAAGGAACTGTCGGCAAACCAGGGGACCTGTTATCAAAACGGGTCCTTAGATCTGCACGGCTATGAAAAGGTTTATCATTTGCTATGCGTCGGTTGCTGTAAAACAAACTTTTACGAAAATAAGTTTGACCTAAGACCTAAAGAATGGTCTATCTCAGCTGCATGGTGGCTTTCCTTTGCCCCGTTTAACTCCGCTCTGAATGCAGTGATAAATTTTCTTCGCCTTGATATTAATTTCATTGGTGTCAGTGGACATTGATACAACATGCACTGGAGCTTGGATAACCTTGTGAGCCGGGAAAATATTTAAGTCGGGTCTTCAGGGTCTGGAAGATGAACACCTTAGGCTTCATTCCTCGTTAGGATAACTATTCCAAATGGAGATAATCTCTATCCTGATGGCAACTAACTACTTTGTAAGGAACTTGTGGAGGAATCGAATTATTTGCATCTGTTGCGACAACCACACTGCGATTAAGGCCTTGCTGACTTCCTAGCTTGTTCGAACGTATTCGGAATGCAGAAGCCACTGAGTTTTGTCTGAGAAATAAAATCAGGGAAGAATTTGCTAGGCAAGCCGAAGAGAGATTTTCAGGACCCGAACAAAATTTAGGTCTGTAGCGTCCTTGGTTAAAGCTTGTATTCATAGTACATATTGCATGACTGTACAAGGAATGCATTCCGAAGTCTCTAAGGGTTAAAAGCCTTTCTTCTGTACCTCAGTAGGAAAGAGTGTAGGCTGCTTATTAGCGTAGTGACGGGACACTCCATTTCGCACTTAGCACTTTTGCTGGATACAAATGATGCAATTTCTTGCGAGACTTCCTGCGAAAATGATGATGACACTAAGGAGCACTACCTCTGTGAATGTCCGGCTTGTACTCGCATAAGGCAGCAGGTGCACTTAAAAGGCGTACAATGAACAAGAACATTGTTTAAGTACTCTGTTCCGGCAGAAAAAAAATTAAATTTCAATTCGCTCCAACGCGTCAATTAGACAATCGTTTTTTGAGACTATCAGTTACTATGCTTAACTTCTTTCCTTTTGGCCAATGTATGGCACTGAGAGTTTATTACTTATTTTGCTACGTTTGGGCAGTGTATTTGTCTTTACTTCAATCAATCCTCACAAGATTTGTGATGATGGAGGCCTCGTTTTTTGACTTCTCTTCCCAGTACTTCGGGAACGATCGTCTTGTCGCAGTTTTTTTTTTTTTTTTTTATGATATGCGCGCGCACAAGTGATTATGTACGAGTATACCCTTAAAATGTTTGCACATAGCGCGGGCGAAGGAAATATAGGGAGGGAGAAAAGGGAGGTACCCATGTACGTTGGTTTTCAATGTTTGAAGGTTGTAATGGGTAGGAAATACGGAGCTCGGCAGGGCATTCCATGAGCAAGTTTTTAGGCTTAGGAAAGAATCACGATATTTCAGGGTGCGCCCGAAGATGGGCTTGGGGGTGAACTGATGAGCATTCATAGGGAGACGAGTGTTACGCCAGGAGGTTTGAAGGGACGGAATGTTACTGACAATTTCTGAGGAGCACTGGTGGTGAAAAAAGCAATAGAGCACTGTGAGACAGGAGACATTACGTCAGTGGTCAACCGACTGTATAATATTAGCATCACCTATTTGTTTTATTCCACGGTTTTGAATCCTATCTAGTAGGCGCAAAGAGGTCTTGGGAGCACCTGACCAGATGTGAGTATTTGTAGCTTTGTATCTGCGCTACCGTCGATGAATGGGTCCTTTGCTGTTTCTCGATGATTTCTTGTCTTGGTGAGTAATGAAAAATCTAGTTGGAATTTATAAATTATGTATGACCGTTGATGTGTCCCCAGGTTTCCTACCTTTGTTTTTTCAATAAGGATTTGCAGAAATTTAGAAAGGAGAGACAGCCCTTTATGGAGAATAAAAAACTTGTTCTCTCGTATAGTGTTGGACTTAAGATGCATCCAGGCAATCATTTAGTGCAAATCCAATTTACCTTAAGAATCCCAAAAATCAAATCGCCAATGTGGATCCAACAAAATAGTCTCATTTTTGTAGATCAGGACCTGAGAAACAAAATAACAAAGTCCTAAACCAAAAACCGCAAACAAATACGGGACACTAAAGGCTTACATCATGGCACCGTAAACGGCAAAAGGTCAAGGAAAGTAATTTAAGAAAATTTCAAGAAGCCATCATTTCCCAGAAGGCATTTCGTGGAACTTCTCGGAATCCATTTGCCTCTCTAATCAATTTAGGTACCACCAACTTGAAATTCAATACTAACAAAAAAAAAAAAAAAAAAAACACGAATCCTTTCTGAAAATTAAAGGCTCAACCCATGCCATTAACCCAATTTCAACTCTAACCACGAAGACCACAAAGACCACGAAAACCGGCTTGCCTCACTTCTTCGCTCTCTGCTGCGCTCAGTCATCGAGAGTAACTGTTTCAACCAATTAAAACCTTCCACAAGGATGGATGGAAACAAACCGAAGGAGAGAAAAATAAATGCGCATTTGGCATAAATCACGGATATAACGATTGCCCTTGTTAAGATTGCATGCAGAATGCAATATTTCATTTTTACATGCTAACATCGCATAATGCACTGCACATGATGGTGGCATTTTGGAGCGCATTCAGCTCAGACATTCAGCACATTTTTCACATTCAGCACACATGCATTAGTAATAATAACATAGGTACATACATACAAGTACTCGTAAATGCGACTTACCTGTCTAACGATACGGCTATTAAGCTGTAAACTGATGCAGCTACGGAAACTCCTTGAATATACGGCACCGTCTTACACATCAACCAGCCAAGGACCCAAGCTGCAAATGAAGAAAGTCAAAAAGATGGAATTAATAAGGAATAAGAGAGTAGGAAACGATAAAAATTATTCAAAAATCAGTATTTGTCATCGGGCGATAAATATTTTGATTAGCGCACGATTCAGGACGATTTAATCGAATTTCGTATGCCAGCACACGCACCTTGTTAGAAAAACGAACAACGTAGCAACGTAGCAACGTAGTCTTCAATCCTCAATCCTCAATCCTCAATATTCAATCCCCCATCCAGGACAATTCTCTTCCGGCACGATACAGCAGCTGTCAATTGGGAAATAGCAAAATAAACACAAACAAACAAAATTGGGGGATTCTGCTCCCTCCCCCCCGAAAGTGCCGATAGAATTCGCCCCGTAGGATAGAGAAAAAAATTTCATTTCGTCTCGGCTCCATATGCCATCGCGGCAAAGTCATGCCCGAGAAATAGAGTCATGCCAAGGATTCGTTGCGTCTACTCCCTTAACACACAAAAATATTTACTATACTTGATGTTGGTACGTGAGGGTTCAATTCGATCTCCTCGATTACCGTTAAAATCGCAAATTACTTTTAAACAAATCACGTAATTGTAGTGAGCGTTTTGGATTAGGAAACGTGATACTATGACAGGATACCACTAGCCGCCATCAGAAGTGCTACTCGTATATGAAACGTTTCCCTCCATCCTTTCAACGTTTAAGAGACAACTACACGTACAAATGCGACCAGTGGTTGGTGGTACCGTACTAAGGAAAACTTAAAAAGGACACTGCAAATGCACAAGGAAAGAAGAAAGTCTTGTCGTCGGCACTTACTCGTCGTCATACTATGAGTATAATAGTTACTAGACACCCTACTACTAGACGTTGTCATCAGCCCAAATGACTACGATTGCGGGGGGGCTACAGACTGGAAAAAAGTTCATTCAACTCTCCACACATACGAATGAGAATGAGGACGAGTATTCCCAGCCATAGATGTACAGACGACTATATATTCCTTGCTTCACATGCACTTCCTTCTGAAGTCCGTTGAATTGTTCACTCTCTAATGCAAAAGGATTTGACAAATTATCCCTGCCTTTGTGACCAAATGTAGAATCTCCTCTTCTTTTGGTCTCCGTACAGTGCAAGAGTGCGGGTGCTTCAGTTTTAAGCGTGGGTGACGGTTAAAGGATTCTTTCAAATTCTCAATGAAGTCGAGTTGAATTTTTATGTTTAGCAGAGACAGAGACAGAGGCAGAGACAGGCAGGACCAACTTTTGTGCTGCCAAAGATGTTTTCTGCCATCGATCGCCTACGTAAGGTAAGGAATATTCGTACAAACGGCAAAGCCAACACTACAACCAGAACACCCACAAGGAAATACGAAATACTTGTACTTGGTTAAAGTGTACTCGTACTGCTTTTCAGTTGGAGGTTCCCTCCTCAATGCAACTCACACTTTCTACGTTTGCCACGACTGAATGAAAGTAGCCAAGGTGTTGAAAAATAGTTCAAACGACTTTGTAGAGTACTCCCCTTCGGGTGATGATGATGGCGATGGTGGTGGTAGTACTATAGTTGATGTCAGTATCATGGTGGTTACATGACATGGTTCCCTTCCTTCGTTAGATTGTTTTCGTTCGGCTAGGATATTTTTTACCGCTGCCGCCAGTTTGCTAATTTTTTTTTTATTTTTTTGTTTTTTTGTTTTTTTGTTTTTGTGTCGCTGTCAGACAAAGCTGGAAAACATTTCTGTGTGGTCGGAATTTAATGAGTCCGGGACGAAGGGTCTTCGGTATGGTATGGTATTACCCTTTTATTGTGGCCGGATATAGCATCACCACTGGCATACTGGTGTTCTAGTGTACTGGAGTACTGGAGTACTAGTGTACGACTACGAGTACATGTGTCCAAGAGCAAGACTCTTTGGAAAATTAAATTTATACGTGCGGCGGAACACTAATTGTAAGTGTAGCTTGTGGGTAGAGAGAGATTAGCAACGACAATGTTGTTTGTTGGGCGAAGGACTACGACCATGTGGGTGGATGTCATTATGCACCAGAGGTTGGGTGACTACAAGTAGATACCTTTTTTTTGATGAAACTTTTTCGGCGATTAAAATATTTTTCAACCCATAGAGCATGAGTGAAAGAAGGATTTTTCTTGTTTTTTGCAATTAAAAAGGATAATGGGTTCGTTGAATAAAGGAGCAAAAAAAATGTGTAAACACTTTAGGAGGTGTTTTTAGTTTCTGAAGGAAGAGGGATCGCCAGGTAATTGTTGAAAGAATGTTAACAATTTTAATTAGCTGTTAAGATGCCTTAGGGATTTTTGAATGAAAGCCAGCTGTGCCTTGCGAAGGAGTTTGAAAGTTGAAGAACAGTTTTGCCTTGAATGAAGGTAATTTTCGTTTAAAAAGAATTTCAGGTGGGCTACCAAGTGCTTATGCCTACACAGATTGAAGTTGTTTTTGGCGATTTGTCTCCATTTTGGAAAGGTAGAGGGACCGATGTTAAATTATCAATAATTAAGATTTGGAGGACAGGTTTTAGGCGGCAGAGCTGTACATTTGTTATGAAGTTCCTTTTTCTGATGATTTTGGTTTGTATACATCACCCCCCTCTCTCAAAGCATTTTGCATTCACGGAATTACAATAGACTTTTGCTAGCAGTTAAAAAAGCAAAAGGTTACTCCAGAATCAATTAGTTTTTCCAGTTACGCACGCTACTGCGCTGTCCCTCGGGAGTTGATTGCTGCTCTCAGCAATCAGCAACCAAGGACACTCTCATCCATTTTTGATAATGTCCATGCCTCTGCGCCATAGAGCAGGACCGGGATTATCAAAGTCTTATAAAGGGTGACTTTTGTTGTCCGAGAGAGGGCTTTGCTACTCAATTGCCTTCTTAGCCCAAAGAAGCTGCGATTGGCAAGAGTTATTTTTCATTTGATCTCAGTGCTGATGTCGTTGTCTGTACTTATAGCGGAACCTAGCTAGACAAAGTCCTCAACTACCTCAAAGTTATATCTGTCGAGGGTGACGTTCTGCCCGAGACGTCGGTGTTGGTCGGTCGGTGAGATCTCTACCTTGATGAGAGCATGAGACCTTGATGGAGTAGCGTGTATTCTCCATCGTCATCCTGCACAGAGGGACGAGTTTGGCAGGGCCGCTTTGAAGAGCTCGGCCATCTGCTCCAGCAGCTTTGTTGGACTCAATCTTAGATATAGTTATCTTCACTTCATCCAGGTCGGGTGGACGAAATTTTTGGTCATCATTGTCCAGGTTGAAAAGTTGATTTGGTTGATTCTGCCTGACAGCTGTATTTGGTTTGTCATCGTCGTTATACAGCCTGCAGAAATGGTATTTACGAATCCTCAGCATCGACTGCGATTCTACTACGATGTTCCCTTGATCATCTCTGCAGGCTTCGGTTCGGGGTTTGTTTCCGTGGCATTTTTTTACCTTTCGGTAAAACTTTCGAACCTCATTCCTAAAGTAGCATCCCTCAATTTCCTCGACAGCGCGCCTCTCATGCTCTCTCCTTTTCCTCCTCATCTCACCTCTTCCGCTCATAGAGTTCATGAGCAGCTTTGGTATTTTTTTGCAATGCCGCCTTGCGTGCTTTTTGCTTAGCTGCATGTGCTTGCCGGCAATCATCATCGAACCAAGGGTTTTGGCTACAACAAGGTAATGGTCCGAGTGGATGTTGGCTCCTCGGAACGTGCGGACATCTATAATACTGGAGGAGTGTCTTGCGTCGATCGCAATGTGATCAGTCTGGTTGACTGTTGATTGATCAGGAGTTCTCCAAGTGAATATCGAGATGTGGGAACCGCGTGCTAGCTACGGCAATGTTTCGCCCCGCCGCAAAGTCGATTAGGCTGAATCCGTTATCGGAGGTTGTGTCGTGCAGGCTATATTTTCCGATCGTTCCACCAAGGACACCTTCCCCTCCTAGCTTTACATTAAAATCACCGAGGATAATTTTAATGTCATAGCTAGGGCATTGCTCGTAGGTCTTGTTAAGGAGCTCGTAGAAGGCATCCTTGGTGTCGTCATCTTTCTCGTCTGTGGGGGCATGCGCGCATATAAGGCTAATGTTGGCGAATTTAGCCTTGTTGCGGATTGCTACGAGGCACTCGCTCACATGCCGGAAGCTGATGACTTCTTGTCTTAGTCTGCCTCCGAAAACAAATCCGCATTCAAATAAGCGCTGCTTTTGCCGTCGATAGCAATTTCCGTAGTAGATATCGCAGTTTTTCAGCCTCTTTTTGTCCGGCCCATCCCACCGCATTCCTTGGATGGCGGTTATGTCTGCTTTGCAGCAGTCTAGGGCCTCCGCTAGTTGCTCGGCTGCACGTGGTCTATTAAGGGATCTAACATTCCACGTGCATATCTGAAGCTCATTGTCCTTAAATCGCTTACGTGGGTTGTCAACAGTAGATCCGTCCATATCAGAGGCTTGTTGATGCTTCGTGACTTCTTTTTTTATAAATGGCCGGGCAGTTACCCCATTTTTTGAGCACTTTTGTGAATACTTTATCTCGCATCTGAGGTCCAATAGGTTTGAAACGTTCTAAAGGGCCGAGAGGTTATTGCTTGTCTTATATTTGAAAGATCCAAATATTTTTCTTTCGCCTTCTTTTACAAGCCTTATCTGGAACTTGAGATACTATTACTCTTCAAACCGAATTTTCCGAAAACCACTCTTTATCATAGCGATACCTAGTAGTGCTAAATAATGAGTAAAGGAGCATCTCAGGACCTGAACCGAGCTTTGGAATGCCTTCGTTCTCAGTCTAGAGTATGGCATCACATGGACGATTAGAATAGTTCCGGAGATTATTTGCAAATTGCGCAGTACCCTGCATGTTTATCAGCACCGCAGTTGAGGAGGATTGGTTTTGACAAAACTCGAATTCTTTATAGAACGATAAGATTTAGTCGATCGTCCATCTGCCGAGCTAGAAGACATATAAGCACACGCTAATGAGTGCATTCCATAGGACTTGCGACGTTTCCACAAAATGTTTGTTCTATAGGATCTTATAAGCGGGATTAAATAGGATCTTAAAAGGCGTACGATCGCCTTTCTTGAAGATGGGACATAAAAAGCTAATAATTCTGACATCGGGCAACCTTTCACCCGCCTTTACCTGGTGACAATTGAAGCATGCACCCCAACATAACATCAATTCCATGCTTACAATTCCGCTGTTAGACTATTATGCGAGTAATCATATATTAGGAGGGCGAATGGCATCTTCATTTGGAAAGTTTATGAAGACAGCTGGTAGTTGCTAAACATCTCCGAAAATATCCGCGTTTTATTCCTTTCACGGGACCCTTCAATATCCTTGAGCTACGAGGTTAAGGTTGTCGTTTTCTTTGTAGGCAGAATCATATTTACCTCTATGCTTTTGGCTCGATACTTTTCTGCTGCTCTTATTTGAACTCGTAGACATGCACTTTTTTCTTTTTCGATGGAAGATGGCAGATTATGTTGGCCCTGGTGCCTTGAATGACATTACGATGCTTGTTCTACAGATGGCGTTTGTGGATGTTAAATCTCTCTCAAGCGCTCTCTGCAAACTCTAGCTTAAGTCAAGCGAACGTTTCTAACGTTGATATTAGCAATTCGTTTTAGAAATATAAGTGATGCCGTTGGCGTATTATTTTTGAAAGTCCTTATTGGCTTGCACTTTGAGTCGATGTGACAGGTGCAAGTCGTCGATGACCTATTTTCTGCTCCTCTTCTCGGACAGAACATCACCGTCGACAGAGTAAGGTAGTTAAGAACTTTGTCTACATAGGCTCCGCTACCATGGAACTGCATCAGCTCTGAGATCAAACGAAGGGTTTGAAGGCTATTGAGTAGTAAAGTTTTCTCTCGAAAATCTGGCCTTAGCCAGAAGAATGAAGGTCCAAGGACTGAGATGGCTGGGTCATGTAGAGCGAATATACACTAATGCTCTTGTCTGGAAAGTCTTCAAATTCGTCCCCAAGGGGCAGCGCAGTAGAGAAGGTGGTGTAGGTAAGCGGAAATGGGCTTAAGCCAACTTAGCGTGCGAAACTCGAGACGTTGTTATTTGCTGAGGCCCAGGTCCGCCCTGGACTGTAGTGCCACCTACAGTAAAGTATGTTTGACACTGAAACATTGCTTTCAATTTTTATTCAAAATACATGCAACCACTAGTTTCAGCGGTTGGGCCCTTCGATGGCGCGGTTTTTGACGGGATGTGTAACTCGGCAAGATAAACACGGCGCAGACGAATTACTAGTTTTATGGATAAGAGCAATGCGGATTGTGAATTGTGGATACCAGTTATCGCCAATCAGTTGGGTAAACAGATGTTGACGACAAAACGATGTTTTCTCCATTGCTATGCTGCATGGTGGTTGAACCTTTGCATACGCGGATGATGTAGATACCAGCACTCCTGCTGCGATAATCTTTGCAATGTAGATGTGCTTCATTGAACTTTGATGCTGAACAAACACCAGACGATTTAACTAGTACAGCAAAATAAAAATGTTCAGTCAGTACCACAGGATAACTAAAAATCTTAAAGGATCAGTGATCCATTAACTAAGAGGTGAAAGGATTAAGTCAGACATTTTTTTTGTGCCTCTGATTTTCCGCTTACAATCCGCTTGGCTTAAGCTAAACACATTGCTTTTTCATTAGAATAAGGATGCCAAAGGGAAAATATGAAATGCAGTGCCAAACACTCCGGAAAGGACAAATGAACAAAAGAACAGGTTCTTTGCTCGAACACAGACTCGAACAGATGCCCCCTATTCAGACATCTGCATATCTGTCTAAATTTCACAACAAAAAAAGGAGGAAAACTGCAATTATACAGAGCATCTTTCTTTTTTTCTGTTCTTCTGCACATTACACTTTCGTGTTTTGTCTCGGCGACGACTAGGCGGAATTCATTATGTTTGTTTGGCTAAGGATTTCGCATTTGTCCCCTTTTAACACAAGAATTTCTCCAAAGGATATTGTTACAAGCGACAAAACAAAATGTTTTGTGATGTTATCCTTTCAGTGTTTCGCTTTTGTTATTCAAATGTGTCATAGATAAATTGAGAAATGCAATTATTGACAAAGTTATTCTGTCATGTCATGCTTTCATGTACTATAATCAGTGCCATCATGTATGGATTTCTATAATTCAGCGACAGCTTCGATAGCATTATATTAGCAACAAGGTCCATAGGGACCTACAAGGATTTTTGTACAATTTTTCCAGAAATGTACGGTATTGTCATTATGCAGTTGTGCCTGATTGTTGTGTGTATTTACTTATAGTTGTTTTCAGTCTGAAAATATATATTTTAGAGAGAAATAACAGAAATTAAACAAGAAATTAATAGTTAAAGCAATTTAC
This sequence comes from Volucella inflata, assembly GCA_928272305.1. Taxonomy (NCBI): domain Eukaryota; kingdom Metazoa; phylum Arthropoda; class Insecta; order Diptera; family Syrphidae; genus Volucella; species Volucella inflata. The sequence continues at coordinate 227,997,695 of OV743716.1, read as the reverse complement.
TATATATATTAATTAAATATTTATTTTGTCTGTGTAGCTAGTGCAGCAGTGCAGGTTTGGCACCGATATAAAAGTGCTGATTGTTCAGCATAGGCCGTATTATTGCAGCAACAGCAACAGCAATACGCTCGAGTTTTCCGCTGGCTTTTGTACTCCGCACAACATAAGTGGCTTCTTCTTCTTCTTATCCTTTTATTAACCCTTTCCTCGTTATACGAACTAATGCGTAGCGAGTTTCCCATTTTTACTGCATCGCTGCTGCTCCGCTTATGGGGTTAGCTAATGTCGCAGACCGCAGAACGCGTCTACATGTCTTGTATTATTATAACATACGTTTCCGGTACGTTTTGAGACCTCAGCGCGGCTCATATGAGATCCCTAGGCACTCGATCGAATGCTTTCTCGAGGTCGATAAATACCATGTGTAAATCCTTAGACGAATCTCGGTGCTTTCCATTATTATTCTCAGGCTTTGGATAGCTTCCGCCGTCGATCTTCCTTCAACAAATCCACACTGGCTATTATCGAGCTTTATTATTTGCCGAAGACACATCATTGTGTGTGACATAAGCTTGATTAAACGGTAGTTGTTGCATTCTCGAGTGTCGCCTTTTCCTTTGTATAATGGAACCAAGAAGCTGCTTCTCCATTGATTCGGCATAGGTTGTCCACATTTTAATTTATTTAAAAGTTTCGATAGCCAAACGCTGCCGATGCCCTCCACCTTCGACCAAAACTCTAATGGAATGCTGTCTGATCCCGCTTCATTTTTCCGATTGCTATACTTATTTCTTCGAAAAGTCCGAAACTTCCTCCTCGGATAGACCAGCTGTCGGCACGATATCACGTGGAAACTGTTTGTTAAGCAACTCCTTGCAGTATTCAAGCCACCGGTCACAAATTTCCTTTTCATTTGTTAGTAAACGACCGTCTGCATTTTTGATGTATTTCGGCGAGGTTATTTCCATTGAATTTTTTCTCCTCTGTGCAGCGAGCTAAAAATATTTGGCATTTTAGTACTGTACGACGTTTGAACTTCCTGGATAGCTTGTCTTCTATCCGCCGATCGTGAGGATATTTGTTCCAACTCCTGGTACAGGTTTTCCGCTTCTGCCGCTCGAGTTCGAGCCAGGACTTTCTTTGCGATCTTTTTAAGACGCTCGTATTCAAGAGCCAGTCGAGCTTTTTCGATATCGTCGCTCCGATCGCATTTTGTCCACGCTTGGAATGCACTCTTCTTGTCGGCCACAGCTCGTTTGGTTTCGTCATTCCACCACCATGTTTCTTTGCCGACGTGATGGTATTTCGATATAGTTCCCAGATGGGACTTTGCGAGTGTTATGCATTCCTCGTGCATGCTGTTCCACATTTCTTGCGGGCTAAGTGAGACTGCGATACCGTTTATAATTCGAAGTGCTTCTTTAGCCATTGCGATAAATCTTGCGCTTCGTTCCTTCGATAGATTATACCACCGGATTTTTGGCTTTCCAAACGATGCCCGTGTTTTCGGTGGTTCCGCTGTGAAAAATTCTGTAATGAGCAGACGGTGTTGGCTTTCTAGCGATTCTCCAAGTATTACTTTACAGTCCTTAACACGGTTTCTCATCGACATTTTGCAGAGGTGATAATCTATTTGCGTTTCGTGGCCTCCGCTGCTATAGGTGATAAGATGTCGTTGATGTTTAATAAACATTGTATTTAAGATGGTTAAGCCGTAAGCCCTACACGCTACAAGGATGTCTTCGCCAGCTGAATTTCTGGTTCCAAAGCCTTTACCGCCGTGGCAGTCCTCATAATCAACATTTGTTTCTCCGACGTGGCCATTTAAATCTCCGCCTACGAAGAGCATCTCATCGATAGGTATATTTCTAAGCAAATTACCGAACTCTGACCAAAATGTATCTTTTCCGATTGGTCGCATCCATTTTGTGGAGCGTACGGGCTAACAATGTTCCACGTTTCATTGTGTATGACGAGTTTAACACTCATCAAGCGGTCGCTTATTTTCAAGATACCAACGATGTTGTTTAGAAGATCCGCTGCAACAACGATTCCAATACCGTTTCGTCCATTGACCGTTCCATGGTAGAACATCTTAAATGCCTTAGTTTTTAAATCTAGAAAACGCGCTTTATTTCCTGTACCACCACCACTTCGTTTCCTGTACGCACAGGAGTTGTAGAGTTCTGCGACGCATAATCGCTTCCAGTTCTAAACTTTTTGAGGTCATCGATCCGACGTTCCAACTTGCAAACCGAAGTTTATGAAAATATTTTGGAAACTTCATTTTGCCCGCCCCCGGAATCCGTCGGGCTCTGACACAAGCACTTCTGCTTGCTCTGGGATCACCCGAGTGCGTTGCAATCGTGGTGCCCAGCGGGGTAGTGCTATTAATTGCGATCATTTCCATTAGGTGAATCTAAAGTTTGAGTGGTTTGACACTTGTATGCTCATTTCGAATTGATTGACTGTTCTTTTACCCCACCGGTAGTCTCCAGACGTGGGAACCCACTGATTGCATACAAACTTGTGGGAAAGCTTTAAGGTGTTACAGTGTCACAGGCTCATTTTTGGTGTCATAGTTGCCTGTATATGATTGGTGTCCCATTTAGTCGCCTCTTACGACAAGCTGGGACGCACTGCGGCACTATTCTTTGTCCGGTGCCGCACGGATGTATCTAACCTATGCTTATAAATACAGAGGGTCTTAGACTTAGTTGGATTTAGTAACTTGTGGGAGTTCGTTCACATAAAGTAAAAAAAGTAGGGGACCGAGAATAGAACCCTACGGGACACCGACAAGTACTCCAAGAAAATTAGACTTTTGGTTTTCCACTTCTACAGATTGCTGACAGTCCGTTAAGTAGGAACTTAGAAGTTTGATTGCCGGAAAAGATAGTCGAAAGTCGTGCAACAGCTTCCTACACTGAAGAGTGTGATCCACCGTATCGAACGCCTTAGAGAAGTCCAGCAAAGTCAATAAGGTAAGACAGCTGGCATCCAGACTTTGGCGGATTTCATCGTCAACATATAAGAGCGCAATTGTACAGCTTCTTTTCGCACGAAAACCGGACTGGGCAGAATTAAAAACGTTGTTACTGCCTAAGTGCACTTGCAACTGCTTTAAAGGCTTTGGATAAGAACGGTAAGATTGCGATTGGTCTATATTCCGGGTTTATCCGGTTTTGTGACTTTGGTATCTATCGAAATTATATTGGCCCTTTTCCACGAAAGAGGGTAATTGCAAGTAGTGAGTATCTGATTACAAATGTGTGCAATATGTTTGAGAATGAAAGGAAGAATAAGCTTTACAAATTTAGGATTTATTTCATCCAAACCTATAGCATCAGATTTAACCGAAAATAATGCTTCGACCACATCTTCGTCTGTTAAGCGAATGAAATTAATATTTTCCATGGAGTCAGTACCTTCTGTATGCTGATTCATAAACTGCAAGAAATCATGATTAAGCAGTGATGGATTAGGAACTGACCCGAATTGCGCATTGAGTATACATATTACAGTCTAAGTCCGCAGGCGCATCTGTTTGCTGTCTTCCGTTACCTAGTTTACGTAGCTTTTGCCAGAGAACTTTTCCAGGCTGCATTTTGGGGTTCAAGAAATGTTCGTGATAGCTCTGCTTTGCAGTCCTTATACGCGAAACTACTTGGTTACGAAGGGACCGATAACTATCGTGAAACTCACGGAGTTTATATCGTTTCCAACGAGCGTATGCCATATTATGGAGTTGCATCCAATTTAATAGATCCCTCTTAAACCAATGGGGTTTTCTAGATTGAATGGATCTATGACGTAGTGGAACGTGCTTATCAAAGTTTGTTCTTATTTTATCCTCCAAAAATAGGACCTGCTGATTTACTGATGGCATCAAATAAATATCGTCCCACGGAAGTTGAGTAATGTCAGACCGAAAACTCTGAAAGTCTATACTTTTAAAATCTCTAAAGGCAATGAGGTTAGCAGGTACATGTAATTGGATATCGTACGTTAGGAAGATTAATTCATGTTTGGAGAAACCGGATGCTGTGAGTTGGCTCTACAAAAGGGTTTTTCTACTGTTGTTGACAAGGAAGACGTCGAGGAGGGTTGGCAGGTTCGTATGCAAAGTGTGTCGCAGTGAATACGTTAACAGGTTTTAAGCCAATGCTCTCGAATCTGTGAATTAACTGAGCAGAAACACGAGGATTAAGCAAATTACTCTGAGGATCCAAAGCGTCTCTGAATTCAGTTGGATAGCTGAATTCACTGAGTCTTACTAAGGTCCCAAATCCCAATAGGACCACGCGAAGTGAAATCATCAATAAACTTGTTGGGCAGGGCTCAGAGTAGTGTTAGCTAAGGCTTCCATTTATAGTTGCGTTTTATGTGAACATAACTTCACGAAGGATGACACTCTGATATCAAACAGACCTCCTGGGGTCTGTACTACATCAGTGACTTTCATACAGTAGAAAATGTAAGCTTGCTAGTTTGCACTACACTTTTGGTTAGCAGCTATGTTTGCTTGGAATAAGTGACACAACATTCTTCTACGATTGTGGTAAGAGTAGTAATAAAACAGCGGAGCATTAGTGACAGAAGTCCCGCATTACAGTTTGGAACTTGGAACTGATATGTTGGGTGTTGCTACTGTACTCACTTATCTTTCTTCGTAAGTTTGGAAAATTTCAATAAAAGGAAAGTTAGCGGACTACAGCAGAGATCGGTTCCGGAAGAAAAAAAATGGTTATCGAGGAAATGAGCGGAAACAGCTCTTTACTAAAGAGGCCAAATTGGCCAACCTAAGCGCGCGATGTCGTAACTAGCTCAGAGGAAGAAGACAACTTAGACAATGATTGCTCTCGTGAGCCCTTCGTTCAGATGCAAGAGAACGCCTTGGTAGTGATCAATTTATAGCATCGTGGTGATACAAATAAAGCTTGTATTTTGGATGCCCAAACATGTTAAGAAGCCAACATCGACCCAGTCCACTGCCTCGTTGTGCGAAAGCGAATACCTCGAAGCAGTCCTTTGAGAAAATTTGTCGGTGAACGGCTACAATGGTACCATACTGCTACCGCTTTCGTTGATTGGGTCACCCAAAGCGCATCAACAGCTCCTTTTCTGCCAACATTCACTTCACAAGACCATTGAGACAATCTTAGAAAGCCGTCTGATCTATATGGTTTCGACCGGTCATTATAATGAAACTCCTGGTATGCCTAAGAGTGCAGACAGCGGTGTAGTATAAAGCGGTACCTCAAAGAAGAATATCGGTTCAACAGAAAGAAAAAATACGAGAGCAGAGAAGCGCCTAATTAAGAACATGGACGTCGGTGAGTTGAAGTTTCTTACAATCGGTGCTAAGAATATGGACTATTTCTGCGGATTATTTTACCACGAAGATGATCCCGTATCTCCTTTTCATCAAACAAATCCTATCCTAGACCCTATTAGTCGAATGTAAGGATAAAACAAAGTGCCGATTAGAAATGACATCAAATCCCAACTATTTGGACAGCTCGCCACAGCTGTTCAGTGTTAGAAGACTTTGTCTACCTCGAGAAAACTGAGACGAAGAAGGCAAATGAGAAAAAGGCCTCACTCACGAATGGCGAATAAAGCATTGTATGAGGGGCTTATAGTCCCAATGCAACTCTACGGGAGCACACATTGAAATCGAACTTTCCAGAAGAACCTACATTTAAGGGCTTCGATGGCCAAGGCATACTCAACAACTTGCAACAAACATAAAAAGTTTCATTCTTGAGTTTGAGGGCACCATACAAATTTCACTTAGACAAAATATCTCCTACTTCACTGTTTGGGAATCTGTTGAAAAGATGAACGTTCCACATCTTTGAGACTGTTACTGGCGTACCCTTTGAAGCCATCTCTCTGATTCAAACAATGAATTTTTGTTTAAATTTAACAACTTAATCACGCAAAGCGAGCCATTTGTAAGGAAGTTCTCATCTCCTGTCATTTTTCGTCTGGCATCATCCCCTTGAACTTTTTTTTTTCAGTTTTCTACGCTGGTTCAAGTGCACTTCACCAAGGACCTCTTACTTCAAGTAAAACGATCCAAATGTCATGGTGGATTCTACAAAATTCCCCTACATACCATGAACCTCTTTGATTATTTGTTCTTTCAAATTACTTCGCATTTTGTATAAGCTCTCCCGGGGAACTTCAGAAAGTTGTCTATGTCCGTGTTCATGTCCACGCCCATGCCCGCGCTCATGAAGGGCGCGCGTCCTTCCCATTGACATCCAGATAAATTTGTCCTTTTTTTTTTAATTATGTCATCCAATCGAAGTGAATGGACAGTTTTAATCATTTCGATGTCGTCGATTTGAATCTTGATGTTGATGTCTCCCCTGACAGCCTTAGATTCATCATCCCAATGACATGAGAAGGAGGATGAAAAGTTTTCTATTATACTTTACATATACTCGTACTCGCATGCCATTCAAGTAGAAAATAAAGCGAGTCCTATTATTTACGAATTTTTTCCGAAAACTTCTAATCCCTTTCCAGATATTTGTGGTTTAACCCAAATATGTAGATTACGTCTGGGATAGAGTTTACCTTCTCCTAATCCCCTCATCACCTACCGTACGAGTATATATGGTATATATATGTGTGTGTTTTTGTTGGGCAGGCTGTTCAACAAATTTCCATGAAAATCGACGTCCTTTTCTGCGTAATAAGTTTCGGGTTCAAGGGTTTCAAAAGTGCCATTATGTTCTTTATGTAGGCACCCTTTAGCCATCCTTATACCCATGTAGACATCAGTATTTTTGGTGGTGAATTGAGCATTTAGTTTTGTGTAGTTTAAGACCGTTTATCTAATGGATCAATCTTCATCAGTTAGAGAATAATGTGTGTAGAATACCTTCGAAATGTGCGAAAGAATGGAGCAAAAGTACCAAATAATTTTAATTGGTAAACCATTCTTTATAGGAAGTTGAAACTAAAACACTTTCCATTTCAGTACTTGCTTACGATGGCCTCAAATTAGTGGCAAGTCGAATTCGGGAAGAAGGAAAACAATTTCCTTATACGATTTCCTCGACAAAGTGAGCAATTTTTGAAGTATGATAGGTAAGGAGGTTAGTAAACATAGCGTACACGACACCATGTTTGGCAACAGACTTAAGTCTATTGACGTTGCGGCGAGGTGAAATATAACTATTGCTAGCATAGGAGGAACGAGTGGTCTCCGGGCTATGAAATGGTAAATCGAAATGATCACATTGCGATTAGACATAAGGCGTGCCACCAGTATTCTGGACGACCCAACGTTCCGAGCAGCAAACATTGACATTGACTCAACTACCTTGTTGAAGCCAAGGTGCGAGTGCGAATTTCCCAAGCGCCACAGTAAAGAAGAACAACTGTGAGAAGGTATAACGCCAGAATCTTCGAACTCTTATGCCACCAGCCATCAGAGACGCCGCAGCCAATGAATTGAGTTTCGTTCTATCACCACCAAGATGGTTTGATGATAAAGAATGCCGGCAAGCACATGCAACTCAACAAGAAGAGTACAAAGTGGCGGTGCAGTGAAGTACGAGAGCCGTTCGTGAGCTCTACAAGCAGAAGAGATGGGAAGAGCATTGACTTTTCCAGAGTCGTTGTTGTACACCAGGGATAATAAACAGAAGCTTAACTAATAGCTAAAAGTAACGTTTCAGGCAAGAAGACCTGTGGAGATGAAGAAGGAAACCTTTTAGTAGAATCGCATCCCTGCCAAGCTCGTCCATCTGTGCAGAATGAATCTCTCTGTTCCGCCAAAGTTGATAACGACTTAATCGAGACCTTTGATGTCGATTTAGACAAGGTGAAGCACTATCATGTGACTTCTTTAATATCATAGTTGCAACAATTGTGGGGAAATCATAAGCGAACACCGAAGGCACAATGATATCGACATAATTGAAAGAACATAGTTGGCTGTTACAGGTAAGTTCGCTAGTATTGAAATAGAATCTGCGGAAAAGGGTTTCTGCTTTAAATGAACTCAAAACTAAGTATTGTTTGTTTCTGTCAACAAAAAGAGAATAAAAATTAGACAGAAGTCAACAACTTTCATTTCTACCTTGGCTGTGCTATAAATTCTGCAATGCCAATCGCGCTTTCTTTGGGTTAAGAAGGCAATTGTAGTAGTAAGGCCCAATCCAGAACAACCAAGGAAACCCTATATAAGACTTTGATCATGTTTATGAAGCATGTACCCTATCGAAAGCGGATGAAGACATAGTTAGTCCTTCCGAGAAGAAATTGCTTCGAAAAATTGTCGGTCCCATTTGCGTTGACGGGCGTTGGAGAAGAACATTCAACGATGAACTATACGAGTTGTAAAACGACATCAACTCATTCAGAAAACTGCGCATCGCACGCCCGAAATGTAAAGCAAATGGACACTAATACTCGTACTTCTGCGCGCAGGGACTTCGAATCTTTCCCGAAAATTCAACGAAGCGAAAGAAGACTTGACCTTACGGGGCGCTCAGAAGTAGAAGGAGACCCAAGCCTACTAGGAGTGTACAAGAACCTGGAGAGGCTTGATGAGTTGAGGCCTAGGTTAACCCCGAGCTGTAGCGTCACCTATGTAAGTCTTCATTTATTCGGAAATTCACCATCCTTAAGTCATGGAGAGGTGTAAGCTTCATCAACGTTTACGATCATCTAATTTTTTTTGTGGGTTTAGTGGAAAAAAAGTTCGAATCAACGTTGCGTTGGCAAAGATTGGGAAAGAAACTTACGCGAGTCAGTGAGTTAAGACCGTTATTAATCGATTCCGTGACGATTTCAATAGCTAATTTTCATACCAGAAGAGTCATCCGCAGTCGGTTACAGGCAACAAGCAGTAAAGTTCTATCTTCATAAGCGGATAATTTTATAATGTTTTTACGCTAAAAACCCAGAAGTAAATAGCGAGCTTAATTCGCTGTTTGAATCAATAAAATAAATCGTAGCATTGTATTTCATACTGAAATCGTATTTAAGACGATTGAGTGACTTCGACACTCTGCCTAGACAGAGTCCATGTGAATACCTGGCGTTGGTAGTTGTGCCGCTAATACTCTAGATTTCTTTTAAACCTTTCACTCTAATGAGCACATCATTAATGTGGTCTTCTATGCACGTTGAACCATTGTCTCATATCATCTAATTTCGTTTAGACTGACTACACAGTGTTAGAGAAGACGGATCTCTTCTAAAGGACTTTAGGCAGTACGAAGTGTTAACTAAACCAAGGATCTTCGGATAAAGGGCACAAACCAAAAGAAAAAGCCTAGTACGACTCTAGGAGTAAAAAGGCTGAGAAGTTAGCCAACCAAACAGAGGAATACCGAAACTAGTACAAACGCATTAGGAATAACTACAGCGCCTTTCCACAGCATGCTAAATTCAATTAAGATAAAAAACTGAGCAAATATAACTGTTCCAAAGGTTGTAAATATATTTGGCCGTTTCTCAAAAATATTGAAAATGTGAATGCCTCTTCGTACATTCCGATCCTCATTTAAAGTTATATTGTCAGATTTTTGTATACAGTCTGTTTGATAACATCGTACACGACAAAAATTAAAGAAGAACTTATAATAATAAAAAAAAATCAATTGTACTGGTTTATTTTGTTTATTTACTTGAATGCTTTTCAATTAATATGATGTCCACTCTCCTCCATTATCAATAATTGCTTGGATTCTTCGAGGCATGCTTTCTACTAATCTTATAGCATAATCTTGATACAAAGATCTCCATAAAACTCGTATTTTTTGTGATAATTGTTTGACTGTCGAGATCTTCTTTCCTTGGAGCTTTAGCTTCATGAATGCCCAAACATTTTCAATGAGATTTGCATCCGGCGACTGTGATGGCCAATCTAAAACATCGACGTCATTTTCTTGTTTCCACGCACTGCACAAACGACTGCTATGTTTCGGGTCATTATCTTCTTGCAGTAACCAATTCTCATTCCTTCTTTTAAACCACCTTTGGGCAGATGGTAATAAAGCCTTCTTATAAATTTTGACCATGTTGGGTACGTTTAAATTATTTGTAAGCATGAACAAATTGCCAAATCCTTGTTTTGAGAAGCATCCCCAAACGTGCACCTTTGCCGGGTGTTTGACGGTCCGCTGGATTAATTTATTGGATTGTGTACAACAGGTATGAGTGATAGGAGACCATGCCCAAAAAGAAGCTTCATCCGAAAAAATAACGTTGTTCCAATCTCTGTCCAAATTCTCCTTGGCCCAACTGAGTCGTTTTCTACGTGTTTTTTTGACAGTAGTGGTTTCTTTATTGTGCTTCGAAATTTTACATTATTGGCTAGTAAACGTCTTCGTATCGTATCACAACACACATTTAGACCCCTTTTACGTAAAATCCCTTGTCCTCCACGTAACGATAGAAGAGGATTTTTTTCAAACAGGCGTAAAATCATTTTGTCATGCTTTTTTGTTGCTTTTGGCGTAGACCCACGATCCGGCAAATCATCCACATTTTTAACTTAGGACTTTTGACTTTTTTATTTTATTTTCGGTCCTTTTGGATGCGTGCACAAGAATACTGCTTCATAACGTGATGCAAACGCGACACTCATTTTAAAATACTTTCGTCTCTGACAAAAATTGAACACTCTTTAAATTGTTTTATTCAAAGCATCTTAGCAGAAGTATTTTTTTATCTGCTAATGCAAATGCCACTTCCAAACCAGTTTTCATAAACGAGTTTTGCCGTATACGATCTTATCAAACGCACTGTAGATTCTATTTGCTTGCTGGCTCATTCATGGGAATCTTTCCTAAAAGTAATAAAACAGCACTTGTCCATTCGTTCAGACTATAGTTACGTTTCCTTTTCCAAGCCATGGCTTATATTTTTTAAGCTGATAAAATATCTATAGAGGTGAAAATTTTTTAACGACCGTTAGTATGGTTTTCGTTGTAATGGCATACGTCACAGAAAGCTGTAACCAAAATCAACATCAATCTTCTGAAAAGAAGATAGTTGCATTCGATATTTGCACATAGTTTCGACCTTCATCAGAATAGAACTTTCCTTTTCGAATTTTTTGGACGGTTTGAAGTCTAATATTCACAAAATATCCATAATATGGTGATGTGCCCCAGGTATCTATTCTATTTCCGACGCTATTTTTATTTTATCATCAGTGATCAGTTGTCTGTTATTAAAAACGGATCTTAAGCTCATATTAATCTACTATCCACTGTCTACTCTTAAAGCGAACTTTCGACCTCCAAAATTTTCAACAAATGTCACTTGCATTGTCATGATAATTTACATTGGAATTTCAACTTATTCGATGACACCAAAATTGCTGCGAAATGTCTACTAGGTGGGGTGAAAAGTAACCTCCTTGACCGCCAGAAGGCGTTGCTACTGCAAAAAAGGTTATGGTGCCTTGAAGTCCGTTCATATTTAGGCAGACATGCCAAATTTCAGTGCGATACTGTCTTTTGTTTTGTTTTGACAGCTGATTGTTGTTGACGTGTTTGGCATCATGTTGAGTACGGACAAAAATGATTTTCGTTCTCTCATAAAACATTATTTTTTGAGAGGCAAAACGGCAAAGGAAACAAAAGAAAAGTTGGATAAGTATTATGGGGTTAATGCTCCGTCAGTTTACACCGCGAAATATTGGTTTCGAGAGTTTCGTTGTGGCCGCAACTCCACTTCCGATCAAGTCCGCAGCAGCAGGCCCTCCGATGCGGTTACAGAGGACAATTACCAAAAAATACATGAAATGGTGTTGGCTGCCCGGAAAGTGAAGGTGCGCGAGCTAGCAGATACCACAAAGATTAGTACTGAGCGCACACGCCATATTTTGGGCAATATATGGAAAAGTTATCCTGCCACTGGGTGCCGCGCATGCTCACTCCTGACCAAAAACACGAACGCGAGAGCACTTCGAAAGAGTGTTTGGACTTGCTGATGCGGAATCGGGTGGACTTTTGGCGTCGGTTGGTAACTGTTGATGAAACCTGGAACCACTTTTACACACCAGAGAACAGAATGAGTACCCGGCAATGGACTGAAGTCGGCACGAGTGCTCCGAAGCAGCGGAGGGAGGCTCAATGGGTCAGAAAGATTATGGCGTCAGTTTTCTGGGATTGTCATGGCATACTCTTCGTGGACTACCTCGAAAAAGGAAAAACCATCAACAGCGAGTATTACTGTGCATTATTGGAGCTATTGAATGCCGAAATCGCTGCAAAAGGGCCTCACATGAATCGAAAAAAAATTTTGTTTTTGCAAGACAATGCGCCGGCGCATAAGAGCATCGCAACCATGGCTAAAATCAGTGACTTACGATTCCAATTGCTATCGCATGCACCGTATTCGCCCGATTTGGCTCCCTCGGACTATTATCTCTTCCCAAACCTCAAAAGATGGCTCATAAATAAAAAATTCAGTTCACGCGAGGAAATCATTGACGTCACGGAGGACTATTTTGCAGACCTTCCGGAAAATTACTTTTCGGCCGGGATCAAGAAGTTGGTAAATCGCTGATATAAAGGTATCAATCTAAAAGGGGACTATATTAAATAAAATAAAAAAACCATTTAAAAAAAATTTTTTTTCATTCCCAAGGAGGTTATACTTTTTACCCCACCTAGTAGATTTCCTTTTGCTGGATACGATCCATAGCAGTGCAATGAAATTCATAAGATAAGCCAGGATTTGCTTGATTTTCTCCAGCAACGACAAAGTATATGGATATATTGATCACCAGTACTTCGAAAAAAAAGTCCATTAGCAATACACTTCTTCAAAATTTAAAGAGTAACAGCCGTAACATGCTTATGATTTTGCTTTGAAACTCAGCTGAGGTCTTTAAACGTCACGAAATGCAAACATTCAAAATCAACATACACCGGTATCTTTCTTTCTGTTATTCTTAATTTTCTTGTAATTGTGTGTACACTACTTACAAAAACAAAATGCGAGCCAAATATCACTCAAATATATTTTCTCTTACGGTTACACATTAGAGTGCCAAGCCAAATAGTATTATAGTACCTCGCATGTTGTATGGCCAACAAGACGCAAACGTACTGTACGCAGAGAAGAAACCATTGCCGCTCTGAGTGAAAGTATTGATCGCAAAGGTTTTACCTTTGTCCGTCTTCTATGTTGACAATTCGGTTAAAGAATCTCGGCCAGTGCCCGTTAAAGATTCAGCTGGTGCAAAAACAACATCATGACCCCGTTGCTTTTGATGAGACTTCAGGGATAGAGCTTTTAATGGTTTTGATTTCTCATAATCGACAAAGCTTAATGAGTCTGTTAACAAGCAAGCGTTGCTGGAGTGAAACAGATCCAGAATCAAGGAAAGACTCAAGAGACTATATTACACCTACAAGAGTACGCTCGCTAATGTGGCCATCACCCTGGTGAAATTATTGCTCTTTTTTCAAAAATAAAGTCGAAACTCACGCAAGATTCTATAGCGAAGGTAACTGATTATGGCAGGATGTTGACAAGTACCATATTGCCCATGATTTCATTGACATACTGAGGACTATGTAGCTTCAACGACAATATTTTATCGCCTGTCTATCAGAATTGTGGTAGTCTCCGTTTATTAAAAATAGTAACTAAACTAGACTTAGGCAAACAAACCAATCTACACAATCAAAGTTGTCTTACCGAAGTTAGCCCCGACATCGATTGAAAAGCTCACTTCATTCCACCGAGTATATATTGAAATTTTTTACACGATCTTAAAGCGCCATTTACCAGTTCTTTCACTTTATTATGAATATTGCATTTGAGAAAGAGAATCCATATTCGATGTATCTGTTCCTTAAAAGGAGGAAAGTTTGACTGATAGGTCTGAAGTTTCCCAATCAATACAAGAAAATTTCTTTTTGCTCACTGATTTTCTGTAAGATTCGAGTTCGTCAGATTTTCCAGAAGTTGATCTTCATTTCTTTCAACAAATCTAGGAATTTAGTGTAATCCAATTCGTGATCGATATTTAACATCCCTGTTTTACTCATATACGTCAAACTGAACTGTCATTCGGGACTGTATACGAGTGTGTTTAGTTTAAGGCTTGCCATTTTACAATATTTGAGAAAATCTACTTTAAAAAGTAGTGATTCTTTGGTCGCTACGTCTCGCGCATTACGGGCAGATTATGGTCGACATAATCGTCCATCAAAGCGTACTATAGGCAAAACTGTAAAGTAATTCGAAGAGACTGGCTTTGTTACAGTTTACAGATGCTTGCACGTTTTACAAAAAATACGGCTTAAAACGAAAATGTTGAAGAAAATCCAAATCCATCGATTTCACTGCGAGCACAGTATTTGGGATTGTTTATGGCACATTTTGGCGTATTTTTCATATGGATTTGCATCCACGCCCTTATAAAGCTTAGCTTACTCAAGAATTTAAGTAAACTGACCACGGAATGTGTAGTACATACCCCGATTGGGCACTTGCACATAGAACCGAACATAATCGACCATCTGAGACAGCGATTCGCCGTATTCTCCACCGTCTTCGCATATCTTTGGTCATTGTCCCTTCACTTTCTGGAGAATTTTTTGAAATGGTCTTGGCTGGAAATCTTGAAAAACCCAGCTTTTGCAAGACTACGAGTAGAAGAAGAATGACAATTTTTTGCGTCGAAATCCCGGTAAATGGACCCAAAATAAACTGACATTGGACTCGCTGTTTTATCAAAAAATTATGTTCAGCGATGAAGTTCATTGGGTATGTTAATAAGCAAAATTATGGCATTTGAAGCGAAAATAATAATCCACATGAGGTTATCGAAAAGTCGTGAAACCCTGAAAAATGCGCAGTTTGGTGTGGTCTGTTGGCTGCTGAAATCATCGGACTTAAGCTAATCAGCATGTTACCATCAAGATCGTTCGCTAAAGACTCATGATTTCTGACTTTTTCTTTCCCCGATTGAGTACCATGAATGTTGTAGTAATGTAGTTTCAGCAGAATGGCGCTACGCCCTAAGAATCATATTAGAGTGAAAATGGATCACAGCCAACTTATCGCGTACAGGTGAGAGTGATAAGCGCAAGACGTTAGCTAAATATAGATAGTTGGTGTTGGTGCAGGCACAGGTCCATAGCTGGCTGTAGCCATCAGAACTAGGAACAGCAGGTTTAAATACTGTGCAGTTCTAGCAATAGGAGCTCGTTATAAACGGAATTCATCATAATGCGTTTTCGATGGTCATGGTGAGAGTACTTTCAAAGATGATGCCAAGTACAACCTTAAAAGAAATCATCTCCTGGACTTAACACTATCGTCGGACTTGCTTACCGATAATACTGGCTTCAACCCAGTATTTGTTGGAAAAAGAATCGACTTAACGTAATGGTATTCAAAGTTTTGATTTTTCTGAGAGTAAAAATTTGTAAAACATCAAATTGACCCGCTTTAAGGAACTTTAGGCTGTTCCGCATGTCAACTTAACCTTAAATCAAGACACAGAAAGGGTGGAAGAGACTATTCAAAAATCTGAACGCGATGCTCTCATTATTTGAGCATTCCCCTAAGACCCCCTATTCTTAGACTGAACGTAGAATTTATGTAGTCTCTTGGTTTCTTCCGAAATTCTTCTTTTTTGGCCACGTTCTCCTTCTTTTTGCCTGTTTTCCATTTATCGAGTGATTGATGTTTTTACTTAGCTTCATGGACCTATCTTAATTTGCCTGTTTTATCTATTGTGGTGACATGAATTACAATATTTCCTCCTTCCTCTTACGAGTGAAATAAAAAAAATTCAAATTAATTTATTCTGGGTCATTGGAATCTGTAATTCAATGGCAAATTCGAAACCAATTTGCATATTGCCAACCTAAGACCAAAGACTTGATGTCCTCCAATTACATGGGCCTCATCGACAATTCATTGTATCTTCTGCTGATTATCCTTCTCAACAAAACCAAAACCAAAACCAAATTTCCACCTCTGTCACCCCCTGTCAAGGTCGTATCGACTACAATCGACATATCGAAGCTAACCATAACCTTCTTGTGTCTTATTGTAGCGAAATTAATTCACGATGCTCTATACGAGTACATACCTTGGTCTGTGTGTAAAATGGAAATTGAACATTTCAGAATCCCAAGGTTAATCCGTAAGCCCTCTGAGATTAATCTCATCCACCCCTACCCAAAATACAGTCTCTCTGTCTTACCCTATCTCAACAGGCTTGACAGCTCAGTGTTTTAAAATCAATAAAAGGGTCAGAGAGCTTTGTTCCTTTTCTTCCTAATCATTTGAAAATTTGTGTCGGCTTCATAGATTTTACGGTAATTGGGGTGGTCGGTTAGGTGGGAAATGATTCCCACTAGTTCCCACTCTCTTCTGTTTTTCGAAATTATTTTGTGTGCAAAGTGGAGGATTATTGTCCAACGACCCTCGATGTCCTTGATGGGAAATAGTTTCCACGCTTTCTCAATACACATGAAGCTTGTGATTTTTTTTTTTTGTTGTCTGCTATTCGTACTTTTTTATTTTCCAAAAGATTGAGCAACTTGGAAGGAAGATATTCGAAAAATTGCGGCAACCAAAAAAGCCCTTGCTAATACTATGTACGAGTATATGCCCTGAAGTTGTGTGTGCCAGGGGCTTTATTGTCCTTTGAACTCGTAAATTAAAAAAGTCTCGACATAAATATGTTGCTATCTTATTGGGCCTGTCTACAAATGGATTTCCTTATTTGAATAAAAGAAACAATTGGCTTAGTTGTGATTTGCCTTTATTGGCACGTTTGTATTCGAAAGGAAAAAGTCTTTCTGTGTAGATACGAGTACATCTATAGATATGTCGACTCAACATAGAGAATCTCCTTGTAGATAAGAAAGCCAATTTCCTGGTCCATGTTTAGTGTTTCAAAAGTTCTTCAGAGGAAGTTACTCTCTCCTGATAGTATCACACTTTGAGCTAAGATTTATAGAGTTCTTCCGGTTCATCATTTTAATCCAAAAAAAGAGATTGGTGGTGGAAAGTTTTAAGTTATTGACAACAAATAAATAAATGATGTTGTCAACAATTTGCCACGAACAATTGGATATTTGGATCCGACATAGAACTTTAACTAGTAAGCCAGTAACGAATGGCGTCTAAAATTTCGTAAACAAACAGGATTGCGGTTCCGAAAATCCACATATAGTCATAGAGCTCCCAATGGATCCTGAACATGTGACTGTTTGGTGTGGTTTTTGGAATGGCGGCATTATTGGCTAATTTTTATCCAAGACGACAACGGAAGAATAGTTACAGTTAATGGAGGCGCTACATAGGCATGATAACCGATTTTTTATGACCAGCAATTGAGCTATAAAGTTACGTACCACACAAGCCGTCCAACTATCGATTTATTGCACACTAATTTCAATAATCGTGTAATCAGTTATGTTGCTTGGCCGCCACACAGCTGCGATTTGATGTCGCTGGATTTTTATTTTTGGGGTGTTATTGAAGGTGTCGATGCTATTTGAATAATCCAGAGACGATTTAAGCGCTCAAGATCGATATTGACCAAACTATTCGTGAACTATTGACCAAAACCATCGAAAATTTGATAAAACAATATTCCATAATTAACCGGAAGGTTTACTTACTTTAAGTGGCGCCACAGTCCGGGGTGGACCTGGGCCTCAGTCAACAAGCTCCTCCAGCCAGCTCGATCCCTGGCTAGATGGCTCCACTGAGGCTAAGGTCCTCTTCCACTTGTGTGCGCCACCTGAGTCTTGACCTTCCTCTACTGCGCTGTCCCTCGGGAGCCGATTCGAAGACTTTTCGGACCGGAGCATTGGTGTCCTTAAGCTCTACATGACCCGGCTATCTCAGTCTTCTGGTTAGGTCGATGTCGCTATACAGACCGTAGAGTACATTGTTGTATCTCCTCAACCAAGGACACCCTCATCCATTTTTGATAATGTCCATGAAAAAATCGCATGACAGCGCATCGCCTTGTCTAAACCCTTTCTGGGTATGAGATCTTTACCGGCCTTGATGGAGCGTGCATTCTCCATCGTCATCCTGCACAGACGGACGAGTTTGTCAGGGATGCCGAAACTAGACATAGCTCGTCTCCATAGATCCTGTCACACGCGGCCTTAAAATCGATGAATCGGTGGTGTGTATTGATCTGAAGCTCATGGGTCTTCTCCAAGGTCTGCCGTAGTGTGAATATTTGGGCGATGTTGGACTTTCCTGGCCTGAAGCCACGCTGACATGGCTCTATCAGTTTGTTGACGAACGGCTTCAGGCGTTCATATAATACGGCGGATAAGATCTTATATGCGATGTTAAGGAGACTGATGCCTCTGTAGTTGGCGCAGTTCAGAGGGTCTCCTTTCTTAAGAATCGGACAAACAATGCTGAGGTTCCATTCATCGGGCATACTTTCGTCCGATCATATTTTACAGATGAGTTGGTGTATGCTCCTTACCAAGAAGAGCTCGGCAGTCAGGCCATCCGCTCCAGCAGCTTTGTTGGACTTAAGCTTCGATATAGCTATCTTCACTTCATCCAGGTAGGGTGGACGGAATTGTTGGTCATCATCGTCCAAGTTGAAAGGTTGATTCTGCCTGACAGCGGTATTTGGTTCGTCTTCGCAGTTATAGAGTCTGCAGAATTGGTCTTTCTAAATCCTCACCATCGACTGCGATTCTACTGCGATGTTCCCTTGTTCATCTCTACAGGCTTCGGCTCGGGGTTTGTTTCCGTGGCATGTTTTTTATTTTATTTTTTGGTAAAACTTCCGAACCTCATTCCTGGAGTAGCATCTCTCAATTTCCTCGATCGCGCGCTTCTCATGCTCTTTCTTCTTCCTCCTGAGAAGCCGGTGTTCGTCTCTCCTCTTCCGCTCATAGAGCTCATGAGCAGCTCTGGTCTTTCTTAGCAGTGCCGCGTTGTATGCATCTTGCTTAGCTGCATGTGCTTGACGGCATTCATCATCGAACCTGGGGTTTCGTTGTGGTGGACGAGTGAAACCCAGTACATCAGAAGCGGCATCCCTGATCGCGTTTTGGCAGTTTTTCCAATGGTCTTCGATGCTTGATGCTGGCGGCATTGGACCTCTTAAGAGATTAAGAGACACTCGATCGGAAAAGGACTTGGCGATTTCTTGCGATTGTAGCCGTCTGACGTCGAATTTTCTCACAGCATTAGTTTGTCTTGGCGTAGTTTGGGATATCCGCAACCGTACTTTGGCTACAACAAGGTAATGGTCCCAGTCGATGTTGGCTCCTCGGAACGTACGGACATCTATAATACTGGAGGAATGTCTTGGTTCGATCGCAATATGATCAATCTGGTTGACTGTTGATTGATAAGGAGTTCTCCAAGTCCCCTTGTGTATATCGAGATGTGGGAACCGCGTGCTAGCTACGACAATGTTTCGCCCAGCCGCAAAGTCGATTAGAATGAATCCATTATCGGAGGTGATGTCGTGCAGGCTATATTTTCCGATCGTTCCACCAAAGATATCCTCTCTAACATTCCACGTGCATATCCGAAGCTCATTGTCCTTCAATCGTTTGCGTGTTCTATCAACTGTAGGTGCGTCCATAACCAGTTCCATTTTTAAATCCCCTAGGACGGGGGGTTGGTTACACCGAAGCCAGTAACCCGTTCCGGGATCTGAGCGCTGCCGTTGGCCCATATAGGGTTCTTCCGCCACCATCTCCTTTCCAAGACCCTGACTAAGTCTTGGAAATCCTTACCGGCCTGAGCTCTAAATATGTCGGAGTAGCACGGATAAGGACTTGGTTTGTTTTTACGACACTAATCCTGATTTATGGCGCAGGAAACTCGATATTTGCCTCCTTCACTTCGCCATCTCTAGTGAGATTCCCAGATGGCGCCACGGGGAGGCGTGAAGTTGGACTTATAAGCAGAGCTGCAAGATGTTCGGCTGCAGAGGCTCATTTTCGTCATTTAAAGAACAGCACCTACCGGAAGATGCTACTTCTACGAGGCCTTATACTAATCGTTGCCATCCTCATACCACGTATAGAGCAACTTAAATGAGCGGGAAGATATTCTCCACTTTATCGGAATATGTCCACTTCTTAAAGAAATAAGAAGGAATGCTTTCGAAGGGAAATCTTAACGGAAAGTCTGGTTATAATCTTGCTTAACAATATGGATGTTAAGAAATTATTTAAATTTTGCAAATTAACTCCTCTCCATAGACACAAAAGTACGAGTATGAATGAAAGTTTTGAAATGTGCTATATATTTGGTAACTGTAATTGATTGTTATTACTTAAACTAAATTCATTTGATGGAAAAGTATATTTGCAACGTAATAATATTTATGATTTGTCAACTCTGTAGTCAACTGTAATCAATGTAAACAAATAAAATCCTATCTGTCTATCAACTATAGCTCCACACGCAACTACCCAAACCTAGAGAGGCTCGTCCTTAATAAAACGACCAATGATGCAGCTAAACAGTCTGATGCTTCTCTGAGGTGAAGAGAGCCATCCTTCGTCGATCTTATTTTCTCGCGCCGCGAAAAGGCTACGTCGAAGTAGCCTTAAAAGATGGTGTGCATCAAACAGCTTTCATGTCTTTCAAACTTATTTTGACCACATCGGCTGCGGTATTTCTGACGGTTATTTGGCATTGATTCTACTGGTCTTCAGCACTTGATTTTGGTTGCACTGAACTTATCGACACAATCGTAAGGGAGTCTCACGGTTTGTTGTTTGTTCGTAAACGTACCTTGGCTCTATTTTAGTAAACGTGTATCCGTTGATATCCAAGCATCAATTATAACATTATCAATTTGGTTTACTATTTTATGATTTCGTTACTGACATGTTCCTTGAGGTAAGTAGGTAGTGAGCTGTTTAGAATGGTATTTTGCCTCCAGGAAAATCGATCTGTCAAAGCCTGTTTCCAAACGTGATGTCGTGTAGGTTTTTCTTCCCGATTGTGGTACCAAAGATGTCTCCTTTCCCTATTTGGGGATTAAAATAACTTTAAACGAATTAGGCTTCAACTTAGGACACTGCTCGTAGTTATTCATTCTCTACTTAATAATGACATTCGCAAGGACATGGTACAGTGCGCACTTGTGGCAGAAAGAGCGGAATGAGTCAATTTGCTATCCCCGACAGTAACTAGAGCCGTGTTCATCTACTTTCTGGAAGATTTCGCACAAATATCCCACAATGAGCTTAGAAGATGTAGTTTGTGTGCGTCATACGTTCACTGAATGGGCCACATCAAAATTGACACTAATTCTCTTTATCACCACAAAACTTTTTTCAGCTGTAGGTGCTGTGTGATGTCATTAATCGGCCTGCTGATAGAACTTTTGGTCCACATTTCCTTAAAAAGCGCCATAGATCCATGATTACTGACTTTTTCCCTTCCGAATTGAATGGCATTAATGTTATTTCGAGAAATAGACCTGCCTGTATTGGTCTCCACAATTATTTGATTCAATACCTTAATTCAACGCCAATAAACCAACAATTTATTCCTGGACGGTTGATAATTATACGTGGCCGGTTTAAGGTCTGGACTTCCCATTTCGTTTTGTGGTAATATCAACAGGTAATCTATCCGTATCTGAAATTATTGATTGTACTTTTCAAAAGTAAGGGAATCAAGTAGTAAACCACATGAACCATATCTAACTTAGGCGACCATTCCCTTTAGGGGATGCCAGACACAAAAAAATTACAGAAAAAATACCAAAAAAATTATTGAAGCAATGATTTAAGTGCTTAGGAATATCTGGCGGTCAAATCATCGCAGATAAATCATAGTCATTGTCAGCCTGCCCTTGAAAGTGAACAAATGACTCACTTTATGCGATGACAAAGTCTTCATTCCTGAAGCACTTTTGTCCAAAATGCCCAAGGTCAAAGCAATACTTGTGAACTAGTAACAAAAACCAAACAAATACAAATATCACCCATTTGGAGACATTTCTGCGATACGAATCAGCCAGAATAGCTCGACAGCGATTTCATTTTAGTTTACTCGTACTTATATCGCTAATGACTCTTGTTGAGACAAGGACCTACGTTTTGATGCAATAAATTTCTAGCCACAGTAATTCCTTTGTTGAACAAATGGAAATCTGTTGTTCGTTGATAAAGATAGCCCGAGGACAAATGCCGACGACTCATTGAGAGCAAAGGTTATACGAAAGTGCGTTAAGCCGACGTGACACTATCAGCACTTGCTGCTCCATTCAGAAAAGATACACATCCAACACCATGATTATCTGCAACTGTTCCTTGGGCAAATTTATGTTTCCAGGTACGAAAGGTACAAACTGTCGTAGGCATCCTTGGCCTAAACAATTTATAGGCCATTGGAGGAAGTTCGCTGAGCAAATCAATTTCAATGTCACTTACACAAGATGTGAAAGGATATACGAGTTCTTGTGCCATCATCTACATCAAAACCAACCCTAACACCATCGAGGAACCAGAGCAACTTTCGACTTTACCTAAAAATTACGAAATTTCTCTTTTGGAAAAGTTTGAAGGTTAATATTGTGCTTGGGGTTTTTTTTTTAGAAAAAAAAGGAAAAAAAACTCTTCCTAAGCCTTTTGACATTGATGTACCAAGGGGGAGGCTTGAAATTATTTTCTCAAACTTATTTGTGTTTACTAAAGGTACATTGTTTACACTGTATGAGAGTATGTGCACTGGATGAGCATCCCTCATAAAATTTCTATACAGGTTTGCCCTACAAGAGCTCTATATGTTTTCAATTTTGTTGGGTTAGGTTATTTGATAGGGGTGGCGCAAAAGGTGGGAGCTGTTGGCTAAACCCAATGGGCTGGAATGATGTTGTTGTCAAGTGTCAAGGGGTTGAGTTCTAACCTCATTTTAAGTAAATTGGATCATCTACGTCGAGGGATTTAGATTCTTTCGTAGACACATTTTTTGAAGGTTTAAGAATGATGAAGTCCAATCAAAACAGATCAGCTTACCATAAAAATAAGAAGGAGCAAAGTGAAAAGTGTTTACCAACAGGATAAAGTACGTAGTCCTGTTGACATGGTTGTCTGGAAAAATATTTACGGCTTCAAAATTGTCCCAGATTCATAGCAGTAATTTAATTTGGGATTGTGAAATGCACTCTCAAGAGACTATCAAAAGGGATAAAACTCCTCAAATCGGATAGTTAACGTCAAGAAAGCAGACGAACAGCAAGGCTTAAAAAAATTAGAGCAGACTGAAAAATAAAATATTCACTTTGGAATGAAAGCATTTCATCTAGGAACTACCATCCACTTAGATGTCAATCAGCTAACGAAGACCTTACAGAAGCAACATCTCTCAATGGGTGTTTGAACCACTACAGCTGAAAATCTTGTCGCTCTGTTAGTTAGACCTACTTCCACCAGGAATCGAACCCAGACTGTCTGCGTGATAGTCCAATGAGCTAACTATCGCGCCATCGCCATCGCCTTGATCAAGACATTTTAAGATATTATGACACTTCTAGACTAGCGGTTTGAACTTGCCTTATTAGCATGAACCGATGTGAGAGAGTATTACTTCGGAAAACATATACCACTTCAATATTTCAAATCTGCCACTGCATCGCTCTGTAAGAGGCCTTCTATATTTCCTGGGATTTCCAATTTTTAGACGATTCGCACCACTTAATAATTAACGATTTGAAAGACCGGGATGAAGACGAAGAATTCACGAAAAACCAAATTGACAAGCCTTATAAAGGCCCCCTCGGCAAGTTGGTCAACAGCCCGCATGAAGATGCTGATCAGATCCTGAAGAACGCTTTCACCAAATGTTTTAAAATTACCTATCCGCGTAGTGCAGGAGAAGGTACTTTTGAATTTGATCAAAGTTATACTCAGTCGTCGAAAATAGAAAATCCCTATCATGGGTTCAAGACTCACTTCCCAAGTAACTCTATCACAACTTGCTCACAACCAAATGCTATAACCAAAACTGCGAGTAAGCTGAGTATTACAACATACAGTTTCATCGATTATGGTGACTTTAAGTCGCCTAGCATCGACGACATATACCCCGTAGTGCTGCAAGGAGATATAGAGCAGCTGCAAGCAACTATGCAGATAGGCTTCACTGCCAGCCTTGCAGACCTATCAATCTGACCTGTTTTATGTTGAAGAGTATATGGAGAGAATGGTCAAACTTCTTGTGCACGAAACTTACCAACGCGGAAGGTCCTGTAAGACTGTGCTCAGAGTATAGAAGAACAGACGTATTCAAAAGGGAAGAAGTACGTGCTTTACAATTTCATCGGCATTGAGGATTACATTGAACACTTTCGTAGACAAGACCAGTGCTGGTAAATATGACCCTTATTGCGGATGGTGACTGCTGCTAATATGTTAGGCAGAGCTGCTAATAGTTGCACTCAAAGCGGCGTTGACTTCGATCAGCTACAGGGGCTCATGAGGTGGGCTTCCAGTCAATCTTCTCAAAACTGATATTTGCTTGGTCTGACTCGTCAAGTGCTTCAAGAAAACACCACCCGTTTCTTCTTTGAAATAAAATAACAAACTAGAGTTGACATTTTATGATTTTGGGCAGATTTTTAGCATGGAAAGGAATATAGTTTTTTGTTTACGGATGGCTCAAAAGCCGATTTAGGATGCTGCGCTGGCATCTTTCTGTAAAACGTCAAAGCTAAATTACGCACCACGTAAGGAAAATTAAACGGTAATCAGAGGTATACGAGGTTCTGATGGTAATGACATGAAGAATCGATAGAGCGGACGAAGTATTTGCGTCTGTAGCGAAAGTCAAAATGTCCTCAAATCCTTGGTGAACCCTCTCACGACATACAAGCTAATTTAATATTGCGAGACGTCGCTAAATACAATTCACTAAGTTTTTTTTTGATACTTGCACAAGGCATCACCAGAAAATTAATTGCGCCAATAAATTTGCTGGTCAAGGCTCAGAGGACTCAAACCTAGATTGAGTCTGTCTGTTAACAATTGATTTTTACAATTGGTTCTCTAAGAGGTGATCGCTTTTCGCCGTTAAGGGGCAATACGGTTTCGCTTGGTACTAAAATGTGCTAGACATAAGGGATACAAGATCCAGGGACCCTTCCTGTGAAATTGATGATGAAATCGGGGGCCACTATCTCTGAGAATGTCCGTTCTACGCTCCCATTAGGCTGCAGAAAAACAACAGAATTTAGCTACAACTAACACGCTTTTAGAATCCATTCAACGATAAAATATTGACGTCCACGTTCAGAAGTAAAGTAGGCAATGTTTTCGTATTACAGTATTTCGACAGGAATGCATCGACAGGAAATGCAGCTGAGGACAGAAGTGCCAAAGGAAGTACTTACCAGATTGCAGCCAAAAAGTGTATTACTGTCGTCTCTTGCCAATGTAAGGAATGACAACAGCGCGCCTAAGTCTTTGATGGGATGGACAACAACAACAAGAGCCTTAGACAGTGAAATTAGTCGCCTCGTCTTTGAAGGCATCACTTTCTTTTCAAATTGTCTGCTTGGCTTTGAATCCATACTGTTAAAATGGATATCCTCTTACATTGAAAACTTTTTTTTCAGTGTTCGTTTTAGGACAGCTCATTCGGCTCCATTTTTGGCCACCCCTAGAGTTCCACAGGACATCGATCTAGGTCCTCTTCTTTTTATAAACGATCTCGATAGGATCAACAAAAACTCATCCGTCTCCCTTTATGCCGACGCACGATATTAATTTTTTCCAAACTATTTCCTCACCCCATGACTTCTTCCTCGTTAAACAAGACCTTAATAATTTTTCTATCTGGTGCCTCCAAAAATTGTGTAGAACCTTATATCGCCAAATGCTAATACATCATCTTTTCACTTAAGCGGCACCAATCTCCTCTCCGACTCTATCTTCTGAACAATCAACCTATTCCGTCTGTTCAATCCCTTCGCGATCTCGGCATTTTGTGTGATAGGGAGCTCAACTTCCGGTTACATGTAGATGGGACACCTCTTAAAGCCAAACCGTTTTGTAAAACGTGGCCAGGTCCTTCTATATTATCTTTGTTCCTCTCTTCTTGGAGTGTGACAGTTAAGTGTGGTCCATATATCATCTTGTTTATATCTCGAGAATTGCTCTTCGAGGTAGGTCCTGTCCCCTATTAAAACCGTCTCAACCTTATTAACTTAAACATTTTTGAGGAACGCATTTCAGGTCACGTTGATTGCGCATTTCTATTCAACTCTATCTTCCTCAACACTTACCTTCGTAATCTACGTACCCCTGGACTCATCTATTTAGCAATACACCACACCACCTATGGCGCGAACGAACCAATCTCCCGCATGCTACGAAAGATCAATTTAGCCCTTATCGTCTTCGACTTTAATAGCACTGCTCCCTGCCTCAAATCCGATCTCCTTCACCACTCTAACCAGTTCCTCTTAGTTTTAAGTTTGAGTTTAGTTTTAGTTAGTTTAAGATTGTATAGCTTGTATTAAACACATTTCTAACCAGATTGCTCTCCTACTGGGTGATAATACAAGAATTTGAGTTTCCGAATGACGCGCCATGCCGCTTATATAAGAAAACCGTAAGTTCGCCCTGCCAAAAATTTTAGCCTCCTTAACTTTCTGTCTCGTTCAAAGATTCTAAACAATGTTTAGTTGATTTTTTTATAGGTTCCTCCTTAGCAGCAAAAAAAGGACACTGCAAACTAGTTGTGATTCAATGCCCTTAAGGTCTGACATCTGACATTAAAACGTCTGAAAGCATTTCCTAGCTGGTAGTCTCCTTATCGTACCTGTTGAACAGGCCTGTTTTTGGAGTTGTGGTCTCACCATTACCCACTTGAAGATGAGTTACTTACTGCGTATGTGACTGGGAATATGATTAATCGTCGAAAGATTCCTTCGTCCATCATGTTTTAAAACACTGTAAGTGGCTTTATAAAAAAATCATCCTTTTACTATTTCTTAACAAAGAAATAAAAATCTGACGTGACAATAAGTTGAACTGACGTGATCACAATTCACTTACCCAAATGGTCATATCAAAATTCACCATTCCCTCATCAGGGAGAATGTTCGATTTTGTCATCAGGCATACAAACAAAACTCTGAACAAATGAACAACCCCAACAACGCAGTACAACTAATGACATTTTATATGGCATTTCGAATAAATGTCAAAAGAAAAGTTCGTTGTCTTTTAGTTAATCTAAGTTTAATACGCCACCCACAACTGAATTCAGTTGGGAAATTTACTCAAATGTGTGTCCTATTCCAACTTCCATTAACGAAATTTATTGTGGGAGTACGGGCAACTGTCATCGCAATAAACAAAAGTTATAACCTGTTGAAGCCAAGAAGATTAATAACCTGTCTCCAAGCTCTAACCACAATCAACTTTAGCGCTGCACCAATTAATCTCGCGTCATCCTCTCCACTCACAATTATTAATCACGTGATAATAAAAATTAGCTGAAATTAGATTCGCGCCAATAAAACAAAAAATTCGTATAAGACTATGAGTACGCGCCTCTGGTAAATACGTACTCAAAAAGTTGTGCGACTATGAATGCGAGTATAGTATCCTTGAAATTCATTAGACCGGAGAAAGCGTGCTCATCATTAAGTTCGCTTTTGGTTTGCTTCGCCTAATAAGGACTTTTTTTTCTTCTTTTTTTTCTTGTAAATGTCTTTTTCAACAACTCTCCGAGGATGAGATAATGCAAAGTTTCTCATTTCCAAGAGACTCTGGGGAGCCTTCTGTCGGTTGTTCGTCGTTTCTTGAACGTTATCTTTTATTGTTTCCTCTGCGAAACGGAAAGAAGAGGCGCAATTTTTTCTCAATCTTCCTCCCAAAGGGAAGTCATACTTTGGTTCAGGACGCATTATGGCGGTGAGTAGATTTTTTCTTGTTTCTTTTTTTTTCCACATTTTTCCTTCCTTACCTTTTTTTTCGATGGCAATATTCAACCATGCGATAAGTATCTCTTTTCAAACTAAAGATACCGACTTCAACTACACAACTACAATCGGATGGTCAATAGCAATTGGCAATCCAAGGCCAAGGGTATGAACGACGATGTCGATTTCCGTTGGAAATCACAAATAGTTCCTGTTTTTTTCCAAACAAAAAAAAAAAACATGAAATACGGAAAAAACCACAAACAAAGGGAGAAAGATACAGAGTCTGAGAGAAAAAGATTGAAACATAAAAACCAATAAAGGATATTTTCAGTCATGTGGTTGGGGCAAAAATCCAATCACAAAAATTTCATAACATGATGCTCCAAATTGAATGTCACCATAAACTAGGAGGGGATCAATAAACCCACTCGTAAAGAAGTAGCCGGTCTGGGTCTCTCCATCCTCTGAGGACATGACTCAATTTCAATTCTGATGGCGGTCCACGATGTTGTGCAACGTAAATTCGAGACTTTGTTGCTTGTTACTTGTCCAGATATTGTGAAATTTAAGTGAAATATGATATAAAAACACAGGAACGTGATGTGGCAAGAAGTGGTCATATAAAGCGAGTTGAGTACTCCTTGATTTGGCTGGTTTCTGTTTTTATTTTTTATCTAGAATTTGTTGCATGACTAATTGCCTAAATGGACGCAATAACTTTTATGTGCACACACTCATCGCACGCTGTCACTTTGACACATGTCAAGGAGTTACAATTACAGTATTGAATCTGTGTTATAAAGTGCGGTGGCAACTGTAGTCTTGATCTGTACAAAACCATAAACGAGGTGATGGCAGGCAGGTTGTGGACACGCTGAGCTTGTCCAATTATTTGAAGTCACGAATTCTATCAAAGTTAAAAAGTCAATTGTTTGACTTCTTGTAATTAAGTGGCCACTGTCCCGTTTTTTAGATTTTTTTTTTTTTTTTTCTATTTCGATTGAGACTCTTTTTTGTGGTGTATGGTGAACACTTTTACTTAAAATCGATATTAAGAAATCGTTTAACTGAAGCAGTGCTGAAGGCACTCATTAAGAACGCTACGCCGGGAAGGGGAATACATATTGGTACGCACATTTAATGGGTGTGTTCATTGAACTTTGCTCGAGACGTGATTAAAAGACTATACACTGTCTAAGACTAAAAACGAAGAAGAGAAAGAAAATCACGCCGAGAAATAAATATTACATTTCGTCGTACAGTTTGAAAAATTACAGTAAACAGGGTGTTAGGTACTTAAATTTAGAACAGCCATCATTTTTCATGAGTGCAAGACGCACTCGTAGGGAGTCATCAACTTTTTTTGGTTAAAAGTTATTTAAGTGTTTGTGGATTATTTTGGAGACTCTTGGAGATTCTGAAGTGTATGTGATGTTTTATAAAAGGTGAGGCTACTTATAGTGTGGATATGTCATAGCATGACGTTTATTGAATTCATCATGGTTGAACCTTATGACACAACATATGTCAAGTTCAAACTAAGGCATTTGCTTTAATCAATGAAGTTGTTCTAAGGAGATAAGAAAAGAAAAGTTAAAAAATAATAATTTCTGTCTGATATTGATCTTGTATGTGTTCAATGAGTGTATTCCGAATAAATTGGAACAGGATTTTCTGCACCTCCCACCCTTAAGGTAGAACATATTTGTGAGAAATGTCAAAACAGCTTTATAGTACGTTTACACCGACCCGAAATTCAGCATTTCAGACAAATTCAACATTTCAGCTGAAATGCTCCATACAATTTCCAGCACTTCGAAATGTTGAATTTCAGTCAAATGCTGCATTTCATCTCTGCAATTAGAAGGTTGTCAAACCGAACAAGCCTTTTTAATTATTCCGCACGTCATTCAACGCACGTCAGAGCGCTTACAAAAAAAAACTTTGAAAGAAGTCAGCTGTTCCAATATGTACAATCACTAGTGACTAGTCGTTAGTGTGCTTCAACCAAAAGAAGTATAAAAAAAGGAGGAAGTGGGAAGACAGCAGCTGTCAAATGTTTTGGGTTCAATGTAAACGGTGAAATGAAATTTAATTTCGAAATGTTGAATTTCAGGTCGGTATAAAAGTACTATTAATTGAATTTGATTTGATTTCAGCGGATTGTGATTTTAATTTTTGTTAAAGCTAAACATGGAACAGCTAAAAGTCACAAAAGGGGCAATCTGTAAGTATTAAGTGCTAACCAAAACATGTCAGAATGGAATTAAACATGGTTTAAGTTAATTTTTGACAGCTGACTTATGACGGTACTTTTCTATTCTAACTTGATTTGACATTTATCACACATTTGTGCACTTTTGTTTTGCGTTTTTCTCATTGAACAAAGCAAAAGTTAGTAATCGAGTCATTTACAACACATTAACGTTTTTTGTTATTCAAAGTTACACTTCGTGATTTTTCGTTCACATAATCGCCCTTCTGAGCACAAAATTTACACAGTTCTGGACGAATACGCCAAGACCACTTCACTGTCAACCAATTCGTCGCCGGAATTAACTGTTGACTTCCGCTTACACTACTTTATGCAGAATTTTGGCCATGGATTTAAATTTATATCTGAATTGGATCCAAGATACGGAAGAATTAAAGTCATAAGACCACGTCGCGATTTTGTTCGCTCAACGGATTCTGAAATGAAGACAAAAGTAACCATCAAATGCTTTTTCACCGATGAAACACGTTTTTGGATGAATCAGTACCCAAGCGAACAAAATTGGGGTACTTGGAAGCCGGAAAACCCTCACTATCATTGAAGAAATATCGATTGATATCAAAAAAGTTGCTGTGTTGTGTGGTTTATTGCCTTCCGACATCATTTTTCTTAGAAGATGGGGATGAAAAGACTATTGCCATGGATTCTAAGTTTCTTCCTAAAATTAGATGATCCTAAGCTACGGTTTTAACAAGACAAAGATCCCATTAAGCGGTCGGACCTTTTGCGAAGCCGAGTCCCCTTAAGATTCCTTTTTTGCTTTATGCGCCAACTTAGGTAAGGTATTCTTTTATTTGCTTATTTTTCTTGCCTAATGACGTAGACTACCAGATCTACGAGAAGAGCTTCATCTAATCAACCAATATTAAAGGAGAATAGCAATATTTAGAACGTGCAAGCAATGAGACACGACTAAGAAGAGAGCATTTAAAAGCTCATTTCGAAGATTTAGCACGCCTGGCGCTATCACTGATACCTTCCTTCGCAAGTATTGCAACAGAATTGACAAAAAATGGTTTCAGTCGTGAATGAGAGTAAAACTGAGTATATACTGTCAACAAGAAGTGACATGCAGCATCGTCACATTAAACAGCTGTAGCTTTGACATGGCAGGAACTTTGTATAACTTGACTCCGCTATTTAATCCGACAATGAAATTTTATCGCAAATCACACGAAGAGCTAATCTTGCCAATCAGGCTTAAGAAACCAAGTGACCAATAAGACCTTTTCAAGAAATTCTGTCCTATTTGTGCTGACAGGGTTTGTAGAAATAGATCAAATGGCATTCTCTGTGAGCTTATTGTTAGTGTTATCGAAATAGTCAAAAAATTCAAAACAAATCGCCTAAAAGTGAATGAACACAAACGTTGCAACTCGAAGGGTCTTCGATTACAACCAGTAGAGGAAGACAACCCCTTATGTGGCGTTGACAAAGGGAAAGAGTTGTTCACCAATATCGAGAAGACCAACAAGAGGCACTTGTACGAAGACACCGCTTTCTGGAGAGTCCTTTTGTTTGAGATTGTTTGTAATGCAATCTAATAAAGGTAGCATGTTAACTGTAAGCCGAGGGTAACTTCCTAGCCTTCGGGCTCGTATGCAATTTTGCACCTTGGTTGCGATTGTGGGTTTATATTCACAGTCAAACACAGTGGATTGTTTGTTTTTTGTCGTCTTAGGCTCCGGCCACGCAATGAGCGACGAGCGACTGAGCGACGCAAAAAAATTAAAACACATGAAATAGTATGGAGGTGGCCACATAAACCCCGAGCGACTGATCGAATCTGTTTTAATTTTTCAGTCGATCGCTGAGCGACGAAGTAATAAGATGGACAAAATAAACACAGAAAGTTTAATTTCAGCTGTCCAAAGCCGTCCAGTGCTATGGCAGGACACCCACAAAGCCTATAAAAAAAAAATGTCACCGATAAAGAGTGGAAAGAAGTTGGACAAATTTGTAAGAGGTAGAAAAAAAGAAGAGGATAGTGATGACCTTCAATTTTTCAAAAGTCTTTTGCCATTTAGGGCACAATTTGACAATTTCGAAAAACTTGAGATAAGAACTGACATTCAAAATATTATTTTGGCAAAACTTAAGAATAAAAAAAAACCAGCCGTTGTTCTAGACTAATTGTTTTTTTTTTGTTTTGTTAATTTTGGTCGAACTTTTTCCAACAGCAAATTTCTTTCATACGACAATATTGCCAAAATCGATCTGGAAAACTGCGAAGATTTTGATATAAGTAATGAAATTCACCATAATTTGCCCTTTCACGATTTATGGGGTGTACATCAAATCTACGTATTCTGGATCTTATTATAGATCTATAAATACTCGTATGAACGCGACTTTCAAGTAATAAGCAACGACGAACCACACTTGACGATGGCATTTCCCAACTAATCGCTCAGTGACGTCGTTCAGTAAATGGCCACCCATCGCTCAGATTCGTCGTTCACCGACTCATCGCTCAGTCGCTCGTCGCTTATTACGCGGCCGGAGCCTTATAAAACCAAGCACCTTTTGCAGCTTTGACGCTAGTCTTCCATACTTCCTTCTCACAATCTTTTTTCTTCGCTATAATGCCCTTAATAGGCATATTCGAAACTTAATTTATAGTCCAAATGCATTCTCAATATTCGACTGTACTTCGTCAGTGGGTCGTTAGCTAGGTCGATCTTAATCAAGGCAGTTTTTGTATTTATCACGAGACTCCTCCCTTTTATATAGACTTGTACGGCGTAAGACACTTCAAGTAAACTTGTTAAATATAGTACTTGTTTGTATCTAGATCCAACTGGTATATGTTACGATTGCTAAGCTGTATGCACTTCATCATCTTACCTAAGCCCCCTGTTTTACCTTTGTCCTTTGGGTATGATTTCGATGGGTTTCCACCCCCACCTAACAATTCAACCTGAATATGCCATGAACAATTTTAACACAATTTAACTGACAGTATATTAGTTTCAACTAGCAGTCAAAAGAATCTAGCGGACTTGAGGTATGAAAAAGGATTTTAGAACAAAAAAGGCTCAGAAAACTGGAGAAGGATTTGATTACACTAGCAGAAAATCGAAAAAGATGGGAAACGAAAAAAGATACCAATACTTAATGTCTCAACTATCCACATGTGAAGCCCAAACTTTCCCATTTTGGTGCTCGAAAACTTGTGGTCTTATCCTTGGATGCATATACGTCCTTAATTCTATTTGAATTCATTAAAAAATTCTTTCTGCTCAGCTTATATAGATGCGCTTGTAACAAGTCAGCATTTATTTTGGAAAGCTACCTTTTCAGGCGCTCAGTGCATCGTTAAGAAAAATTGGAAACACTTGTCAATTATTGTTGGTTGTTCTAAAAGTCATTGCGTTTTTTTTGTTAGATCCTTAGCTTCTCTTATTTAATATACGTAGTGAACATTAATCAATGATGTATTGGCCGTTTTTTTTTCAATTTTCTCTGCAACTTCATAATAACGCGCTCGTAAAACTTCCCATCCTTTTCAGCAAGATGCTGTTTGACGAGGTTTTCAAATCAAACGTTTTACCATTAAAGCGTCTTGCAAAATCAAAATATTTTGACGTCTGATGGCACGAGATCTGGGCTAAACTATACTGTGCCAGTGGCAATACATCTCAACCAAGCTGTAAGATTGTTGTCTCCTGACAAAAGTTGGTAAAACACCGCCCCGATGTGCGATGACAGCACTTAATTTCTGTAGCTGCTCATAAAAGACATGAAAATTAATCGTTTTGATCTTTGGAAGACTGGTCCTCTTCAATACCACCGAGTTGAAAGCAACACCTTCTTTTGCTGGAATCAGCATTTGTTTGCCTTTCTGATGTTCCATCTCGTAAACTTTTGTTTTTTGGATGGTTTTTTTTTTGTTTTTAGGTTAAGTGTCAACATCAAAGCACGCAAACATTTGACACATACAAGGTGGCGCAAAAGTTGTCACCCGATGTTCTTTGACTGTAATTTTTTTTATGAATGAAAAACCATTCTGGCCCGATTTATGACATTTTCCGTCACTCTTATCAGAACCTCTAGTGAGAGGTCCTCGCATTCTTGACGGATATTCTGTTTGAATCTGAGGCTTGTTGACATAGACTCATGATTTCAAAAAACCTTACAAAATGAAATCTGAAAAGATTAAATCAGACGAATTTGCAGGCTAGTGCAAACCGCCAAAACGTGAGATTAGGCGAACCGGAAATGCAGCCCTAAGAATTTCGGTTGGAGCTCGTTGCTCCATCTTGTTGAAACCACATGTTCTCCAGTCCCAATTCATCCAATTGAGGAAGGAAAAAGTCATTGAGCATGACTATGTAGCGCACGCCGTCCACAGTAGTCATTTTGGCCGAGGCGTTTACGAAAAAGTAAGGCCCGATGATGCTTCTAGCGCAAACAGCACACCATGCAATGACTCTGAGCGGGTGTAATGGCTCTTCGTGGCCTATACGCGGGTTTTCGATGCCCTAGAAGCGATAATTTTGCTTATTTTTATATTCACAGAGATGGAAATGGGTCTCGTCGCCCATGATGGTTTTCGATGAATAGTTGTCCCCCTCGTGGTCGAGATTCAGGATAACTTGAGCGTATATTGCACGCGCTTGGCGGTCAACAGCCAACAGCACTGTCTATACTTTGTAAGGTAACATATCACAGTCTTTTACCAAAATCTCTGTAGAGACGTCGTCTGATCGATACTCCGGTGTGCTCTGCGACATCTTCAACCATAGCTGCGATATTCTCAGCGCAACGGTTGCTCCGGGGCCTGTCAGTCCTGGCAGCGCCTCGTGTTGTCCCATACTCTTCTAGTCTACCGGCTAAACGTCGTAGTATTTGGCCAGTTGGAGTCGGATGACCGGAAAATCTGCTCTCAAATTCACACAGCGTCAACACCACCGAAGAATTATTCCCCAAAAAAAATCGTAACAATTATTCCGCGTTCTTTAGGAGTATATACTTGTCAAAGTATAATTGACAATTGCCGCCGTTTGCAAATTTATAGCATCTTTTGCGTCACCTAGCACATCAATTTCAGATCAAAATGAACGCGATCAAAGCCATCTATTGCAAAAATGCACAATGACTTTTAAGAAAACCTGCAAAGGATAATGGCTAATATTTCGTCAAAAATCTAACAAAGTCTAAAAGCCATTTAAAGGGCAATATCCCTACCGACTTATGGTAATTACATATCCTTCAATGTTGTAATCACTTATTCAAAGAAATACATTTCAGTATTTGCTACCAGCAAATGTGTAGCTTTAATCGGCACATCTCTACTTTGACCACACCCCATAATCGTACTCGTAAATGCGGTATTGCCATGAATTTTTCGGAAACAGAATATCTCAACCATGTAATGAGCTTTATCAAAATCCACAAACGTCCGATTATATAATACATTATGCCGGTCCGTTAATTTTCATTGAGGCAACACATCTGCATGAGAGCGATAATGTTTTCTGATGGTCAATAACCGATTCCGGATAGCAACGAAAATTGGAATCCCATGTGGATCTTAAGGACAACTACGACAGTTGGTTTATTAGCTTTAGGAGTTCCTTTGTGCTGTGGTATGAAAATCATGATTTTCTAGAGGTAATTGAACTTTTTCGTTAAGTACATACGACTGTGTGTAAAATTTATCTGTTGTCAGCTTTATTACGAGGACTATTCGTTCAGCAAGATGGAGCTTTCGAGGCTATCATACTCGTATATGCAGTCATTCTTTTCCGATTCGAATTAATAAGAAAAAAAAGAATAGAAGAAGCCTAATGTCTTCCTAACAGGATGTGTCGTGATTGTAAGCAGATGACTTTATGTTTTCACAATACGATACCCAAAATTATAGGTAATTGCATTTCAGGAAACTTTCAAAAACAAGATTTTGATTTGTGCTTCATCGTTGTGAACAGCTGAGCTTAAAAAGAT
This sequence comes from Volucella inflata, assembly GCA_928272305.1. Classification (NCBI taxonomy): domain Eukaryota; kingdom Metazoa; phylum Arthropoda; class Insecta; order Diptera; family Syrphidae; genus Volucella; species Volucella inflata. Next base: position 227,961,555 of record OV743716.1, on the reverse strand, counting down.
TTTACACGTCAATGTTGCATAATTGTGTTAGATGGTGTCATAAACCGCACCAAACTTGGCAACACAGCGTTTCTGGAATCGATCCTGATATCTAAAATAATTGCTTTCGTAATGGTATGATCCAGCTAAACAAATAAGATTAAAATTGACAAAAAGGAATTTCGAAATTTAGTCAGTTTATAAGGGTGATGTTATAAACTGTTTTGTAACCCTTCATTCAAACTTTATGTAAAGATGGTGTTATACCGCGCTTTGTAAAATTGATTTTGCCGACCATCGCAATTAACTACCTGTTTAACAAACATGTAACTGTTCAGACACGTCTTATCAAATCGCACAGTTGTCTTTGGCTCTCAAATGACATTCTAAATGCCATTAAAAGGAGAGATGTGTCATATCGCCCTTGGAAACGATTCGGCTGTGCAGAAATGCTAAGATTTGAAAATATCCCGTAATCTCGTCACTACCTAAACTCATAAGATCCGCTAAGCTTAAATATTATAGTAATAGATTTAACTCAGATCGTACTTCCAAGTTTCTGTGGAATGAAGTTCGTAAAATTGGATGAAGTACAGATAATATTGCAGTTTCTGACGACAATATTGGTAAGTTGAACCTTAGGTTATCTACACACATTACGTCACAAGTCACAGACCACGCGAATGCTCAGCATGATAATGAAAATTTATTTTCACTGCCTGCTCTACACAATAGAGAAAACGAATTTCCATTAGCTGCAGTTGATGCATATAATGTATGAAACGTAGTCTTCTCTATTAAATGAAAATCTGTCGGACTACATAATGTCCATCCTGACTTTATTAAAGTTCTCCTTCCTTTTTTACTTCCTTACATCACCCACTTATTCAACACCATCACTATGAATTCTATGTACCCCTCTGTCTGGAAAAAATCTAAGATCATCCCAATTCCTTAAAAAGGCACAAATTCAGAATTAAGACTATATAGCTTTACTTCCCTTCTTATCTAAGGTCTTTGAATCTATCTTCGGCAACTAGATAAAATAAATAAAAGAATTCATTGAAGACAAAGGGCTTCTTAACCCTCTGCAGTCAGGTGATAAACTTCTGACATATTTTAACTTTTCTGACACTTCTAACAAATTAATTTATTCATTTATGACTAATCGCCTGCAAGCTATTGGGTATATAACTTAATTCGTGCGGTTTTTTATTCAATGCTTGAAAGTTTATTTAAGAAAGACATTTACAATAGTATTATTTAAAGTATTGTCCATCTGAAGCTATGACGTTTCCCATCTTTCTGGCAATTTGTGGATCCCATCCCAAAAGAACTGCGCCGGCTTGGCAGCCAAGAATGAATCAAGCCAATTTTTGATATTCTGCTCTGATGTGAACCGTATTTTAGTGAGGGCGTTCTGCATCGACCGGAACAAATGGTAGTCAGAAGCGGCAAGGTCTGGGCTATAAGGCGGGTGGGGTAAGACTTTCCATCCACTGTTTTCCAAATAGTTCTTAACCGGAATAGCAACGTGGGTCCGAGCGTTGTCATGATGGAAAATTATTGCCTCGTGTCTGGTCGCATATTCCGGGCGTTTTTCGGCTACTGCTCTCTTCAAACGGATTAATTGTGTTCGGTAGCGTTGTCCATTGATGGTTTCACCAGGGGGGTTAGCAGCTCATAACACAGCACACCCATCTGAACCCACCAAATACAGAGCATTACCTTCGCGCCATGGATATTCGGCTTTGCCGTTGATTTGGCTGATTGGCCGGGTTTCACATATAATTTTTTGCGCTTGAGGTTGTCGTAATGGATCCATTTTTCATCACCAGTAACAATCCAATGCAAAAACTGACTTCCTGTTGTGGCGTTCCAGCAGCATTTCGGACATGCAAAACCGCCTTTCGACGTCTCTCGGCTTGAGTTCATGTGGAACCTAATTTCCTTGTTTTTGAATAGCAGCTGAATACCAGCTGCTTTTAAATGTTTCGAAATGGCTGCTTTAGTGCTACCCAGAGATTCTGCGAGCTCTTCTTGTGTTTGGCAACAATCTTAATAGAGTAATGCTTCCAGTTCTTCATCTTCAAACTTTTTTGGCTGCCCAGGACGTTCATCGTCTTCCAAACCAAAATCACCACTTTTGGCACGTTCGGTCAGCTAGTGCATTTTCACCATAAACTTCCACCAAAATACGATGACTTTCGGCAGCAGTTTTCTTCATATTAAAGTAATGAAGAAGAACTCCCCGCAAAAACACTTTTTCAGGCACAAAGTTCGACATATTTGAGTGAAAAAAAATTATTGTTGTTTACGCTTCAAATGAATGACATATACTGAAATGATGTACAATTACAGTAGCTTTCCAACGCATGTTCCAATGGAATAATACAAGTTATGCCATCTCTTAGCAAACCGCACGAATTAAGTTATAGACCCAATATATGGGAGTGCTCTTTGCTGCTTTGAGAGAAAAAGTCTTCGAGTGATTTTCGGTTTGGTGTAGGCGATGGCGCGATGGCGCGATGGCGCGATGGTGAGCTCATTGGACTATCACGCAGGGGCTCCGTGGTTCGATCCCCGGCATCGCCAAATCAAATTTTCGAATCGTCATCACCCTTTCGGGGGGCAATGGCAGACTCCCAAAAATAAAATTGCCTATGAAAAGCTTCTGCATTGACGGTGATCGGAGGAGTAGATGCAACGACGAACTGTATGGACTGTACAGCGACATCGACTTACCCAGAGAGTGAAAATCTAACGATCCTGTAGAGCAAATGAAAATCATCTTCGACTTGCCGCATGCAAGTGGAAGGGGATCTCAGCCAATTAAGCATAAAAAACTGGAGGCAGCTAGCAAAGGCTTTTACTCTGAACGCGACAAGGGTTGATAAATGGATCTTTGTCAACAGGTTATTACCTGGACGTCAGGTTTGCTGCACAGTTTAGACCATTCATTGAAAAATTGTAGTTTACGGCGTACATAATGCTTTGCGACGATATGTGGCAGACGTAACTCGGAATTGACATTGCTTTTAAAAAGTACAGAAAGTGCAGTCTTAATGTTTAGATATTAATTTGGTGGCGGTGCGGTTTCCAGGTGGAGCATATAGTTTCAAGTGTTTTCCGACAACCAAAATATATTTTTAATGAAGTATCTAAACAATTTTTCAACTTATTCATTGGTAGATGCACATTATTTACCTTGCCACTGCTTCAAGATTTTATATTTTGTACTCTAATTTTTTGCCCTTTTTGCCTCTTTTAATAGTCAATCGTGGTGTTATTATAACCCGAGGTGCTTGTACTCACCATAAGGCTCATAAGGCATCCCTGTTTGGCGCTTATCCGCGAGATAAACCAGTTCGAGTTTGACACGTTCTAATCATACGATACCAAAGTTTCGTTATCATTGCAACACCCTGGACTTGTTTCTAACCTCTCACTCTGATAAGTACACTGTAGATGTGCTCTCACCTCTAGGCTCGTCGGACCATTGTGTCATATCAGCTAAATTCTCGTACATTGACCACACAGTTAGAGAAAAAATTCCTAAAAGAACAGTATGGCAATACGAGAAAGTCAATTGGAGCAGACTTAACACCTTCTTTAGGAATTTTAACTGGTCGTTATGTTTCCTCGATAATGACGTGGATGCCGCTGCTGATATGATCACAGACACTATTCTCTTTGGAATGAGATCCTTTATTCCTCACCGGATAGAGAGTTTCAGACCAAAGGAAAAGCCGTGGTACGCTGTAAGGAGCCTGTCAGGTTGAGGGAAATGTTTTGTCGGTCCTATAAGACCAACCCAACAGAGAAAAACCGAAAAAATTCAAACAAGCCAAGAATGACTGCAATGCCATTCTTAAGCGTGTGAAATTTCTATATGACCAAAAATTGAGGCAAAAAGTACTACAGTGTCCCAAAGGTAGTAAAATTTTTTGGACGTTCGTTAAAAACATTAGAAATTCTACCTCATCCTCCATCCCAACGCTCATTTAAAATGACATTCCAGCTGTCAGCTCTTTGGACGAAGCCAATCTGCTTGCTGCATACTACGCAGCCAGCTTAACGCTTCCAGATTGTGCTTTGTCCCTGCCTAGACTTGAGTGCGTCGAATCTTCAATGGGACGAATTCACTTTCGCACTCGTGTGGTAGCAAGAATTCTTAAAGATCCTAACATTCACAAATCCGCTGGTCCAGATGGTATATTTCCCCTTCTTGTGAGGAGGTGTTCTTCTTCGCTGAAACGCTGATAAATCGTCACCTCATATATCAAATATCTCGAAACACGAAAACTTCTTAATTACCGGCAGTAAGGTTTCCGTAGCAACAGGTCGTCTGGTGATTTAATGGCATGTCTCACCGAAAGTGGAACCAAAGTTTACATCAAACTGACGAAAGCAAGATAGTTGCACTTGATATTTCTAAAGCATTTGACAGAGTTTGGCATCAGGCTCTTTTGTCGAAAATGCGATCATTTGGAATCGACGAGTCTCTCCTTCAATGGATTAGAAATTACCTTTCGGAACGTTCAATATAAGTTGTCTTAAATGGTTTCAAGTCTGATATTCACAAAATAAATGCTCGTGTGCCCCAGGGTTCCGTTCTGTCTCCGAAACTCTTTTTAATTTTCATCAAAGATCTCTTGTCTGCTTCTTCTAATCCAATTTATTCCTTTGCTGACGACAGTACCCTCTGCTTTTCATATTCGTTCCCGGACTCACGTCCCTGCCCTTCCGCTGTAGAACGGGAACGGCAGCGTATGTTAAACTCATTAAATTCCGATATAAATAGCATAACCAATTGGGAACTACCAATAGAGTGGAATTTAATGCTTCCAAAACACAATGCTGTCTGCTGTCGCTAAAGCACTTGCATCGTCGAAACCGAAAAACTTTCCATTCTCGGTATGTGTGTCAATGACAACTTACGTTGGAATAACCACATATTCGAAGTCGTCAAAAATACTGCGAAATGTCTAGATTTCCTCAAGCGATGTAAGAAATTTTTCACCCCCTCTGATCTGGCTTCAATATATAAGGCTTTCATCTGCCCAAAATTGGAGTACAAAGCTCACATCTGGTCAGGTGCTCCCAAAACTTCTTTACGCCTACTAGATAGGATTCAAAACCGTGCGATAAAACTAATAGGTGATGCTAATATTACACAGTCGATTGACCCCCTCGACCTCCGACGTAATGTTTCCTGTCTCACCCTGTTCTATCGCTATTTTCACCACCAGTGCTCCTCAGAAATTACCAGTTGCATTTCGCCCCTGCAACTGTAACTCCCGTCATCAGTACACCCTCAAGCGCACTTTTGGACGTACCCTGAAATATCCTGATTCTTTAACCCAACGTACATCGGTACCTCTCTTTCTTTCCTCCCTAACCTTCCATTGCCCGCTCTGTGCACAATCATTTTAAGGGTACTAATAAGCCCTTGAGCGCGCGCTAATTATAGGTAAAACAATTAAAAAAGTATATACGAGTATAACCTTAAGTACTTTCGTTGACACTCCCAGATTATCAAATTTATACAAAAGCGCATCCGTTGCGACCTGTTCCGGATATAATGTTAGACGGAATAGTTCTTCCGAAAAGCACTATCTTTAAGTACTTAAGATCAATCGTTAACATGGAAGAGAAATGTGACGACGACGTAAACATCAGAGTGAGTGTGGGGTGGATGAAATGGCGAGAAAATTCGGGAATCTTTTGCGACAGAAAATTTCCACTTGAATTAAAGGGGAAACTCTACACCACGGTTGTTAGACCAGCTCTTATATACGGTTCACAGTGCTGGACAATGTACGAAGCGTTTAAAAACAAAATGACGGCAGCGGAAATGAAAATGTTAAGGATGTCTAGTGGAGTCACTAAACGCGATTGCATTAGATCTATGCGTAGAAGAGGAAGTCTACATATAAAGAATTCGGTAACCGAACAGCTTGAGGCGAATAGAATAAGCTGGTATTGCCACGTTCAAAGAAGATCTGCGGAAAATCCGGTTAAAAAGGCACTATCAACTACGGTCACTCCAACTGTAAGAAAACGAGGTCAGAAAAAGAATTCCTGGTTTTCTCAGATGGCAAATGCGCAACAACGTCTGGGGTTAACCACTTAAGCGATCCAGGACCGAGCATTATGTAGACGCGTTCTGCGGTCTGCGACATTAGCCAACCCCATAAGCGGAGCAGCAGCGATGCAGTAAAAATGAGAAACTCGTTACGCATAAGTTCGTATAACGAAGAAAGGGTTAATAAAAGGATAAGAAGAAGAAGATACAAAAGCGATTTTCTGTCAATGGAGTCAAAGGCTGCCTTGAAGTCTACAAGGAATGCGTATAGTTGTTTACTCTTGTCGAGATAAGTCCCAGCCATACTGGTTGGAATTAGAAGCCCGCTTAAAACTCACTAAGTAGGTCGTTTATCTTTACCCCTGCGGTCAGTCGATCCAAGATAATTTCAGTGAAGATTTTCATTACTGAGTTGGAAAAGGTTATGTCTTTGCAGTTACTAGACTCACTGTGAACTCCTTTTTTAAAGAGTTGGGAGATTTTGTTTCTCTCTTCTTAGTTAAGCTACGCAATTATATGTAGAGCAGATTTGTTATTAAATCAAACTTATTGGGATATAATCATCCTTACTACGTTAGAAGTGAAGTAGATGCAAATCTGCGCAAATTGTGGGCATCTGCGAGCTTTACTACTGTTGACATCTGGTGATTTTACCATTAATTACATATGCTGAAGCTGTTAACTTAAACATCAGTTCCTTATCCCTCAAAGGTGCTTTCGAATATCCATAGAGCGACACTCAAAAGTTTGAGTTTTCGTTCTTCCTTTCTTTTCGAACCAAATCTTAGAAACTATGTAGATTGATTTCCTCGACTACGTGCGTCATTGGTATGGTATTATGAAGAAAATATAATAGATTAACCTCGCCTTCATTCCATCAAAAATACAAATAAAAATCTCTTCAATCTCAATTCACACATACATAAACCCACCACGGGTACGTACTATGTACTACGTACCTTTAGTAACCTTGACGATAGGAATATGCCGACAGCAACAACAAGTACTTGAACATTTTAAACTCAAAATCATTTTTCAATTTCAAATTCGAGGACGATGATATCACTGAAAATTAGGTAGGTTACCATCCCTCCCGAAGTCAGGGTCCTTAGCTTCACACCCCCTCATCATCTACCACTACCATTCGGGAGAATGTTAAGTTGATATCTGCATTATTCTCCTATCAAATGTAATAAATCATTCATGAAGTATCTTTGTGGTTGAGGATTTGATCCCCTTTTGGCAGCTGTCTACTTTATTATGACAGACTTTTGGTGGCAGCCTATATTCGTATAGGTACTCATTCAGATATATACATTATCCATCTTATCGATTCAATTCATATTAAAAATAAATAAATCACAAAATCAAGAAGGATTTATTGGACCTTATACCAACGAAGAAGTGGCAATAGCACGGATGAGGAAACGGATAGATAAATGCAAAACAAAAGTAAGGGCATGGCCAGGGTCATATATCAGAATAAAAATCACAGAAGCATTCCTTTGTTGGAATTGACTTACGAGTATCTTGTCGGCAGTTGACCGCCAATTTCTACACAAAAGAAGAAGATTGTTTTATTTGAAAGGTGTCATCCTTAAACTAATTAGAAATGCAATACGAGGTACTAAAGACTGAGGCTTGCCAATTAGATTACCTCTAAGACAGGTAATAATAAAGGCTCGTGAGCTCAGGATGAATCCTACTGTGAAGTAGTTATTGCAATCAAAAACTTAAATTTTATCGAGTGAACTGTATTACCACACAAAATAACCATTCTTCTCATTTATGTCTTAAACATTATTTCTTTCAAATCTTTACCGTTACTAAGGCTTTTTGAAAGTTTAATTTTCAATTATGCGTTTGAGCACTGCGAACGGTCTTTGACCAATGACTCGAGTAATGTTGGCTTACAGTTCCTTAATCGTAGCCGGCTTATTCATGTAGACTTTTGAACTTACGTGGCCTCAAAGAAAATAGTTCAATGATCTAGATGGTCAATTTGTCGGCCCAAAGCGTGAGATTAGCAGTTCAGCGAATGGTTCTCGCAATAAAACCATGCCTTCATCGGCTGTGTGGAAAGGCATCTTTGTCTTGTGGAAACCAAATTTCATTGAGACCACGCACTACAAATTCATGCTGGGAATAGTCCCTTCTTGTGGGGCAATAACGAGCGCCATCCACAAATTACTTTCTGGCCGGCCTAAATTTTAAAGAAATATGGACCGATGATTCACCAGCCCATAAACCACACCAATCTGTGTTTTGTCTGGATATAAAGGCAGCCCTTTAATCTTTACGGGTCGCACCTTACATGTGGCTGTTTTGCTTAAGGCATTAAGCCAGAAATGGGCCTCTTCAAAATGTTGGTCAAAAACAATGAAACTTTTCAAGAGCCCAACGACTTCAATGGAGCCGATTCGGAATGTCGGGCGGCTTCAATTCTTCCACGAATTAAATTTGTATGCCTTTTAGCCAAGATCCCTTACATAAAATACGCCAAGTTGTTGCACACTACAAGTCAAGCTGTTGGGAATGGCGCCGAATCGATTCATCACGGTCATCGTGTACAATCTTCGCTACCGCAGCTATATTTTCTTCACAACGTGCTGGATGTGGTCTCTTTGGTCACGTGTTATGATAATTGGGTTTCAAACTTTTCGATGGTATAGCGAATTGCGCGGTAGCCCCATTATGGCCATAAGTTGTTACAAGCGCTCGAAACATATTCCTCATAGAACGATAATTTTCGTAGTACGGCTGAATAATTTGTAGACTCTGCCCCGGCTTAGTCTTTCTATGATGAAATGCCAAACGATATTCAACAAAAATACCATATTAGTGCGGCATAACGCAGGCGTGATCTTTTATAAAATTCCCACTGGAAAATGAGCCTCTAAAACATCACCCTTTTAATGGACCGACATAGCAATAAAGAGAAACATTCATTTTGTCAAAATATGAAAGTAACTGAGTTATTCAAAGAGCTTTAAAAAAAAGTTGTTTCCCTATGTTGGTAGAACTATCATTCATTTAAATGTTGAGCTTGGATGCCATCTGTCAATTCAATTGTTGTCAGCAGCCAAAGACATTAGTTGACCATCTTGAGCAAACGATTTGTTTGAAATTTTGTGTTGCGAACGGAATTTATTGTTCCGAAGCATTGAAAATGTTGAAGGAAGCCTGCGGGTACTCTGCAATATATAAAATAAGAGCATTTGAGCATTCGAAGAGGGCCGTGAAGTTGTCGAAAACTTGCCTCATCCGAGACAGTCTTTCTCACTATTTTTTTTTTCCCGATATTCGTGGTGTTATGTAATCGCAATTAGTTAAAGATATTGACACTGCAACATCTTAAAAAAATAAAATAGCAACCAACCGTTCGTTAGATAGAACGCATACTTTGTTAAGACAATCTGTATTTTGTACCTCTAAATTAGAACTAACTCTAAAGTCTATCTTATCCTACTCTACGCCTTCATATCGTCGCATTTCGTGTATAGCGCGTGCAAGAGTTTTGGTTTGCAAGGGTTGTTTCTTAGACTGATTGGATTATATGTCCTGCTGTGGATACGATGGTAGGGCTTGAAGGAATGTTGCTATGAAACTTGAAAATGTGCGATTGTTAAGCTGTACTGTCTCGTTAATTATATCAGTTCCAGGTAAGTTCTTCTTAGTTTCCTCGGTTGTGATTTGACCTTTAAAATGCATAACGAAAATTGTGTGCTCCTTCAAAATTTCGACGATTTCGAGAGTATTCGTACGGAATATGCAGAAGGTGTGCTCCCCTTTAAACATCTAAGTCATCTTTAATGACTTTTTTCAGGGTGTTTTGTTTGCAGACTGTCAGATTACTTATAGCGGGGCATGTTGTGACAACACCATTGTCTCTTCGTGATTTACCAATAATCGGTCAAATAGTAGATTACGCTTTGACATCATTTGCAGCGTCTAAAGTTCGTTAATCACCCTGTTGACCTCTTCCCTGTCTAGTAGATTTGTATTGACAATGCTGATTTTTGCCATTTGACACGCTTTCACTACTTCATTGATTATTATGATCTCATTAGTTGCATGTTGTTCGAATCTAGACTTGCTGGATGCCGCTACTTGATTTTTGGATCTTTCAATGAACTAGTTGATTTTTCTCGTTATTGCCTCAGTTATTCAAAGGACTCTCTCATTGATACTATATTGCTGGTGGATGCCTTCAATTAGGTCTTGCTCACTTCGTAGAACCTTATCCCGGTGAGTTGCGTTTGAGTTACCAGCCACCCATTTCCAGGCTTAGCCGATCCAGTTGATAGATCTCGTCCTACTCGTCGGTTTTCCTTTTAGTAGACTGATGCGATCGCTAATCTGGGCTAAATGGTTGCAGTTAGGTTTTTTGTTTCTTGCTTACGTATTTCGCTTGTTACGTGGTCAGTCATTTTTTCAGTGTGTCTTTAAGCTTGGTGGTGGCGATGGCGCGATGGTTAGCTCATTGGACTATCGCCGTGGTTCGATCTCCGGCATCACCAACAATTTTTTCGATCGTCATCACCCTCACGGCGGGTAATGCCAAACTCCCGAAAGTAAAATTGCCTATGAAAAAGCTTCTAAGGAGTGCCGTTCGGATTCGGCGATAAACCGTAGGCCCCGCTCAGATGTGACAAAAATGACTACTACAGCAACACAAATAAGTGTCAAGAAGCTAGACCATGGCCCATACAGGGCTGCGAGCGCCACAGTGTTTTTTTTTTTGGCTTTAAGCTTCTATAGGTTGACCATGTACATTAGTTTAAAATGATCCAGGCCTTACTATACTTGATTGATGCGATTGGCGAATGGGACTTGAAAATGTGGAACCCTGGAACGGAACTGGCTAGTAATATTATTTGTATAATTCTCATTCTCGTTAAAAATGTTCGCTTTACGTCAAATTTTGCTGCACCGCGATCTATAAGATAAGTGAAAAGGAAAAAATTATTTAAAAAAAAACGTGCACGCAACCAGCTTAAGCCAGTACTTCGCATAGGAGCTGGTGCTGAAGGGATCGTTTTGTCCTCTTTGGTAACTCGCTGCTTTTTTTAGTGTCAAGCGGTGACCTACTAGGGTGCGATTGACCTTACACCTCGCATCTTTGCCCTTTTGCGGCTTCTGACTACGTTCCCATGTGAATAGCACAGAGTAGTGCGTAGATTAGTGAGGCCTACAACAACTTGCACCCAATAGAGAGTTCTACTCATGTCCTTGAGTATGGGCATGCGCCAGGAGTATCAAAAGATGGAAGTTGAACCGGTCCATGCTCGGGCGCCAGTTAAAGATGATGGCATCGCAACATCTAAAAAAAAATACCCCGTGGCGAACAACCAACCGTTCTTTAAAACGCGTACTTTGTTAAGACAATCTTTATTTTGTACTTCCAAATAAGAACTAACTCTAAACTCGAACGCATTTGATGTATAGAACGTGCAAGGATTTTGGATTTCATTAGCAGTTTCCTAGTTCGAGTTGTGGCAAACTAATGTTAATGTCGTGCTACGTTGGATGGTGAAAAACAAAGTCCACAAGTGCATGTATGAAGTCAAAGTGACTTGTGGAATAATGGCCCATTAACTCAATTTCTTCCAGTGGATCAAACAGTAAATGAACAATATTATTGAAGCTCCGAAAACGACCGGAATTGTGTCAGGAATACTCTTCTATTTTACACTACGAAAATGTATCATCTCACAAATCCGTCCTTGCGAGCGACTTTTTGACAAAAAATGCTACCAATATGATCGAGTGAACATTGAGTTCTACAGATATGGCACCCTGTGACTGTTTCCTATTTCCGAAACTCAAATTACCACTACGTGGGACTCATTCTGAGTCGACTCAACACAGAAAGGAGAACTCGTTGAGAGAACTGAAGGCGACCCCGGATATGCATTTCCGATTTGGTTGGAAATCCCTGTACATTGGCAGTTTAGACTCTTCTAACGGGTGCCCGAAAATTCACGCAAAAAGTAGGTTTGATCGAAAATACAGGTTTTTAATCAAAAATTTTTAATCTATATTTAAATTCATAAGGTTTACAATATAGGGTTGTGTACGAAATACCATTTCGAGGAAATGACGTCCACTGCTGTGCTGGTATTGACGCACTCTTTTGTCCATTTTCACGACAGTTTTGCATAAATGTGGTTAAATTCCATAGATACAGCGCTCACTTCTTGAAGGAGTGAGTGTTCGTGGGCTTATTAATTTAAACTTTAGACATTAAATCGCGTTATCTAAGAGGGCAGTTCTGATTACTAAAACGGTCAATAACGACCACGAAATGACTCCTTGAATTGTTTTTTTAGGCTGTACGACATGCGGCACCGTCTTTTTGTTGTCACATGTCGTCCACATCTATATTTTGCAATTTATTTTCTGTTTATGTCTACCCAGCAGCATTTTCAAAGGACAATGGTCTTATAATGCCTCCAGCCTTAAATTCGCATAAAATAGTATCACTTCGTTGATGCAATGGTTTCCGAATTACCATTCGTGGACAAGTTCGACAAAGCCATCAAAATGAAAATGAGCCCCATCGTTCAAAATGATTTTGATAAATAAAATCCGCATCAACTTGTTGAAGCTCCTTAATCCATTCACTCAACTCTGATTCTGATCAGAAGGCTTCAAAGCGTGAGTCAATTACACGTTGTATGCACTATTTCGTTAGAATAAGCTGAAATTGTTGAAGACGGTGACGAATTGATGTTCCCAAGCTGCCAGCAAGACTTTAACGAACTGCTTCGATGTTTTGTGGTGAATGACTTGCTGATGGACGACCAAGGTGTCTAAGATCACTTATTAATCAGGCCTGCCTGCATTTTCATCTCTTTACAGTTAATGAAGTTAAATCCCTATTCCGATTATATTTTTGTATAATTGCGTCTTTTTGCTGTTCGTTGACAGCCGCACAAATGGTGTGGATTCACTACTTCACTACTTCCCTTGCTCAATATTGTTGCGAATTGCAACACAGTATTAAACAAGGAATCATTAATAAATGAGAAGGTAAAGAAGCTTCCCTTTTAAATTTTCGCTACAAATCACCGTTAGCTTCTGTAGCTCCAAAATGCCGAAATCTTCTTTGAAGAATTGGATAACTGGATGGTTATTGCAGTGCTTTCCATTTCAGCTATTTATCAAGCCGCAGGCTAGCTAGCTATACCTTGTATACCCTTGTATTTTACTTGAACGCATCTCATTGCTAGTCTTATGTTCATGGCATGCACATACATCCAGGATATAGACGACTGGTCAGCGCTTATCACGTACTAATACCAATTAGGAACTTGTGTTGAAGCTACAAGCTCCACCGACCGATTTCATGCCGAGATAAAATCTCTTACCGATCTTAGAATCAGAGTACACAGCATTTATTTGCTGTCATTTATTGGCAAAGCCCTCAAAATTGGACGGCGTGCATATCGTACTGTAGTCCAAAATTCTCAGGTATATCGAATGTCAGACGATTGAGTCGCCAGTACAATTTTGGTTTATGAGCTCTGTGCGAGTTGTATGAACAGGCCCTTCGGTCGGAAAGAACTTGAACGCTGTGTTATCTGAATATGCCTTCGTCAATGCCAGGTGGTGATCATGTCCTCGATCATGTCACGTATCTTTCAATTTTCTTTTGCTAACATTCACTTTGCATTCTACTCATTTTACATTTTTATATTCTGTTTGCATTGTAACGACTTAGTCTCAGCTGTAATAAAAGTGCCGAAGTTTAACTAACAAGACCTGAGTAAACCGCTTAAGGAGGTCTCAGATACTCTTAGAGGTCTTTCATGTCGTAGGATGAAAAGGGGACTTTGTAGAGGATATGTAGTAAAGTAAAAGTGGAATAAGAATATTTACGATTCAGTCTATGTCAGTTATGATGAATCCTTGTGATGTGTGATCAAAACTTGGTTGCATTTATCCCAAGCTGACACATCACTGATTATTTCAATGCACCGTTCCCAGTCAATAACGAGACGGATTTTTAGTGCTCACAATCCACATTGTCCCATTTATATTATCCTTTCATCTACAGACATACATTCATATCTATGAATGTACTCGTACACTTTCAAAGATGCAACTTGGTTCAGAGATTGTATCTTTCAAAAAAAAAAAAAAATGCGATCTCTCTGTGACAGACTCCTCAATAGACTTTTTCAAATTAATACTCCCAAGTGCCTCAGTGTCAGTGGTAAATCCTTTGGACATGTGTATAAATCGACCATTAAAGCGAGTACGTGTACGAATCTCTGGAAGGATTTTTCAATTGAAAACTCTCAAAAGTATCTACATACGATTGTGACGGCTACAATTGCTCACACATGCACAAAGTTTACTCCTACGATTTTCAAAATCAATGAAGAGGGACAGAGTAGGGATACAGTTGATAGGTTTCTCTATGGTGTCCTTAAATTATCCGCCCTTTACAAACGAAATGGATAAGAGGCAGTGCCTTCGCTGGGAGTTGGTATTCACCCTCATATGTACTCACACTCCTAATCGTACTCGTAAACCCTTTGATTTGATGTGAGCTTTGTCCGTCTGGAAAACTTCCCAAGCAAATGTTGTCGGTGCATTAAATTTTACGATCAAATATGTACAACCCTGTCCGGCACACACAGATGGTGGTCAATGTGAACTCTTGGTTCTCTCTCATTTATCCATTAAACGTCACTCCGATTTCTTGAAATCCGAGAACTACGAGTACGAAAACGTATTTAAAGAGTCCAAGCGGCCAAGTGCCATGACAAATAATAATGTAATGCTGCTGCGGAATCCGATGTATCTCAAACATGCCACCTCCAACACAATCACCACCATGACCACATCTTCTCAAGTTCAGTTTAAATATACTCATACTCGTGTTTTTGTGTGTGGTCAAAGGATAAAGTTTGTCGATGCCGATAGTTCGATAGCAAACAATTAAGGAGGTAGATACGAGTGACGGATAAAAGGATGCATACCATACCCATACACATCGATTATAAGTCATTATTCTGGACTGCATCTAGATACACATATGTATATCTCACCATGACCATCATCGATTTAAAAACATTTGGAGTAGGATAAATTCTTCTCACAAGACCACAGAACATTGTTTGCTAAACCCTCAGTTTTGTTCTTACGAGTACTAACGCACACTTTACGTAAAAAAAACCACCACGACCACGACGACGACGGCAATGATGATGACGATGATAACGCAAACGTTCCTGAAGTACGAATATCCAAGTAGACGAGTGTGTAGCTGACAACTTTGATTTGTGCCTTGAACATGCCTTGAGAAGTTTGCATAGTTAGAAATGGTCGCATGGTTAGATGGCTCGAATGGGTCGGATGGCTTCTATCCCATCCGACGGAGATTGTTCTCCAGCGTCCGAGCAGAAATGAGCTTGAGAAAATAAATAGTTTTCTTGAAGTACGACGTATTTGTGCGAGTGTACAAGTATTTGCGAGGGAAGGATCAGCTCTGAGCTCTAAGAGAAATTCTCAAGTTAAAAACTTTTCGAGGAATTCATTGCAAAGTTCTTTGCATTTGTTTTTATTTTTTCTATCCTCCAAGTTGGATAAGTAATCTTTGTTGTTTTGTACTCGCCTTCAGGGTTATTATTTTTCAGGGAAATAAGTTTCAAAACGGTCCGTCTGTATTGTCGCGACATTTGTTTCAATTAACTGCGTAAGTTGTCATTTCGTATTTTCGGATTAGATTAATGGATTTTGGGTTATGAGAGAATAGATTCGGATATGAGTAGTGGAACTGCAGTACTGCTACTTTGTGGCTGCAATGATGTTTAGAAGAGACGAGGTAAGATGGTATTACGATTGATAGTACAAGAGTTTTGTGCAGATCTGTCAATTGACCTAGGAATCCTTGACAAAAATATTGAAAATAGTGAACCAAAATCGGATGACAAAATTTAGGCTTTGCTAAAGCATTTGCCTTTGAACGATTATGAAGATACACCAACGCGAATTCGACGACGAAGGAAGTTAAATTCGTGAAACAATCAAAGCAACTACTCAAATGAATGGGCAACCGAATGAAGATGTTCTTCAAGATGTGTCCGACAGAGGCAACTGAAATCAAAAATATACGAGGCAAAATATATCTGAGAAACGTATAGCAACTGAGGAAGAACCAAATCGACACAGAAAGCTAAGAGCTGTGGATCAATGATTCCTAAATATTTTTCCGAGCTGACCGGCCGGCAAGAATTGATGAATAGGATTTGGGAATTGGAAAAAATCCTCTGCGGCCACTTCTGTTACTTTTGTTTTTCGAGAGAGGGCTTTGCTAGTCAATTGATAAGATCTCGTAGGCTCATGCCTTTGTAGTTGGTGCAATTCAGAGGGTCGTCGAGCATACCTTCGTCATACTATATTTTACAGATGAGTTGGTGTATGCTTCTAACCAAGTCATCGCCTGCCGCTTTGAAAAGTTGGGCAGTGAGGCCGTCCGCTCCAGTGACTTTGTCGGACTCAGACTTTGACATGGCTATCTTTACTTTATCTAGGTCGGGTGGACGGAATTGTTGGTCTACATCGTCCAGGATGAAAGATTCATTCTGCCAGACAGCGGTATTTGTTTCATCATCGCCTTTATACAGTCTCTAGAGATGCTGTTTCCAAAATCTCAGCATCGAGTGCGACTCTACTTCGATTTTACCTTATCGGTCCTTATCGGTGACTTGTATTAATTTTAATGTTATACCTCGAAGGTCTTGTTCAAAAGCTCGTAGAAGCTAGCTGTCTTTTGTGTCGTCATCCAATAACGAATTGTATCCTAGGAAAGGTAAAAAAAAAATAGGGTGTGCCATAAGACACAGAAACTAGGAACCAAAACGGGCCCATCGAGAATTTCCTTCGGCTACGCGATATTGCCTCACCTTCACGCAGTGTGTGCGTTATGTCCTCAACCGCTTGTAGATCCCCGCAGAATCTACAAGTGTCTTTTTTTTTCAGTTTTAGTCTCCTTGCGTGTTTAAGCAGCTCAATAAGCTTTCTAGATCTGTTACCGTCGAGAAGTGGCCATAGAGCCTTTGAAACCCTATGTCCTTCCAGGTTCAACCACCTTATGCCGGCGGCCTTTATGATTTTTTCTTCAATAGTGCCCCTTACCGTGCACAGGGGTGGTTTGACATCAGCAACCTCACTATTGTCGTGTAGCCTTCCTCTTCTTACAAGCTCTTCTGCTTGTTCACTTCCTTCTATACCGCAGTGTCCTGGCACCCAGCACAGTCTCACCCTGTTCTGAACGCATAATGTTTTGAGCATTGTGCGACAGCCCCTGACTGTGTCAGAGTTAATGTTGATTGACTCCATAGCCTTAAGAGCGGGCGGGCTATCGATGTAGATAGCGATATCTCTGCCAGATACCGATCTCATCTGCATCAGCTCAGCCGCCCTGAGGACAGCTAGAACCTCTGATTGGAAGACACTACTAGTGTCCGGTAGCCTTCCGGGTCCTCCGAGAAGATACCGGAACCTGTTCCTTCCTCTGTCTTCGAGCCATCTGTGAAAACTGCAATTTCGTTTGATCTCATCACTGCATTTTCTTGCCAGTCCTCTCTCTCCGGATATAATATATCATACGGAATGTCGAAATCGATTAAGGAAGGGATTTCATCCGTTTTAATTGTATTGCCTGGTAGTAGCTCTTCCAGGATCGTGCCGTGTCCGAAGCTACTACTTTTGAAAAGATCCAGATTAGTTTGTCGAATCGCACTGTTGCCAGCAAGTCTTTTTATTTGTAAATCAAGCGGTGTCAGATGTAGGAAGATGCCGTAGGGGTGGTACGGAGCGCTCCTGTAATGGCTATGGCAGCCGTTCTCTGAACCGCCGCTAATTTTCCGTAAGTCGTTTTCTTAGTTGTTGCTTTCCACCATGCTAGTGCGCCATATGTCAGTATGGGTCTCACCACTACCATAGCAGGTTTAAGGCCCCAAATTTTTCCCACAGTTCTTTTACATATGAAAAGAGCATTATATGCCTTTTTAATTCTTTCCGCTACGTTGAGATTCCAATTCAGTTTCTTATCCAGAATCACGCCAAGATACTTCGCACTATCTGAAAGGGACAGATCCACCCCGCCGAGTTTTGGCAGTGTGAATTGCGGTATCTTGTACTTTCTGGTAAAAAGAACCAGTTCCGTTCTGTTAGTATCCTAATAGACGCTTTTTTTTGCCGTCGACAACAATCGCCGTAATATATGTCGTAGTTTTCCATCCCCTTTTTGTCTTTATTTCATGGTGGCGGTAAAATCTTCTTTGCAGTAGTCCAAGGACTCCGCAAGGTGTTTGGATCACGCGGCATATTAAGAGACCTAACATTCCACGTGCATATCTGAAGTTTGCTGCCCTTGATTTGTTTGCCGGTGCTGTCAAAAGTAGATCCGTCCGTATCCGAGGCTTGTTTCTGCCTCGTAATATTCGTTTACTTTTTTTGGCCGGCAGTTAGATACCACTGTCCTATTTATAGTCCTGCTATTTTTGTCTGCTGGTCAACGCTCGCGTTTGTAAGTTTTGGCAAATCGAGTCCGCGTACAGCACCTAACCATATCTGATTTCAGGCATCCATCAAGATATAAAATACTTTCACAGGTTTGTTGGTCAAATTGCCAATTTCGTTATCCAAATGTCGTAGATATCCTTTCTAGATAAAAAAAAAAAAACAAGTGCGCATAAAATAAAAACAATTTAAAATTGCTAAATATACAAAAATAGAAAATAATACGTATACGCCTACGAAACTCCTTACAATCTAACATATACTCGTATTCTTATCATCTATTCTGGATGATAAGTATGGTTTTTCCGAAAAACTGGTTGTAGTGTCGATATTTTAGACACCATTTAGTCATTGGCTAGGGAACAAGTTTAAGCTTACAAGAGAAGGAAAAGAAGCAACTTAAACTCCTATGGTGTTGTAACAGTATACGTGTACACATAGTAAAAGGTGAACCAACAACTAGTGTGGAAGGTTCTATTAAATTTAATACACATTTATTATGAAATCAGTGCAGAATTTTACTACAATAGAATACAACATTGTTCATGTAACCACCACGGCTTTTGTTTCAAGCGACCATCCCAAGGTCAAAATTTTCAATGAGTTTTCGAAGGATAAGTGGCTCAATGGCCGCAATTTCAGTTTGAATGTTGTATTTGAGATTCTGAATTGTCGCTGTGTTATTGGCATAGATCTTACTCTTCAAATAATCCTAATCAACTTCTCCTAGAGCCGCAAGCCCTAACAGCTAGCGCTTTATACCTAAGTTAGTATGTAATTTAATTATATGCTAATAAATTATAATAATAATAATAATCATACTTCTCCTCTGAGCGAAATAATGTGATCTTAAAATTACATACACAATAAATTGATTGATTAATGGGTTGTGTTGGCGAAAGCACCATCCTGTGTAAAAACAGAGATCATCCAGACCCAATTCATTCCGTTTTGGAAAAAATATCCGGCTACCATGTTTCGCTAACGTTCTGAATTCATTGTAA
This sequence comes from Volucella inflata, assembly GCA_928272305.1. Taxonomy (NCBI): domain Eukaryota; kingdom Metazoa; phylum Arthropoda; class Insecta; order Diptera; family Syrphidae; genus Volucella; species Volucella inflata. Next base: position 227,941,944 of record OV743716.1, on the reverse strand, counting down.
CTATCTATCGATGCCGCCAAACGACAATTTTATTTATTTATGAGTACGTACCTAACCATCGAAACCATCGTAGCGATCCAACATCCAATTAACAAATCGGCGGCATCGTAGATGGTCTACAGGATTCAATTATTGTGTAATTTGGACTTTGTATATGTGCAAATGAAGATCAACTTAAAAAAATTAGTGAAGCCTAATTGTTGACTTTGGCGGAAAATTGAGGTGCCTAGGTGGTTTTGAACACTTTCGCTTACAGTGGTGATATTTTGGCGTGTACTTGCGGGCCGAGCATGCTGATATGGAGTTTGACCCGATACCGAATAGGTTTCTTGAACTTGCTTCTCCATTGCATGAACTCCGCATTCACAAGGGCGATTATGTTGACCGAAAAGTTGACGAATTTTACGAAATTTTACATTAACAGATCGCTCATTTTCGTAAAAAGGTAAAAAGACTGAGTAAATGCCTTGTTGCGCGGTAAACGACTCTATGGCTGAAATTGGCAAAGATTGTATGACATCTGTTAAAAAGATCAACCTCATCGAATTCAGTTAAAAACAGTAATTGACAGCCAACATCCAGACCATCTGTCCATTAGAACCACCAATTACCACCCCTGAAAATCCATACACTGTTGAAGTAATGGATCTGGTTAAAAAAGACAAATAGCAATTCTTGTTATCGCAAACAACCAACGGCCCTAAAAGCCAATCTTTGGTCCGCGCATTCATTTCATATGGTCATCAGGATAAATTAGAATACGAGGAAACGAAAAGCAGGCACTGGTGCACAGTATGAAATTATAATGCATCAATGTGGAGTACAAGATACCATTTTTTTTTAAATCTATATATATTCAGTCTTTATGGTTTTTTTTAAAGAGGAATCAGAACATCGCTGAGAACACATAAATCCAATTTATCACCCTTTACTCACAACGAAGGGTTAAGCAGATTGCAAGTAGCACAAATTTCGCGAACAAGACTAAGGCGTACAATGTTTAGCAAAGAAAACCTATGGTTGTGTGACTTGTGTAGGGAGCAACTTTCAATTAAACATGCGGAAACAAATTTATTTCAGTTTTAACAGGGACCGAAACAGATGAAAATTTGAAGGAGCAAAGCCTGCAGAACACGGTGGATACTAAAGGATTTCTCATTTTAACTCAAATCGTTTGTAACCGTTTTCATGATGGAAGATTACATCTTTTCAATAAACCATACAACACGATTTTCCTGAACTTTCTTATAAGGCTAAAAGTGTTGCTCACAGTACCTATTCGCCGTAATTGTTTCTCGGGTGCCAAGGGTTCTGCACCTACACCTGCTTGTTTCCAGCTCCTTTTTCGTTGCACATTTTTACATAGAATCCACTAAGAATCATCTTAAAAACTCGCTCTAAAAAAAGGCAGAAATATAGTTAAGGAGACTTATTTTTTCCGTCAAACAATGATGCATCTACGTGTCAAGCTTGGAAGTGAATCAAAGTTTTGTTTGTCAGTTGAAATCCTCTGGGTACTTTTCTCTAAGGCTCGTAAAATCATCTAAAACGCGGTTGGTGCCCAACGTGTATAGTTAGTCCGCTAGGTTTTTCAGAGATGAATGAGCTGACTGCTGTCCGAAAAGTTAGCCAAGGTTTACTTTTCGTGAGGCATGGGCTTAAGATCGCAAACTCCTAGTCGTGCTGAGGTATAACCTAGACATTCTCTGTCAGCCTGGGGTGTGATTCAACCATATACCCAGTATGGAGGGAAGGTAATACTTCAGCACTGGTTATGGTACTGAAATATCAGTCTTAACCAAACGTGACCCGACTGTACGTAACGTACTCGACTTAAACAAACTTCGGTATCAATCGAGAGTGATTAAAAAATCAGTCCCAAATTCCACACATCATTTGTTTGATTTATTTTATATTCCTTACTTTTGTTTAAAGTTAAATTTTTTTTTATTTCATAATCATCAAGTTTTAGGCTTTTACTGATGTACATATAGATGAATTTGTTAAAAAAAATAATTTCAGAAGACTATGAGTAAAGCAACAGTGGGAGTCTTTTATAGGCGATGCAGCTATTGTGAAAAGGGCTTCTAGAAATACGGACACCAGCCTCCTCGGAGTCGGTACCCACTCTCCGTGGAGAAGTAATGTGTGGAGAAAAGATAACCATCGGCGAACGCGACCCGAGACAATTGCCGATGGAGGAGCAAGGAGACAGATTAAAGCCGCTGTGCAGAAAACGAGAACCCCATATTGGCAGGGACTTTAGTCTCCTCGGAAAAACCTGTCTTCAGTCCGTTTCAACAGGAGGCTTGTGGACATTGGACGCACTTATTCGGGCAAACGAGCCCCGATCAAAAAACAAGACGCTTACGAACCACACATTCGACAGCACGAACAGTACGAAACTGAAAGTGGAAGACTTCAACATACGTGGACAAAAACAAAAACAACCAATAGACAAACAATCCACAAGACACAAGGAGGACGGCACGATTCAGGTATGGTAATAAATCCAAGCGGATGCCGCGGAGTTCAATCCGGATACAGGAAAAAAAGAAGTTCTCACCGTATAGGTGCGAGTTGACCTCGCATGGAGAGGGTTCCGTATGCTAATTTTCATTTAATTAAACAAATTATTTTGCTTTGGATTCTCTCTTCGATATACCAAACGTATCCCACTAATTAAATTAAAATTCTCAATTTACATTATTAGATACTCACATCAAACTACATATGTTGTATTGAAACGTATGTTTTTTATTTTGTCGACTTATACTACAACAATATCTACAGTTTTTAATAACCTTTTCAGATAAATAAATGACCAACTTAAGTTTTAAAGTTATGAAAAGGTGGATTAAAAAGAAATTCACCATACAAAATATTTTTCAAGCAGTTTCCTTTTGAAGAAGACTTTTTAAGAAGTAAATTAGTTTCCTCGAAACACCCAGTAATCATATACACGCAGTGTATATATATATTCACTTATACTGAATAATCTCTGGATCGCAGCCAATCACCAACGCACAAAAAAAAAGAAGTAAAACCTGTCTGTTTGCCTGTAAGTACGAGGGCGGGTCAATAAGTCCGTGACTTTTTGAATTTCTGACCTCTTTACTGAAACAGCAACACTGCTCCTGTCAACAGGCATCTGTCAGTTGACTCCTGTCAAAATTTAAACTCGCTGCGTCAGTTAGTTTGTGTTTGACAGCTATTTTTATCAGACTACTCACTAATTTGAGGAGAAAATGGAAAAAAGTGAATTTCGTGTGCTTATTAAGCATTATTTCTTGCGAAAAAAAACCATTACCGAGACCAAGGCTAAGCTTGATAAATACTATGGGGACTCTGCACCATCGATTTCAATGGTAAAAAAGTGGTTTACTGAATTTCGTTGTGGCCGTACAAGCACTGAAGATGCCGAACGTCCTGGACGCCCAGTTGAGGTCTCTACACCCGAAACAATCGAAAAAATTCATGATATGGTGTTGGCCGACCGAAGATTGAAAGTGCGAGAGATTGTGGAAGCCGTAGGGATCTCGCATGGCTCAGTGGTTTCAATTTTGAATGATCACTTGGGCATGAGAAAGCTTTCCGCAAGATGGGTGCCGCGTTTGCTCACAGTCGACCACAAACGCAATCGTGTAACAACTTCACAGGAAGGTTTGGCGTTGTTTAATCGCAATATGGAGGAGTTTTTGCGCCGTTTTGTAACCGTGGACGAAACATGAATCCATCACAACACACCAGAGAACAAACAACAGTCAAAACAGTGGGTTTCTAAGGGTGAATCGGCGCCAAAGAAGGCCAAGGTGGGTTTGTCAGCCAATAAAGTTATGGCGACTGTTTTTTGGGACGCACGCGGGATAATCCACATTGACTACCTTCAAAAGGGAAGAACAATCAATGGGGAATATTATGCCAACTTATTGGACCGATTCAATAACGATTTGAAAAAAAAACGACCTCATTTGGCCAAGAAAAAAGTTCTTTTCCACCAAGACAATGCAAGGGTGCACACATGTGCAGTTGCCATGGCAAAAATCTATGAATTGGGCTATGAATTGCTCCCTCATCCACCCTATTCTCCAGATTTGGCTCCGAGCGACTACTTCTTGTTCCCAAACCTGAAGAAATGGCTTGGTGGAAAAAGATTTGACTCCAATGATGAAGTCATCTCGCAAACAAAGGCCTATTTTGAGGACCTCGACAAATCATTTTTGTTGGAAGGGATAAAAAAATTGGAGAAGCGTAGGACAAAGTGTATAGAGCTCAAGGGAGACTACGTTGAAAAGTAAAATTATTTTTTTATCAAAAAATCTGTGTTTTAATCCAAAAGTCACGGACTTACAGCCCTTTGCCCTGGGAAGGAGAAAGTTGCTCACAAAAATCCCTGGATCGCAAGTAATTCTCCATAAGGAAAAAATGACAGGTAGACTATTGTATGCATTCCAACTCAGGCAAGGTAAAATGGGATTTGGAATTTGAACCAAAGAAATAGATCTGCGCTGAGAGGATTTATTCACTCAAAGGGGGAGTGATCCTTCTTGTTACTACTCGTATCTTGACGAGGAGTGACGGATACCTTGCCTTTTATTTTATTGTATTATTATTGTTATTATTCAGTCGAACGAGTAGTACCAACAATACCAATAATTTATTCAAAGAACAAACTTAACATTTTAGTTGAAACAAAAAACATGTTCTCCCATACATTCAAACGGCAAATGTAAATTTGTTCACACAATATTGAAAGACTTACTACGTTATGTTCAGACTATAGACTTCTTGTAGATTTTCCTGTAATCCATAAGTAAAGGACTGTTTTCTGTGTTTTTTTTTTCAATATTCTATGTTTAGTAGTTTCAGTGGTAAGGGTCCGAAATGGTCAGTTTTCATCTATTTTCTTAAATTACTTTGAAACAATTTATTTTAAAATTATAAAAAAAATATATTTGAGACCAATACCTTTCATTTGATATATCACACGGTACAGAGTGCAATTACTTCTTTTTAATTCCCTTATTTGTCCCCCAAAAATGACGCCTATATTAAAAATTCATTTATTTACGTTATATGTCCGTGTTTGGGTCACACAAAAAAAGTATTTGTACCAAATTTCAACTTATTCGGTCCAGCAGATATGCAGCAAATTGGCTATGACGGACGGACAGACAGACACAAGAGTGATCCTAAATAAAAGGGTTCCGTTTTTCATTCGGACCTATTCGCTTTGTGAGCCTTTTCAGTCCAATTGAAAATAACACCTGAGTTATTCTTGCAAAGTGTATCTTAAGAATTAGTTGATTTGGCAAGTGTTTCCACACGCTTCCACACGGAGATTTTTATGTGTCAATATAGCTTAGCCTCTTGTGTATACAATGGAAAAAAAATCGGTGCTCATATGTGCTACTTTTTTTTTAATTCAGTTTTTCCCAATAGACTACTTCGGCAAACTTGGTTTATTTATTCACGCATTATTCCTAAAAAGGTGTCATTTCCATCTAGGTTCGAATTCAAACGATGTATTTTATACAAGGATGGAGTTGTTTTACATCATGAAGGAATCGGGGCTTCAAACATTGGTAAAAAAAAATTCCACTTTTTGGAGGCACACCTTGAGGCCTACCACAACGTTGATGTCAAAAAGCTTCATAATACAATCTCTCAATTCGCAATGAGATTTAGAGAAAAATGGTCAAAATCCGCTAGGAATGAAATCCGTTTTAAAAAACAAAATGAGACTTGGCTTCAAACATAAATTGGCATCAAACTCGTCCATAAGGTTATCCCATCGAAACAGCAAGGCGGCCGGCCAGAAAAACCGTTTATAGAAAGCAGCGACCGAAACAAACGCCAGAAAACGAAAGCAATGAGAAAAGAGGTGCTAACTTCACAGTAAGGATTTGCTACAAAGGCTAATTTAAGAGCAGCTGGTCATCCAGTTGCAGCAAAATTAGTAGAGAAGTTAGTGTGTCCACCTCAGCGCGCAGTTGAATATATAAATGCGTTGCGTAAAGAACAACAACGAAGTCGGCAGATGTCAGGGGAAGAAGCACTATCAACCATAGTCGAGGCCAAGCTAACGAGACACAAATATAACATTATTAGAGCTAAAGACCCCGAAAGGTTTCCGTCCTACAAAATTGATCAAACTGCAAAAAAAAAGCGTGCTATCCAAAAAGGGAAGACATCCATAAAACTGAAACTTAAGCTAAAGTGACTGTACAATCTTTGATGAACCATACTGTCGAACGTTTGATTGCAGCTCAGAAAGAAGTCATATTAACTTTGAAAGATGAGCAAATACACAATTTGTTTTTGATTTCCAAGTGGGGCTTTGATGGTAGTTCTGGTCACAGTTCTTACAAGCAGAAATCTGTCGGAATGGATGCTGATAATTCAAGTGTCTTCATAAGTTCTGTAGTACCCCTCCAATTGGTTTGTGAGAGCTCAGAACAAAAAATAATAATATGGCAAAATCCCAGATCTACTTCAACCAGGTACTGTCGTCCAATTAAACTTGAATATACCAAAGAATCGGCACAAGTTTTGGTATCTGAAAAGCTAACGATAGAGCCTCTGCCATTCAATAATAAACGTTGAAGAAAAAGTTGTTAAAGTGGCACATAAACTCATCTTTACAATGGTAGATGGAAAAGTTTGTAACGCTTTAACAGACACTGTTTCTTCTCAGCGTTGTTATATCTATGATGCAAGTTCTTAAGACTTCAATAACATCGAAAAACTATTGCCTTACAATCCCAGTGCATTACAGTTTGGCTTGTCAGTGCTGCATTGTTGGATTCGAACTTTTGAGTGTCTTTTGCATGTGGGCTATAAGCTTCCAGTCAAAAGATGGCAAGTTCGTAAGGAGGAATTAAGATATTGTAGCATTAAATAAGGCACGAATACAAAAGCAGTTCCGAGATCGAATGGGTCGAATTGTTGAGCAACCTAAGCCGGATTTTGGGAACTCAAATGATGGCAACACTGCTAGGTGAATTTTAAGCAACGCAGATGTAGTATCTGAAATCTTGGGCGTTGATAAAGTACTAATTGAAAAATTGCATTTTATATTAGTAGCCATTCCAAGTTGCTATGAGATACATATTGAAAACTTCAGAGTATTCGCACTCAATACTGCCAAATACTTTGTAAACACTTACCCTTGATACTACATGCCTCAGACAGTACATAAACTCTTAATTCATGGTCCCGGAAATGCAGAACTATTTTTTTTTTAAAAATTTTAAGTTCAGTAATAAAAAAAAAACTTTAAAACCCAAATATGGCCTTTCTATGCACTATTAACTGATTCTTACATAAAAAAAATTGTTTTCAGTATAGTTGGCCAGTTTTTGGGGTATCTTGACCCACTGTGCGAATCAAAGTGATATCATAGTGATATGACTTTGGACGATTTGGACGTTCAACAACAGGTACAGCATTAGAAGAGGAAAATTAAACTTCTTGTTCTCCAGACCTCACCGAGGTCTATAAAATGACTTTTGATTCCACTACCTATGCACTAGTATACAGCGAATCCATAAAACAAACAATAGTTGCGTTATACCACAAACTTTCCGCCACCTATAAAGATCGCGCACTAAGTTTTGCAATGATCCAGTGTTACAGATACGTATGAGAAACATATGCAAGAAAGAGAACTTTCTTGGAATTCATACTTGAAAATCAGTGGGAATAAGGAACCATTAAAGGATTTATTCGCAAGCTCTGCCAGATTTACAGGGTTTTCCTTCTTCAAAATATGATAATCATTCAGTTGCAGCATCTTAACCTAACCTAACACGAACGGACGGAACGATTAATGACACCTTATCACACTTAGAACAGAACAAAACCAAACTGGGTCAGAAATAAGTGCTAACAAACATAGTTTAGGCGGGCTGAATGTAGCATTCAACTCCAAAAAAAAAAACTAAAACAAAAAGAGTAAACTCCTTCACCAAATCTTTGACCAACAAGTACATTAGCAACAAATCATCTCCAGTCTCCACTATCCCATCCCATCCACTTAATAAAGATTTCCTAAATGTCCCTCCTTAACAATTGATACAGTTCCTCAAAGTGTTATCATTTACCCAGCACAATATCCTTTATAACCAAACAAAAAAAAAAATAAAAGCTCACTTCCCTTCCGAATATTAACCTTAACACTCAGAAGACCTTCACAGAAAAAAATGAAAAAAAAAAAAAACAACTTAGACAACCTTTCATCTCTCTCTCCTTCGACTCTGACAAAGATTAAATGAATCTTCGTCTCAGCTTTACAAGGCCATCAAATCCAAGTATCTCTTAATCTTCTAATCCTATCCCAAAACTCACAGTTCGCATAATTCCACACTTTTCAGAGTGGAGAGAGGGATGTGTTGCCTGCTTGGTTTGGTGAATGAATAACCACCCTCTTCAACCTAAAACCTAATCCATTTTAATGTCTCATCTTTTTTTTTTTTTTCTACGAGTATCTATCACTATGTTGTGTCTTCGTTAGAGGTTTTGTGTTGAAAGGGAAAGTGGATTCTTTCTGCCGATTCAAAAAAAAAAAAAAAATCCTTGACTCTATAAAACTCCATTTATTAAATATACAAAACCATTAAAAGATATGTTGTCTATTTCTCCCTCTTCCACGGAACGAAATTATCTTCAATTTTGGCCGTTTTCTTCCTTTTTTTCCCTTCCCCCCCTTTTTTCAAGGACTCCAATAGACTCATTCACACCATAAAAACCCGCTTCCGTCCATCCCATAGACATACATATGTATGTACTCGTACATTCAAGGATGAAGGGTGAAAATTTCTTATTTCATCAAGTGGATAATTTAGAATCTAGACTACCACCAGATGTATACATACGACTACGAGTGTGAGTACGAGTATTTCAACTTCCCAAATGGCAAACATCCGTATGCTATGAGTAGATGTTCTATAGATACACCTTTAGGACCTAGGACCTACGACTATGTAGGAACATTTTCAAGGTAAAACAGAAAAAAAAAAAAAAACGAAATAGACAAAATAAATTCAACAAAACTCTAACCGAGTAAAATCCTTGTTTACAAACCGAGCTACCTTCAAATCCCTCTCTCTCTCTCTCTCTCCCTCTGTCACTATGATATAGTATCTGTGTTACCAGGTCTAAGGTCAGTCACTAGGAAAACAAAACAGAAAAAACCACTAGATACCAACCCAACCTAGTTGTAAAGTTAAATTCAATTTTATGCTAGTTTTCCAGTCTTCTACTAAGACAGTTTTTTTTTTTTTGTTTGTCAGGTAAAACATACCGACAAACACATCCCTGATCAATACAAGGTTTTTTGGACGACTTGTATACCTACGAGTACTCTGGCATACCTTAAGCCATGTACTCAAAATATACTCTAGAGAATGAGAGAGACACACAAGGAGAGAGGCTAGTGTTAAATATATAGAAATAACCCTAACGGTTAGGTCGTTGAGCGAAATATTTAGGTCAATTTATCCAGCCACAAATAACCTTGAATGCAAAACAGCCTTCCAACCCCCTATTTATACATACTCGTTTACTCGTACCCACCTCAGCACAAAAGGTAGAAGAACCAGCTCGTACGAGTACCACCCTGTTCTCTTACTCTCTTCTTCTTATTTATTCCTCCTCCTCCTCCTCCTCCTCCTCACCCCCATTGAGAAGGTGAGCAGTAGGTTAGGTATATCTACTCCCATGTGGAGAATGACAATTTAGATGGAGGAGGGTACAAGTATTCTCGAAATTTATGTTGAAACCAAGAGCCTAAAAGAGCCTAAACAACCATGAACTGCCTCCATCGAAAATAGAAAACTATCATCTTTTTGGAAGATAATTTGGAAACGAAAAACAACGATAAGAGGGGGTAATTTCGGTTATGCTATGCGCCTCATTATCTTCCATCTACCATCTTCCATATTCGATAGTTGGTCTTCATTTGGAATGGAAAGTAATAGTATCTCATAGGCATAGACGTACTCGTATTGCACGCACGGTTAACTATCGCACAGCTTGAGATTGAGGGTGGATGGATTGGGTGGCTTGAAATTGAAACAACCTTCAACAACTCACTCACACCTCTATACTTGCACACCAAACGGAGTAGGAAGAGAATGGAATGAAAAGAAAAAAAAATAGTATCTCTCCCCCTCAGATGAGTAGGTAGGTATATACATAGGTACACACAGCTCCTACTCATGCTCAGTACTCAGACCAGCCTTTAAATATTTGTATATACCAAGTAGCAGCCCACGAGGACATCTAACAACAACAACAACAACATCAATACTCGTATTCATTTTCATTTTCATACTCATAGTCGGTCGGCCCTACTCGCAGTCATCATGGATATACTATACAACCAACACTAAAGAATGGCAAAGGACGACAAACATAAAGCGAGAAGCGAACAGCGAGCACGACTAATATAACCGAGTTGAGATACTCATAATCGTACTAGTCTTCGTCCTCGTCCTCGTCCTCGTCCTCATCGTATACCAGTGTACATTTTGGTGCACAAACTTATGCCTAAGCTTAATAAAATTAGGTCAGTACTGTGTCGATGATCCTTTTTCACCCTCTGTGTCGTGCCCTCTCTTGTAGTGCGCACATGCTCCTTTCCCCTACCTCTATTCACCACCACCATTTATCACACCATTTATCCATCCATCCATCCGCACCTATAGTCTACTACTACGAGTATAGTGTGCATTTCAACATTTTATGTAGCAAACAAAAAAAAAAAAAATAAAAATAAATGAAAGGAAAAAGCTGCAACCTGCCACACTCTTTTCTGCATACAGATGGATGGATTCTGAAGCATAATTCAATCGGGTTTATACGAAACTCTGTATCTCTATATCTATGACAAGGTGTTCGTACTCGAAACATACTCGTACCATCAGAGAGTGAGAGAATCTAAATCTCGTCTTCCTCGTATATGACAACGACGATGAGGACGTTTATTTCTTTTTTTTTGTTATTCTACCAGGCAACCCCTTCATCATCTTAAAACACTTGAGGCGCAAAGTGCAAAGAAGCTTGAATAGAAAAAAAAAAATTGAAATAAAATAAAAAACCATCCCCTAATCCCCTCAACCCCTTGACTCAATAGATACAAATGCAAAACTATGATTTGCCACTTTGGGCATTTCACATGACATCAACAATTATATAATCAAAGCCCACATTTGCAATACATCTTCCGAATATATTAAATCATTTTCGTATGGATACATAAATAGACTATATAGGTATTTAAAAATACTTACGGACAAATATATTGCTCATCAATGTAGCTGGCAGACAAAAGACAATCACCAGGATATCGGCAATGGCCAAATTTACGATGAAATAATTGGTAACAGTTCGCATTCGGGGAGCTCTCAATACAACAGCTATCACAAAACTATTTCCAACCAAACCGACAATGAACACGATTATGTAAGCAATGCAATAGACCAGAGTCATAATGGAGGAGTGTCTATATAGATAATCGTCCGTATCAGTAAGACGCGTCTCATAAACATCAGCCGAAGCTGTCAGATTGCTCATACCAAATTTGGAACTGGTCATGGTGTTGTTTGAATGTGGCGAACTACGATTGACCGCTCCCGGAGCAAATTGTAGAACACTATAGCTAAAATTGTCGACCGCCAGCGCTACAGCTGAATAATCTAGGCCATTGAAATCGTTTATGTCAATCAATGGATCCGTACTGGAGCTGGAAACGAACAACGACGACGATGGCAACGACAACGACAACGACGACGACAGCGACGACGATAGCGACGGTGACGATGACAGTGATAGTGATGGTAAGACGGTGCTATTATTGTTACTGTTACTGCTACTGCTACTGGTGGTGATGGACGAACTAGTTGTGGTGGTAGAACGATAAAGGCAATCTACCAAGGTGCTGCTACTTAAATTGCACATAGTATCTAATAATGAAGCACTACCCATTGCAGCGAATCTGAAGAATATCTTCTTTTTTTTTTTTTTTTTCAACAACTGGCAACTCTGTGTAACACTGTAACACTATTAACTTTGTTACTTAGTCAAGAGATACTCGTAAATCGTGACCAGATTCAGAGTCCATTTTCCACTTCTTGCACAGGATTTTCTTCAGTTTTTTTTTTATTTTTTTATGTTTGTTTGGCTTTCCTTTCTGAAGAGATATAAAACACACTGTTTAACACTGTTTAAGGCTCGTAGTGTAGTGCAACACAGAAAACAACACAACAGTAACCAGAGCAAACCGAACAACAAGAACAGGAACACACGCAATAATAAAACACTCAACACTCAACACTCAACACTCTCTGGTGGTGTGTCTGCGGATTGATTGATTTGTCTAGAGTCGTTATACAATTTCACACCAATAATGCCACTACCACCCCCATGGGTATAAGGGTAGTTAGTTGCATATATCTCGTATGGTACTCGTTTATTGTCAATGTTCTTTCACCACCCAACTGCATCAGCTAGTGGTGATGTTGATGGTTTTGTATCTGATTCTTCTTCAGCTGGTAATGCTGCTGTTGCTGGAGATGCATCTCTCCTATATTGAGTACACGGATACAAACCACCATCTGATATTTACATCAGAAACAGACAAACTTTGAGTACAGAGACTTGGAAGTTGTTGTCCCGAGATTAGGTGTAAACGGTTTCGTGTTCAACGCGACACTGGCAAAAACATTGAGACGACACTTGATTCTTGTTGCAGAGCTTTTTTTTTTCTTCTATTTCTTTTGCTACCCTTCATGGGTATATCGAATCCTACCATCCAGGGGATCTAATACACACACAGAGAGAGAAGTACTAGTACACATATATTTATTTGTACTCAAAACGGATAGACAGACCTTCGGAAAAGCAGAAATTTGTGATTGTAGATGGCGCTGACTGACGGATTGAGACTTAATCTATGTGAGAGGAATATTTTTTGTTTCGGTTTCGATAGTCTATCAAAAATAATTCTCTGACTTTGAAGGTGTTTCAGAGAGGTCTGTTGCCACCGAAAGTGTTTCGAAAACTGTGGCAATTTGGGGTTTAACCCATTGGGGTGGGTTAGTGGCTGGATGTATGGAGTGATTGAGAGGTAATGTAGTTTATAGATAGACTTCCCTGCGGAGGTGAATTATGCATTAACCGATATTGGTTTAAATCTCTTATATCATCCCCATCGGCAAAAATAAGTCATGTAACTTCTATTTTAGAGTACTTCGGTGTTGCCGTGATGGTTTGTAGAAAGATTTCTTTAATGTATCAGAACATAATGTAATAAATCCAAAAAACAAACAGTAGAAAACCATACCACAGCAAGGACAGAACTAGATAAAAATTGCAGGGTTACAAGAGCATAGACTTCAAATAAAACACCGTCTCTGATAGATGTAATTATTGTTAGTGATAAAAATCTGTTGAAATATTATCAACAACTGTCTGCTCCAGCGTTTTCATACCACGATCTAGTTTTCTGTACTCTGGATTTGAATGGCGACTCTTCTCCAAATCAATTTCAATATATTGATTTTCGTAACTTAAATGTGTCTAATTTATTTAACGAATGCAGTAACTTGAATTGGCACTCAATATACATGGTTCCTGACATGAATGAGCAAGTAAGCATTCTAAACTCCTATATTCAATATCTTTTTGCTTAGGAACCAGGTGACACAGAAGATAAGACGTACTCAATTCAACCATTTCTCAAACCAGTTTAGCTTCAATAAGTCCTCAAAGTTTTTGTGGAATAAAATACGTCAGACTGGTTTGAGTAAAAAGTCATGTGTACTCAACGGTGACGTGAACGTAGAGGAATTAAACAAACAATTTGCTAATGCTGACTCCAATCAAATAAATACCCCCCCAGACGGTCTATCCATGAATTCATTAGAAGGATTTTTTACTTTATCTGTCGTAGATCCTATAACCGTTGGCAAAGCCATTTTTGCTATAAAGTCAAAATGTATTGGCTTAGATGATGTCCACCCTGACTTCATAAAAATAATTCTACCTTTTATTCTTTCCCACATAACCCACATTTTTAATAACATTATTATGACATCCAACTATCCAACTCAATGGAAAACTGCCAAAATCATCATTATTCTAAAAAAGAAAAAGACGAATGAATACCGGCCTATTGCAGCCTTTCCATTTTTATCCAAAGCCTTTGAGTCATTTATAAGTAATTAAATCAAAGAATATATTGAAATTTACAAGCTTATGTGCCCGTTTCAGTCGGGCTTTAGATCCGGACACAGTTGTATTACTGCATCTCATTAAAAGTATCTGATGATGTTCGACAAGCTATCGATGAGGTCAAATTATCAATAGTAACGCTCTTGGATTTCTCCAAAGCTTTTGACTCAGTTATCCCGTCAATTTTATGTAGTAAACTTGCAACTTTTTTCTATTTTTCAAACTCGAGCAATAAATTTATTCTGTCCTATCTTACCAATCGTAACCAAGCCATCTCTTTCAATCGTCAGTTGTCGTCTTTCCGTCCTGTGAATATTGGAGTCCCACAGGGACAATTCTTGTTCCTCTTCTTTTTTCCATGACGTTCAGTTGTATTATAGCTTTCCTTTAGGACTTGTCGAGGATGCCATTTCCAAAATTAATGACGACTTATCTGCAATCGCCAATTCAGCTTCACAAAATAAACTGATGTTGAACCCCACCAAAACCAAGGAAATTCCCATATTTAAACATGTACCCCATCTCGATGATATCCCGCGCCTATATTTCTGAATGGAATCCAACTAGAATTAGTATCCAACATGAAAGACCTAGGTATGATCTGCAGTAGCAATTTATCTTGCTTCTTTACGCGGCCGTTCAGCTAGTTGCCACTTTCTTCCAACTGCAATTAAGATGATGTTAGCCAGGTCTGTCCTAGTGTCAATTTCAACTTATGGATGCGAACTGTTCTCGGATATGGATTCGATCTCATCCCGAAAGCTCAATGTGGCTTTTAGTTCTATTGCTCTGTTTGTCTTTAACCTTCGCAGGTTCGACCACGTATCTTCCCATTCTCGTCAAATTTTGGAATGCCCCCTTGACAGCTTTTTTAAGTACAAATGCTGCATTTATCGCGGCAATTTGATATACAAAAAACAATTTATTTGAAAAACTTGCATCAACTCCTTCCGCACGCTACCACTCATTGAAGCCGCTTAAGCATACCTGCTTAGCTTCCCAAAGACAATTTTTCATTTATGCCGTCAGTTTATGGAACAATCTACCTACATTGCTATCAGGTCGAATATCGAACTCAAGAAACTGCCCTCATAAATCTTTCATCACTTTTATAATAACTATTGAAATTTCTCCAATTCACACATAGTCACAATTCCATCTAACTCTAAATATTGAGTCTGCTGAAATGAATTTAATTACATTTATGTGCAAATACTTTTTTTTTTATTACAATATTTCCAGTTAATGTCGGAGTGCATCAAGGAAGCGTACTTAGCCCTTTCCTCTTTAACGTAGTATTCGACTATCTTTTAAAAGACTGCATGCGCGAAGCAAATGTTACGCCAATTCTCTTCGCTGACGACGCAGTTATACTTAGCGATAACGTCGAAGATTTACAGAACGCCTTAGATTCATGGAGAAATGCGCTAGAGAGAAACGGGTTTAAAATAAGTCGTTCAAAGACGGAGCATTTGACGTGCCCATTTGCACATCCGTTGCGACCTGTTCCGGATATAATGTTAGATGGAATAGTTCTTCCGAAAAGCACTATCTTTAAGTACTTAGGATCAATCGTTAACATGGAAGCGAAATGTGACGACGACGTAAACCACAGAGTGAGCTCTTATATACGGTTCACAGTGCTGGACAATGTACGAAGCGTTTAAAAAAAAAATGACGGCAGCGGAAATGAAAATATTAAGGATGTCTAGTGGAGTCACTAATCGCGATTGCATTAGATCTACGCGTATAAGAGGAAGTCTACATATAAAGAATTCGGTAACCGAACAGCTAGAGGCAAATAGAATAAGCTGGTATTGCCACGTTCAAAGAAGATCTGCGAAAAATCCGGTTAAAAAGGCACTATCAACTACGGTCACTCCAACTGTAAGGAAACGAGATCGGAAAAAGAATTCCTGGATTTCTCAGATGGCAAATGCGAAACAACCCTTGGGGCTTACCACTGAAGCGATCCAGGACCGAGCATTATGTAGACGCGTTCTGCGGTCTGCGACATTAGCCAACCCCATAAGCGGAGCAGCAGCGATGCAGTAAAAATGGGAAACTCGTTACGCATAAGTTCGGATAACGAGGAAAGGGTTAATAAAAGGATAAGAAGAAGAAGACAATATTATTTTTTCAATTTAATTGTATTCAATTGTGTGGTATTAGAACTTTCTTATTGTCATTATTCATTAAATTTAAGCACTCTATCCTGTACATAATCTATAAGAATTTTTTATATTCTCAAATGTACAGTGGTATTTAATTAGCCATTATTCACGCAGGCTAAAATGGCAGGGGCGTGCTCGGCCACAAACCTTAAGGCCTCGGATAAAAATAGATTAACTGCTGATCAAGCTTGGGAAAGTTTAAAGCACAACGACCTTCGGATCTAGACTTGGAATATTCGAGCCCTTCACAGCCCACCTTCAGCCGAGCAATTAAAAGAGGTCGTTCACTGCCATCATGCCTATACCACCAAGTGCAATGATATGGGCCATGCAACCCGCTTAAGCCTATTGGCCCGTTGTGATGCCACGTAAATCTCTGATCTGCCTACTCTAGAAACAAATTTGATCTTTTGACGGAACGTAGGAGACTTTTAACTTCTACATTATTCTAAGTTTTCTTCTTTGCGAAAGAGTAAGACATGTACTCGTACGAGTACCTATAAGAAAGTGAAAGATCAAACTTTTACTATGATTTAGAGGCCACTAGACCTAAGGTTTATTCATCTATTGCATCCAGCTTTAGTGTCTGTTTGCACGTAGCGATTGGTATTTGCAGGTTGGTATTGTGGTTACAACTTTGGCAATCTCTTAGGCCCGACAGAGTTCCCTGGAATATCTCTATGTCCCGGCACCCAGCAGAGATGAATTTGAACTGCTCTGCCATCTCCATAAGAGATGACGGACAGTCTATAACATTTTTCGAGTAAAGCAAACATGAACCCAGGGATCAGATAGAGGCCTAACTGTCAGAAAAGATGACGAGATGACCAATATAGAGGCGTGGTGGAATCGATGCTTTCTGGTAGCATCGAGGGGTGTCAAGTGAAACAGACTCCGCTTATGCCGAAACATGCTGTTCTTTGGACTTTGCGTAGCTTCATGCAGTTGATTGCTTTGTCTAAGGCCATCCACACCGAGGGTGAGTATCGGTCCCCATTTGTTCTCAATGGCTTTTTTGCAAGAAAATAAAGCTACTGAGGCTTTCCTAACTCTTCCTTGAATATTAGGTTTCCATCTTAGTTTCCTGTCGAAAATAACACTCAGATATTTCGAATTGTCAGAGAAGAGCAAGCTGGACTTTTGATTAAGGCCCTTATACCCTCCTATGGTCAGAATTTTTTTCTTTTATGTGGGCTTATCCCCATTCAATAGGAAACCACCCGTTGGTTTAATATACTTCGATTATGGTGTAAAAGTTCCTAAAGATGCTTTTTCCAAAAGACAACTATAGCAACGTCATCCGCATACGCCACCATCCTACTACCACCTGCTTCCCGGTATATCAGCATTGTTGACCGCATTGTAACGTATGAGACATATCTTTTAGCAACAGCCCCACCCAGTTTGGAGTTGATTATCCTGATCTTAATCATAATTCTGATCAACTCCCCAAGTGAGTCATCTACCTTTTTTAAGACGCCTTCTATGTCTTTTGTGTACATTCTCTATAATGAAGGGATCGTTCTATGTAGCGAGCCAGTGAATGTAAAGTCATTTCCACCGACTTACCTTTACAGTAGGCATGTTAAGCCATGGAGAAAAGTCTTGGATCTAAATCGTAAAGACTAGAGCGTATATAGACATCAATCAGTCGCTCTAAAGTTTTCAGAAGGAAGATGATAGACTTATAGGTCTGAGGTTCTTTGGAACGATATGAGAACATGAATGAAGACCACATTAACTTCTTTCCATGACAGGAGAATGTGAGTCAATTCTATGACAGCTCCTCATAATATGCGATTGCAGGATGATATCAGCGGACTTTTGTAGTCCGGCAGGTATTATGCCGTCGTGCCCAGCAGACTTGTTTGGTTTGAAGCTTTGCTGTGTCCAAACCAATTTTTCTTTTATGGGCCAGGCATAAAGAGGCTAAAAAGCTATCCCTACGAAGGACGAGGACGTCGCTAGTAAAGAATACTTCGACGACCTTCTCGACAAGATATATGAGAAAGGTCCGAAGTATGACATTAAGATGGTAAAGGAGCACATCTTTGGTAGTACAATTGGAAACATCGCCTTCATTATACTACGTCTGGCAATGGACTCAACATAAGATTATTGAACTTGAGGTGGGAACCATTGAGGAGAAACTTTTATTAACTCGATGTCGGGATTCATTCTTGTTCTTCCAATCCACCAACTCAAATTTTCACTATAGTGTTCGACATACACATGTGAGTCCTTGTTATGTGCCTTGCTACTCGTATAAACTAATCAGATAGTTTTTTCTTCTCCAGATTTACAGAGGGTGATGAAAAGAGCGCACACTTTTCGTTTGAGTACCGTTTTGAAATCTCACGATGAAAGATTTAGGACTTGAAACTCATAGAAATCATGTCTTTCTTCTGTCTCACTTAAAATTCTTCTCTTTCTCAGCTGTATTCTAGGACAACCCTCTACATTAGTCCAAAAAATTGTTTATGAGGATGTGTTGTACAAGTTCATCCCTGCAGATGACATCAAAAGTATTGATATTAGTTGGCTGGCAAAGCCAGAAAGATCCCTTTCCTAACATTTGTTGCTGCTGATTGCATCGATAATTTTCCAAATAAATGCGTCCCCTACCCTACTATATCTCAGTCAGGAACGATAAATATCCCTGCCTGTAAATAGACCAATGCTTCGAATTTCCGTATATCTGTGGCAGTTATGTACCTGGGCCATGTTAAGTCATTGTGCAGCCAAGAGCTATATCGTTGCCCGTGCTGTGTTGCTCCCTCCTGATGGAACCAACAATAATCGAGAGCCAATTCAGCAACTTGCAGCAGAAAACACTTTTTGAACATTTGTCTGTAGTACTCATCAGTTTCGATTACAGTGGTGCACCACAGAGTCAAAGTAAGGGGACTCAATGGCTCTTCATGCATTTCATGTAGATTCTCTTCGCCTCAGAAACGCAAATTGTGTTTATTCACAAAACCACTTAAGTGAAAATTGTCTTCGGCTTTAGTGAAAATTCGGTGCGACTCATTTGTTATTATCTCGACAACAGGTATCAGAGAGTCGTTTACAACAGCGCTTCGTCGGAATATGACATTTTTGCCACAGGAGCTCCCCAGGGCTCTATACTTGGTCCGATTCGTTTCGTTGTGTTTTTGTTTGGAAGCTCTTAATGTCAAACCGTGTTGACATTTCTGTTCAGTAAGGTTTGGCAATTTATAATGAATCATTTAACGCCAGAACAACGCTTCTAAATTGTGGGAATAAATCTGTTCGTGAAATTCATAGAGCACTTCGTCAATTTTACGCTCAACATAATCGGTCTAGTGCCCAACAATTCGTGCATTTATTGATCATTTTCGCACTAATTTTACTCTTCTCGATTCAAAATCATCAACAAGACAAAGAAATGTGCGTACCTAAGAGAATATTGCTGCTATAGCGCGAAGTGTTGAAAGAGGACGTCGAAATGTCGATTTGTCGCCGTTCTCAACTTGTTTGCATTTGTCCTTCGACAAAAGTTAATCAGCTAAACATCGACGATATTTGGGTTCAATACGGCACAACTTGCCATACAGCGCGCTTAACCATCAAATTATTGCAAAATCAATTTGGTGTCAACTTTATTTTCGGAAGTGGTCCTGTTAACTGGCCCCCTCTCGATTACTTTTTATGGGACTATATCAAGTCATTGGTTTATGCCTACAAACCAGCAACTTTTGAAGCATTGGAAGCCAATATTCAGGCCACCATTGACGCCATACGGCATACCACCAGTATTCCTGAATGAAAGACAATTTAATTTTGTTGACCTGGTTACTAATCTCGGTTAAAAATTAAATAGATCTCGTTTCACTGTTGGCTAAATACTCGTTAATTATGTTGTTGGACGAATCTATGCTACACTATACAAACATTGGCTCTCTTATAGCCACGCTGTTGTAGTCTATTGCAGTCTGGATTCCCTCACGCAACATAAGTTACTTGTCGTCCCTAATGATTTGATAAGGTATGCGTACGGACTGCTCCTGCATACAATACTCTGAACTCCTCGCGACTCTTTTTTTTATCTACGTTAGCAGGCTCTGGAACACATTTCTTTCAACAGCTAAGAAAACAATGGGAGCTACATTGTTCAAAAATGCAGCACTGGCACACCTTTAGCTATAGGAATAACTACTTTTCTACGTTTCTTCTTATGGCCTTTACCTTTATTCTATCTGAACGAGTATACTTACATCTTTTCTGCCCCTGTCCCTGTCCCAGGCAGCAATTGGTGGACGGTTTGTTCTTTAAAAGGGATCATCTTCAGGTCTTTCAGCAAAATTCGACGCAACGAACATCTGTTGATGCCAAATTATGTGCATCGTTTACTGGTCGATGTTTATGGACTCTGTCTGCATCTTCGGCCACAGCAGTGATATTCTCTGTCCAGTTTGCTCAAGATACACAGCCAGAGGCTGTAACAGTAACAATTTGCTAATTCTGCGTTCTTCAGGTGTGTAGTGTATCGCGCTCCATTCCTTGCTGTCAACGAATTCTCTATCTGTCTACAAAATAAATGTCAAAGTACCTTGACATTTGACGCCAATTGCAAAAATGATGGCTCATTCACATAATCATTTCTACCGCCAATATCTGCTCAACCATCAGTTGCTTGAGTTACCTGCCCGCTAACTGTGCAGCCAACTGAAAATCAGTCTGAATTTCCCATCCGAATGCCGTACCAATAAAGTCTCTTCATGATAATTTTACCTATCACTTGACTCACTTCCTTTTTCTTACAATCTTTGCACTATTTCACAAACATTTAATTGTTAGTTGTTAGTTGTCAATCTGAAACTTCAACTGTACTAAAACTAAGAAGTTCAACTACTGAGAATGGACGTATTCAAAACGCAACTAATTTTGTGACCAAAAATTAATTTCTTACGAAAAATTAACAATTACCTTTTTAGTTGCAATTGCAAATAATATTAATTGTAATTGTAAAAATTAAAACAATTAAAACAAATTTTTATCCAAGCTGAAGTAATAAGAAAGTGTAATGTTGTACTTCGTTCCCATATTCCGGAAGATGGATTCCATTTCATCCGAACGCATCATTTTGGCAACACTGGTGTAGTGATGTACTCTGGTGCTAGTCGGTGGCATGCCATTCAAAAAATTTGCTGCAAAAGCTTTCTCGTTTGGCCTATATAACAGTTGCGTTACTCGCACATTTAGACACATAGATACACTGTTATGTATAGAGAGGCTCGCTCTTATATATAGACATCAGCCCAGCTGAGGGTGGTAAGTTTTCCATAACAAAAAGGTGAGGAATGGTGAAAATGCATGCGAAAGGTCTCTCTTGTATGTAGCCAGCAAGAAAGCGGCCAAAAGTTCAAGAACCTCTGTTTGGTATACATTCGAGAATAGCAAGGATATTTATGTTTTGTGTTAAGGGTGGTGCTGGTGATGGTGGTGAGTGCATTCCGTTAGGGGAATGGTTTGTAGATAGAGGGAGGTTTTGTGTATTTTTTTTTTTTTTTTTTAGCTTTTTTGTATTTCATTTTATTTTGTGTTTTGAGTGTTTGCTTTGGGTACGCGCATGAGGTTTGCGAAGTTCGGGAAGGGATGTGGTAAAGTTTGTGACGTTGACAATAGTACGTTATAGTGTTGAGTTTTTGAAAAGTTGTATCTTCCTTGTGGAAGATGACATACCCAAGGAGTTGGGTCTCGGAGTTTGAAGTGATTTGAAATGTGTGTAAGTTTTTGAAGATGGTACTGATGTTAGTCTTGAAATTGTTGACATATTTTGAATTTTGAAATGAAATGGAAATAACGTCGGTGAATTGTAAATTTGCATGAGCGAGGTGTGCACTATAGTTCGTTGTGGATATGTGGGATGTAATTGCTTGTTAAGTGCTCTTGTTGTTTTCAAATTGAGCTGGATATTGGTGTTCAATGAAGTATAAGCAGTCTATGTATTTATAAGAACAATATTTTGGGATCAAGTGGATGAAGACGGGGCTTATAATTTTGTGTAAAATGTGATAATAAAGTAAATGCTACAACTACTCTTTAAGCTGTGTAGATTTCAAGCATATACGCCTTCAATTTGCAAAGGAATTATTTAGAATTTCAGAAATTGGAATCATGTTCCTTCAACCGTTATTATAGAGAGCAAAATAAATGAGGCTGTCTTAAAACAAAATAGATCACATACCTACCTTTCGAGGAAATAATAAAAACACTGGACTAAAACTAGCAAGCGATATTATTAACTAAAGTAATGAGAGGCGATTAGTTGCCTTGCCAAATACCCTGTAATGAATTTTGTGCTAAGCCATTCGTCTTTTTTTTCCATATTTTCTTATGTGTCTTTCGACCACAATATTCAGCGTATATAGTATTCAGTATTAACAAAAGTATAATTTTAAAAAAGTGGGCCATTTGTTTGTTTTGACACTGACAGCTCTTGTGCGCTCAAAAAATTGACAGAAACTCAGTAGGTCTTATATTTTCGCAGTACGAAATAGATCGATTTATGCTTGAATAACATTAGAAAATATGTCAGCCACTTTCAAAGTGGATGCTGTGTTGCCGAAACAGTGCGAATTTTGAAAGGAAATTTCGATCGAAATAAGACAGCAAATGCAGCTGGTGCATTCAAGTTTGTCATGAAAGTTCAAGAGACTGGTTTGTTGATTGATAACCAAACATATTTACCTGTTGGTCTTGTGCGCTGAACGGAGATATTCGTGAATGTTGCCGTGGGTGCGCTTAAGCCCGAGAACCTCAATTCGCCGAAAGATCTCGAATTATTCGCTTACAAGGTCCAATTGACTGTGGATTCGAGGCAAAATGACAAAGCGATTCTGATTTACAACAACTTTGGTCAAAAATCCATCTTTTCAGATTAAACGCAACTAAAATTGCCGTAGTCACAGAGAAACCAATGCATTCTTTGACCGTTTAGTGTTGTTTTTGCAATGGAGACATTATCGGCCCTCAACAATCTTTTTATGGCAAGAAATTGAGAATTCAAACTCGAGCGAGCTATGGCTCCAGCAAGATGTGTCTTCGTGCCACACAAGTCTTCCGGCAATCGATTTCTTGCACACTAAGTTCAATTAGTGCCGGAAAAACAGAACAAGACCTTATCCGGGCTACTCCGACATATTTGGAGCTCAGGCTCGAATTCGAAATCGGTAAGGATTTCCAGGACTTAGTCAGGGTCTTGGAAAAGATGTGGTGGCGGACGAGCCCTATATGGGCCAACGGTAGCGCTCACATCCCGGAACGGGTTACTGGCTTCGGTGTAACCGACCTCTCGTCCTAGGGGCACTAAAAATGGAACTGGTCCTCCAGGTTGGGGGTTGTGCCAACGGGGTAACTGCCCGGCCATTTAATAAAACATAAGTGACGAAGCATCAACAAGCCTCTGATATGGACGGATCTACTGTTGACAACCCACGCGAACGATTTAAGGACAATGAGCGTCGGATATGCACGTGGAATGTTAGATCCCTTAATAGACCACGTGAAACCGAGCAACTAGCGGAGGCCCTAGACTGCTGCAAAGCAGACATAACCGCCATTCAAGAAATGCGATGGGATGGGCCGGACAAAAAGAAGATGAAAAACTACGATATCTACTACGGCAATTGCTATCGACGGCAAAAGCAGCGCTTATTTGGATGCGGATTTGTTGTCGGAGGCAGACTAAGACAAGAAGTCCTCAGCTTCCGGCATGTGAGCGAGCGCCTCGTAGCAATCCACATCAAGGCTAAATTCGCCAACATTAGCCTTATATGCGCGCATGCCCCCACAGTGGAGAAAGATGACGACACCAAGGATGCCTTCTATGAGCTCCTTAACAAGACCTACTAGCTATGCCCTATCTGTGACATAAGGATTGTCCTCGGTGATTTTAATGCAAAGCAAAGAGAGGGTATCTTTGGTGGAACGATCCGAAAATATAGCCTGCGCAGCACCACCTCCGATAACGGATTCAGTCTAATCGACTTTGTGGCGGGGCGAAACATTGTCGCAGCTAGCACGCGGTTCCCACATATCGATATACACAAGTGGACTTGGAGAACTCCTGATCATTCAACATTCAACCAGAAGGTAAAAATAACATGCCGCGGAAACAAACCCCGAACCGAAGCCTGTGCTGAGGATTTGGAAAGACCATTTCTGCAGACTGTATAACGGCGATGACAGACCAAATACCGCTGTCAGGCAGAATCAACCTTTCAACTTGGACGATGATGACCAACAACTCCGTCCACCCGACCTGGATGAAGTGAAGATAGCTTTATCGAAGCTTAAGTCCAACAAAGCTGCTGGAGCGGATGGCCGAGCTCTTCAAAACGGCAGGCGATGACTTGGTAAGGAGCAAACACCAACTCATCTGCAAAATATGGTCGGACGAAAGTATGCCCGATGAATGGAACCTCAGCATTGTTTGTCCGATTCTCAAGAAAGGAGACCCTCTGAACTGCGCCAGCTACAGAGGCATCAGATCGGATATAAGATCTTATCCGCCGTATTGTGTGAACACCTGAAGCCGTTCGTCAACAACCTGATAGGTCCATATCAGTGTGGCTTCAGGCCAGGAGAGTCCACCATCGACCAGATATTCACACTACGGCAGATCTTGGAGAAGACCCATGAGCTTCAGATCGCTACCCACCACCTATTCATCGATTTTAATGTCGCGTATGACACCATCTATAGATACGAGCTATACAGAGCAATGTCTGGTTTTGGCATCCCTGCCAAACTCGTCCGTCTGTGCAGGATGACGATGGAGAATGCACGCTGCTCCATCAAGTTCGGTAAAGATCTCACCGATACCTTTGATGTCACGAGCAAACTCAAGATGCACTATCTTTCAAAAGTCCGTCCAACTACTCGCATACGCCGACGATATTGACATAATCGGGAGAAAACAGCGTGATGTCAGTGGCGCTTTCGCGAGTATTGAGACGGAAGCGGCAAAAATGGATTTAGCGGTCAATGAGGGCAAGACCAAGTATATGCTGTCAAGCAAAAAGGACAACCAACACCGACGTCTCGGACAGAACGTCACCCTCGACAGATATAACTTTGAGGTAGTTAAGGACTTTGTCTACCTAGGCTCTGCTACAAATACAGACAACGGCACCAGCGCTGAGATCAAGCGAAGAATAACTCTTGCCAACCGCTGTTTCTTTGGGCTATGAAGGCAATTGAGTAGCAAAGCCCTCTCTCGGACAACAAATGTCACACTTTATAAGACCTTAATAATCCCGGTGGTGCTCTATGGCGCAGAGGCATGGAAATTATCAAAAATGGATGAGGGTGTTTTTGGTTGCTTCGAGAGAAAAATTCTTCGGGCGATCTTCGGTCCCGTCTGCATTGATGGAGAAGGAGATACAACAATGAACTCTACGGACTGTACAGCAACATCGACCTAACCAGAGGAGTGAAGATTGAAAGACTGAGATGGCTGGGTCATGTAGAGCGTATGGACGCCAATGCTCCGGTCAGAAAAGCCTTCGAATCCGCTCCCGAGGGACAGCGCAGTAGAGGAAGGCCAAGACTCAGGAGGCGCACGCAAGTGGGAGGGGCCCTTAGCCAACTTAGCGTGCGAAACTGGATGCAACTAGCCAGAGATCGAGCAGGCTGGAGAAGCTTGTTGACTGAGGCCCAGGTCCACCCCGGACTGTAGCGCCACCTAAAGTAAGTAAGTAAGTATTTAATGAAAACTATGTTTCTGTTATTGAGACTGATTCAAACAGCGTGGAATGCTTTGCCGCAGATCTCTTTACTACAAGGTCAGCGTTTTTGTCGTTAACAGGGCAGTTAGTTGGCTATTCCACAAGACATGACGTATACTGTGTAAAAATGAAAAAAAAAATGCATTTACCACGCTGTAACAAAATAAACAAACAATAAAAAGAGCGCGTCAGCTATAGCAATTTTTCGAGCGAGGGAAGAGACGAAACAGTAATTAAAAATTATGAAGCAAAGTATGAAAGGGACTAAATACCGTGTCAGATTGAACTCAACTGTAATGTTTCTCCAAGATCTGCCATAGTGTGAATATTTAGCCGATGTTTGATTTTTCTGGCCTGAAGCTTCACTAATATGGCCATGAGGTTGTTGACGGAGGGGACACAATAAGGGAAATACAATCTTATGAACAATATTTAGAAAATTGACGCCTCTGTAGGTCAGGACATTTCAGAGGGGACAAAGAATTCTGAGGTTCCATTCATCGTGCGTTTTAGAGATGAGTTGGTGTATGTTCCATCACATTTCTTAGATGACAGTAAAATCTGCTTTGCAGCAGTCTAGGGCTTCCAAAGTTGTTTGGTTGCATGTACCCTATCAAGAGACTTAACATTCCACGTGCATATCCGATGTTCGTTGTCCTTGATTCATTTGCAAGAGTTGTCAACACCATACCCGTCCGTATCCGAGGCTTATTGCTGCTTCATAACTTTCGTCGTGTTTTCATTACCGAGCAGTTACCCTGACTCCAGGTTACAAGTTTGATGTGAGCGAGAACAATGTTAGCGCTACCGTTGGTCCACTAAGGTAACATCCGCCACCATCTCTTTTCCAAGACCCTGACCTAGTCATGAGAATCATTACCGGCCCGAGCTCTAAATATGTAGACGAATCCCGGATAAGGTCCGGTTACGGGATTGTACTTCACTGTTGATTCCATCAGGGGTATTCATCCTGTGTCACGTTGTATAGTGCTGCTATTTTAGCCTACTGGTCAGCACTCGCTCTCATATGTTTAGCAAGATAAGTCCGGGTGGACACCAACCATCATGTGAACCATGTGAACATTTTGACCGCAAAGTCAGAAGTAGTTTTTAGTATTCCACTGAAGTCCAAATTGTCCAACCTCCAGACGTCAACCAATGGAAAAATACATTAAATTAATCTTTCACGTACAGAATTCAAAAACAACTTTTACCGAATCAATTTCAAATTTAATTCAAATATCCCTACCAGTACATAACACGGAATTCCATCTCCGAACACGAGCTGCAACATTTGTCGGTATTACAGTTCTGGCAACTTTTTTGACGTTTCATGTGTTTATTTCGATTATTTACAAATAAAACCGCGGAAGCCGGGAGTTTAAGTCCAAGAAAACCAACTTTTATTATCACACTGTACCTACCAATCCGTTTACTAATATCCTACTTAATGCCGAAGTTTAAGTATTCAGCCGTTTATCCATCACAAAATTAAAAACATCTTACTGCTGCAATGGCGGGCAAACGTCCCGAGAAAATCTGGGGTCTCCTCTACAACATGATGAAATCCGGAAACAACGATGTCCCGACGATTCTCAGGACACTCGAGCAAGTTCTATTTCAAAAGCAGACTTTCGATTTACGATTTGACCATGAGGGCGTTATCCCCCGATCATTTGTTATTTGGGTTGTGAATCAACTACTCAATTTCACTGGTCAACAACTAAGCAACAGGTTAGAACCCCGGCACTATATATGACCCCCATGATATGATTGTTATTTTTTTTTCCAGAGTTTATGAACAAAACGTTCAACTGCAAATAAAACTCATGACATTCTGCTGTGTCCACATGCCAAAACTCTTCGAAACTCTCCTCACTGAGTACACAAAGAGTCTGGAAGAGCTCATAGACGTTTGCTACAACGACAGCAGCAAATCTGAAATTGATCCTCGCTCAATAGGGACATTTTCTTGCATCGATGTACAATTTTTCGATTTCGATGAAAACTTTGCAAATGAACAGATCACAATACCGTCTAGCAGGACTGACCTCACAATGCAATGCATATTTGAAGTGCTGTCGCAATCTTTAGACATTTCCTTCCACAGTCATCCAACTTTATATGGCAAAGCCCTCAAACTAGCTCTTGAAATCTTTCTCAAATCCGATTGCTACACGAAATTGAAGTGCCTTGAATTTGGCATACATTTTTTCAACAACTTATCGGAGGCCAGTCTTCCGGTGACGACAGACTACGTCCTCCTCTTTGAGTACTGTAAGTTGTTGTGGATAAACATACCCCAATGGATGGATGCAACATTCCTCGACGAACGCGGACTATCACAAATGCTAAAGACGTCACTAGATCTATTCAAATGCAACTTCAAGTTCTGTTTGACAGATACAGTGGATCCCAACACCCTGGAGTGCTTGACTTTGTCCTGCGAGGCGATCTTAAGTTCGATCATCATAAACGAAGAAAAAATAGGCAGCACAACTGAGCTAAGGACAAAGATAATCGATTACTTGTTGAACTTACACGAGACCACTGGGTTTGTTCTGCCAGAAAGCAGCCTTAAATTGGTCCAACTGGATCACGAAGCAATAAAACTTTATAAGACGACTGTGGTCGATTGTAGGATGGTAGCTTCACCTTACCTCATCCGTGGCATCAATGATACATTCACCAAGGCACTGACAAGTCCCGAACCCAAATTCAAAACCATCAAGTGCCTGCTAAACACAATCGCAGACATGGAGCATAAATCAATCAGTGCCCAGCAAGCAAAAAGTTACTCCACAACCAAAGATGCCAAACAGTTACTTCAGCAAACCATTCGAAGCCCAACATTCTTCACTTTTGTCGATTTGAAGGAATCCATTGAGAGATTCCTAAAACAAATGGAATCAGCTAGCATGTGCCTCAATGAACTGTGTGACTATATAGAAGTAAGCGGACTTCTCCTTGAAGTCGAAAACGTTTCCGGTGCTCTTTCTTCTGAATTAAGAGTCAAACTAATCGATACGACGTTCGTGTACCTCAGGCATCATCTAAAAATCAAGCCAAAGTTTCAACTTAAAATTGCTGACATTGCCCGCCTTGATGACAAGTTAATCACAACTTCTTTGGAAGCGATCAGCAAGATTGCACATCGTTACCTCGATACAAACTCGGAGGACTACTACCAAAAGAGTATGAAGGAGCTGATATGCGTCATCTATCCAACATGTTGTTGCGACCCGATTAAATCAAAGCTCAACGACTACCTCTTGAGTTTCATAGCAAACTGGGCTATCTCCATGAGACTTGTTGTCTGTCACATGCTCCCCGTTATTGTCGAGAACCATATCACACCAAAAACATTGGCCACCATTCGATCGATCTGTTGCTCTGCATTGGGTGATGTTTTCATTTTCAAACAACGTTCTGATAGCGACAACAAATACTGGTTTCTTTGTCAAGACTGCGACAAACCAACAGAAGAGGTGTTCTTGGACTACTTTCTGACAAAGTCAGCTGTGCTGACTCAACCGCAGTCGAAGGCCAACCCATTTGATGAATCTGCGTTTGTATTTGTTTTGGATAGAATTGGCAACAACACTCTATTCGGCGATAAGAATGGTGTGTTTGCTGTAAACCACTTCAACCCGTCGAGAGTGGAGGATCAAATTTTAACGAATACAGTACTGGTGCCTGAACTGGTAAAGGAACTTCTGATAAGAACATCAAAGGATAGCGAATTTCCACTTTTACAAAAAGTTGGCGGACTTGTGCTGGCAAAGATTCACGAATCCTTCGAGCATGGAGATGAGGAGCAGATGAAGGTACTGCGATTGATATCAGTCCTGGCAAACATTAAAGGAATCCCAGAAGTATGGCTATTTCACTTTTTCAAAATGACATTCTTCTTTCTGATCTGTGGAGAATCAACGATTGGAAATGAAGCTGCGATGGTTGCTTCTGAAATGTGTGCCAATCATGGGGTGGAACCTCTTCAGCTATGGTATTGGTACAAGAGAGAATGTCTCAGTTTGGTGGTTGATTTGACGACACACGTTTACTTGACGAAGGGACAGGGATTGCTCAAGTCTCTGAATTCGGTAAGCGCATTTTGTTGATTTTATTTTTTGTTACTACTTATTCCCTTGAAATGGTAAATGGTCCTCCCATATAAGGTACCATTTAGATAAGACCCTCTCACTCTAACTCTAACACAATACTGTGTTTAGAGTTTTATACAATTTTGCTTACATATTCTAGATCTTTGATCCGTCTGGTAATGGAACTCCCAGAAATATTAGATTGACAAGGTTTATGCACGCAGTCAAGAAGTCTTATTTGTATGTCCTGCTTTGCTCCATCTGCTTTTGCCTTTTCACTGACTTTTGTGACGTCACGATAGATTCGCAAACGTGCTATGATTATGAAAAGCATAAGTAGCCTGTACACTTGGGAGTTTTACTTTTTGTTTTTTGGTAGGAGTGTCGACTTTAGGCTTTACTTTGACAGGAAATTACACAGGTATGTCACTGACACATCTGCAATACCCACATTTTTCTTTCTCCTCTCATAACATAGCGCTCAAAGAACTAGTCCCTGTTTTCCTTTTCCAGTCTTCCGTCTAAATATAAATAAATGCTACAGTGGTAAAGTGTGAAACTACTGTGACCGATCACACTGACCAGCATGCTGTTTACGTGAAATCCGAAACTCTAATCGAGGACGCAGCCATGCAGCCATAACGTAGGTACGGGTATTTGCTCAGTAAAATCTAATTTTCCTTGATCTCAAACAAGCTTATAGAATTCAGCCGTTTGACTACGTTCTCGAATTTGCTTGGAAGTTGTGAAAGGGTTTGGTTGGCAGTCAAACACAAATGCTTTTCACCAACGATTTTTTACAATATTGTTCTTATCATAGGGAAGCCGATTGAATATATTCACAACAGGTGCCATTGCATCAGACGGAGTAGCCATAGGACCAGAGTCAAAATACAGTCGACACGTAGGGCAATCAAAACTTTATTGCCTGTTGTTCCAAAGAGCACTGTTCTTTAAACTGAAGATGGCTTTGAGGGTGGGATTCATCAGAAGGTCTAGAGCAGAGCCAGGTATGCTAGAGAGAACATTCAAGCGTGACAGACCATTCTTTGAAGTCAGCAACAGTGACTACATTTTTGTGAGAGGCCGAAAGTTAAAAGCTCCCTCAAACATCTATTCAAGGAATTTGTTTATACCCAAATACTTAACGTACTCGAAGAAACAGATCAGAAGCACTAGACGTGTCAGACCTTCTCACAATCAACCTTAGTTTTGAGAATATTGACTAAGAGACGGTACTTCGATTAATCGTCGATCACATCTAGAAATAAATTAGAAAGTTGCTAGCCACAATCCAACGAGCCTGAGCGTAGTCATTAGTACTATTGATATCTTCAAGCTGTGAGACCATCAACAGGAGTGGCGACAACACGTACATCTATATGTTAAAAGCTCCCAAACCAACGCCAACCCCATGTATTTGCAGAGCACCACATTGGAGTCATTGGAGTGTGTAGTCATTGTAAACATAAACGCTGTTTCATCTGTTCGCGGAACTTCGGTACGTATGTTAGTGCAAGGCTAGTATTAAAGATTCTCTTCAGAGCCGCAGCAGCGAGTCTTCACATCTTTCTAGCATCAGTTTTAGGTAACTTGAAGGCATCAAAGGAAGCAAGAACTTATGGCGTACCTTTTGGATAATGTTAACTTTTTGTCTTACTTTCTAGATGATTGACTCTCACGTTGCACTTGCTGCTGTCCCAAAATGTTTTTTGGACCTAGGCATCGTTTATGAGACTGACAAGCAGATGTCCAATTGTCTTCTTTGAGTAAGCAGTTCTCGTCCTTCTTTGAAGCGCCGCCTTTTATAACCCGTGTTCGACTGTACGCGCTGGGGGCGTAGGAACCAGCTGTTTCCTTTTAGTATTTGGCTGAATGATATAATATGATTGCTAGCAGTATCTTCAATATTCTTCTGTGTTTGGAACTGACAAAACAAGACTTCTCGAAAGGTCTTGGGAGACTCAATCAGAAATGGTGGTAATCATTTCTTTTGCTCTCAGGCCGGCTGAGCTGGTGCAGATGAGATCGGTATCCGGCAGAGATATCGCTATCTACTTCGACAGCCAGGCCGCTCTTAAGGCAATGGAGTCAAACAACATTAACTCTGACACAGTCAGGGGCTGTCGCACAATGCTGGGTGCCAGGACACTGCGGTATAGAAGGAAATGAACAAGCAGACGAGCTTTCAAGAAGAGGAGGACTACTCGACAATAGTGCGGTTGCTGGTGTCAATCCACCCCCCTGCACAGTAAGGGGCACTATTGAGGAAAAAATCATAAAGGCCGCCAGCATAAGGTGGCTGAACCTAGAAGGGCATAGGGTATCAAAGGCTCTATGGCCACTTCTCGACGGTGACAGATCTAGGAAGCTTATTAAGCTAAATAGGGATAAGCTTAGGACACAAATAGGAATACTAACAGGACACTGTCTACTGCTGAAGCACGCAAAAAGACTAAAACTGACAAACACTTGTAGATTCTGGGGTGATATACAAGGGGTTGAGGACATAACACACATATTGTGTGAATGTGAGGCAATATCGCGTAGCCGAAGGAAATTCTTAGGAAAATACTTTTTTGAAAACTTAGAGGAAATAGACGGTACGGACTTCAAAGGCCTTCTTGGTTCTGGTGCCTAGTGTCTGTGTCTTATGGCACACCCTATTTTTCCTAACCTATCTCTTTCGCTTGTAGTCGTCCGACATCGAATTTCTTTACATAACTTTTGATGAGTTTCGTTTTCCAGCATACTAGCTCCCCAAAATGTTCGGATATTCAGTATATTATGTAATTGAACTTGGTTTTCGCTTGTTTTTTGTTTAATAACGCGACTGCCAGGTGTCTTCATAGATGTAGAGGTGTGGAAAATGTTTAAAAGCTGCAATCACATTTCCCCTCGGAACGAAGATGGTTAGTCTAAGTTCATTACATGTGTATTCCTTTCCTAATTGACTGTTAAAATCGCCTAGGAACTTCTTAACATTGTTCATATTAGCTCACATTTCTTTTCGAAGAGCTTGTAGAAGCAATTTTTGACAGTCAACGTGCCGAATTCAGCTTTAATGTGAATCGTAAGCAGATGACAACTCCACATCCCTGTTAGCGCGGATTTTACGCTTTATAGTTATCACCATTGTATGATGCCACAGTTTTTTATCGTCCTTTTGACAGGCCTTCCTATCGTTGTTTTGGAGGGCTGATGTCCACTGGATGATATCCAATTCTTTGCCGTTTAGGATCTGCATTAATTGCTCGACTGCGACTACTATGAGGCAGAATATTCCAGCTGCATAGGTAAAAGTCGTCCGGTTTGCTAGGGTGATCAACAGTTCAGTCCATCTGTGTATATCCAAATCTGTTTGTTGCTTCAAGGCACATACTTTTTAACATGGTCGGTTTACATTTAACTCGACTCATCACCATCTCAAATTCGGCAACCTAGTTGGGTGCCGAAAAATCTTCATGCGACCTGAGCTCAAAATATATTGAAGCATCTGAAATGAGTCTTTCGTTGGATCCGCTTCTAACTTTGCCACTGACTCAATTTTGGAAATCCCTCTACTAAAACGTCCGTATTTAGCTTTGCTTGGAACATACATATGTACCTAATCTGTCCGTGCTAAGGTCTTAAAGTTGAGTCCCCTTTGCGCAGTCAAACCCCAGATTGTTTGTGGTGGTAACCCTCAGAGATTTCCCTTCTCCTGAGGATGGGACCGAATATTGTGGTTTTTTTTAAATAGCTTATGTTGAAGAAGTGGTATATAACTGTCAAGGTGCCTTGAAGTAAGAGTTCTTCGCGCTTCTGATATAGGAAATGATATAACTTCGCTTTCTTGCTTCGAATTAAGATACAAATTAAGGCTCTTAGTGGACTATATGTACATATATGCTTAAAGCAAAAAAATACTTTTTCTTACATTGCAGTTGGTAACAGTGCTTGGATTCCAATGCAGTCAGGAGTTCATTTGTAAATACTACAAGATCCTCACAGCTATGATTCTACCATATTGCGTCAAAGAAGACCGATGTAAAGGACTTCTAGTTCAACTGTCACAATCCACCGACAATTCGATATCGCACATTTTAACTGCTTCATTCCTAAATATTTATTCGCACATCTACCTCAATGAAAGTGCCGAAGTAGGAAACAAGTGCATCGATTTGCTAGTCAAATGCACAGGATCTTCATTGTCAAGCCTCATGCATACAGATGTCAGGGTAACGAAATATACATTCGAAAATGTAGAACATTTAATTCAATTTTTTTCATTTACTTCCAGCAAACTGTGTCAGAATTTTTAATATTTTACAATCGCAAACCCGAGTTCGTCATGAAGGCTTTCAGTTGTCTACTTCTGAATAAATCCTCCAAGGAACCCAATGTCAGTAAACGCACTCAAAGTGCCACTACGGAAGAATTTGCTTTATTTATCGCTCAGCGATTCCTCGGCGTAATAACCTATTTCGAATCGTGCCTAAGTGATCCGAATTTCGAAAAATCTCTCAAAGAGGATGTTCTCTACAGTTTGGGACAAATTATTCGTCTGGTTGGAGCTCAGCACGTCACCCAGTCACGATATAAGATCATTGCAATGCTTACGTCTGTGATATCATTAGACGACAAGAACTTGAAAGCAATTGGGTTAAAGATTTGGAATATATTTCTCCATATCGTGGATATTCAATCGCTAGGACCGTCTTTGAGTAGAATTGTTGTTGCGCTACAACCACTTTTGCCAACTTATGAGAAGGAGGTCGACGTAATTTACAAGTATTTGATTTTGGAAAACGGAAACTTGCTGGGTTCTTACATATCCGATCTCTATTTTATTGATGAAATGGACGTATCGGCTGATATAAAGACCTGCGTGCGAAGACAGACAGATGCGCTGTTTAAAAGTGGAAAATTCGAAGACTTGTTGCGGTTCTATCTAAAACAGATAAGCAATGAAAATCTGCAAGTGAGGATACGAGCTTTGAAGTTTTTGAAGGAGTTCCTCGTTAAGCACAGGACGGAGTTAAATAATTTTATTGTGGGTAAGTTCGAATCCCTTCTAAGGTCATTGAAGTCCATAATAGAATATTGTACATATGATGTTGCTGCCTTACTATTACTTTGAGTCCTTCATTGGCATAAACCTTCTGTTTTACATTGCGCCGATTAAATAAGTCACAGGGTGTGTGTTCAATGGTATGATTGCGGAGGATAGGTTCGATCACCATTTCGAGAAATGATTCGGACTCTAAGTGCCGTTTTCTATAAGATGAACATCGCCCACACTCGTTTAAATTTTTTGGTTTGATGGCATAGTGAACTTACAGTTAAAGGCATACATATTTTCGAATGAGTTAGATCCAATGGTTAGAGAAGCATCTCGACTGAGCATCAAATGAGACAATTCTGCCAATGTCGAAATGTGCTTGCTTGCAAAAAAATATTACTCTGTTAAACTCATGTTCAATTTTAAATACACAAGTCTATCTGCAATATTCAATTGAGCGTACTCGTTTCTGAATCTGAAGTGGTATCGGAGAACCTGGAGATGTAGAAGAATTCTTCCTGGTGCGGCGTGCATGATTTTGGTTCTGCACATCACTATGTAGCTCGGTAACGATGCCAATACATCTTTAATATAAATTAGAATAAATTGGAAAACAAAAATTCTAAAATTGTATTTGATATAACAATAGCAGTTACTTCTTTTGGCCGTTATCGAGCTTTCTTATCTGGGAGACTTCGATTCTACATTTTCATGTTTCTCTTTGTTTTGGTATAAAACTTTAAACTCCGTTTCTATTCTACTTGACCTGCTTGAGCTATGGTGAGGTTTCATAACCTTAAGCCACCTATCAGTCACCAACATCGTGCACACGAATCGCCGAAACTTAACCGATGCCATAAAGCATCCGTCACCTTTTGAAGACGTTATCCTTTCGATTTACCGAGCTCAGCCTTTCCGCGAAAACTCTCTAAATATCCTTATGTAACTTCTTTGAGGATACGATTGTTATCTCAGTATTGTGAGATAACGAATCAACCCGAACCACCAGACCT
This sequence comes from Volucella inflata, assembly GCA_928272305.1. NCBI lineage: Eukaryota > Metazoa > Arthropoda > Insecta > Diptera > Syrphidae > Volucella > Volucella inflata. The sequence continues at coordinate 227,905,620 of OV743716.1, read as the reverse complement.
CGGTATACTGCGTTGCGGTATCGATCCGATACCTGTCCGCAATCGCTGAACTAAAATGGAACCCTTGTCTTTCAAATCGTGGTCGCAGTAAAATGTAATCGGGATACCATCCCTAGTTAAGGGATTGTATAATGGATAAAGGACATACGGCTATTTCTGAGGGTGTAATTGAGTTTTATGAACCTGCTTCACTCCAAAAATGGCAAATTTGCTTGTTCACAAACCGATTGAGCCAATGTGACCCTCGTAACGAAATAAGATTTTTCTTACCAATATGCAAATTGTAAATCAAGAAAGCAGATGAAGCGTTCTCATACGTATCAACTTATAAAAAAACGTGTCCATCGGTATTGAAGATGTTATAAAACTTAACAAGCGTACACTAGGTCTTGTCATTGTACATACTCCTCCATTGTGTGTCGGAGCATACATTTTCGTTGCACCAGGAATATTTTTTTATCAAGCTGATTTCCCAAAATAATTTTTTGATTTTCTGAACCCACTTTATCAGCGCTCCATAGACTTGTTTCTCGAATACCTTTCTAATGTTTAACATAAGGTGTACTATTGTTATTCTCGAAAGGGTATCAAATAAATATAATCTACTCGCGACTCTAGCACTTGGACAAAGACCTAGTCCATTGGACCTCTTTTATGTTCCTCTTTCTGGAATTTTGATGAGAAAACGCTTCAGCGATAAAGTGGCAATAGCACGCTGAGCAGGACCCAACCTTATGCGAGCTAAGGCCAGACACCCAAAGAAAAAGAATCTGCAGTTTTGATATCAACTCATAGTAAGTGTTCCAGGAGCTCGTATCATATATGCCGCGTACTCCTAGGGGCATAGTGAGCCGTTACGACATCAGCAAGCTGTAGTATATACTCTTTGCCTCATGTATTTTGCATGAGCGCCTGTCATGATGAGCAAGGATATGCCTTGCCATCGCTCTCCGTCATTTCCTTTGACACCAACTCGGAACCAGTCTTGAGGGTAAAGGTTCCACACTTGGTATGAGTCGAGGCTCATCTAAAATGTCTTACTGATCTTAGAGTCTCAGCATTTTAGGTTTAAGCCACTGCCACCGTGACGCTCCCACAAGGGGACATTCTTTCACAAGTTTAGGCCCGGACCGAAATCCGGGGGGCTCCTTACTCCTACGGGACTACTAGGTGGGGTGAAAAGTAACCTCCTTGGGAATGAAAAAAAAAAATTCTTTTAAATGTTTTTTTTATTTTATTCAATATAGTCCCCTTTTAGCTTGATACAATTATTCTAGCGATTTTCCAACTTCTTGATCCCGTCCGAAAAGTAATTTTCCGGAAGGTCTGCAAAATACTCCTCCGCGGCGTCGATGATTTCCTCGCGTGAGCTGAATTTTTTATCGATGAGCCATCTTTTGAGGTTTGGGAAGAGATAATAGTTCGAGGAAGCCAAATCGGGCGAATACGGTGGAAGAGACAGCAATTGGAGCCGTAAATCATTGATTTTAGCCGTGGTTGCGATGCTCTTATGCGCCGGCGCATTGTCTTGCAAAAACAAAATTTTTTTTCGCTTCATATGAGGCCGTTTTGCAACGATTTCGGCCTTCAATCGCTATAGTAATGCACAGTAATACTCGATGTTGATGGTTTTTACTTTTTCGAGGTAGTCCACGAAGAGTATGCCATGACAATCCCAGAAAACCGACGCCATAATCTTTCCGACCCATTGAGCCACCCTCCGCCGCTTCGGAGCACTCGTGCTGGCTTCAGTCCATTGCCGGGCACTCATTCTGTTCTCTGGTGTGTAATAGTGGATCCAGATTTCATCAACCATTACCAATCGACGCCAAAAGTCCGCCCGATTCCGCATCAGCAAGTCCAAACACTCTTTCGAAGTGCTCTCGCGTTCGTGTTTTTGGTCATGAGTGAGCATGCGCGGCACCCAGCGGCAGGATAACTTTTTCATATGCAGAAGATTGCCCAAAATATGGCGTGTGCGCTCAGTACTAATCTTTGTGGTATCTTGTGGACATTGTCCTCTGTAACCGAATCGGAGGGCCTGCCGCTGCAGACTTGATCGGTAGTGGAGTTGCGGCCACTACGAAACTCTCGAAACCAATATTTGACGGTGTAATCTGACGGAGCATTAGCCCCATAATATTTATCCAACTTTTCTTTTGTTTCCTTCGCCGTTTTGCCTCTCAAAAAATAATGTTTTATGAGAGAACGAAAATCGTTTTTGTTCATACTCAACATGATGCCAAACACGTCAACAACAATCAGCTCACAAAACAAAACAAAAGACAGTATCGCACTGAAATTTGGCATGTCTGCCTAAATATGAACGGACTTCAAGGCACCATAACCTTTTTTGCAGCAGCAGCGCATTCTGGCGGTCAAGGAGGTTACTTTTCAGTTGAGAGGGCCGTAGATGAATATTCTCTCAGCCTTCCTCCTCACTTCCCGGAAGGAATACTGATATATGAGAAACGCTGGACCAAGTGTGTTGAAGTCAAGAGAGTTTATGCCGAGAACTACTCATCTTTCCCTTGGATGTCTCTGCTTGGGCGACGGGCGCACGATTTTCTGCTGTGGATTCAAATCTAAGTTGTTGTCCTTCAGAAACCCAAATTTTTCCTGAAAGAAGTCTGACCAGTCGGCAATAGCAGTTTGGCGATATTTTACTGTAAGCCCATTTCTGGTGAGCTTATCCTCCATTACGTTTTGGGGCGCCTGCGCTTTAGGGCAGGCGGTCGTAGCATAGCCTAGCTTCATCACATGCATGGATTGTAGACGTAAAGACTATGTATTGACACCACTAAATAGTTTCGGATTAGCATGTATCATAATTATTGAGGCATAACGCCTGCCTATGGGCAGCCTTTGCCATCCGTTATTAGGGCTCTAGTGCTAAGCATTGCTCCTATCCACAAAACTAGTAATTAATATACGCTGTGTTCTGTAACCGAGCAACACATTCCGTCAAAAGTTGCGCTATCAACTTCCAGTGTCGATAAAAATGCACAGCGCTGGCGTTCCAATTGTGCTAAAGTGCAGTCTTTAAGAAACTTCTGCCTTGGGTAGCATATTTCGCATACATATAAATCTCAACTATTTTCTCTGTGCTCTACGTCATAAAGAAAGTTACTTTTGGTATATGGCAACTCTAAATTTCCGCTAGGAGCTCGGAATGTTTGCCAGTCCCAAGCTGGAAGTGAAGATTGTCTTTAGAGTTGCGAACAGGTGACCTATTTCTTATGATAGCGAAAAGTTATTTCAAGCTCTGTAATAAATGTATTTGAATTGAGTGTGTTTGGTGAATAAAGTAACATGATATACAATCTCCTATGATTATGAAGAGAAATGCATATTATATGGGATTTCAATGTCAAGAATGGCACTTTGTTGTATGAATATGCTCCATCAATCCACATTGTAATGAGTTGCTATAACTTGCTTATTTTTATACATGCAATCACGTATTCATCTTTCTTCTCTTTTGTTAGAATGGTCACCTCTAAGACTTCCATTTTATGCTCTATTATTCATGTTTTCTGAACTTATCTCCACTTTATTAATTTTAGGTCAAACCGAGTTAAATCCTCTGGTCGAATCAGTCGTGGACAACCTTATGAATGGTTGCCGGCATGTGGACCGCAAGTTACAGCTCATTTCTGGAAAATGCCTGGGCGAATTGGGTGCCATCGATCCCAGCTATATGTCACCAAATTATTCCAAAGAACAAAAAAGATTTTCTCTCAGCATTCACACTGACACCTTCGCAATAACCGCTCTCACCGAACTTTGTCGGGCCTACCAAAAGAACATCAAATACGTGGACAATATTTCGGTTGCTATCCAGGAAATTCTAGCCATACAAGGTGTCAACCCAAAGGATAACAAAAAAATGAATGTATGGGAGGCCATTCCTGCTCATATGCGTCACATAATGGAACCACTCTTAAGTTCATGCTACTCAGTGGCACAAAAGGGATACAAAAGCAAAGCGCACCCTGTATTTGGCAGCAGTTTCTGCCGTACATATGAAGATTGGGCATTTTGGTGGGCTTGGAGATTAGTCGAGTTGATACGTGATGCTGATACCAAGAAGCTATTGTGCTCATTCACGCCCAGCATTCGAAAAGATAACAACATGTTGGCATTGTTTTTGCCTTACATTCTTGTACATGCTTTGCAAGAGTGTACTGAGGAGGAAATGGAATTGGTGTATGAGGAATTACAAGCGGTTTTCCAACATGCAATCAACGGTGGATCTAATACGTTCAACAAAGCTGACATAGAGACATCTATCTTAAAAGAGATCTATCCTACACAGTCATTTAGAGAGACGACGCAGTCCGCAAAGTCATTTTCGTATAATGTAGGCGATGCGTGCGCCAAGATATGCTTTGAGCAGATAGATTTTCTCTATCGATGGATGAGGGAATTAGCACGAAACAATGTGCAAGTTGAATCTGTTTCCAATAGCGAAAAGGACTATGGCCGCATCAAGCGACTTTTGGAAAAATTCGACAAATGTCAACTGGCTAGAGCGAATTTCAACTGCGGAGAATACGCCAGAGCTTTGATGTTCCTCGAGTCACACATTGAAGACGACAAAGCCAACATGTTGCAAGAGAATCTTTCATTCCTTATTGAAATCTACGCAGAGTTACTAGATCCAGATTCCGTGGAAGGTGCCGTGCACATGAAAAAGACCAGTCTAACTCTGCCAGAGCAGATACTGGTGAATAATATCGTCGATAGACCTCAGGAGAATATAGCTTGCTACGAACAAATAATGATTCGTCCAGAGCAACTGCAGCAGGAACACATCCTTGGGATCATAAATAGTTACCTCAGACTGGATCTACCCGAGACTGTGATGAACATCACAAGTGGCTTGTGGGAAAAACTCTCTGAACGCTACACAGACGATTTCTTCAAAGAATGCCAAGCTGAGCCGCTATTGCAATTAGGATGCTACGACGACATAGAATTGCTGCTAGAGGATCCAGTTGTTAGTAAAAATCCTACAAACTGGAATGTTCAGTGTGCTAAAGCCGTACGAATCTTTCGTAATCAAGCCATCGCACTCGAAGACTTCCAGTCCGAAATGGATGAAATCCGCTCAAACATCTTGAGTACCATGAAGATCCTAGGTGCTGAGCACAACAATTATCACAAAGTGTACTCTGAAATTCTCAAGCTACAGCTTCTAACAGATGTCGAAAAGAACAAGTCTCTTGTTCAACTCCTGGTGGCAGAGAACGACCAGGATAAATGCACTGATGCTGTGAACGAATTTTTTGCCGATTGGAACGATCGTCTGTGCTTCCTCCAGCCAACGGTAAGAATTCTCGAACCCTTGCTTTGCTTGAGGCGAAATTTGCTCACGGAAACGAAGACGCTTATGAAATCCGCACGAGAGGACATATCCGAGATCATCAACAAACTCATTGACAATGAAATAGGCAAACTTTGGATCCAGAGTATACAAATGAATTTGGAAGCTGGAGGGCTCCAGCAAGCCAGCCTGTCTATCATGAAGGCAGAGGAATACTCTCCAGAGACCTTGTTTATTGAAAAAGCTAAGCTTCTGTGGCAAAGTGGTGATCAAACCAAGTCTCTGAAACTTGTTTCGGAGAAGATTATTGAAATCGAAGCAAAGGGAACAATACGATCTCAGGAGAAAAGCAACCGGCTGCTCTACTCTGAAGCAAAGTTCTTGCAGGCAACCTACAGTGCTGAATCGATGAAAATTTGTGCTGAACAAAATCTACTGTACTTCAAACAGGCCATTGAGGGGAATAAAAATTCCGAAAAATGCTTAGTCAACATGGCGCAGTACATGGAAAAGATGTACGCAGCTCTAACTGAGTCTGAGCAAAATTCTGAGACTGGACGTGGTATACTGTATGAGATCATGGTACACTATGCTAGAGCTATGAAAGCAGGCAATGAAAGTATGTACCAATCTATGCCACGTCTCTTGAGTATATGGTTTGATTTTACTTCGCCAGAAGGTGAAAATGATTCCACAAATGTGGCTAACCAACAAATGAGCGCAAAAATGACTGACCTTGTGTCAAAATGTTGTGCAGCTCTACCTACTTACATATTCTACTCGGCATTCTCGCAAATTCTTAGTCGTATTTGCCATCCATCACAGCAAGTTTTCGATGTGCTAAAGACAATTGTGATCCTTTTGCTGGAAAAGTATCCCAACCAATCCTTGTGGATGCTATTGCCAGTGCTAAAGTCATCGTACGCCACTCGTGCCAAGCGGTGTCGTTTGATTTTGAGTGACAAGCGCCTATCTAAACGGGAGATAGTGAAGTTCATCGATGACTTCAACTCATTGGCCGATAAACTCATCCAGCTAACGACAAAAGAAGTTACTGGCCTAGGATCTAGTGAATTGAATGTCAGCGCCTTGGTCCCAAAGCTTCCAAGACTCTTTGAAGATCCAAATTTCTCGCCAATTCTTTTACCTTTTGAGAAGTTTATGCAGGTGACGCTATTGAATGGGAATAGTACCGGACATAGCCAAAAATCTGATCAGATACCGCTTTCACCATTTCCAAACCAACAGATTTACATTTGCGGGATAAAGGAGAACGTGACTGTACTGCGATCACAAGCCTGTCCAAAAAAGATCAGCTTTCTGTGCAGTGATGGTAAGGAGTACACCGTCATGATGAAACCAAAAGATGACCTGAGACACGACTTTAGATTGATGGAGTTCAATGCGCTTCTCAAAAGATATCTGCATTTGGTAAGTCAGTAAAAAGATGAATGTGAAGTATGTGAAATAAATCGTTCTTTCTTTCTGCAGGACCCCCAGGCTCGGCAACGCCGTCTTCACATTCGCACATATGCAGCGATCCCGTTCAATGAAGACTGTGGTTTGATTGAATGGATTCCCAACCTACATGCATTCCGGACCATCATCATGTCTATTTATAAATCCCGCCAAATGGGTATTCCTGATCGAGAATTGAGAATGTACATGCTACCAAAGGAAGAGAAATTCGAAAAGAAGAAACACGTTTTCATCAACGTTCTTTTGGCTCGTCATCCGCCAGTTTTTCATGAGTGGTTCACATATCAGTTCTCCACGCCACACAACTGGTACCAGGCTCGTAGTTCATACATTAAAACTACAGCGGTCATGTCGATGGTGGGTTACATTCTTGGACTAGGCGATCGTCACGGAGAAAATATCCTTTTTGACGAAACTAATGGCGATTCGGTTCACGTGGACTTTAATTGTTTATTCAACAAGGGTGAAAATTTCGCCCTGCCAGAGAAGGTACCATTCAGACTGACGCAGAACATGGTTCATGCTATGGGTCCCTTAGGTGTTGAGGGTCTCTACAGGAAATGTTGTGAAATCACAATTCGAGTTCTGCAGAAGGAAAAGAAAACTTTAATGTCCGTGCTAAGGCCATTTGTGTATGACTTGAATCGTCTGGGGCGAAAGACGGGAAATAATATTGAGAGAACAGATCCGCAGGCCATGGAGAATGTAAGTCGTATAGAGGAAAGACTACAAGGATATGTAAGATGATTTTGTTATTCTGTATAAATTCCAAGGGCCTTCAAGCTCTCCATTTGTCTTTTCAAGGTACAACGTCGAGGAGCTAATCGGATGCCACTATCAACCGAGGGTCAAGTGGATTTTCTCATCAATGAAGCAATGGACATTAATAATTTAGCTGTGATGTACACCGGTTGGGGGCCTTACTTGTAAATCAAAACAAAACCTAAAGGGCTTGAGTGTACGCGGATGTGACAAGATGTACACTATTTAGTTTAAGCTATTTGAATTGGATTAAGTTTAAAACTTTTTCTTTCGATTTATGGAATATTTCATGCCACAATATGTGTCAACATTTCAGTTGCCTTTTTTATGTTATTTTCTATAAAGAACAATAAAAGTAAAAGAGTTGTTTTTTTTACTGTACATCTGTTGTTCAATTGTTTTTTTTTAGTCGTCGCGTCGATAGCCTATCTTTCACGGTATTTTGTGGCCTTTCATGTTCATTAACCACAGTATAGATACGGATGTTTTGCATTATATGGCTTAGTATTTGTTTCTTCTTCCAAAGAGTCTCAACAATCTTTTCTTATCTTGATCCTTTTGAGCATCCATGTAACTGGTACGCAATCACCTTCTTCCATGCGATCAGGACGAACATACCCACTAAACATATAACAATTTGATTCGGTAAACCAACATCAGAATTTTTATTTCTCAGCCTTGCTTAGCATCGTCGGTGTTTTAATTTTTTTTTAATGGCTCGGGAATTGAGAGTGCACATATTGAACATTCGCAGGCTAAAAAATAATACATTTTCTGTGTACGTCTTACTTACTTACTTTAGGTGGCGCTACAGTCCGGGGTGGACCTGGGCCTCAGTCAACAAGCTTCTCCAGCCAGCTCGATCCCTGGCTAGCTGCCTCCAGTTTCGCACGCTAAGTTGGCTGACGTCCTCTTCCACTTGCGTGCGCCACCTGAGTCTTGGCCTTCCTCTACTGCGCTGTCGGGGGCGGATTCGAAGACTTTTCGAACCGGAGCATTGGTGTCCATGCGCTCTACATGACCCAGCCATCTCAGTCTTTGGATCTTCACTCTTCTGGCTAGGTCCATGTCGCTGTACAGTCCATACAGTTCGTCGTTGTATCTCCTCCTCCACTCACCGTCCATGCAGAAGGGACCGAAGATCGCCCGAAGAATTTTTCTCTCGAAGTAACCAAGAACACTCTCATCCATTTCTGATAATTTCCATGCCTCTGCGCCATAGAGCACGACCGGGATTATTAAAGTCTTATAAAGGGTGACTTCTGTTGTCCGAGAGAGGGCTTTGCTACTCAATTGCCTTCTTAACCCAAAGAAACAGCGGTTGGCAAGAGTTATTCTTCGCTTGATCTCAGCGCTGGTATCGTTGTCTGTATTTATAGCGGAGCCTAGGTAGACAAAGTCCTTAACTACCTCAAAGTTATATCTGTCGAGGGTGACGTTCTGTCCGAGACGTCTCGATAAGATCTTTACCGATCTTGATGGCGCAGCGTGCATTTTCCATCGTCATCCTGCACAGACGGACGAGTTTGGCAGGGATGCCAAAACCAGACATTGCTCTGTATAGCTCGTCTCTATAGATGGTGTCAGGTTGTGTGTATCGATCTGAAGCTCATGGGTCTTCTCCAAGATCTGCCTTAGTGTGAGTATCTGGTCGATGGTGAACTTTCCTGGCCTGAAGCCACACTGATATGGACTGATATCAGGTTGTTGACGAACAGCTTCAGGCGTTCACACAATACGGCAGATAAGATCTTATATGCGATGTTAAGGAGGCTGATGCCTCTCTAGTTGGCGCTCTTTAGAGGGTCTCCTTTCTTGAGAATCGGATAAACAATGCTGAGGTTCCATTCATCAGGAATACTTTCGTCCGACCATATTTTACAGATGAGTTGGTGTATGCTCCTTACCAAGTCATCGCCTGCCGCTTTGAAGAGCTCGGTAGTCAGGCCATCCGTTCCAGCAGCTTTGTTGGACTTAAGCCTCGATATAGCTATCTTCACTTCATCCAGGTCGGGTGGACGGAGTTGTTGTTGATCCCTTGTTCATCTCTACAGGCTTCGGTTCGGGGTTTGTTTCCGCGGCATCTTATTTTTACCTCTTGGTGGAACTTCCGAACCTCATTCCTGGAGTAGCATCTCTCAATTTCCTCGATCGCGCGCTTCTCATGTTCTTTCTTCTTCCTCCTGAGAAGCAGGTGCTCGTCTCTCCTCTTACGCTCATAGAGCTCATGAGCAGCTCTGGTCCTTCTTTATATGCATCTTGCTTAGCTGCATGTGCTTGCCGGCATTCATCATCGAACCAAGGGTTTCATTATGGTGAACGAGTGAAACCCAGCACATCAGAAGCGGCATCTCTGATGGCGTTTTGGCAGTGTTTCCAATGGTCTTCGATGCTTGATGCTGGCGGCACTGGACCTCTAAAGAGATTAAGAGACACTCGATCGGAAGAGGACTTGGCCATCTCTTGCGATTGTAGCCGTCTGACGTCGAATTTTCTCACAGCATTAGTTTGTCTTGGCGTAGTTTGCTACGAGGCGCTCGCTCACATGCCGGAAGCTGAGGACTTCTTGTCTTAGTCTGCTTCCGACAACAAATCCGCATCCAAATAAGCGCTGCTTTTGCCATCGATAGCAGTTGCCGTAGTAGATATCGCAGTTTTTCATCTTTTTTTTGTGCGGCCCATCCCATCGCATTTCTTGAATGGCGGTTATGTCTGCTTTGCAGCAGTCTAGGGCCTCCGCTAGTTGCTCGGTTTTACGTGGTCTATTAAGGGATCTAACATTCCACGTGCATATCCGAAGGTCATTGTCATTAAATCGTTTGCGTTACCCCGGCGGCACAACCCTCAACCTGGAGGACCAGTTCTATTTTTAAGGCCCCTAGGACGAGGGGTCGGTTACACCGAAGCCAGTAACCCGTTCCGGGATGTGAGCGCTGCCGTTGGTCCATATAGGGCTCGTCCGCCACCATCTCTTTTCCAAGACCCTGACTAAGTCCTTGAAATCCTTACCGGCCTGAGCTCCAAATATGTCGTAGTAGCCCGGATAAGGTCTTGTTTTGTTTTTCCGACACTAATCCTGATTTATGACGCAGAAAATTCGTCATTTGTCCCCTTCACTTCGCAATCTCTAGTGAGATTCCCAGATGGCGCCACGGGGAGGCGTGAAGTAGGGCTTCTTAGCAGAGTTGCAAGATGTTCGGCTGCAGATGCTCATTCTCGTTATTTAAAGAACCGTTATTGCCGTCCGCGCTGTCTCACTCTATGCAAGAAATTGTATCCCTGTATCTTAGCTAATTTTTTGTACATCGACCACACAATTAGAGAAAACTTTTTTAAAACTGTATGTATGGCAGCACGAGCGACCGATTTGGAAACAACTTAAAACCTTTTTCAGGAATTTCAACTGGTCGTAATGTTGCATCGCTGCTAATATGATCAGAGACACCATCATCTTTAGAATGATATCCTTTATCTCTCATCGGATTAAAAGTATCAGAAAAACTCAGGTACGATTCGAACTGGCTCTCACGGTTAGATAAATGTTTTTTTGGTTCTGCAAAACCAACCCGACAAAGGAAAATCGAAGTAAGATCAAACGAGTCAGGAATGACTGTAACTCCATTTTTTAAGGCAACAACTTTAGAAAGAAGCAAAATATTAAAGATGTAAAACAAGCTTGAACTAATTCCCATACAAAGATGGTTTAAACGAAGAAGCAGTATTACCTCTTTATAACATGCGACGTCAACATCGTAACCAACTCACTCTGAGCCGGATAGTGGAAGTACTAGTTAACCTAGATCTTACTATTTGCTTGTTGCAAGTAAAAGACAGCTACTTGGGAAATCGTCATTCACAACTTGGTAACAAGGTGGTGATACGAGTAAATGTTGGCTGCCCGGAACGTTAGGACGTTTAGATGGCTGGAAGCATGCCCTTCGTCTATCGTAATGCGATCAATTTGGTTAAAAGTTCCATGATCCGGAGACCGACCTGCCTCCCTGTGTATATTGAGATGAGGAAACCGTGTTATAGTAGCATTTCGTATCAATTGTCCTAACAAAGATGTCCTCCTTTCCAATCCTCACGTCATACGTCGTACATTGCTCATATGCCTTGTCGAGGAACATTCATTAGTGGCGCCGTTCTTCTCTCCCGTATGAGGCACTAACGTATATTAGGCTTATGTTAGCGAAGTTAGCATTGACCCGGATTGTCAGAAGACGCTCGCTTACATGTCGGAAGCTTAAGAATTCTTACATAATTTTGCCACATAAGGCAAATCCGCATGCGAATAAGTACTGTATTTATTCTTTATAGCAACCATTTTAGTAAATATGTATCACAGTCTTTATTCTCCTTATGTTCGGTCCAATTTGTCACACTTCCTGATATTGCACGTGCAGTTTTGAAGACAGTTGTCATTTAAATGTTATCCGAGCCAATTTGTTGGTTTATTGACAGGCTTTGGGTATTTATTAAATTATTTTCTAGAAATCACATCTCCGAGATAAGCATCTCACTGATTGATTCGCCTTGCGAGGAATCGCGAATATATCCTCGTGGATACTCTACTTCAGTTGGAATTTTAGCCTCGCTGTTTCAAGGAAAACCCGATTTTCCAAGCATCCCCTCAAGAAATGTCGGGAGGAGTAAATTCCTGAGAGAAATTAAGCGGGTGAGAAACATTTCTATAATTAACGATAAATTAGTATGACATTTCGATTCTTGTTAATCCCAGGTTTTACTGTTGTATACTTTAATTTGATGTACATAAATGTAGCGTCGCAAATTCACGTAATATCAGTCAAGTTATTTCCCTGATTGTGTTCAAAGAAATACTATACAACCCAAAAGCTTAAGTGACAGCCCATATAGTTATTTTGGGTTATTGTAGTAGGTTTTGGTCCTTAAGGCGAAAGTTCTACTTGCTTCAATATCGATAACATGCACGTTAACACGAAAAAGTCGTGTGTAAACAATACTTCTTCTTATCCTTTTATTAACCCTTTCCTCGTTATACGAACTTATGCGTAACGAGTTTCCCATTTTTACTGCATCGCTGCTGCTCCGCTTATGGGGTTGGCTAATGTCGCAGACCGCAGAACGCGTCTACATAATGCTCGGTCCTGGATCGCTTCAGTGGTTAACCCCAAACGTTGTTGCGCATTTGCCATCTGAGAAATCCAGGAATTCTTTTTCCGACCTCGTTTTCTTACAGTTGGAGTGACCGTAGTTGATAGTGCTTTTTAACCGGATTTTGCGCAGATCTTCTTTGAACGTGGCAATACCAACTTATTCTATTCGCCTCAAGCTGTTCGGTTACCGAATTCTTTATATGTAGACTTCCTCTTATACGCGTAGATCTAATACAATCGCGTTTAGTAACTCCACTAGACATCCTTAACATTTTCATTTCCGCTGCCGTCATTTTGTTTTTAAACGCTTCGTACATTGTCCAGCACTGTGAACCGTATATAAGAGCTGGTCTAACAACCGTGGTGTAGAGTTTCCCCTTTAATTTAAGTGGAAATTTTCGGTCGCAAAAGATTCCCGAATTTTCCCGCCATTTCATCCATCCCACACTCACTCTGTGGTTTACGTCGTCGTCACATTTCGCTTCCATGTTAACGATATATCCTAAGTACTTAAAGATAGTGCTTTTCGGAAGAACTATTCCATCTAACATTATATCCGGAACAGGTCGCAACGGATGCGCAAATGGGCACGTCAAATGCTCCGTCTTTGAACGACTTATTTTAAACCCGTTTCTCTCTAGCGCATTTCTCCATGAATCTAAGGCGTTCTGTAAATCTTCGACGTTATCGCTAAGTATAACTGGGTCGTCAGCGAAGAGAATTGGCGTAACATTTGCTTCGCGCATGCAGTCTTTTAAAAGATAGTCGAATACTACGTTAAAGAGGAAAGGGCTAAGTACGCTTCCTTGATGCACTCCGACATTAACTGGAAATTCTCTCGTTAGTCCAGCAGAGCTTTTTACCGCAGTTTTCACGTTTCCGTACATGTCTTGTATTATTCTAACATATCGTATGTAAACAATACATTCTGAAGATTAAAGAATCGTTCAAGCATAATGAAAGCAAATAACTTTCTCTGAATCTAATTATTTGACTTCATCTCTCAGACAATTTGAAGCCCATATGGGTGCAATTCTATATCTATGTATAAAATTCACCGCAGACTAGTTCTTGACGCAGTCAAGACCACTAGAAGTTTACTTGCAGACAAGTTCGTATAATACCTTACGAAAATTGTAATCGCGCGTATATTCCCTTCACTTTTTGAAAGTGGTCACCGCTTTGTTCACTACTCAGTGTTGAACCACTTTTGGACCGCCATTGCCTCGTATTCTGCTCAATTTATTTTTACACGAACACGTCGAGTACTTCCTAGGATACATCTTCATTTCGTTTCTATATATATGCACCACAATTTTTCGATTCGGCCAACAACCCACGATTCTAAAAGAAAAAGCTGTGTGACGGTTAGTTTGCGCTGTAGTTCAGCTTAGTTTTTACGGCTTTTGATATCGCCACATATTAAGATATGAAAGATTGAAAAGAATATGCAGCTATGAGCTAATGTACATTGAAGCCCCGGTTGAACACCGCCTCATTTGATTTCGGAAAACCGAGTTTCAATGGCGCAGTGTGATCGGTCCTTCATGCTCAAAGGTTAGAAAATCAAAACCAGACTAGTTGTGAGAGAGACAAGCTAACATTCATTTTGATTACGAGCTTTCGAAAAAAATAAAGTAATATTCAATAATTTATTTTTATAATTCCAAAGGGATAACTGCATCATCTCATATCCGCTAATAACAAATAAATTTCATTTACAGTACTTAGATCGTCTTATTATTTCTTGCCGCCAAGAACTTTGTTCACTGCTTCGACAATGTCTTTTACCTGCGGTAGGGCGTTTAATTCTAAGGTTTTCGCATAAGGCATGGGTACATCAATACCTGAAATAGATAACCATATTTAAGTCACTAGTTAATATGGATAGAAGATTCGGAAAACTTACCACAAACTCGCCACACGGGAGCGTCTAAGTGGAAGAAGGTTTCATCCTCCATTATTCGGGCACAGATCTCAGCACCAATGCCTTTCAAACGAAACAAATTTCACTCAATAGACACACACACATAGAAACATTCACATTAATACTTACCACTTTGCGGCCAGCCGTTTTCAACTGTTACTAAGTGGTGTGTCTTTTGTACCGATTTGAACAAAGTCTCTGTATCAAGGGGGCGAATTGAACGTAAATTGATTACCTCCGCTTCGATGCCTGAAAATTCAACGGAACTACTTCTTTAAGACCGATTTTCATTATCATTCCCAAGTGTTTACCTTTCTTTTTTAATTCTTCAGCAGCTAGCAACGAAGTCTCAACTGCTTTCGAATGGGCGACTAATGTAACATGCTTTCCTGGTCTCATGATCTTGGCTTTACCAATTGGCAGTACAAATTCCTTATCTAAGCATTTCTCATCAATTGGAGTTGCTACACCATACATCAGTTCATTTTCTAAGAACACAACTGGATCTGGATCACGAATAGCTGCTTTAAGTAGCCCACGGCAATCTTCTGCATCGTATGGGGAAATTACTTTAAGGCCAGGACAGTGAGAATACCATGCTGCAAAGCATTGAGAATGCTGGGCACCTACACCTGCTGCAGCACCATTTGGTCCACGGAATACAATTGGTATATTTACCACACCGGCAGACATATAGAATGTTTTCGCCGCAGAGTTGATCACCTACACGGATATTTCAATTAATAAATAGAGAAATTTGAAAACTAGGTTTTCATTCGATTTACATGATCAATAGCCTGCATGGAGAAGTTAAATGTCATAAATTCGCATACTGGCCTTAGTCCGGCCATGGCAGAACCAACAGCTATACCAGCAAAACCCATTTCGGTGATGGGGGTATCGATTACTCTTTGGTCGCCGTATTTTTTCCATAACCCTCTTGATACCTAGAAAAAAAAAAAAAAACGTTGAATTACAATGAGAGTAGGGGAATCAAGTAGCTGAAATGAATCATTAAGTTTGAAGTACTCTTATCGGGTGATCTTTTCAAAAGAAAAGGGGCCCTGTATGAGAGGCTCAAGCAGCGGTTTTATTTAAATGAATTCTCAGAATCGGTATCACATTTCATTATTTTTTTTACGTTAGAAGTAAAACATAAGATCTCCGGAAAACTAACGCACAAAATGTAGCCGTGCGATAATTTCTAGGAAAGTTCTTCTTATAAAACAAATGGAATTTGTTGTTGGACGCAAACTTAAGCAAGAAGACTTAAGTTTCGGGCATGTGAACAAGTGACTCCCAGCAATCCGTATGAAATGAGCAAGATCTTATCCGCAATGTCTGAAGCCATCTGTCAACAACCTGATTGGTACATATATGTGTGGCTTGAGGGAAAGTCAACTATCGATGAAATATTCACACAACTGCAGACCTTTGAGAAAACCCATCAAAACCACACCACCTATTCATCGATTTTAAGGCCGCGTATAACAGCATCTATAAAGACGACCTATACAGAGTAATGTCTAGTTTTGGTATCACTATCAAACTCGACTGTGTGTGCAGGATGACGATGGAGAATGCTGGATCAAAGTCTTCGAATCCGCCCCCGAGGGACAGCGCAGTGGAAAGGGACCTCAGCCAACTTGGCGTGCGAAACTGAAGGCAGCTAGCAAAAGATCAAGTTAGCTGGAGAAGCTTGGTGACTGAGGCCCAGATTATCGACAAGCTCTGCT
The DNA here is from genome assembly GCA_928272305.1 of Volucella inflata. NCBI lineage: Eukaryota > Metazoa > Arthropoda > Insecta > Diptera > Syrphidae > Volucella > Volucella inflata. The sequence goes on along the minus strand of OV743716.1, from coordinate 227,889,249 downwards.
GTGCTAATCGGCATAGTAAAACGGCGTGATGGATTAAAACAAACTCATGAAGTTGCGAGATGAAGTCATAGATTTTCCAAACGCAAATTTTGACATCCTCCTTGCATGTCTCGGTGTCAAAAATCGTCCTAGTCTAAGTCATTATTTGCATATAAATAGTCCAGCATCTGTAATATCAAAACCAGTGTAATATTGTCCAAGATGTGGATTACCACCATATCACTCTAACTTGCATCCCAGGACAAAGGACTACAGGTGATATCCAATATGTTAGAAAGACGATCCTAACTGGCAAACATTACACATGATTCTGCGGTGGATCACTGTACTGATATGTCCAGATTAGAAAGCACCCGGTTGAAAAGGCAACCTTTATATAATGATGTAGCTAGAAGACCGAGAAAATAGGGATAAGTAAGGAAGGCTGCTGAAACAAGAAGACTTAGTTCTAAGATCGCAAGAAAAAGAAAAGGATTTTTTTTGCCGAACATTGCCTATCAAATTAACAAACGATGGTCTGCATAGCGAACACTGAATAGTCATTTAGATCGCAACAGTAAATGGCGCTTATTATGGCCATCGGTGATGGGAACAAGTTCTGGAATTCTACCGATTGGCTGTTACGTGGAATATCAATAAGTGCTTTGAAAAGAAAGAAAGTCGATATGAGGTAAAAGCCACATGCAACCCTCATAGCAGAGGCAACAGTATGTAGCACGGTAACTGCACCTGCTCCTTCTCTTAAAACTTGTACTATCTTCAGGAACTTAGTCTCGACCAAATTCATAACCAGCAACAGATAGCCGAGGATTTTTCGACTGCCTTACCAATTGTCACAAGGACAAAACCATAAGGACCGTCGGAAGCTTCCAAAGAACTCGAGAATATACAAATCTAATCTTGCGAAAACAATTTTGTAGCCAAGCAAAGCATGACAAAACGGTGTAAATTTCAGTATGTGGACTGAAAATTTAAAAAATTCGGAGAAGATCTTCAGAAAAAGGTAAAATCTGTAACAAAACAAACAAATTCATTAATATCAAAAGACTATCCTTGAAGAAAAACTGCAATCAACATTGATCCTCTACTGCCTGTAGCGTGTCTCCATAGAACCGTAAAGAAGCGCAAGAGACTGGATCTTGGCTGCAGAGAGAAAGTTGGCGTATGAGAAGAGGGCGGAAGTAGGAGTGGAAGCGGCAACCATTGGTAACTAAGGGGGAACCACGCAGGTTCTAACCGGACATGGATATTTTAATGCATACCTACATATGAAGCGGAAAGTAGACAATGCGACATGTCAGTACGGCGACTCACTGATGGACTGATGGATGGATGGACTCAAAACTAAGAAGAGAGAAGAAAGCCAAAGCACACCCTCATAGAAGAACAGGAAAACTCATGAGCTTTCATTTCGCCAAAAAAGACAGATCTTAATATCTCTCACTTGAGATGCGGGATTTACAAAAAAGATAAAAACATCTATCGGAACTCACAAGCTCAAACGAGGAAGGGGATGTACGTCAGACGGCGGAGTGTAGAACAAGCAAAGTTAACACCCTGAAGTGCTCCAACGGTGAACAGGCTGCTTCAATGCACCAACTAAAACTGGTGTACGCAATTTTTTGAAGAAAATTCGTAAGACTGGTTTCCTTATTCTCGTACTCGTCCTGTGCGCTCAACGAAAAATATTGCATCTGTTACCAAAAATGTGCGCCTTAGCCCGAGAACTTCAGCACGCTAAAAATCTCGGATTATTTGCTTACAAAGTCCAATTGACTCAAAATGACTGCCAGCTTCGCTGTCGCTCCCTATTTAGGCTTGAGAACAGTTCAAAATTGACGACAATTTTGTACAAAAAATCACCTTTTCAGATGAACAGCATTTCCACCTCAGCGGTTACGTAAACAAGCAAAATGGTCCAATTTCGGGCACGAAAAATCCAGACATACTTATAGAGAACCCAATGCGTCCTGAGACTGTTTGGTGTGGTTTTTGGAGTGGCGCATTATTATTTTTTTTTTTTAACGACAATGGAAGAAATGTTACAGTCAATCGGAGCGCTACACAGGCATGGTAACCGATTTTTTCTGACCAGCAATTCAGCTACAAAGTTACGTACCATACAAGGCGTCCAACAATCGATTTATTGCAGACTTATTTCAACAATCATGTAATCAGTCATTTTGGTTATGTTGCTTGGACGCAACGGAGCTGCGATTTGTTGTCGTTATGTCGTTTTTTTATGTACGGTGCCATTAAAGATCGATGCTATGCGAACAATCCAGAAACGATTCAGGTACTCAAGAACAATATTGGTCCAGCTATTCGAAAAATAAAGGCCGAAACCATCGAAAATGGATTGAAAAATGGATTGAAAAATGGGTCGACAGGTTAGAAACGTTTGGGTGAAATAATATTCCGTCTTTGTGGGAAGGCTTACTCTTTTCAATAAAGCAACAATCATTGTAAAATATTGAATAGTGGTTTTAAAAATAAACTAACACATGGTTCATCCTTTATAAGAATTTTAAAATATATCTTCGTATACATATACATGTCTCAACGATCGTGTTGGAAATTGTCTATACTATGACTTCGAGACGACGAAATGTGCGAAAAAATATCGAACAAAGAACCGTCTTCAATTACATGATGCTGACGATCTAGAAAATTTTTGTCTTCGATATTCAATTGTCGTCATCAAACGATTCGTTATGTAAAATTTTGCAAATGCTAAGCTAAGACGCCGCTTACGTGTGCTAAGATGTGACGCGCTCGGGATAGATTTTGCATTACGTCAACGCATCGACGAACATCGGTTCACTCGTGCTCGACATTCAGTCTAGAACCATGAATTTATGGCTATTTACCAAACTACAAACAAAAAAACACTGTCGCACTGGCAGTCTGGTATGGGCCATGGCCTAGCTTGTTGACACTCATTTGTGTTGCTCATGTTGTCACATCTGAGCGGGGCCCACAGTTTATCGCCGGATCCGAACGAAGTTTTTTCATAGGCAATTTTACTTTCGGGAGTTTGCCATTGCCCGCCGAAAGGGTAATGACGATTCGAAAAAATTTTGGCGATGCCGAGGATCGAACTACGGAGTCCATGCGTGATAGTCCAATAAACTAACCATCGCGCCAGCGCCACCACCAAAAGACCTATAACAAACACAGCTTTTTTGTCAACTTCAGTTAAAACAATTCTCAAGAGTGCTTTGCTGGGGACTACTTTCAAAGGGTTGTTACTTGATTCTGTTCCGCAAGCGAGGACATGCTTCTCGTTGGTGCAGATTTAAAGAGACCAATCAGGGAAACGAACCGTTGTAGACGAAGACCGCCACAAAGGAAGCACATGCACATCAAAAGATCTTACTATACTTAAAATTCTGTTTGGTTCTTGAGCAAGATTCCCACTGCAACAGGGAACACCGAACACAGATAGATAACCATTAACATTAGTCGAGAAAATTAGATGGCGTTACTTTAACGAAAAATGGCTTCATAAACCCGGAGCAATAACTTAATACAGAAGATATGTGGAACTCTACTGGGTGCTTCACACAAATAAAGAAAAATGTTAATGGGACTATGACACGAAAATAGCGACAAGAAACAAAGGGAATACTCTCAAGCGCAGACTTAGTACGGCGGAAACAGCAAAACCAATGAAGCAACTCTTGAGTAAAACTACGAACGTTGCAAAAAAAATAGACAAAAATAAGCAGTAACCAGTATACGTGCGAAATGCATTGTATCGAAAATTAGAAAAGGTACCCTCACAAATCCCAAGCAGGTGACAAGCGGAAGAAGGAGTGTAACGTCGAGACACGAGTAAATGATATGACATTTTTAAGATTGCGGCACTATAAAAAAAGAAATCGCACTTCTAATGACGAACAACCATCTTCTCGTCTGTTAGACACGAAACCGAAATGGCCCACTTCACGGGAGATCAGGTTACCAATAAGAAGAAGGAGCTGGAGACCAATAGTTGGTCCAGATCACATAATCAAAGTTTAGGATCTAAACGGCTCCGACTTTTTCTAGTCAATACAACGGAGACACAACAATAAGCTTTGACCGATCTGCATATTGTCGTCATTGCATTCGATAGTGTCCTCAGAGATCATATTTGTACCCCGCTAAGTTCGCCCGAGACGTATGTAAGATATGCATATCTGGAATACCTGATACTGGCATCTAACATTATTTAAAGGAGTTAAGTGTCAAAGTTATATCGTTAATTGCACATTTACTCTACGTGTGAAGGGGCTAAAAAGAAGCAGTCGTTCGTCAACGTAAATCCTTGGCCATGAACTCTGTAATGATGAAGCATATACGAAAAAGAGAAGTTCCAGCGGCAGAAATGAGAATGTAAGTGAATCAGCTGGTGGTATCATCCCCAATGAAAGTCATTGGAAAATCCGATCTAAAAAGCAATAGAAGATTAGGTACCAGCCGTGATTCAAGGGAGTGAAGAAACAAATTGAATCATTCAAAAGCCTAAATAACAACAACACGGATTGATGTCAACAGGTGTTTCAGCAACCGACATGATTAGAAGTCGAAATGAAAGCACAAATAGTTGAAACGTTTCAAAAAAAATTTTGTCATGGATCTATCAGCAAACACCCAAACGATGTGATTCAAAATAGAGCGACCTAGAGAGAGTTAGGTGCTTAAGCTTAATAGAAAAGTTATTGCAGATGTACTTGTACGCCTTGCATATTCAAATTACTTCGTATCCACTGTGTAGCCCAGTACATGCAATACTTTCTTTTTTTAACAAGCATGAAGTGTACGCTCAGTTGAGATAAGGTAGTGGTCACTTCATCGGTTATAACTTAGAAAATCTAAATCCGACGTAGAGGAGATAATAGGTTCAAAAGATTTGTACATCTGGGAATATAAAATCTCTGGAAGTCGGAATCTAACTGCTGGGAGCCGTACTACATCTCGTTATTTTGAGCTGAAAATAAATTGAAGGTCTTTCTCATCTTTAGACAAAAGATGATAAGGCGTACAACGCAGGAAATTAAGAGATTAAACCATAGTTCCACGTCGACTGATCGCACTGACATATTTTCTTTTTCGTATACTGTCAACCGCAAATACAATTTAAACAAACTCTAGGTAAACGGAAAAGCCAATGCGCTGCACTTTTCAAAACTGTGAAACACGTTTTCACCCAACTTTGTTTATAAACTTAGAACACCACTTACACTCAAGTAAATCACTACGAAGAAAGGTCAAACACCTAATAAAACAAAAACATTTCTCAACCAACAAGGCATTCATGCGTCGGGCACGCTGTCTTACCAATGATATGATTAACATTCATTATCGTCACATATGTAGCAGCAAGAGCGAAATCAGTCAAGGTCATATAATTTAGTTCAAAAAATTACCAAACATACCATCCCGATTAGGAGTATTGCGCTCACCTCATAAACCCCAAGACCCCCTCGGGTGCTACGAGATAGGTTGACACAATTGTGCTATCATACTCACACGGGGTATGAGTTCCTGTGTTTGTTGTATCGAAGAAAATTTGTGAGAAACAATCGATTGTTACCACCAGAAGCTAATTAATGAATGACCGCCTGTTTCTGGTCGAGATTTTCCCAAATTATCCAAAAACTTGACTGGTTATGATAAGCACATTGCCGTCATAAACTGGAGGAGCAGGTTAAGTGGTTTGTTTTCATCATCGATTGGTGTAGTTTAATCCACAAGCGTAATTAACATCAAAAATCGAATGAGCAGGACAAAACAGCTATTCAACTGTAATTAGCAATTCCACCGAGTTCATGCGCATACTTGACTCTGTCAATCAGACGAAGGCCTTTCACTCAGCAGGTAAACAAAATATGCACTTCCTTATTTCCTACATCAAAGAGGTTACAACACTTCTCCAAATAATTTGCTTCTATAAGCCCTTAATCAATTTCCGATACAAAAGCCAACAGCCACGCGCCGACACTACAAAATACAACCACAACAGCATTATCCCAATGTTACCATCAGCATCAGCCGATTTCAGTCTGCCACGGCATTGCATTAGATAACCTTACAAGTTGCACTGCATCTGATTTGGACTGTCATTGTAAAGCGTTTACGTAACTTCCCGAGCAGAGAATTTTTTCCTTTTTGCAGGTTTTTCCCTGCAATTTTCAGTTCTTACCTTGTAGGCTCCATCATATTGGGCGACTTCCTCACCCAAAATGTAGACTCTTTCGTCGCGGGTCATTTCCTCGTCTAGAGCGCTATTGAGTGCATCACGGATGGTCATTTGTTTGGCTAGAGCCCGCGATGTTGTGGAGAATGCACGACGAGCTGTTGAGACGACGGATGGCAGCATCATGATTTGTTTTACAGTTAAATAAAATCGAAATTTATTGCACAAAAGTGTTGAGGTGAATTTCGTAGATAATTTCGCAGAAAGAACGGCAGTCCTTTGAAAGTCGAAAAAAAAAATAAAAAATTTTGTATTCGATCTCTGTTCAACTTTTTAAGGGTGAATGGAGGTCGGCGGATATTTATTGACGACGGGTTATTTCACACTGAAGTTTTGCACATTGGTTGTCAAAGTAGTTGTTGTTTTTTTTCTTCACTATTTGACAGTTAAACATAGGGTTACCATGCTCATTTTGTTTTGGAAAATTGTTTGTGAGGTAGAATTTTGGTAAAAATACATTTGTATACGTTATGTCATTAATATTAACGTAAAATTGGCCAAACTGTCGAAACTGTGGTTGTTGTTGTTTCTCGTAGGAAGACTAAAACCACATGAAACCACTAAATGGCTGAAATATACGTATTGACAATGGGCAGCAACAGAAACGAATTTGCGGTAGAGTAAAGAGAGGTTTTTCACTCGTTAGATAATCAAGAATTAACACGTGGTAACAACTTGGAATATTCCGTGAAACGAGGAAACAACGATTTTGAGGAAATTAAGAAAGGAGTAAAATGAATGAATCAAAGGCGTGCAGTCGCAACAAATAATATATCCGTACCTCTAAAAATAGACAACAGTCAAAATGCTACAATACATTAAAAGTCTCAAAATGTTGCTTACGTAAATGTAGAGCTACCGTCTGATGTGGAACCAGTGTTCCACTGCACAATGACAAAGTCTACGTAAGAATTTGACCAACTGTCGACCGGTGATAGTATCTAATAATTAAAAAAAGGCGTGAGTACCAGGTACTCGTGAAACTGAAAACAAAATCACCGTTTGTTGACTTCTCACTCCGTAGCTATGGTGACGTATCAGCCCTTATAAGTGCTAATACGTCTGCGTGCCCTGTGCTAAGTCTGTAGTGCTAGCGTTCGAAACTTGTATGTGGAGAGAGCGGCGAGCGCTTACAAAATAGGTGAATTTAAATTTTTAAATTACATTAATTACAACAACAACGCTCTGTGCATACATAGAATATTTCGACTTCGCTCAGTCAAACGTATGCAGGGAATGTTGATACTTGCAATGCTTTTGCTATTATTCTGGGTCTGTGTGAATACACTAATACTAAGTTTGGTTACGCGTGACGGCAAAGAACTCGTGAAGTTCATACCGAGAGCTAGGATGTTTACACATCAATAATATAAATATTAAGAGAATTGAAGAAGTTTAATGGGTTTTCGAATAAGGACATGACAACTTTTTTTTAAAATAAAACGCAAACCATTTGAGATATTTCAAAAATTTTATTATCGGCTTGAAGTGCAATCAAAACATTTATGAATGGAACTCGACTTCGTTCATATGACCACCGCGGGCACGTTTGTAGTGGTCGATTCGTTGGACCCAATTTTCAACGATTCGGCCACACATTTCGGCCGAAACGGCCGCTATTTCGCGTTCAATGTTGGCTCTGAGGTCTTCCAACGTCGTCGCCTTGTTGCCATAAATCAATGACTTAACACAGCCCCACAGAAAATAGCCAAGCGGCGTTAAATCGCACGAACGAGGTGGCCAATCGACTGGCCCATTTATTGAGATAACACGCTGACCATACTTCAATAAATTGATTGTAACGTGTGCTGTGTGGCTTGTGGCACTATCCTGTTAAAACCATAATGTGGTCTGAGCGATGCCCAATTCTTGAGAACGCCGTGGAATTAGTTGGATCGTTTGCTACGGACGCCTGAATGACAGCGATATTTTCGACACTTCAACCAACTCGTTGTCTCACTGACTCGGCAACATCACACAACGAATATGTAAATTCAAATTTTTGCACTAAACTTGTTATTGCCTTTCTACTAGGGCGAGAATCACTACCGAAAATTGGAATTAACGCTCTTAAAGTAGCAGTCACCGACTCCGAATTTCGGTAGAAAGTTTTTATAATTTGTAGACGTTGCTCATTCGTGTACTTTACCATGATGAAAATGTTGAGTTTACTGAATAAATTGACTGTGACAGTTTGATGATAAGTGAAAGAGTGCGTTCACAAATTAAATTCAAAGTTGTCAAGTCCCTATTGGAAAACCCGATATTGAAGAGCGAAGCAAAACTAAAATTGCAAACCATTTACAAACTATTAGCTTTACAGACGAGGTGATCCAAATTAAATGATGCTAAGATCGGCAAATTCAGACAATCGCAATGCAATTAGATTCTTTTGTCTAGAATCCTTACGGATATCAGTAATGGACACATGGGCAACAACTTAATTGTCCTTGGAATCTAGCTTCATCAATATGTGTATTTTATCAAGCACATAGTAGAACTAAAGAGACTGCTTTGTAGCAGCCCAAGATAAAGGTATTCTGAATAATTGTCTTCACCTGGCTCACTGCTCCCAACAATATTGTTATGAAAGATCTGCATGCTATAAATGACTAATAAGGTCAAGCGCAATAGGATGAAACTTATAAGAGTGAATAATTACGACATTAACCAAACTCAAAGGCAAGAGCTGATGACCTCGTTAAACAGTCTGACCCTTAAGAATATCTTTGGAGGTATTTTAAAAGTAACTTGGAGTGTGTAATCTAAAATAATGAGTTACGATGCACTGCATCAGTTTTCCCAGGGACCCTAGGTGATCTCTGAGCATCTCTACATCACTATTCGAAAATTTCAAATTTCGTATTTAGTGTTCCTCAAAAGATCTTCAGCATGAATGAACGAAAATCACTTGAAGAATCTCGTATTTATAACGACGAAGGATATCTTCATCTGCACATGCTTATTTCCATGCCTCAGCACCAAAGAAATGATAATTGATGACTGATCTTATTCTTTAAATTTTTGACAAGGTGTCATACCACCAACACGCTGCGTTTTGCTTATGATGTCAGTAACATCAGAGTATGCAGGTAGTTCTACAAGTTTTTGGAAAATTCTCCTTTTGGTGTTGGCTTGCGGGTTTCGCACAACTTTCTGGAGTGTCTTGTTGAAAAAGCTACATGACCTTACATCACCTGGCCAAGCCTTTTTCTGACATCAGAGCTTTACGTAGCACTGGCTGTGCAATGCTGAAGCTTTATTCATTAGACCAAGATGAGTCGAGTGAATTGTACATACGCTTACAAACTCCTATAATTACTTTAGTTTGGTTGAATGGACCAACATATTGGTTGTCAAACAGGCAGCAAAAGTTATTTAACAAATCCTCTGTACCAACTGTGACTCTGCTATTAAATGTCCTTGCTCATCTCTGCAGGTCTCTTTACATTCTTGAAACTTTTTTTTACAAGTTCATAACATTATTCCTGCAACATCACCTCTTCGTTTCCCAGGTTGCTTGCTTCTGATAAGATTTGGTTTTTCGTCCAAGAAGGTCTTCTTCTCTTTTGTTTTCGTTTACGTTCTTCTCTGTGATCGGTTAAAACTTATGTATTGAGTTGTGATGTTTATGCCGTGTTTTTGCGGAACGAAATGGGTTAATTTAAATCTGAAGAACGCGAGTACTGAAAGGATTGTGCTACCTGCCATACAGAGCAGAGCAGGATCAAACATATGCATACAATCTTAGATCGCATGGATAAAGTCTTGACAACTTCTTCTGACTGGTGTTAAAAAAAGGAGTTCTCAATTCTTCCACATGAAAAGAAAAATAAACTTTTCCAATTTGTTTTTTAGATGGCACTTAAAGGAAGATGTTGAGTACATAGGTACATCCTAGGTGAGCAATTCGCTTGGGCACCTCATCTTAACAACGCAAATACTGGTGTGGTGAGACAAGACCAAATAAATATAAAATTGGGCTCGATTCAGGACTTGCGTGTCTGTGCATTACAGGAGTTGTAACTCAAATAAGGAGGAAACAGCCATACCAGTACTCAAGCTCTATTTACAAGTTTCATTGGCCACTTTGTAGATAAAAGCCATCTTTGCCAAACCTTAATCACTAGACCAATTGAACTTCGTCTCTAGGTTTGCTAAGATTTATAGAGGCTCCCTCCGGTATGAAACACATATACTCTATGACTGTGCGATGGTGCACAAAAGTGGTACATACACTGATGGTTTAGAAACGTCTCAAGCCGTAGGATTGAAGAGTAAGAACCTTAAATCTACCTTTTGCTTGTTACACCTTTCAGGCAAAACTAACTGACTCATTGGAAGCTGCATGCGTTTGACTAAGAAAACCATGTAGAGAGCTTGTAATGTAATTGAAGTGCCAAACTGAGTTTTCAAACTTTATAAAATATTAGCAAAATAAAAAGACAGACATCCGATTAATAGATTCAAGTTTACTTTCATTAAATTTTCGTCAGTTCTTCTTTTCTTTAAATGTGTGAGTGTGTTCGAGGAATCTATACTAAATAAAAGCGAAACAATAAGGCATTGAAAATATAAAAAAAAAAAAACATCTAAGAAACTAGATAGACGTACTATATATGTGTCTATCTGACAATTGCCTTGAATTCAAAACCATTCTTATTGTGTAAATACGGCCAGACACGAACATCTGTGACATCTCAACTGTCACAGTTACGTCACTCCTTTCGGCGATACCATTTGTCAAATTTTCTGCCTTTCTGTCACCCGGGCACTGCAGAGGAACAACAATTTTCGTTCAAAGCAATTGGAACGTTGCCCCTGCCCTGTCCCAGATAAACTATCGGCAAATGGACAACGTATCGAAAGTTTGGCTTGGTCCACTACCTTCAGATTCACCATATGTGAAACCTTTTCGTTTCTACTACGTACAAAATGGTGTCGAGAAGAACTGGGATCTCCTTAAAGTACACGACAGTGTCGCTATAATAATCTTCAATAAAACTCGTAATGTTTTGGTCTTTGTCAAGCAATTTCGTCCAGGTTTGCTTTGCTACTATTGATTAGAGAAAATATTTTTTAATTTTTATAAATTTATTTTTTACATAATCAGCGGTTTATCATGGCGTTGTTACTTCCGCTGGCTCTGACATTGGATCTGTAGATTTGGACAAATTTCCACCCAAACTCGGTATCACAATGGAATTGTGTGCCGGAATTGTGGATAAAGATAAGAGTTGGATAGAAATCGCTAGGGAGGAGATTATAGAAGAGTGTGGCTACGATGTACCAGTGGAGAGAATCGAAACGGTTATGACTTTTCGGTAAGTGTGTTGAGGATAATTGAATTATTTTTTTGTGAGTGAAAGAGATTCTTTGTAGATCTGGTGTAGGGGCATCGGGTGCACAACAAAAAATGTATTATTGTGAGGTGAGCGATGACGATAAGGTAACTAGTGGCGGTGGAGTCGATGGGGAAATAATCGAAGTGGTAGAGTATAGCTTGGAAGATGCTCGAAAATTGGTTTCTCAAGGCGCTGTGAATAATAGTCCACCCGGATTCCTATTTGGGGTACTTTGGTTCTTAACTAATAAAGCACCGAAAGCGTAGATAGGCTACTAATTTGAATAAGACATGCGGAGACCAGGTTCTGAATAGGTTCTTCCGAGTATTCCTGAATCATCAAACGGACATTCTTAGATCAGATGCAACCAGATTGTATTATAATAAAGAAACATTTGTTAATTTAAAATAAACCAAGGGGCATACAGAGAGTACAGAAATGGGTTTTTCCTTTAAGATTCCTTGGCATCAAGACCAGCCCTGTAAGACGAGTATTTATGCAAGTTATGCATTTACGAGTTCATTTTTGACTTTAAACTTTGAGGAGAATACATATGAGTAATGCTTGATAGTTTCAAGTTTCATTATAAGATACGAGCATTTATTAACTGAGTCTGTAGACATTGACCTGTCGCATTGCAGTGTTTTTATTGCAACTTCCTCTGCATATGGGCATTGTATTTGCATTTATATGTTATGTCCGGTCAACAGATATCTTGTAGCCAACGCTATTTCATTAATTGAAACAAGGTGCAAAGTTGGAATGAAGTCGTAGTCACATAAAAAACACACACACTTTTGTTAACAAGTTGTTCGATCTAAGAGGGCCCGTCTCTACAAAACATTCTCAATATTCCTTTGCTTATCGCCTTCAGTGTCGCAGATCGATATAATCGAAGTTTCCCTTCAACAAGGCGGTGTTTTTATTTACCTCTTGACCTTCCTGGATAGATTCAGGAACCTTTCGGACCGGAGCATTTATGTTTACTCTATGCATCCTTTGGACTAAGTAAGTGTAGCAGCTCTCGATTGTGATTTACGAGTATATCTGGGTTTGATAAAGCGAATGTAAGCATCTTACACATATGCAGTCCTTTCCTCGTTGTTGCTTACAGGGATTTGTTTCTTGCTTTCCCTTTTAGTATCAATTAAAGGCGATTGGCAAGAGCGATCTATTTTTTTTTTTTATTACGACTGGAGCAAGCTATTCGGGAGGAAAGAAACAAGTTTTGAATACTTGCTGGGCATTCCAAGAGCGAGTTCTACAGCTAAGGAAAGGATCAAGATACGAGTACTTCAGAGTACTTTCGAAGATGGTATTTAGCGTAAATTGATGAACATTCACAGATTGACGGTTATTACGAGTGAATGTTTGAAAGGGCAGTATATTGCTGACTATTTCGGTGGAGCATTGGTGGTGAAGTATGAGTCGAATCCTATCTAGCAGGTGCAGAGAGGTCTTATAAGGACGCTATGTTAGCATTGTGCTCTAATTTCGGGCGAATAAATGCCTCATTTTCTGAGTTCACATCAGACGAGCTAAAGCATTTCTTATGTCTTTTAAATTTTTAATGAAAGCAGCATAGTGTTTTGAAAGCTTTGAATGTGACTGGATTGCCGGTTTCGCTATGCCGTCCCAGTTCTACAGGCAAAGAGGGACACTGGTCCACACACGAATATAAAAAGCCGAGTTCTGTCGTCAGCAAAGTACAAAACTGGACACAAAGGGACAGACAAGGGATCACTAATGAATATAGGAAAAAGGTTTCCCTGCGGTGTTTCAGCATTTATTTTGTGGATATTAGACTTCTAAAACCATCCAAGACAACGTCAGTTAAAAATTTCGAAACATAACTTCCATCCATTGAAGAAGAGATTCATCAATCTGAAATATTTCGTTTTCTACAAGATGCCTTGGAAATATAACGTGCCGGATTGATGAATGCTTTGGTTGCACATGTCAACAAATCACCAGTGGACCCCTTGCTACGAAAATCTACCTGCTGCTCATTGGGAGCTTATGGTTCCTCGAGATATTTCATGAGTTAACCTAAGTGCAAAGGGCTTATAGAAGGAGTGTCTATAAGATTCGGCTTTATATGGAGGCGCTGGATAAATATATTCTTTATCTGTCTTAAGAGTAGAATTGATGAAAAACCTTAGGCAGTGATTTTGTCAACGAGGAAAAACACTTTTTTAGAAGAAGTTGTGATTCAATATCTGGACTAGTCAATATTGGTATGCTAATGCATTTGAAACTACTTAAATGCGAAATGGATTAGTCGCATTAAATATTCAACAAGTTCTAGTCTACGAAGAGACATGACACAATCTGCAATTGTGGAGCTTGAGCTGAAATCTGCAGAACTCAATTGAGATGGAGGACGAGGCATAGGTCATATTATTTACTTAGCTCCCATAGTTGTTGTTGTTGGTCGTATGTAGGTCGGTTTTGTAAGGCTAAAAAATAGTTCTCTAACCTCGATATCCCCTTCACAGCTCAAGATGTACACAGTTTTCCTTTTCATTTGGTTTTATACTCTTCATCCGATGAGGTATAAAGGGTCTCACTTCAAAGAGAAAAGTATTTGTGATCTTATTAGCAGGGTCGGCCACGTCGTTATCGAGAAAATACAGCGATCAATTAATTTTTTTTAAAGAAGTTAGATCCAATGCACAGGGGAGAACACATTTAACTGGGTGGAGAATCAAAAACAAGTCCAGAGTATTGGCAGCATCCATATTGCGTCACAACCTGAGCAAAGTTGTTTTGCTAATTGTGTAAAATAAAATCGCCCGTAATAATGATTTCAATTTGACGATATAGGGATACCATTCCTTGAAGGGAGTCGACCGAGGTTGAATTGCTGTTCAGTTTGGCAATTTTGTAGTTTAATTACTGAGATGCTATTTTAATCGCATGAAGTTGCAGTCCTAATTAGAACTTGGATCGGATTGTGTTGGAGTCTGTTACACACAGAAGTGATTACTTTTTTTGCTCGCGTATGTTTGCTATGTCTACTCTACATTTCCCATCCTTAACTCCGCGAATGAAGAGACATGGTATTTGGAATAACTCGGAATGAAATATCGGCTGGCTTGTATGCCGATTACCATTTAAATGATTCTCGAACTTGGAAATAGCTTTCGGCCATGATTTTAACCAGAAAACGGCTGCTGTTCCTTGTTAACCAATTAAGAACGTTGCGCTGGCGTCTCCGAAAAATAATATTGAAACACTTCTCTCCTTATTCTTTATGTCGAAGACTAGATTCACTGAGCCTTGTGTAAAATTAAATCACTAAAGAACTTGATAAGGCTCTGATATGGTTCTCTCTTCTAAAACTGTGTGTTAGAACTGTCGTTAATAGTTTTCAGCTAAGACTATCTATCTATTCATTACACTAGCTCTCACGACTTTCCAGTAAGCTAGCAGACCAACGAATAATGCTTGATATCCCTTAAAAGACCGCGGCACTCCGGCGGTTCATCAGAGGAATAAACTTCCGCATTCACATCAAGCAATAGACTTTTATCAATCGCTTTAGAATTCAAATGTATAGGTGACCAAGGATCAGAAATCTAAGTTACGTCCTCGTACGATCGGAATAGCTGAAACTTTTCCGCGTCTACGTCATATCGGTTCTAGTAATGTAATCTTTAATTGTTATCTGTTACGAAAATAAGCCTTTTAGCAATATCTTTATAATGTATAATCCAAGCTTGATTTTCAACCGAATAACTTAAAGTGTGAGTGATACACAAACTTATTGATATCGCAAACATTTTGCACTACACTTAAGTAAATAGATAGACGGCAGACATATACATTCATTTGACTGACTTGAGAGATAACGTATGAAAGTCTATTTCCTATCGCGTCAATCTTAATCACGCTCTAAAAACAGTGTGCTTGTTAGAATGAACAATCCAATAAATACAATAAATGATAATGAGGAGTGGTTTGTAATTCGTGTTGCATAAGCGATAACACAGTCATCTTTGCTTTCTTTCCTGGATCTTACATAATTCACCGGGGAATAACAAAATACGAAACAAAAAAAACCATAGAACTCCAAGCATTTTCAACAAAACGAAAAAAAGTTGGAACGGAAACACTTAGAAATAATTTTTAAAAACAAAATGATTTATATACTTCTTAAAAATACTGCTGCATCATATATTTTCTTACATCACCCATACCTTACTTACTGGTTTAAGGGAACGGTAAGGTAAGGGGTGGAGCTTGGTTTAACCCAACAAGCGTCTTCAGCCAGCTTGATCTTTTGCTAGCTGCCTCCGGTTTCGCACGATTTTTTGGCTTAGAATCCCTTGGACTTCTCGGTGTCATCTGATTCGCAGTTTTTCTCTACTTCGCTGTCTCTCGGGGGCGAATTCAAAGACTTTTCGGACCATTGACTCTATATGACCCAGCCATCTCAGTCATTGGACCTTCACTATTCTATCTAAGTCGATATTCTGGCTATTGTCGATAGATCAGGACTGGGATTATTTAAATCTTATATAGGGTCACTATTTTGTTCGAGAGAGGGCTTTGCTAGTCAATTTCTTTCTTAGCCCAAAGATGCAGCAATTGCTGGACGGTCTATATCGCCCAGATTGAAAGGTTCATTCTGCCTGACAGCGGTATTTGTTTCGTCTTCGCCGTTATATACGAGTACTTACTTATCGGGCTCCCGACCTGCGTAGTCTCTGCGTAAGACACTGCAGCCTTCTATCCTCTACGATACCAGGCACGCTGCTTCCAGTTATCTAGACCAAGCGCTCTGGCATCCGCGATGGCTTGGTCTTTGAACGGTCTTCCTTGTCTTCTCGACACTGGGGGCTGGGATTCGAAGATCCTCTTAGCTGGAGCATTATTGTGCATTCGCTCGATGTGGCGGAGCCAATGTAGTCGACGTATTTTGGATTTTTGGACTACATCCACATCTTGGTATAGCTCATAGAATTCGCGGTTGTATCTTCTCCTCCATTCGCCCTCCTCGCACACAGGACCAAAAATCCGCCGAAGTATTTTTCTTTCGAATGAACCCAGTATCAGCTCTCCGTTCTTGCTTATCGTCCAGCACTCGGCGCTATAATGCAGAACTGGCAGGATAAGGGTCTTGTAGAGCACACATTTCGTCTTTCGAGTTAGGAGTTTTGAACCCAATTGTTTGGCCAAGCCGAAGTAGCAACGGTTTCCTAGAGTAATTCTTCGCCTGATCTCCACTAGGGTATCATTCGTGGAGTTCATGTTTTCTCCGCTATTGCTATCAATAGTGACGTTTTGTCCGAGGCGGTGGATAGATGCTTGATTGTTTGTTGATAGCATGTACTTAGTCTTCTCCTCATTTACTTCAAGGCCAACGGATTTCGCCTGTTCTTCAATCGCCGTGAACGCTTCTATCACGGCACGCTGGGAGCGACCGATGATGTCAATATCGTCCGCATACCCCAGCAGCTGAACGGACCTGTTGAAGATAGTGCCTTCAGTGTTGACATCTGCCCTGCGCAATATCTGCTCCAGTACAAGATTGAAGAAGTCGCATGATAGCGCGAAATCCGGTGCATGTTTGAAGTAGTTTGGAGGAAATACTTCCAAACATCACGTTGCAGCGCGTGTTTTCCAGAGTCACGCCACACAGCTGGATCAGTTCATCGGCCATCGCCATATCAAGCTCCTGACGATGTATTCTATCATACGCGGCTTTGAAGTCGATGAATAGGTGGTGTGTTTCGACTTGAAATTCGTTGGTCAGTGTGAAATGATCTATAGTCGATCTCCCGGGCCGGAAGCCACACTGGTACGTGCCGATTAGTGTGTTGCAGAAGGGTTTAAGACTTTCACACAGTACGTTCGATAGGATCTTATATGCGATATTAGGCAGGGATATGCCTCGATAGTTCTTGCAAGACATAGGATTACCTTTTTTGTAGATGGGGCATATGGAGCTGATAGTTCAGTAATCGGGCATGTTTTCTTCCACCTATACTTGTTGATGATTCGGTGCATGCTTCCTACCAAAACATCACAACCGTATTTAAGAGCTCATCAGAGCCTGCGGCCTTATTGTTCTTAAGCTTTTTTATAGCTAAGCCAACTTCTTCTATACTAGGTGGTGGAACTGGTTCTTCATTGTCTAGATGTGGGTTCTCTTCTTGCCCTATCACTATCACACATCTACTATTCCCTTCGTTTCGGTGACTAGGTTTCCTTCGATGTCTCGAAGAGCCTACGTTACGGTTTTGTAGTCAGCAGCCAGTTGCTTGGCTCTTTTATAAAACCTCCGGATGCTATCCCGATCACACGACTCTTCGATTACCTTGAGCTGGGAAGCTGCGTAAGCCCTCTTCTTTCTACGCAAGATTTCCTTTTCCTCCCTTCTCCTGTCTCGATATTCTTCTCTCACTGGCCTGCAGCGCTTTCTTGTGGGCATCTTCTGTCACCTTTTTCCTGTAAATGCAATCACCATCATACCACGGGCGGCTGGTACCCTACAGTGGTTTCGGCTACCTCCTCGATACTGGCACCACTGATTGTTGGTGTTTGTGGTAGGTGAGTGCACAGAGGAGAGTCTCATAGTCAGGCGCCCCCTGTAGGATCTTTCCAAATCTTCAAATCTTCGTCATCAAACCAGGGGTTTCATTGAAGTGGTCGAGTGAAACCCAGCACATAAGAAGCGGAATTTCTGATGGCCTTATGACAGTGTTGCCACTGGTTTTCGATGCTTGGTGCTGGCGGTAAGAGACCACTTAAAAGATTAAGGGAGACTCAATAGGAAAAGGATTTGCCGATCTCTTGTATTAGTTTGTCTTGGCCTCGTTCGGGATATCCGCAACCGTACCTTGGCTACAACCAAGTAGTGGTCTGAGTTGATGTTGGCTCCTCGGAACGTTCGGACATCCATTATACTGGAGGAATGTCTTGTGTCGATCGCAATGTGGTAACGGTTGATTGATCAGGAGTTCTCCAAGTCCCCTATCGAGATGCGGGAATCGAGTGCTAACTACACCAATGTTTCGTCCCGCCTCAAAGCCTGAATCCGTTATCGGAGGTGGTGTCGTGCAGGCTATATCTTCTGGCAGTGCTACCAAAGATACCCTCTATTCCTAGCTTTGCATTAAAATCGCCAAACACAATTTTAATGTCATAGCTAGGCCATTGCTCGTAGGTCTTGTTCAAGAGCCCATAGAAGGTATCTTAGGTGTCGTAATTTTTCTCCTCTATGGGCCTTGCGCACATATAAGGCTAATCTTGATTAGTTTAGCCTTGATACAGATTGTTACGAGACGGTTGTTCACATGTCGGAAACTCAAAACTTCTTGCCTAAGTCAACCTCCAACAACAAGTTCGCATATAAGTGGGCGCTGCTGCATTGGCTTTCGATAACAATTGCTGTAGTAGATGTCGCAATTTTTCCTTTTCTTTTTGTATGGCCCATTCTATTGAATTTCTTGGATGGCGATATGTACTTTGCAGCAGTTAAGGGGTTTTGACAGTTGTTCGACAGCACGTGGCTTATTAAGGGACCTAGCATTTCACGTGCGTATCCGTCGCAGTTCGTTGTCCTTGATTCTTTTGCAGGAGTTGTCAACAGTAGATCCGTCCGTATCTTATGCTTGTTGCTGCTTTGTAACTTTCGACTGTTTCCGAGCAATTACCCCAGCTGCATAGCCCACAAACCGGAGAGCCAGTTCCATTATAGACTCACCTAGGACGAGTGGCTTGTAAGACCGGAGTCAATAACATGCTTGGGGATGCGAACACTGCCCTTGGTCCATTAAGGCCTCATCCGCCAATATCTCTTTCCAAGACTCTGACTTATAGTCTTGAAAATTCTGCCCGCACTGAACTCAAAATATGTCGAGATAGCGAGTATAAGGTCTTATTTAATTATTCTGCTTATGCATACTACATAGTGCTGCTATTTTTGTCTGCTGGTCAGCACTCGATCTTATAAATTTGACAAGTTGAGTCCCGATGGACTTCGACTAGTACCCGATGGCCAATAAAAAGGCCAATTATAGCGGACTTAACGCTTTCTTTAGAATTTTATCTGGTAATTAGTTTACTCTGCTGATATGATCACAGACACCAAACTCTTTGGAGTGAGATACTTTATCCCTCATCGAATTAAAAGTCTCAGACCAAAAGAAAAGGCCTGGTACAACTCGAGCTGTAAAGAGGCTTTCATTGTTAGAAAAATGGTTTTTCCGTGTCCGGAATGACAGTACCGCCTTTCTTAAGCTTGTAAAATTTCAATACAACTGACAAATTGAGACAAAAATGTACTACAATGTCCGAAGGGCAGTAAAAATGTTTGTCTTCAAAAATTTAAGAAACTCTGCCTTCTGTCTGGCTTCGATTCATATCAACGCTCATTCATTACGACACATCAGCTGTCAGCTCTTTGAGAAAAGCCAGTCTGCTTGTTGCATATCCCTATCCTTTGCGGATTGCATATTTGATGCAGCAAACACTAACAGAAATATTTTACACAAGATCGGGATCTGACTTCAATTTATTTATGTATAAGGCACTCATCCGTCAAAAATTGGACTACAATGTGCACATCCGGCAAGGTTCTCTGCCTATGAAAGCTCATCAGTATACCCTCAAGTACACTGAAATATCTTTATCATTCCTAAGCCGTGCAGGTCGCTTTTGGAATGCCCTGCCAGGCTTTATATAGTATTTCCTAATCGTTATAACTTGCAGAACCTTAAGGCTGATGTCAGAGTGGCCGCGATAAGTGATGCGATAATATTGGGCGACAGTGTGCGAGAAAGTTCTGCATGCATATTTAAAGGTAAATCGCTTAAAGTTGTCAGAGTGCAGGCGAAGCGAGAACAGAGTCAAAGCGAAAAATAAAGAGAATTGCGAGAGAGCGATTCTGAATCGCTTTATCGCATGATAACGCTTTGATGATACGTGTGTTTGTTGCATACTAAACTTAAATTTCCGTTGGTTTCTGGGTGAAATATTTTTTGCAGCTTAAGCAAAATTTTTAAGCGTTCGGTTTTGTGGGACCAAAAATCAAAAAATTACCACAACCGGCTGGTTGTTGAAAAAAATTGGAAGGAAATTGAAGAAACTTTGCAAATATCAAGTAAGTTTTGTATTTATTTATATTTGTGAATATTTAATAATATAGCCTATGTGTACATATAAAACTGCAAAAAGCATCTCGAACTAGTTGTCCTGTTCTTAAATTAATAGGATGAAATGCCTCTTCACTTCCATTATTTTCAATGCGTGTGTGTGGCGATGGACATTGGGAAGGGACTTCCTTCAAGGTCAATAATTGTGTTATGAAGAATACGAATAGCTTTTACTATAAGATCAACGAAATCAGGATCCGTTTCAATTGGCTTCCAGAGCAAACGCCATTTGGAAGTCATTATTCCAAAAGTACATTCAATGCACCTGCGCGCTCGAGACAGTCGGCTGTCGAAATACTCTTTTTCAGCATTAATAGTGCGGCTACTCCTTAAAGAACCACTGAGAAAAATATTTTGTAATTGTAAAAAATAGATCCTGAATGAGGTGGACACTGAATGCGAATGTCTTTCCCATCAATAGCCCCAGAACCACAATTTGGAAAGTTCCACAATCTCAAAAATTCGTCAGCTATCTGACTAATCATTTCTATTGTAGGCTGTGGCATATGCTTTGGCTGCAACTCCTCCCAAAGTGCTGTGACGGTTTCCTTGACAATAACAGAGACTGTAGTCCTTTTAATTTGAAATGAATATGCCAATGATGCAAACGAAGCCCCCGTTGCTAAGTACCTGCAATTAGTTAATTTTTTTTCATTATCTTTCAGAGGACTGTTTAAAAAAAAACGTGGAAAAATCTTCGGGACCAGTTTCGAAATGAATATAAAAAGAGGCCGATAGAAAAGTCAGCAGATTGTGGACCTGATGCTGATCATTATTCCTCATGGCCACATTTTGAGGCACTAATGTTTTTGAAAGACCAAATAAAGCCTAGGGAATCGTTTGGCAATTTGGAAGCCGGCTGCTCCAATAGTAGTTTAAGTATTCCAGAGTTTGAAGATTCGCATGACACTGTGTTGGCGCAAAACTTGGGTGATTTATTTAACTCCGATGAAGAAGAGTCTTTTACTCAAAAAAAGAAAAAAAATGAAATTAAGCTTGCCGTCTCAACTACTGGCCATTGAAAAGAAGAAACTTCAATTATAGGAAAAGAAAGTGAGTGCACCAAAGGCTGAGGATGACTTTTTTTTTTTTTGAGAGCCTTCTGCCATATATCAAAAATATGGATATGCGAAAAAAACTTCTTTGCCGAATGGAAATTCAAAAGATTGTTTTTTCCCATTTTGATGAGGGTAATACAGATGATGCGGCCCCCAAATAACTAAATATAAATACACACTATAATACATGTAAAGCTATAAGTATAAATAAATGTGTACAAAACAAAGTTACCTCAAAGTTATTATCAGTTTTTCACAAGGCGTTATGGGGTGAGGAACAAAATTTGTCCAACATTTTTCCAACTCCCTATTAATATTCTCCAAAATATAGTCAAAAGTAGCTATTGATATTCGGGTGTAATTAAAAAAATTTTCTGGGAACTGCCTTAAATTCGTATACAATGTATGAAATTGGCCTTCCAAACGGTTTTGATTGAGTGGACGGATCTCGTTTGTTTTTTTCATTACAACACTTAACACTGCTACTTACTTACTTAACTTTAGGTGGCGCTACAGTCCGGGGTGGACCTGGGCCTCAGTCAACAAGCTTCTCCAGCCAGCTCGATCCCTGGCTAGCTGCCTCCAGTTTCGCACGCTAAGTTGGCTGACGTCCTCTTCCACTTGCGTGCGCCACCTGAATCTTGGCCTTCCTCTACTGCGCTGTCCCTCGGGGGCGGATTCGAAGACTTTCCGGACCGGAGCATTGGTGTCCATACGCTCTACATGACCCAGCCATCTCAGTCTTTGGATCTTCACTCTTCTGGCTAGGTCCATGTCGCTGTACAGTCCATACAGTTCGTCGTTGTATCTCCTCCTCCACTCACCGTCAATGCAGACGGGACCGAAGATCGTCTTATAAAGGGTGACTTTTGTTGTCCGAGAGAGGGCTTTTCTACTCAATTGCCTTCTTAACCCAAAGAAACAGCGGTTGGCAAGAGTTATTCTTCGCTTGATCTCAGCGCTGGTGTCGTTGTCTGTATTTATAGCGGAGCCTAGGTAGACAAAGTCCTTAACTACCTCAAAGTTATATCTATCGAGGGTGAAGTTCTGTCCGAGACGTCGGTGTTGGTTGTCCTTTTTGCTTGACAGCATATACTTGGTCTTGCCCTCATTGACCGCTGAACCCATTTTCGCCGCTTCCGTCTCAATACTCGCGAAAGCGCTACTGACATCACGCTGCTTTCTCCCGATTATGTCAATATCGTCGGCGTATGCGAGTAGTTGGACGGACTTTTGAAAGAAAGTGCCTCTTGTGTTTGCTCGTGAGTTTTGCACTATTCTTTTAAGTACGATGTTGAAAAAATCGCATGACAGCGCATCGCCTTGTCTAAATCCTTTCTGGACATCAAAGGTCTCGGTGAGATCTTTACCGACCTTGATGGAGCAGTGTGCATTCTCCATCGTCATCCTGCACAGACGGACGACTTTGGCGGGGATGCCAAAACTAGACATTGCTCTATATAGCTCGTCTCTATAGATGCTGTCATACGCGGACTTAAAATCGATGAATAGGTGGTGGGTATCGATCTGAAGCTCATGGGTCTTCTCCAAGATCTGCCATAGTGTGAATATCTGGTCGATGGTGGACTTTCCTGGCCTGAAGCCACACTGATATGGACCTATCAGGTTGTTGACGAACGGCTTCATGCGTTCACATAATACGGCGGATAAGATCTTATATGCTATGTTAAGGAGACTGATGCCTCTGTAGTTGGCGCAGTTCAGATGGTCTCCTTTCTTGAGAATTGGACAAACAATGCTGAGGTTCCATTCATCGGGCATACTTTCGTCCGACCATATTTTACAGATGAGTTGGTGTATGCTCCTTACCAAGTCATCGCCTGCCGCTTTGAAGAGCTCGGCAGTCAGGCCATCCGCTCCAGCAGCTTTGTTGGACTTAAGCTTCGATATGGCTATCTTCACTTCATCCAGGTCGGGTGGACGGAATTGTTGGTCATCATCGTCCAGGTTGAAAGGTTGATTCTGCCTGACAGCGGTATTTGGTCCGTCATCGCCGTTATACAGTCTGCAGAAATGATCTTTCCAAATCCTCAGCATCGACTGCGATTCTACTACGATGTTCCCTTGTTCATCTCTACAGGCTTCGGTTCGGGGTTTGTTTCCGCGGCATGTTATTTTTACCTTTTTGGTAAAACTTCCGAACCTCATTCCTGGAGTAGCTTCTCTCAATTTCCTCGATCGCGCGCTTCTCATGCTCTTTCTTCTTCCTCCTGAGAAGCCGGTGCTCGTCTCTCCTCTTCCGCTCATAGAGCTCATGAGCAGCTCTGGTCTTTCTAAGCAGCGCCGCGTTATATTCATCTTGCTTAGCTGCATGTGCTTGCCGGCATTCATCATCGAACCAGGGGTTTGGTTGTGGTGGACAAGTGAAACCCAGCACATCAGAAGCGGCATCTCTGATGGCGTTTTGGCAGTGTTTCCAATGGTCTTCGATGCTTGATGCTGGCGGCATTGGACCTCTTAAGAGATTAAGAGACACTCGATCGGAAAAGGACTTGGCGATCTCTTGCGATTGTAGCCGTCTGACGTCGAATTTTCTCACAGCATTAGTTTGTCTTGGCGTAGTTTGGGATATCCGCACCCGTACCTTGGCTACAACAAGATAATGGTCCGAGTCGATGTTGGTTCCTCGGAATGTACGGACATACATAATACTGGAGGAGTGTCTTGCGTCGATCGTAATGTGATCAATCTGGTTGACTGTTGATTGATTAGGAGTTCTCCAAGTCCACTTGTGTGTATCGATATGTGGGATCCGCGTGCTAGCTGCAACAATGTTTCGCCCAGTCGCAAAGTCGATGAGACTGAATCCGTTATCGGAGGTGGTGTTGTGCAGGCTATATTTTCCGATTGTTCCACCAAAGATACCCTCTCTTCTTAGCTTTGCATTAAAATCACCGAGTACAATTTTAATGTCATAGGTAGGGCATTGCTCGTAGGTCTTGTTAAGGAGCTCGTAGAAGGCATCCTTGGTGTCGTCATCTTTCTCCTCTGTGGGGGCATGCGCGCATATGAGGCTTATGTTGGCGAATTTAGCCTTGATGCGGATTGCTACGAGGCGCTCGCTCACATGCCGGAAGCTGAGGACTTCTTGTCTTAGTCTGCCTCCGACAACAAATCCGCATCCAAATAAGCGTTACTTTTGCCGTCGATAGCAATTGCCGTAGTAGATGTCGCAGTTTTTCATCCTCTTTTTGTCCGGCCCATCCCATCGCGTTTCTTAGATGGCGGTTATGTCTGCTTTGCAGCAGTCTAGAGCCTCCGCTAGTTGCTCGGCTGCACGTGGTCTATTAAGGGATCTAACATTCCACGTGCATATCCGAAGCTCATTGTCCTTAAATCGTTTGCGTGGGTTGTCAACAGTAGATCCGTCCATATCCGAGGCTTGTTGATGCTTCGTAACTTAATCTTTTTTTAAATGGCCGGGCAGTTACCCCAGCAGCACAACCAATTTAAGGTTTCGGTTCAAATTTATTTCCACCATCGGCAATATCGCCACCGTAAAAAGCAGAACTCATTGAACCTCCAAGATGATGTCGGCTTAGCGGCAACGAAAAGGCATTTTCGACAATGCATGGAGCCATCGAGTACTACAAAACTATGAGGAGACCAATTCTATTCTCTGGGTTGATTTGTTTGATGGATAAGCTTTCACGAAAATATGTCACTACTGCTTTTACCAGGCTCCAAAGGATGATCTGTCTTGGCATGCAAGGCTGCCAGTACTCTAGACGCACTAAAGAATGTCCCTACCCTTGATATTAATTTCATGGGCTGCACTCTCAAAGTCGTTTTGCGTTTAAAGAAAAGTGGTCATTGGTTCAATATGCACTGAAGTCTTGATGACCTTATGGTCATGCCGTGTGAAGAGTTGAGTAGAAAAAGAGAATCGAAATCCACCTCTCCTATCTCCAGCAATGTTTTCAGTCAAACTCGGTGCAAGTGAAGTCAAGTCTTTACGCGTGGCTCGAAACTGATTGCGTCTTCTTGGAGTGGACGACAACGTTATACTACGAGTACTTACTCTTTGTAAGAAAACTTGCGTTCATCTTTTGAGCGATGGTTATTGTGATGATTCTGTAAAATTTCTGCATCTGTAGTGATTACTTAATTCACTTTCAAGACAGTACGAGCACAAAGCCTTCAAAAGCATTCAAACTGCTGTAGGTCCCAGATCTTGCCGCAGTGGAGAGTTTGTATGGAATCGAATCTGCGTTAGGACTGCTAAATGAATTCTCTCCCAGCTATCAGAGGGGTCCTTCTATTCCTTAACAGAAAACACTACGCTGACACCACAAAGTGTCGAGTTCCCGGCAGTGTCGATTGCATCTGGATGCAGGTACTCGGTGGTAATGAGGTCGGTGCTAGTGGGGTTGGCACTTTGAAATACTGTTTGAGTATAAGAAATTGACACATAATTGAACCTTCATACTCGATCCTGCCCAAAGTATTTCCTGCAGAGTTGTAAAATCCGACTACGGTCGTGTGTATGTTGTTAAAAAATAATCCTTTTTGGAGGAAGAAGCAGTTAAACAGTAGAAAAAACGCTTGAACAACTTTCTTAATACAAAAACTTATTACAATACATACCGCCTGTGTGTAGTTGCTAAAATTTCAGTTAATTCCTGCCAAATACACCATCTCCTTGTGCCTTATCGGCTCTCATAAAATTACATCTTTATTAGAGCGGACGACAACTCCATTTCGTTGTCGTCGTGGTCGTTCGACGAAATCGCTTTAGTAAAACATCCTACCAACCAGCATTCACCATAAACGGATTATTTTCGTAATGAAAAAGGAAAACAATGCCAGTCAACGGTAATGTTCCGCGAATTCTATTGTTCCATCGACGGAAGATAGTTTTGGTAAAAGCACCAAAGCACCAAAGCACCCCGGCACTAAGCACACCAGATCTTGTAGAGATTCTCCATGCGACACATGCATCACTGAGTACATCATTAAGTGTTCCACACCGCCAACCGACTAGATAGGTAAGGTTGGTATCCCCGGACACACACAAATCCGTTTCGTATGTTGTGCGATGGCAAGCCATGCTGCTGTAGCCAGCACGGACCCATGGCGCAAAATGATCCAACCAATTTAAGGTAATATCAATTCGAGGCTAATTGGTTTCGGATTTATAGACCTGTGTTAAATATTTATGTTTGTGTCAAGAATGCAGCGCTGGTAATTGTCTGAATTGCAGCACCAAGACATACTCGTAGTTAGAGCAGATACGAGTAAGCCGCAGTAGTAGGTAGAGAGCTGTAGCAACAGTCCAGCCCCATTGCAGTCGAAGAAAATTAATCCAAATTGAACGGCGGCGACCGTCGACTGTCGACTGTCGTTTGTAATTCGTCGTTTGGTTGTTGTCGTTTTCATCGACGATAAACGTATGGTCATAGGGTATAGACAAGCGCACGAAACGCTTGTAGATTCGGTAAACACATGCCTTTCTATGGACAACCCGATATCGGTCTTCTTCTTCACATTAAACCCCACAGAGGCTGACTGCCCTGGTGATTCCTCTATTCCAATTCGGAGGGGCAATTCCATATGGAAGCTGAAATCCTTCGGAATGATAATAATATTACGATAAACAAATTTATTGGCAACGACCGTGTGAGATCTGATACAGTGCGCTGGCTCTTAAGTCGGGGGGTCTTAATTTTCGCCAGCCATGGCTTGACCCAAATCACACGTCAAGGTGGGGAAATCTCACTCCCGATTCAATCGTTTGATCGTGCAGCATGTTGTACTTTTATATTCGTTCAACATAACCACTTCGCCTCATACCGCTAACCGTCGATACACCGACTCCAGCACTATCGTCGTTGTTGTAGTCGTCGCCACCTGATTTCTAATTATTAAGTGCCGTGTTGGATTTGATTGGTACAAGGATTCCGTCCGGCTGGCTCCATCTGTTAACACGTCCGAACGCGGAGTGCATAATTTGAATATGAGAACAAATTATGATACGAGTAGCAAAGTTGATTGGTCATTTACCCGCTTAAAATGCACAACAACCAGCAAGCAGTGCACTGTGCACTAGTCGGTGTGGTCAGGGGGGGAATTTGTCTGCTTGTACTCGCATGAGTTCTGTAGAAACACCAGAGAGAAAATGAAGCAATAACAAGTGCATCTAGAGGATAGACCTGGAGCCACACATGGTTCTCGTAGTTGTATCTGGTAATCGTAGTCGTACTCTACTCGTCGTCGTGGTCGTCGTGGTCGTCGTGGTAGTCGTTTGGAGGCTTTTGCGTGATGCAGCACATACCGTGTGACGCTTTCCATCGATGGATTCGTCGGATTTCATTCCGTAAACTGTGGGAAACCAGTTTACCAAGAGGGGGATCCTTGGATCTTTGATACCAGGCATCGAGTACCGGAGTACCAATCTGGGCTTAGCCAACGACCGACAACAGTTCGTTTTTAAGTGATTTACATGCATTTCTGCTTATTTACATCCTCGGCTGTACCGAGTATGTGAATACCTAGGCTTACGTGTTCGAATAGCTATCGAACTTCAGCTCATCCGCTGATTCTTCTTCCAGCGTTGCTGCTGTTACTGTTGCTGCCACTGCTGCTGGGGCCTTATTTATTTTCTCTTGACTTGGCTGCACATTTCTGAAGGAATTTTTGTTATTTTTTGTTTTGTTCTTTATTTGTTGTGGAAAATTGTATCTATATTCTTCGAAGTTGTAATTGTAGGGTGAGGTGGTTCGGTTTGGCGTGGTTTACGAGCGATAGTTTGTTACTGGTTTTACTAGGTCTTTCTGACAGTAAATTACTTTGGTATTTTGCTACAGAGAACAATTCTAGTTTTGTTTCGAAAAACTATCATCAATTGACGGCTTTAAGTGGCGTTTCGAATTTGAAAGTTATAACTGATTGAGATTAAAGGTTACGTACAGCTCATACACATAACATATGTGTTTGATGGGTTTCAGTTATCCTGCCAACTCCAGAGAATATCTTCTTCTTCTGGCACAGCTTTAAATAAAATTCTAGAGCACCCACTAAAACCCTCAAATCTTACTTGCCTTGCTGCTGAAGAGAATGGTTGAGGTTGAGTAAAACTGCGGTGCAAATACATCCCCTGTCCAACAGTTAATATTCCTTTGTCATCGCCAATGAAGGTGAGCTACCCCCGTTCATTTCGAAGGAAGAACTCCATGAGATCTTCGACACAATCAGAAGTAAGAAATCAGTGGGGACCGATGGTATTCCGAACATCGTGCTTCGTCATCTTCCTCTAGAAGCGGTGGACATTTATACCACCCTGTTTAATAATGCAATGAATGATGTTCATTATCCAGCGCATTGGAAAACTGCGGTGATTTATCCCATCCCTAAAAGGGGTAAAGATACATCCAATCCGGCGAATCTCCGATCGATAAGTCTCCTTCCGAATATCAGTAAGGTGTTCGAAAAGGTAATCAATAGAGTCCTGACTAAGTGGGTTGAGGACAAAAATATAGTTCTGGATAATCAATTCGGTTTTAAGGCGGGGCATGATGTAATACATGCCGCGTCTAAACTGGTGTCAGATATCCAATGGAATAAAAGCAAGAACTAGTGCACTGGAGCCTGTCTGGTTGACCTGGAAAAGGCCTTCGACACCGTATGGCTAAAGGGACTTTTCTATATGCTGACCAGACTGGGCATCACTAAGCCACTTTTGTATATTCTTCATAATATGCTTACCTACAGACAGTTCATCGTGAAAAATGGCGAAGCAACTTCTGCTGGAACATTTCACATTAAAAACGGTCCTGCAACAAGGTGCGGTTAACTCGCCGATCTTATTCAACATTAACACAAGTGATTTGATAGGTTCACTTCCCCATAGCATAGCGTACGCAGACGATCTGATAGCGTAAAGATCAGGTCCAAAAGTCGAAGTCATTAATATGCTTTTGCAACGTGACTTCGAACAAATAAGGCGGTTTTGCGACGACTGGTCGCAAAAATCAACTTCCAGAAGTCGGAAACCATTCTGTTTAGGACGCCGTTGTCTGGTGCCTCTAGGGACATCAGAAAAAATTGGCGAAAATTCTCGATCATTGGACAACACGGCCAGCCACTTGCTTGTCGAAATATAGTTAGATACCTTGGGATCTGGCTAGACCAATATCTATATTTTAACAAGAATGTAGATGCTGCTCTGGCCAGAGCCAAAGGTGCTTTTGCCCTTACAAAGAGACTGCATTATAGCAGCCAACTCGATGCGAGGGTGAAAGTTATCTGCTACATGGCCTTCATCTGGCCCATGCTGGTATATGGGTGGCCCGTGTGGTTTAATGTGAGAGCAAGCTTAATGGAAAAGATTAGGGTGTTTGAGAGGGCTTGCCTTAGGGTCTGCCTTCGCCTTTACAGAACGCCAGAATCGGAGTACATAAAATTCTATCCCAATGAGGTCCTATACAACAGGGCGCATCTAAATAGAGTGGACAACTTCGCTATTAAGTTGACTCGAAGGCATATTGCAAGAGCAATGACCTCGTCCAATAACCTGATATCTGGGGCCTACTACCCCAACTACTTATCTTGACATGAAAGGGCTTATACAGGATAACTTTGCGGTGCCGCTAATCTTCCACGTAGCTCGTGCAGTGGGTGAGGGGCGACTCAACTACAACAAAGACGTCGCACACAGCAGTATCGAACGTCTCAGGTTTAGTAGGGCGGTTTCAAGCCGCGATAAAAAAGATGCTTTTTTGCAGCACCAAAATATTTGGTGGTTGAGTGAAGAAGATCTGATTCCTTCGTCGTTTCCTTCAAGTTAACTCGTAGCCTAGTCAAAAGGCAAGGTGGGCCATTTTGTTTTTATTTTTATTTATTTTTTCTTTAGCTTTCCTTTTAGAATGGCCGACTTACATAGGTTAGGGTAGCTTTAAGCTAATGATCAGATTAGCAACTTTAAGTTTGCTAACAATTAGGCTAGGTTAGATATAGTTAGGCTAAGTAGTTTGAGGTTAAAATATAAGTTTTTTTTATAAATACGAAAAAAATTGTTCTAAATACTTATTTTCTTATTTTAAGTAGATGTATAAGAATAGTAATTATTATTTTTAATGACGTCGAAAGACATAAAACAGTAACATACAATAGTTTAGCTTAGAGTGCCCGTTTGGGGTTACTCTATAAGACGAAGTCTGTCGATATTGAGGTTTTTTTTAAAAACGCAATTTTTGAAAGTATGTGTAGCTCAGCCAAATAACACAGAGTGGACTAAGACCCTTATTGCGAATGTGGACTGCTGAATGCAGACTTATAGGGCGGTGTCCTGTCTCATCATGTCAATGGTGGACGTTGTTCTTTTGCGCCACATAAAAAAACAACATTGTGGCGCTGGCAGCTAGGTATGGGCCATGGTCAGCTTCTTGACACTCATTTGTGTTGCTCATGCTTTCAGTTTTGTCACATCTCAGCGGGGTCTACGGTTTATCGCCGAATCCGAACGGCATTCCCTAGAAGCTTTTTCATAGGCAATTTTACTTTCGGGAGTTTGCCATTGCTACCCGAAAGGGTGATTACGATTCGAAGAATTGTTGGTGATCCCCATGGACCGAACCACGGACCCTGGGGATCCGGTAACCATCGCGCCACCACCATGCACCACATAACCAGTATTAAAAGCCAAGAGGGGCTCAATTCTTTTGATGAAGTTGAGAATCTCTTTGGTGGAGATTTCGAGACTGTTTCCAGGGATCATTCGTACAATTTCTCTAAGAAACTACCACCTCCTTGAGATACTCAGAGCCATGCACTCACACAAGATGTGTTCCGCTGTTTCGTCGTCTTTCAGGAAAACAAGACATAGTTTTCTGAATAAGAATTTTTGTTGTTCATGGGTTTAATGGCTCTTTAAGCTTCGCGAAGCCCTGGGAAGTGTGCAATTGGATGTGTGAATTTTGTTCTCCTACCTTTTTATTGTTGAGTTAATTGCTGTACTCGGAATATTACAAAATGGCGATAAAAGAATAAGCCGAACAGTTTCTAGCCAGTTCGGCTATATGGTTATTTCATTTCCATTTAATTTCAATATCGTTGTAACCAGGCACGCATCAAAGGTTTACTTAGTTTTATGAGAGAGGCCTTATAGTGTATTGAAGCAGTGCGAGACTATTTCAGGGCCAACGAGGTTGAAGCCTATTGCTTGATGGCTGCCTGATTGTCCGCATATGGATGAGAACACCCTTCATTCGATCGTTGTCCTGGCTGGACTATCTGAAACGCCGGAGAGTCTGTAAGATGAACGTACCTCGTCAATAAAACTCCGAAAGTGGCTTAGCATGCGCTTATACACGCTCGATTGCTCGGTGACGTTTATTCTTATTTTTGGCAGACTCGCGGCGGCA
Organism: Volucella inflata; assembly: GCA_928272305.1. Taxonomy (NCBI): domain Eukaryota; kingdom Metazoa; phylum Arthropoda; class Insecta; order Diptera; family Syrphidae; genus Volucella; species Volucella inflata. The sequence goes on along the minus strand of OV743716.1, from coordinate 227,857,056 downwards.
GCGTGGGCTTCAGAACCAAGAAAGAAAATCGGAAATACTAAATTAAAATGGCGTAACTTCGTTCAGTCTGACAGTTTACTTTGGTTTGTTCCATTTGACATTTTGCAAGTCACACAGTACCGACAGAGTCGTTATTCAAATATTCAAAATACAGATGAAATAATTATTAACAGATATAATTCTTAACAGATGCGTTAACGGGCGCCAATCATTTACGTTCCGGTCGGCCTTAGTTTTGAAGCAATAAGGACCGATGGTTCCACCAGCCCATATACCACAAAAAACCGATGTCATGGCCAATAAGCCAGAAATGGACTTTATAGCTGAACAAAATTGTTGGTCGAAAACAGTGGATCTTCTTGAAGCTTTTCAAAAGCCCAACGACTGATGGGGAAACTTTTCAGAAAGTGGGCCGAAAATACCAGCACCCACCCTGTTGTCCATCTTTTACCAATGCGCATACGACTTGATATCTTTAAGCTTTGAGGTTGGGGCTTTCCGACTTGGGATCAGTATAGTTAACCTTCTGCCGAAGCACAGAGTCTTGGAAAGGCGGTTATTTCTGGCGCAAATAATGTCAAAATAGGATTTAAGTGATAAAGCTCTTCTTTTCGCAGTAGTCGTGTCGTAGATCGTGTTGCAAATTGTCATTTGTTTTATGAGGAGATGGATGATGTAGGTTTCGAAAGGTAGATTTCTTCTTTGTTTTGTTCCACAATACTACTGATGGTCTTATCATTATTGTACATTTCCTCTGGGTTATTCCCCAGATCTTACAACATGAACGACGGCAAACTAACATGCCTTTAAGCGCTTTGGTAAAGGAAACGATTACAGCTTTGCTGGAGTTGATTGAGAGATTTTTTCTAGCACACCAGTCGTTTACTATCTTTTAAGCAGTCTGGACCTTATTGCATCACTTTTATGCCAAAGTCGTCAGTTTATGTTGTAGTAATATGTCTTCAATTACGAGTGTTTGCAATATGGATTAGCTGCTATTTTGTTAGATATAAAAAGAAATTGCGCTCTGCTTTCACAAAAAAGTTTACTTGAAGCTGTGAAATTGATGAGATTAAGTTGAAAAAATTATATCGGTCAAATGATATCTTTCAGAATGATGCAGACTTGTGATCGTTTTTCGGCATTTTGAATTGTTGTTCTAGCTCTGTCGGCGCTAGCGATTTGGCTGGCCAGTACAAATCGCTAAGACGGGAGATCACACAGCCTGGGAATTGCTAATTCAAAATCACCATCATTGCCCGAACTATGTAAGAAGTTGCTTCTCCGGACAATAACGAGAAATTTCAAGTTACATTGAAACAACAGACCGGAAATGAGCAGTACCAATAAATTCGCGATGTTCAATGGATCCTTAATTGAACATTATATACGTACGGCAGATTTTTGCTAAAAATATTTATAATCCGAAAGTAACCAACCCCTTTTCCCAAGCTGTTCAACACAGCAAAACGCAATCTCAAGCACCCCTACGGCGGCAAGGCTACACAAGGCCCTTGCTAAGTCGGAAGGACTGTCAACCTCGCTTAAGAAACCAGACGGCAGCTCCACGGAAAATGATGAAAAGAGGGCACTGCTGCTTCTACGAACTAATTTTTCAGGTAGCTCACCTTGTACTGCCTTTGGGAACAGAACGATTTCAGCTCAACCTCGGAAGGATGACTGGGAAATCGCATCAGTTATCTGCTCTTGGGGAGGGATGGAATGGCTAATAAGTTCCTTTCACCCCTTCAAGTCCCCAGGTGTGGATAGTATTACACCAGTTCTACTACAGAAAGGGCAAAACGTATTACTACCACACATGGTAAAATTAGCAAAGAGTAGTATTGCCTTAGATTACATACCACTACAATGGAGACGAGCATAGTTTGCGTTCATACCGAAGGTGGGGAACAAAAGACCCGACACAGCTAAAATCATAAAGACCGATCAGCCTCATTTCGTTGCTTCTGAAAACGATAGAGAAGGCTGTGGATAATTACCTGAGGGAGGAAACCCTAAGTATGTCCCCTCTGCACCATCGTCAACATGCATACAAGGCAGGCAGATCGACAGAGACGGCCCTGTAGCAGCTAACAGAAATTGTCCAAAGTGCGCTGAATTCAAAGGAGATAGCACTGTGTGGCTTTCTTGATATCGAGGGGGCGTTTGACAATACCTCGCATGAGGCTATCAAACGAGCCATACAAAGGAAAGGAGCCAACAACACAGTATCCAGATGGATGTGCGAACTGCTGAGCACTAGATCAGCAGAGATACGGACAGCAAATGGAACTATTGGAGTAGACACTGCAAGAGGCAGTCAACAAGGAGGGGTATTATCACCCTTAATGTGGAGCCTTGTTGTGGACGAACTACTGGAAAAATTAACCACCCTTGGCATCAGCTGTCAGGCGTACGCTGATGACATAGTATTAATTGGCAGAGGAAAGTTCGAAGAAACTCTCTGCGACATTATACAACGAGGTCTGAGGGTAACTCAGGAATGAAGTCTCAAGGCCGGGCTAAACATCAATTCGGCTCAGACCACGATAGTGCCATTCACAAAGAAAAGGAAACTTTAAAGACTCAAAGAAATCCGATTGTCAGGCACTACACTGATACCGGCCAATAATGTGAAGTATCTGGGACTACATCTAGACAGCAATCTACTCTGGAAGAATCACACTGAGGAAACTGCTAGAAAAACAACCCGTGCTCTTATGATATGTTAGAGCCTAGCAGGGAAGACGTGGAGCTGTACCCCTAATATTCTGCGATGGATGTACATAGCCATTGTGAGACCAATGATCACATATAGTATGGTGCAGTAGCATGGGCAAAACGAACCAGTGTGGTCAAAGAATCTCTCAACAAGGTGCAAAGTCTAGGGTGCCTATGCATCACCGGTTCAATGCGTACATGCCCAACTGCTGCAATGGAGTTGCTATTGGAATTAGTATGCGCCATAGAAAGATGCTTTCGAATCAATCTCGAAGAGAATTACTGTAAGATAGCAATAATGTCAGATAGTCAAGCAGTTATCAAAGCACTGGACTCCTTTGTTATTAAATCCAAACTTGTATGGGAATGCCTACAAAGTCTCAACAAATTGGGCAAGAAAAATAGATTATCTGTCTGCTGGATACCAGGCCATGTGGGCATTATTGGTAACGAGGCGGTGGACTCTCTAACGAGACAAGGGGCAGCAGAACCCTTCATAGGACTTGAACCATTCTTCGGGATAGGGGAACACACCCTACGCGAAGAATTCAGGGAATCGGAAAAGGAGCGAAGTGCAAGCCAAAAATTCTAAGGAGATTACAATCTCAAAAGATTTAAAGCGTGTATCAGTCTTAGCAAAAATAATATACGCATCCTAACTGGTTTCCTAACGGGGCATTGCAAACTCAGGGAACACCTAAGGAAGATAGGGATATCAGATGAAGGTCTCTGCAGATTCTGCAATGATTCCACAGAAATTCTAGAACACATACTTAAATCCCGCGGGGCACTGAAAAGAATTTACCAACCACGGATCCCCTGCTCATTCTCAGATTCATAAAAGAAACTGGACTGGCTGATGTGCTCTGAGTAGGTTTTCCTTGCCAAGGCCAAAGCCAGAGCAAAAACACTCCAACATAATTCCTGGTGAATTAAGTTACTGCTCCAGATGTCGGGTACTGTTCAATCAACTCCGGTAAAAGAACAAGAGGAATCGCATTTTTATCTTCGGGAAAATAGATGGAGATGCAAATGAACTGTCGAAACATTTTTACTTGAGGTTATTCGATTATCGCTGCCACTCGGTCTCCGGTGTTAAATCTCGGATTGAAAAGATATTAAATTTTAGAACTGATCTGTAAAACGGCCCTCGGTCTGAAACCCCTTCAGGCAAATTTTAACTTTTACTCACTATTATTGAGATCGAAAATCGTAACCTGAAAGGTCTTAAATAAGTTCTAAAGTAATTTCCTCTCTTGAGCATCGTTGGCTTAAAGTGTACCAAGAACCTTTAGAGCTGGGCAGCTTTCCCTGCAGTACCTTGAGTAAAGTCATCATGTGGTTAGGTTTGTTGTCGCCTCTCCGCCGTGTGGAAACTTCGCCAGGAAGCTGGGCGTTCGGGCACCCTCGTAGTACAAGCTGCGTTATGTGCCACTTGACGCCTCGGTTAAGATACAAGAACTTTTGTATTCGGTCGCGACATTTGAGGGGATTTTATGTGGGATACCTCTCTAAGTGGCAGTCTTATTAAAGATATTGGTTTGTAGCCCCTCTTACAGCGCTGGTTGTGTTGGAGGTTTCTGGAGTTTTGTCAGAACAATAAATAATGACACGGTACCCAACATGACATAGTAGGTCATTAAGCTGTTTTATCGCACTTTTATTTACAAAGGGTGGACCATCTGTGGATTTGCTTTTAAAAAATGTTGTAAAACCACTGCTGGTTTGCTAGTAGGCCACCCAATTTTTCAATACATTTTCAATAGTCTTGGCTCCTGTTTCACGGAGTGATTTAGTCGTTTCGGGATTGTTTGGAGAGCATCGATGCTTATTGGCACACCACAAAAAAAGATCCAACGGCTGATTAAGCGATTGTTGTGCAACAAATAGCCCCAAATACATAAATTTTGCTTGTTTACGTAGCCGCCGGGATGAAAATGCGCCTCATTTGAAAAGATGATTTTTTGAGCAAAATTACCGTCAATTGCGAGCTGATCTGAAGCCCAAACAGAGATCTGATAAGGAACCGGATGGACATTTTGGTTCAATTCCTGAGTCAATTGGATCTTGTAAGTGAACAATACGACATCTTTATGCGAAATTTTCCTCAGGCTAGTGTGACTGATTTTATGATTAGTTGCTGAGAATTTTGACACGTTGCGGTTCTCAGGTTTAAGCGCAAACTTACGGCAGCAGCTGCAACATTATCCGTTGAGCGCTTAGAACGAACATAGGAATATGTTCGGTTACCATTCAGTAAACCGGTCTTACGATCTTTCTTCCCAAACTTGCGTGGACCAGCTTCTTTTTAAGGCAAAAGAGCTATCAATGTTAAAATAACATAGATTCTAAAAGAAATCAACAGGTGGCGCACCTTTTATATAGTTAAGTCCAACAACTCTCCACTAGAACACTAGAAGTCCTGAATTTTGTGCATCAATCCGCTCCACACTTTGAGAAGTGGTTTCATTGGAGCTGTCAAAAGATGGCTTCACCTATCTATCCCGACGCTAAAAAAAAACTTTATTAGAGTCATTTACGTGTGACATTAATGTCTTCCAGGATTACACGCATTACACTGGAACGGTCCAGAATATTGCTGTATGGAATCTTTTTGACTGTAGCATTTCCTGTTTGGAGTCTCTTAGTGTTCGACGTCGAAGGAGTGAAGGCGATCGTTTAACATCTATGCCACAGTGTCGATTTTAGTAGTGGCAATGTCAGATCGCGTTCACTAGACACTCGTTTGAACCGTCTCCTTTCCGAAGTTCTATGTCAGTGGATTTAAGAGACTCATTTAGAGACTCATGCACAAAATTTATGTAATTTCTTGCTAACGGGTGGTTCTCAAATATCTTATCCCATAGCTCGCTGATTGTGTCATCCAAAGACGTATTGCTTCTAATTCGTTCAAAAGCGACACATTCTCTGCCTCATGTTAGTCTCAAAATAAGCAGATTGACAGTTTCTACCGAGGGAGCAAAAGTGCATTCCTGGAGTATCTTTTTCCAAGTTTTTTTTTTGGATTGATTATGATTCCCACAAACAATCGGGTTTGAAAGGACTCCAATCAGCAGAGCTCTATTTTCTGGGGTTTTGAATCGGAGATCAACCGATACCCGAAGTTCGCAAACTGCAGATTAAGCACCCTCTTTGTCATGCATCCCTCGGCGCTTGCTGTTAACTAATTTAACTTAGAGTTTCTTAGAAGAGGTTAGCTCTTCTTCGTCGCTTATTACTAGGCGGGGTGAAAAGTAACCCTTGGGAATGAAAAAATTGTTTATTTTTAAATGTTTTTTTATTTTATTCAATATAGTCCCCTTTTAGCTTTAATCCGCCCGATTCCGCATCAGCAAGTCGCGCAAGCACTCTTTCGAAGTGCTCTCGCTTTCGTGTTTTTGGTCACGAGTGAGCATGCGCGGCACCCAGCGGCAGGATAACTTTTCCATATGCAGAATATTGCCCAAAATATGGCGTGTGCGCTCAGTACTAATCTTTGTGGTATCTGCTAGCTCGCGCACCTTCACTTTCCGGTCAGCCAAAACCATTTCATGTATTTTTTTGACATTGTCCTCTGTAACCGCATCGGAGGGCCTGCCGCTGCGGACTTGATCGGGAGTGGAGTTACGGCCGCCAAAAAACTCTCGAAACCAGTATTTAACGGTGTAATCTGACGGAGCATCAGCCCCATAATATTTATCCAACTTTTCTTTTGTTTCCTTCGCCGTTTTGCCTCTCAAAAAATAATGTTTTATGAGAGAACGAAAATCGTTTTTATCCATACTCAACTCGATGCCAAACACGTCAACAACAATCAGCTGTCAAAACAAAACTAAAGACAGTATGGCACTGAAATTTGGCGTGTCTGCCTAAATATGAACGGACTTCAAGGCACCATAACCCTTTTTTGCAGTAGCAGCGCATTCTGGCGGTCAAGGAGGTTACTTTTCACCCCACCTAGAACACAACACTGTGCGAGTACACGGAGCATGCGCTGTCAGCAATATCAAAGGGAGTTCATTAACCACTGTCGACCGGTATTCGTCCCGTGGATGCGAATACTTATGTCAGTTTCTCTGAGGAATCGTGCTACATCTTTGCCCGCACCTGACAACTATCGAGAGCACTTTCGCATCATTAATACCATACAATTGTCTATTGAATAAAAGATGTCTTGGTTTATTTGTCCGTGCGGCATCGGATAAAGAATAGTGCCGCAGTGCGTCCCAGCTTGTCGTAAGAGGCGACTAAATGGGACACCAATCATAAACAGGCAATTATGATACCAAAAATTAGCCTGTGACACTTTAACACATTATAACTTTCTCACAAGTTTGTATGCAATCAGTGGGTTCCCACATCTGGAGACTACCGGTGGGGTAAAAGAACAGTCAATCAATTCGAAATGAGCATACAAGTGTCAAACCACTCTAACTTTAAACTTCATGGAAATGATCGCAATTAATAGCACTACCCCGCTGGGCACCACGATTGCAACGCACTCGGGTGATCCCAGAGCAAGCAGAAGTGCTTGTGTCAGAGCCCGACGGATTCCGGGGGCGGGCAAAATGAAGTTTCCAAAATATTTTCATAAACTTCGGTTTGCAAGTTGGAACGTCGCATCGATGACCTCAAAAAGTTTAGAACTGGAAGCGATTATGCGTCGCAGAACTCTACAAATTCTGTGCGTACAGGAAACGAAGTGGTGTAATACAGGAAATAAAGCGCGTTTTCTAGATTTAAAAACTAAGGCATTTAAGATGTTCTACCATGGAACGGTCAATGGACGAAACGGTATTGGAATCGTTGTTGCAGCGGATCTTCTAAACAACATCGTTGGTATCTTGAAAATAAGCGACCGCTTGATGAGTGTTAAACTCGTCATACACAATGAAACGTGGAACATTGTTAGCCCGTACGCTCCACAAAATGGATGCGACCAATCGGAAAAGATACATTTTGGTCAGAGTTCGGTAATTTGCTTAGAAATATACCTATCGATGAGATGCTCTTCGTAGGCGGAGATTTAAATGGCCACGTCGGAGAAACAAATGTTGATTATGAGGACTGCCATGGCGGTAAAGGCTTTGGAACCAGAAATTCAGCTGGCGAAGACATCCTTGTAGCGTGTAGGGCTTACGGCTTAACCGTCTTAAATACAATGTTTATTAAACATCAACGACATCTTATCACCTATAGCAGCGGAGGCCACGAAACGCAAATAGATTATCACCTCTGCAAAATGTCGATGAGAAACCGTGTTAAGGACTGTAAAGTAATACTTGGAGAATCGCTAGTAAGCCAACACCGTCTGCTCATTACAGAATTTTTCACAGCGGAACCACCGAAAATACGGGCATCGTTTGGAAAGCCAAAAATCCGGTGGTATAATATATCGAAGGAACGAAGCGCAAGATTTATCGCACTGGCTAAAGAAGTACTTCAAAATATAAATGGTATAGCAGACTCACTTAGCCCGCAAGAAATGTGGAACAGCATGCTCGAGGAATGCATAACACTCGCAAAGTCCCATCTGGGAACTATATCGAAATACCATCACGTCGGCAAAGAAACATGGTGGTGGAATGACGAAACCAAACGAGCTGTGGCCGACAAGAAGAGTGCATTCCAAGCGTGGACAAAATGCGATCGGAGTGACGATATCGAAAAAGCTCGATTGGCTCTTGAATACGAGCGTCTTAAAAAGATCGCAAAGAAAGTCCTGGCTCGAACTCGAGCGGCAGAAGCGGAAAACCTGTACCAGGAGTTGGAACAAATATCCTCACGATCGGCGGATAGAAGACAAGCTATCCAAGAAGTTCAAACGTCGTACAGTACTAAAATGCCAAATATTTTTAAGCTCGCTGCACAGAGGAGAAAAAATTCAATGGAAATAACCTCGCCGAAATACATCAAAAACGCAGACGGTCGCTTACTAACAAATGAAAAGGAAATTTGTGACCGGTGGCTTGAATACTGCAAGGAGTTGCTTAACAAACAGTTTCCACGTAATATCGTGCCGACAGCTGGTCTATCCGAGGAGGAAGTTTCGGACTTTTCGAAAAAATAAGTATAGCAATCGGAAAAATGAAGCGGGATCAGACAGCATTCAATCAGAGTTTTGGTCGAAGATGGAGGGGATCGGCAGCGTTTGGCTATCGAAACTTTTAAATAAATTAAAATGTGGACAACCTATGCCGAATCAATGGAGAAGTAGCTTCTTGGTTCCATTATACAAAGGAAAAGGCGACACTCGAGAATGCAACAACTACCGTTCAATCAAGCTTATGTCACACACAATGAAAATCGTCGAAAGAGTCTTAAACGAACGTCTTCTGCAAATAATAAAGCTCGATAATAGCCAGTGTGAATTTGTTGAAGGAAGATCGACGGTGGACGCTATCCAAAGCTTGCGAATAATAATGCAAAAGCCCCGAGATTCGTCTCAGGACTTACACATGGTATTTATCGACCTCGAGAAAGCATTCGATCGAGTGCCTAGGGATCTCATATGGGCCGCGCTGAGGTCTCAAAACGTACCGGAAACGTATGTTAGAATTATACAAGACATGTACGGAAACGTGAAAATAACGGTTAAAAGCTCTGCTGGACTAACGAGAGAATTTCCAGTTAATGTCGGAGCGCATCAAGGAAGCGTACTTAGCCCTTTCCTCTTTAACGTAGTATTCGACTATCTTTTAAAAGACTGCATGCGCGAAGCAAATGTAACGCCAATTCTCTTCGCTGACGACCCAGTTATACTTAGCGATAACGTCGAAGATTTACAGAACGCCTTAGATTCATGGAGAAATGCCCTAGAGAGAAACGGGTTTAAAATAAGTCGTTCAAAGACGGAGCATTTGACGTGCCCATTTGGGCATCCGTTGCGACCTGTTCCGGATATAATGTTAGACGGGATAGTTCTTCCGAAAAGCACTATCTTTAAGTACTTAGGATCAATCGTTAACAGCAATGAGTAAAACAAATGGAATTATTACCCCAGGTGGCAGACCAGCTATGCTGGAAAATCCACCCTCTACGGAGGTCGGCTCGATGGATTCTGGGGCGAGCCAATTATTGCATCTTATCAACCCGTTCGGAAAAAGTTCACGGGTTTCGAGATCTCCACCACCTAGATCTCCAAAACAAGAAGAAGAATGGACCTCAGCGAAAATAAATAGCCTGAAAGACGAAAATACCGAACTTCATACTAGGCTAACCAAAATGGAAGCGACATGCGAAGATCTTAAAAAAGAACTGGAAAAACTGAAAACCAAGGAAAAGTCAAACAGCGACGTTATGTCTATTGAATCTGTTAAAAATATCTACGAAACAGATGAAGAAGAGCTAGGTCGAGAAACCGACTGGATCTTGCAAAAACGCCCGGAAAAAAGCGTAAAGCTGCGTCTTCTCCCAAAATCGTCTCTCAACGTGAAGCAAAGGGAGATGAATCGAAGAAAAATGTCAACAATAACATGAGTCCTGAAAAAATCAAAGCGGAAAAACAACGAACACCCCCGCCAATCAATGTCACTGGAGTTTCAGATTACAAGAAACTCCAAAACATATTGATGACCCTGCCGAGATCGGACTATATAGTAACATCGCGCAATAATAATGTATGGAAAGTCAACGTCAAGGACGCTGACAACTATCGCATTCTTTCTCGCAAGTTAAGCGTCGAAAAAATCCAATGGTTCACATACGAGAACAAGTGCGAAAGACCTATTGGAAAGACCTATAACCTTTGAGAACACTGAACATACCCAAAAAATATACTATATTAAGTCAATCCTCAACATTATTGTTAAAATTGAGCCTCGACGCAAAAACTCGAAACTGATCCCGCAGTGTAAGCGATGCCAGGAATTTAACCATACGCAAGCTTACTGCCAAAAAGAGCCTCGGTGCGTAAAATGCGCAGGTAAAAACCTGTCCAAAGAATGCAACGTAAGCAAACAAACCCCTCCGACTTGTGTCAACTGCAGGGGTAAACACGTAACAAATTTCCGTGGCTGTGAAGTAGCAAAGGAGTTGCAAAACAGACGTGACAAGTTGTTTAAGCCACAAAAAGAGAATCCCAAAACTAAAGAAAAAACATCGGGATCTGCTCAAAATATCGTTAAAAACGCCAAGGCGAAAGTGATTGATTCCAGTGAATACGCTGAAGCTACCAAGCTAAAGGCAAAAGATTCCGGAGATCCTGCTTCCCAAGTATTTTCCGTTATTCTCGCGCAGCTTGAGCAGCAAAACAAAATCAATGAACTTATTTTAGATAAGCTAAAGAAGTTTGAAAATAGGTTCAATAAAAAACGTCCTTCGCCTAAAAAATGAAAAGGGAAAAATTAAACGTACTCACCTGGAATGCAAACGGAATCTTAGAAAAACTTTATGAACTTGAGTTATTCCTAAGGAAAAACGACATTGACGTTTGTTTGGTTTCCGAAACCCACTTGAAAAATGGGTCATCTGCAAAAATTAGAGGTTTTAAAGACTACTACGCGTATCACCCTTCGGGAAACGCGAGAGGCGGATCCTCTGTATACATTAAAGAGTCTCTTGAGCACAACGAAGATATAAAAGTAGAGCTCGAGTCTGTACAACTAATTGCGGTGCGCGTAAAATCGGTACGGAACTCCTTTACTATTTCAGCCATCTACTGTCCTCCACGATTTACGCCTTCAAAACATATATTTAAAAATATATTCAATTCTCTTGGATCGGCTTTTATGATTGGCGGTGATTTCAATGCCAAACACACTTTTTGGGGATCAAGATGTGTCTCCCAAAAGGGTAAAATACTCTATAAAGCATGTATGGAACACAATTGTGACTTCTATTCAACGGGCAAGCCGACTTATTGGCCAACAGACACAACGAAAATACCCGATCTTGTCGATTTCTTCGTTGTTAAAGGAATTCGTAACTCGGATATAAACGTTGATGAAAGCTTCGATCTTTCCTCCGATCATTCTCCAGTCATACTGACAATGAACGACACGTTTATTAAAAAACAAGGACCATTAAGACTAACTGGACGAAATACTAATTGGGAAGGATTCAGAAATGAGATTAATAATAACCTAGAACTAGACGTTTCACTTAAAGCAGCACTTGAACTTGAAATCGAAGTGGATTCTTTCGTTGAAATAGTCCAATGTGCTGCGTGGAACAATACACCTTGTCAACGAAAAAACACGGCTAAACGTAACTTAAACTACCCGCCTGAGGTAAAAGATATGATAAGAGAAAAAAGAAAAGCTCGCAAAAGATGGCAAACAACTCGAGCGCCGCAGGATAAAACACGCTTAAACAGGCTCTGTTATCTGCTCAAGGAGACTCTTAAAAGTTACAGAAATTCCGAAGTAAATACATATGTTCAAAACCTGACGGCAGGAAAAGAAACAAATTACTCGCTTTGGAAAGCTTTAAAATGCTTAAAAAGGCCCAAAATCCCCGCGCCACCAATCAAGGTCGGCAATAACGAATGGGCTAAGGGGGATAAGGAAAAAGCGGAGGTTTTTGCCGACTATCTTGAAGAAATTTTCAAGCCCTCCGACGGCCCGACACTGGCACCCGGCACCAATTCTTTAGAAATAGCATATAGTAATTTTGTAATGACAAATGCAACTCTTGCTGAAATCAAAACTGTAATGAGGAAATTAAAACCAAAGAAGGCTCCGGGGTATGACCTTATTACCGGAGAAGTTCTGAAAATGCTACCCCAAAAAGCACTTATAAAGCTCTTACACATTATTTACGCGGCTCTGAGGCTTGAATACGTGCCAAGCCAGTGGAAAGTTGCAGAAGTCATTATGGTACTAAAACCAGGAAAACCTCCAAACGATAAAAAATCATACAGACCCATTTCTCTTTTACCGATCCTGTCGAAAATCCTTGAGAGGATTTTGCTTAAACGTCTTCTCCCAATTATCGAAAACCAAAATCTTATTCCCAGCCATCAATTTGGATTTCGGACTAAGCATTCAACAATTGATCAGGTGCATAGAATTACTGATGTAATTGAAAGATCCCTGGAAGAAAAAAAGATTTGTTCGAGCGTATTTCTTGACGTCTCACAAGCTTTTGACAAAGTATGGCATGAAGGTTTGAAGTTCAAACTGCGACGAATTTTGCCATTAAAGCTTTATAATATATTGACAAGCTATTTTGAAAATAGAATTTTTCGCGTTCGATACGGAAATGATGTTTCGAAATTTAAAGATATCCTAGCCGGAGTACCGCAGGGAAGCGTACTGGGCCCACTTTTGTACCTTTTATATACAAGAGATATACCACACGTCGAGGATACTGTTCTCGCTACTTTTGCTGACGACACCGCTATCTTAGCGGTTGGAGAATCAATAGAAGACTCAACGGCGAAACTCCAGACTGCTTTAAATAAAGTCTACGAGTGGACAAAGATCTGGCGAATTACCCTTAATGAGACAAAATCTGTACATGTTGACTTCACCTACAGAAAGATAAATCACTTGCCCATTTCTATAAACTCGGTGTGTATCCCCTTTGCAAACGAGGCTAAGTATTTGGGAATGACACTTGACGCGAAGCTTAAATGGAAAACGCATGTTAGAAAGAAACGAAAAGAACTAGAGGCCAAATACAGAGAAATGTACTAGCTACTTGGTAAACATTCCAAGCTAAGCTTAGAAAACAAGCTGCTTCTTTATAAGCAAGTGCTAAAGCCGGTGTGGACCTATGGTATACAACTCTGGGGTTGTACTAAGAAATCAAATGTAAATATAATACAAACTTTTGAAAATAAAGTGCTACGACAATCTGTGCATGCCCCATGGTTTATAAGAAATAATGACCTGCACGAACTAAACCGTTGGACCTTGCGCGATAAATTGAAACCGCATTAAGAAAGCGGAATATGTAGGGTCTTCCATTGGAAAGTGTCCTACCAATCGTGACTAACTTATGAAATAAAAACTGCTTGATAAGTTCTACTTAGTTGCGGTATTAAAATCAACAATGAAGGGAGGTGTTTTAAGTGAGTAAGAATCTCACACTACTATGAGCACGCGCTTCTGATCCTCATAGTGTCTGATGGAAGATTTTCACCTGCCCTCGCCGGGAAAAAAAAAAAAAAAAAAAAAAAAATAAAATCGTTAACATGGAAGCGAAATGTGACGACGACGTAAACCACAGAGTGAGTGTGGGATGGATGAAATGGCGGGAAAATTCGGGAATCTTTTGCGACCGAAAATTTCCACTTAAATTAAAGGGGAAACTCTACACCACGGTTGTTAGACCAGCTCTTATATACGGTTCACAGTGCTGGACAATGTACGAAGCGTTTAAAAACAAAATGACGGCAGCGGAAATGAAAATGTTAAGGATGTCTAGTGGAGTCACTAAACGCGATTGCATTAGATCTACGCGTATAAGAGGAAGTCTACATATAAAGAATTCGGTAACCGAACAGCTTGAGGCGAATAGAATAAGTTGGTATTGCCACGTTCAAAGAAGATCTGCGGAAAATCCGGTTAAAAAGGCACTATCAACTACGGTCACTCCAACTGTAAGAAAACGAGGTCGGAAAAAGAATTCCTGGATTTCTCAGATGGCAAATGCGCAACAACGCCTGGGGCTTACCACTGAAGCGATCCAGGACCGAGCATTATGTAGACGCGTTCTGCGGTCTGCGACATTAGCCAACCCCATAAGCGGAGCAGCAGCGATGCAGTAAAAAAGGGGAAACTCGTTACGCATAAGTTCGTATAACGAGGAAAGGGTTAATAAAAGGATAAGAAGAAGAAGATGTCTTGGTTTATTTGCTCACTTGTGTGTGTTTTCTTCCAATTTCAAGACGTACGAGTATACCTCTTGAGAAACCAGGACAGTTTTGTGGGAAGCAGCGGTTTTTAGTTTTTTTTTAGCTCAAGAAAGTTAAGAAAACGAACTCTCCCTGCTGTCATTGACTCCTTTCGTTGCTGTCATCTTTAAGAATAATACGATGTGTCCCTCTATTAACCCAATTGTTATTTCAATTCCAAGATTGCACGACTTTCGCAATCTCCAGATATTTATATCTGTGTGCGAACATTAATAAATCTGTTATTTTGATTCATTAATGCTTGACATAATGCCACCTGCAGAGTAGTAAAATATCGCAATTAGCCTAACATGCGTAGGTACAAATAGTACTACACAAGATAAATCTCTCTCTACCTAAGCAAGTCAATGAGAATTAATGATACCTCCAGCACGTTTCTCGAATAGGTACTTTCGCCTATTTTTTTCGACGATCTTAACAATTTTTTTAAAAAAAACTGCAAATATATGAGGCAAATCTATGATCCAATCCCCCGAACAACCATCATAACTGGTACCAGTATCAAACCCACTTCCAGTACCTTACCAAAACATTGAAACGTCAAATTGATTGACGTAGTCAATAATAAAATTTATTATTTCTTGCCACGGATTACGTAACACCAAAAGCGACGATATTACCGCCAAACATAAATCAAAAATAAATATTTGTAAATGGCCTGTGGTAGTGGTGGCGCCACCCCCTTCCGTTTATGCACTTGAAAATAATTTCAAGTGACATCTGCTATTTTAAACAGGATTTAGCCTTCCGCACTGTTTACTCGGAACAGATTATTCGCGTGACATTTGTACAAGTGTCACTTTCGGGGGATGTTCATCGTATCTTGAACCGAAATCAGTGTAACAGTGCAGATGAGTGGTGTAAAGCCACAGGAAATGCGGCAATGATGAGCATCTGCCCTTAAATCGAACAATTAGGGTGAAGTTAATTTTAGGGGAGGATTTTCTACCTATACAATGGCAATTATTTGCCACTATAAGAACCCAATGATAGTGGATGATGCGCTATTTATTGCAAAATTAAAGCCGATCAAAATGATTTTAATTGAAATTGAGTTATCGATGGAATTGGCTTAACGATTTTTGAGTTAAGACGATTTTAAAATTGATTAGGATCAGCGTGTACAAGATAAACGTTTTTATGGTTATAAAGGTGACCATGGGTCGTTGTATTTTTACCGAATTTATCGAGACAGATTAGATCAGCCTCAAACCGATGGTTGGGTGCTGTAGAAATAGGATAGGCAATGAGAAGTATCAACTTGGTGGTATCCAGTGATGCAGACTGGACTTACCAAAATTTATAAGCGCTAGTGCCGACCAACAGACAAAAATAGCAGCACTATAAAAGGGACAGCGGATGAATTCTTCACCGAATCAACGGTGAAAAAAAAATCCGGAACAAATGAGATCTAGTTGGGCTACTCCGATATATTTGGAGCTCAGACCGGTAAAGATTTCCGAGAATGAGTCAGGGTCATGGAAAATAGATGATGGCCGCTGATCCCTTAATGGACGCCATCGCATTTTGACCTTAAACGAGTTTGATGTGCTTTCTGACTCCATACAAAGAATTGTATCCCTGTATCCTCATACTGAAATCGTTATTACGGGCGATTTCAATATACACAGTTCTGGGTGGCTTCGACATTCTGAACAGACAACACCTGAAGGACTGTGTTAGTCATAACGCCAACACCCTGGACTTCTTTCTAACCTCTCACCCTGATAAGTACACGGTTGATGTGCTCTCACCTCTAGGCTCGTCGGACTATTGTGTCATATCAGCCAAATTCTCGTACATTGACCACACAGTTAGAGAAAAAAATCCGAAAAGAACAGAATGGCAATACGAGAAAGCCAATTGGAGCAGACTTAACAGCTTCTTTAGGAATTTTAACTGGTCGTTATGTTTCCTCGATAAAGACGTGGATGCCGCTGCTGATATGATCACAGACACTATTCTCTTTGGAATGAGATCCTTTATCCCTCACCGGATAAAGAGCATCAGACCAAAGGAAAAGACGTGGTACGACTCGAGCTGTAAAGAGGCTATCAGGTTGAGAGAAATGTTTTTTCGGTCCTATAAGACCAACCACACAGAGGAAAACCGGAAAAAATTACAACGATCCAGGATTGACTGCAACGCCTTTCTCAGGCGTGTGAAATTTTTATACGCCCAAAAACTGACGCAAAAAATACTAAAATTTCCCAAAGGTAGTAACAATTTTTGGTCGTTCGTCAAAAACATTAAAAATTCTGCCTCATCCTCCATCCCAACGCTCATTTAAAATGACATTCCAGCTGTCAGCTCTTTAGACAAAGCCAATCTGCTTGATGCACACTTTGCGGCCAGCACAAAGCTTACAGATTGTGCTTTATCTCCGCCTACACTTGAGCGCGTCGAATCTTCAATGGGACGAATCCACTTTCTTCTCTCTCCTCTTACAGACCCATTACACCTGCGCCCCTTCTTTCCAAGGTCATGGAAACGCTGATAAATCGTCAGCTCATGAAATATCTCGAAACACGAAAACTTCTTAACTACCGGCAGTACGGTTTTCGTAGCAACAGGTCCACTGGTGATTTGATGGCATGTTTCACCGAAAAGTGGAACCAAAGTTTACATCAAACTGACGAAAGCAAGATAGTTGCACTTGATATTTCTAAGGCATTTGACAGAGTTTCGCATCAGGCTCTTTTGTCGAAAATGCGTGCATTGAGATCGACGACTCTCTTTTTCAATGGATTAGAAATTACCTTTCGGAACGTTCAATTCAAGTTGTCTTGGATGGTTTCAAGTCTGATATTCACAAAATAAATGCTCGTGTGCCCCAGGGCTCCGTTCTGTCTCTCTTGTCTGCTTCTTCTAATCCAATTTATTCCTTTGCTGACGACAGTACCCTCTGCTTTTCATATTCGTTCCCGGACTCACGTCCCTGCTCTTCCGCTGTAGAACGGGAACGGCAGCGTATGTTAAGCTCATTAAATTCCGGTATAAACAGCATAACCAATTGGGGAACCACCAATAGATTGGAATTTAATGCTTCCAAAACACAATGCTGTCTGCTGTCGCAAAGCACGTCGAAACCGAAAAACTTTCCATTCTTGGTATGTGTGTCAATGACAACTTATGTTGGAATGACCACGTATTCGAAGTCTCCAAAAATGCTGCGAAATGTCTAGGTTTCCTTAGGCGATGTAAGAAATATTTTACCCCCTCTGATCTGGCTTCAATATATAAGGCTTTCATACGCCCAAAATTGGAGTACAATGCCCACAACTGGTCAGGTGCTCCTAAGACTTCTTTTCGCCTACTAGATAGGATTCAAAGCCGTGCGGTAAAACAAATAGGTGATGCTTATATTTCACAGTTCCATCGCTATTTTCACCAGAAATTGCCAGAAGCATTCCGCCCCTTCAAACCTCTAACCGTAACACCCGTCTTGCTATGAATGCTCATCATTACACCCTCAATCCCACTTTCGGACGTACGCTGAAATATCGTGATTACTTCCTAAGCCGAACAACTCGCTCATGCAATGCCCGGACGAGCTCTTTATTTCTTAGTCATTATAACCTCCAAACATTCAAGACCAACGTACATCGGTACGTCTCTTTCTTTCCTCCCTAACTTTCCATCGCCCGCGCTGTGTGGAACCATTTTAACGGTACTAACAACCCCTTGAGAGCGCGATAATTATATATAAAAAAAAAAAAAACGCTTTCAACATGGGTTACTGGCTTCGGTTCTAGGGGTCCAATGACGGCAGGTATTCAATACGAGGCCAAACCCTTGGTTTGATGACGAGTGCTGGCAAGCACATACGAGTACAGCTTAACTAGTTCAATACAAAGCGGCGCTGCATTGAAGGAATAGAGCTGCTCTATGAGAAGCGCGGAGTCGAGGAAATTGAGGGATACTGCTACAGGAATGCGATTCGGAAAGGTCAGAAAACATTACACGGATACAAATCGTGAATCGATGCAAGAGAACATCGAAGTAAAGTCGCATTCGATGCTAGGGATTTGGAAAGATCATTTCTGAAGACTCTGTAACAGTGATGATCAACCATATACCGGTGTTAGGCTGAATAAACCTTTCAACCTGGATCCGTCCGTCCGACCTGGATAAAGATAGCAAGATCTATGCTTAAGTCCAACAAAGCTGCTGGAGCGGATGGCCTGAATGTCGAGCTCTTCAAAGCGGCAGGCGATGACTTGGTAAGGAGCAGAAACCAACTCATCTGTAGAATACGGTCGGATGAAAGTATGCCCGATGAATGGAACCTCACCATTATTTGTCCGATGCTCCAACTACAGAGGCATCACTTTTCTTCGCTTACAAGATCTATTCTGCCTGAAGCCGTTGCATTACAACCTGATTAATCCATATCAGTGTGGATTCATGCAAGGAAAGGCCACCATCGACCAAATATTCACACAACCCATGAACTTCAGATCGATACACACGGCCTATTCATCGACTTTAAGGCGGCGTATGAAAGCATCTATAGAGGAAAGGTATACAGAGCAATATCTATTTAAAGCATCCATGCCAAACTCGTCCGTCTCTGCAGGATAACGATGGATAATGCACGCTGCTCTACCAAGGTCGATAAAGCTCTCATCGAGACTTTTGATGTTAAAAAACCACACCAGGGCTAAGATCATACGAAGAATAATTCTTGTCAATCGCTGCTTCTTTCGGCTAAGAAGGCAATTGAATAGCAAAGACCTCTCTCGACCAATAAGACCTTAATAATCCCAGTCCTGCTCTATGGCGCAGAGGCATGGACATTATCAAGAAAGGATGAGGAGATACAAAGACGAACTCTATGGACTGTACAGCGACATCGACTTGGCTAGAAGAAGAGTGAAAGTCCGACGACTGAGATGGGTGGGTCATGCAGGGCAATAATGCTCCGGTTCGAAAAGTCTTCGAATCCGCCCCCTTGGAACAGTGCAGTGGAAGACCGAGACTCAGGCGATGCACTTAAGTGGAGGCAGCTATCGAAAGCTGGCTTGAAACGGTTGTTGGGCGAGGCCCCTTTCCAACCTCGGACTGTAGCGCCATCTAAAGAAAGAATTGGAGATTTAGCTGGTCAACATAATGGGTGCAGGAACAAGTTAATTCCATCTGAGTCATTGCTCGCGCTTTCATTTTCAGTCTGTATACTTGTCTTAAGTGTTAACAGATGCACCACGAGGAGATAAACCAAGTAATTTTCGCGAATCTGAATTCGGCATTCATCTATGCATTAGCCAGTCAGTTGTTATCTGTTCAACTATCGTCCTGGACTCCTGTAGCTCTTTGGGTTAATGAACACATTTGGCTCACAAACTGTGGTATTGTGATCAATGAATCAAAATAAGCCACTATCAAAGGGTTAAGTAGTCTGCTGATTTACTGCCCTTAGAACCCTTTAACCGTGGTTCATTCATTTTCCTATTTAGAGCATTGATTTTCGGAACCATTCGATATACACACATACCTGGACATAGACAAGATGAAGGTGCAAATTGACAATGAACTACGAGTATCAATCGTGCAGTAACTTAAGGTGAAGATTCGATTAACACGCTCCTACATGATTATACTGCAACTTGTTTCCGTTTCACAGGATCCTGTGTCTTTTCACAACTAACAATGTTGCCTGGCGTTTGTATGAAGTAGAGTTGAGTGTGATGTGTTAAGTGTTCTACTTCAACGCTTCCCACAGTACGAGTATGTATCTAATTAGTCTTCAACTGTTCATATCGATCAACACCTGGGCAACTAGATCCTAACCAGTTTCGAAATGAGTCTCTGCAAGTTATTTTTGTTTTTGTGAAACATCACCCTCATTATTTACGAGTAACTGGTGAGTCCAGACTGTAGATTGAAGACAGCACAGTTTTGCTAATACAAAAAAGTAACAAGAGGATTCGCAAAACATCTTCTTCCTTTCGACGACATTCAATTACACCACAAAGAGGCACGATTAAAGCTGTCGATAGCCTCAAGAAATGTAAGTATATCAGGCTCCACAGTCACATAAATCATCTTAACATTGTTCCATTTGCAACTGACTACGACTGCAACGACTATGGCTGAGAGTACGTGTACTATGGTACTCGTATGTGGAGTTCTGTTGGATGGCTTATGAATAGTCGAGGAGTAATACTCGTATAAATCCTAAACCTAACCTCGATGCGAGTACGTGTCGAACATTTCTTTGCAGCAATATGCTCGTTCGCACGAAATCAGGACCGGAATGAGATCCTCCTCCCTGTCAGTGAAAATGCAAAACTCGTACCGCTGCACGTTGCCCCGGTCGATTGGTCGATTGGTCGATGGGTCGGTCGACATCTTCAACCAGCAGTGTTACCGGCCACATTAGTTAATTGAATCGTATATATGGCCAAAGTTAGAGATACAATATAAGAGTACTCGTATGTGTGCACGTTTGTATGAGTAGAGTACATCAGCCAGCAGCAACAAGAACGACGTGTCGAATGCTTCAGGATAAATTTCAGGGGGTGGCTGTACGTAGCTACGGCTAGGCTCCCTAATAAAGAGAGCACGAAAGGTGTTACCCATGAAGTGTTCCTGTTGAATATGTTTTATTTCGTCTTCACTTCACTTTGTTGTCGGTTGGCTTGCACTAAATTGTAAACGTGCATTTCACTTCACGTAAATCACGTCAACGTTTTGCAGCAACTTCGGCAGCACTAGCACTAGCACTAGCACCAGCACTAGAACCACTAACAGCTACAACAACAGCAGCTCATAGATGCACAAAACGGATGCCATGGGCATCTTAAAGCGCGCGCACTATCAGCGCAGGGAATCTCCTCCTAAGTCATCGTAATATTTATAGCCAAAGATACTCGTACCCTACTCATATGTATATTGTATACCCCATCCACATCTCATAGTTGTAGATACGAATACGAATACGAGTACGAGTACGAGTACTTGAGCAGTTTTGAGTTGTGTTCAGCTTGTTGTTTTATTACCAGCATTCAGCTTGTTTTCCACACATTTTGGCCGGGTGCTTAGGTACGAACAACAGCGTGTACTGGCTGCCGCTAAAGTACATGTAAATGTCATATCGATATGGATTTATGACATCACATGAGGTTGGTTCCCGGCACGCTGGCTAAGATGCCTCAGATGGACACTTGGCCATCCATAAAATCTGCAAATGTTGTCGGTCCTGGAGTCAAAGTCGATGCTGATGCTGATGTTGTAGCTGATGTTGTTGATGCTGATGCTGATGCTAAAACCGAAGCGGGAGCGTTTGAGATACGCCTGGCATTCTAATTGCATGCATTTAAAGAAAGTTCCAGCATTTAAGGGGTTGAGATGCGAAAAATGTTTTATTTAGCTTCGCTTGGGTTGAACCTGTACGGCCGTCATTGGATCATCTTTTCCTGCCAATGGACGATGTTACTGGTCATGGTACAAATTTGCGGCACAGTTGTAGGATGTTGCAAAAAGTACTAAAGGCCATTGTGAAGACTGCTGCACGATGTGTCATAGGTGTGTGATTTCTTGCAACTGCTTTGCTAAATGGGTTTGCATTTTTCTTCTCAGATTGGTCATTCGGTATAACTCTTCGATGAGATGCAAGTAATTTAGTGGAATTCATGAGCAAGATGACCTCATGGTAACCAACTGATGACTGATCGTGTTGAGAAACACGACAAGATCACATAAATGTGCATACACAAAGGAATGAGGACTTCTTTCCGGTTGACAAAGGTAACGAAATGTTTCAAGTCGATTCACTAGGTGATTCGCTTTCACTTTCCAAATGTTTTGGGAACTACATTTTGTTCTTTTCAAGGTACGAAGGAAGCGGGTGTGTTAATTTATATCTTATTTGACTACTTTAGACCGTACAAGTTCAAATTGAGAGTAACTATAAAATTAAGTATCGCTTCCACCTTCTAGGTGATAGTAACGTCTAAAACTCGCTTGATTTGGCCTTACGAAGATGAATAGGCAGCCTATGAATAAATATATGCAGTAGCCACTTTACTTGCTTTATAGGAATTTACAGTCTCACCTAGACCCGGCATCTCGAACTGGTATGAGCCCACTGAATGAAGTTCTTTCTCTTTTGCGTCATCCTTACGGGGCTGAGCACTGGTATTCATTTGTTTAGAGTTCACAGTCATATTTGAACTTTTCCCACTTATTCGTTATCACCATGGTCTCATCTTCGCGAATTTGAGCTGAGACCGGCCAAAGAATTTTCTCTCCCAAAATAACCTGAATCGACCTCATCCTTTTTGACTGCTTCTGCTTCAGCAAGACGGGGTAGACTCTTTTATGGAACCAATTTAGTTGCTTGAGAAGAGGCTTTGCCTGTCCACATTGTCAGAACTGATAGCAGAGTCCTTGTCCTTACCTATCTCTTTAAAGTGGGATTCTTCCGAGGCAGCTTTATCTAGTATACTTTCTTGTAAACAACATTTGCTTCGTTTAGCCCTGGTAAACAGATAAACTAGTCTTTGCCGTATCCGAAGTCGTATTCATATGCGTGTTTCTGACTTTTCGCTCCGTCCATAAGGTTGCTGATGAAAGGGTTAAGCGCTTCACATTAAGGCGGTCAAACCGGGTGTTCCTGCGAGGCAGTGCAAATCAACAAACTGTCATATCAGACAACCGGGAAATGCCTAATTTGGTTCATGCTCTGTCCCTATCCAATTGAATGAAAAATTTATTGACCATGGTTCTGAAGTTCTTACCATCCACTGTGACTGTTTTGTTTGCACTGTTCTCAAAAAAAAAAAAAAAAAATGCTCCAGGGAATTCTCTAGCATAAGTAGCATACCATATAGTGACTTTGATCGGATGTATGGCGCCTCATGTATTACCCTCTGACTCTCAGTGCCACAGGACCGCAAATTTGTTTTGTTCACGCAACGTATGCACATAGGTGGAAATGGGTCTCGTCACTCATGTTTAATTTGACTCAAAGTTGCCCACTTCATTGTTGAGATTCAGAAAGGCGTGAGCGTAAGTAAGACGCAGCTCACGGTTAACGCTAATCAACAGATGGACTATCTGCATTTTGTAAGAAGACATCTTCAAATCCCTCACCAAAATGCTTCGCAGAGACGTACGTGGAACGGTCATTTGGGTGGCACGTCATGTGGTCGACGTTGACGGAGCCTCTACTACATCTTCAGCCATGGTAATGATATTCTTGGCCGAACGAGAGGAACGAGGCCTTCCAAGGATTCCTTGGTCCCGTCTTGAAAGACTCGGCTCCGACTGGGTGGCCAGGAAAACGAGTACGAAATACACGCAGCGCCGAAATCACTAACGGATTGTTTATCAAAAACATCGTGGCGATTATTCTGCGTTCATCGGAAGCATAGCATTCTATTGCTAATTCATACGAATTCTCAATCTGTTGGCTACACAAATATCGAAACTGAATCGATATTCGACGTCATTTGGGAAATCTATGCCACTTTCTAATACATTTTGGCCCACTATGTAGTTAGGAGGGTTTGTCGTCAACTTTTAAGTATATGTATTGTAATATTAATGTGACTAGGTCACGGAAAATATTGGGTATCATCGTCCAAATTAAAAAGCTCAAATTGCCTGACAACTGAATTTTGTAGAAATAGTACTTCCATATCAGCAACACCAACTACTTATTCACTAGTTCATCATTGCAGTTTTCGGCTCGTTTTCGGAATTTTTGAGTTTTCTTCTATTCTTTCGCATTACCATTGTTTCCATTGCTGCTCAGTTCGTAAAGCTCGCGAACGTCTTTAATCCTACCAATAGCGGTGTTGTTTCTCAAAATTTACTAACTCTGATCGCCTTTCAACAGCATTACGGATTGTTATAAATTTTACCATATCCAACAGGTACGCTTCGACCTTGCTAAACAAGAAGAATCCGGGAAGAAAACAACTGGTATCTTTATAAGCGGCTTGGTAATTCCGTCATAACCTGATGATATAAGCTCAGATCGAGTTAGACGGTGGCAGAGTCTCTTCGGAACCTGAACGACATCTTTATCAATTGTTGTTATAATTGTATACTGCAACTAGCCTTGCTGGAAAGATTGGACTAGTTGAAAGTACTCGAAAAATGTCTAGGAAATTACAGTCAGAAAGTAGAGATTTTGGATATTCAGTATCGAAACCGAAACTAAGTATTACAGTAGTTACAGTCCACTGCTACTATCATCGAAGCCATTGAATACGTCGATTCGATTCTTCAGCTGTAAGAATAACATGTATACGATTTCTACAAGACATGAAGCTTGACAACGAGTCGGGACGTTACAGCAAAATTTGAATACTTACCATTCGGTATGTGTATCAGTGACAACCCTTGAAATGACCAAATATCCGCTGTCGTCAAAAATGCTACGAAATATCTATATTTCCTCAAATAATTTAGAAAATATTTCACCTCTTCTGAATTGGCCAAAAATTGGAGTACAATACTCACATCAAGTCAGGTGCTCCCAAGACCTCTCTTCACTTGCTAGATTAAAGCCGCGCGCTCCAACTAGAATATGACATCAATATTGCAATCAATTGACACGCTTGAACATTGACTTAAGGTATCTTCCCTCACCTTGTTCTACCGCTATTACCAGTAGCAAACCTTTTACTGTAACACCGTTCCTATACTTATACTTAGCTCCCGCACTTTAATGATTGCACTGAGGATTCTTCATGAAATATCATTTCCAGGATTTCTGATTCGGAGCTGCAAATTGAATAGATTTTGCATAAGAACCATGACCTTTTCACTTTTCCTTAGACTGACATTGTCTTTTCTGAAATTGTTGGTCAAGCTTTCTACTGCTAACTCGTAACTCGTGATCCATGGGAAGGAGGAATTGTCTTCTAAAGAAACAGAGGTTGAGATGATATGTTGCCAAAACAACGGCTGGCAACTTCCTTATCGTAACGTAATAATTTTTTTTGGCTCTATTCTGTTTGAGTTTATTGCTTTTGACTAGGCACATTCGATGCATCTGTGTCTAGTAAGAAAAGGGAAGTCGATTGTCGGAAATACCAACATCTTCATTCCATGCAAACCGATAATTTGGTTTCGTAAGTTTTGAATTGTCAGCAATTGTCAAAAATACTACAAGTAATCGTCCTTAATAGGAACAAAGTTCAAAGAAACCTTAAACCTGTAACTGTGTTGATGTTTTGCACATCAATGCTCAACTCATAAACAGAAACGATATGGACTAGGTTGGTTTAGTTTTTATTACCAAAATTGACACCTATCTGGTCTTAGGAGCATTACAGAAGCCAAATGATATAACAATGAATTGCTATCGCCCTTAACCATTTGTAAGAGATGTTTTCTCCTGGTCTTTAGTATATATTTCTACCTGCTAATAGCTTCTTTGAAGATGCATTGCAAAAAAATCACTTTCAATCATTGTGGGAAAGAGATCATCCTCTTTAGGTGCAGGTGTAGCACAGAAGCCAGATTTTCTGTCACTCATATCCTTTCATCTTATCTCACTAGTTTTGCCGTTGTCGTTCGTTCTTTTGGCAGCATTTCTACAAAATTATCCAATAGCTTCTCATACTCCCAGTGGCGTAATTGAGTAACATGGCGCACATGGGAAGTGTTGTAAAAATCTCTTCATAAAGCTGCTGACTATCAACGTCGCTATTGTAGGTCTGGCCGAAGTGATCACATTTAGTCTTCAGGACGTCGTAGCTGATGCCAGTACATAGTCCTCCGATGTCAAGTAGAAATCCAAACTTCTTGTCGGTATCGTGTCATAGCTCGCCCGAGATATTTGCTGTTAATCCGGCAGCTCTCGTTGTTTCGCCAGCCATCCTCTTTCTTCGTCTTGTGCGTGTTTCGGTCTTAACCTCCCACTCTTGCAGAGCTGGATTCACTAACCTTTCTCTTTCATTGTAAAAATGATTTCTTAGACTTTCCAGGTCCAAGGCGGCATCGTGGAAGTTCATCGTCGGATCTCGGAAACTTTTCTGGAATAAGTCTGGGAATAAGTACTCTGGTCCAAAATGGCGTCACTTTCTGTGTCTATGGTCTCCGTAGCACCATCCATCATAGCCTGAAGGACTTGCAGAATCTCGTCAATGTGCTTGTTTATGGGCCTCACCGCTTTCACCCTTGAACTCCATCTAGTTGTAGACTCCGCTATTTCACAACCGTGGGCACACCGATTTTAAGTATCTGAACACGTCAAAACTTACTATATCGCGCGGTGGTATTCGCACCTAAGCTCTGAAAATTTAAAAAAAAATCATCGAAAACTTAAAGTCTTTGAAGATTTTCAGAGATTTTCAAGGTTTCAAATAAGAATCTCTATTTTTTGAAGTATATACGTCTAGGCGTCCGTCAGAGTAAGGACTCTTCAATATTTTACTCCAAAAAATGTTTCGCAGTGGGTAGACCCCCTCGATTGCGGCTTCCAGGACGCGTGCCCTGTCTGCCATACCCTAGATACGCCACTGGATACTCCGTCAAGTGATCATTGAATGGTTCTGAGGTATGTACATTCTGTAGAAAATCTTTTAATTCTGTTGAAATTTACTATAAGCCGAACTTTTGATGCTTCGCATTTGGAGTGGGATGGTTTTACTTAATTAGTGATTGAGAATCCTGACAAAAAAGAGTTTTGCTGAAGAAGAGATTTAGGCTTCTACCGATACAACTATGCGTAGTTCGAAACCTGCGGAAAGATCCAATAACGCTGCTATTCGCTTTGTACTTGTTGCTATTTTTGCCTCTGATATCTCTTGTTATCTTCTTAAAAATGAAGTAGCAGTTGTGCATAAAAAGAAAATCAACCCATTCCACAGCTAAGGCTAACTATCTTGATCGGAGAATCCCTTGTTAGCCTTTTGTCGGAAAAGTGTTGCGCCTTCGAAACAGACACGTCCGCTCCCGAGCTAACAATAAAAGTGCATCTCTTTGCAAATCAAGATGTTGGTTAATGTTTTTAGGGCGCAAAATTTGAAATAGGTGTGCAGACTACAATCCGGAATTCTGTTAGTGTACCCAGATACATGATCAAATCGATTAGGGCTATAAACATACCGCGTAGTGCTGTTAAAACTCACTGTAAGATTCCATCGGGTTTCTGAGTTGTGACAGCAAAAAATTGGACATCCGTAGGTGGCGATTGGTAAAATTAAAGGTTTTGCTAAGGTAAGCCTTGTATGTTGAGGTATGAAGCGCTTTGTCAAGGAAATGGCACGTAAACATCTATATATTTTGCCAATAGTTATTTGAATGTGATATGTTGTACACATATAAGTGTCGAATTTAGCTAAATATCTAAGTTTTTCACTTTTTCGACACATTTCAGAGCAGTATTATCTAAATATAGAGCTGGAAAATAGTTACTATCAAGTTTGCTTTCGTAAATTTCTAAAACTTTGATATTTTTAGATTTACTTGTGGGAGATCATTAATAAACATAGCGAACAGCAATGGCCCAAGAATGGATCCTTGTGGTACTCCAGACTTTAGTTCTAACAACAGAGACGGAAAGCAGACTGTCGGCCATTCAAAAGTTTATTATGTTTGACAAAATGAGTCATTTGTTCTTGAAGAGGTTTCTCAAACATTTATTCATTGCCTCAAGTTACTGTGTCACTCTAACAGCACTCCTCAATGCACTAGGGCGGCTGACCGTAATTATGTCCTGAAGTGGTTCCCACCTTCGTTCTTTTATAAAGTGACTGTGAAGTGAAGTGAATGGGCGGATATGCGATCACGTCTTCGAATACCATAAATATAGCGAGCAATATTATTGTACACAACATTAAGCTTCCTTCTGCAAAAACAGTCAACGTTGTCATATATCTCGCACCCAAACAGTAAAATTGGCAGGAGAAGCGTTTTTGCTACAGGTCGAGGTGTGAACAATTGGCTTGACCAAAGTAAACGAAGGACTCCGTAAACCTTTCCGATTGTAGCGTTTATATGGTCAGCCCAAATTAGGGTACTGTTAAAAACGAGTCCGAGATTACTAGCAGTGTTTACATAGGGGATGGTTTCTTGACCTAGTCTTAGCAATGACAAGGCAGACGGGTCTTGTGTTTTCCCATATATGGCGAGAGCTTTTGGTTTCGCTGGGCTTAAGTACAGGAAGTTAAGTCGAGCCCAGAGAAGTATGTTATTCAAATCTTCGTTAATCAAAGCAGCGACTTCGTCTAAGACGTCAATACAACTGAACGTCATCGGCATACATATGGATCAAAGAGTGATGGATAATTTGAGACAGTTCATTAATGTACAGGGAAAAGAGTATTGGTCCAAGTATTGAACCTTGGGGAACGTCACTCGAAATCCTTAGAAAACTTGAAAGCTTATCGTTAGCCACAACACATTGCAGCCTTTCTGTCAGATCAGACAGATTTGTTTTGGAGTTTTTGACATAGAGGAACATGGTCCACTGTGTCAAACGCTTTGGAAAAATCTAAAGGAACCAGTAGAGTTAGATGCTGTTTATCCAAAGACTTATGATATCATCTACCACGGGCAGCAATGCGGTCTTACAACTGTGTTTGGGGCGAAAACCGGACTGAATACTGCTTAAAAGATTATTTTTGAAGAGATACGTTTGTATTTGCTTCAGAATTACTTTTTCAAACACTTTACTAAAATACGGCAGAATCGCAATGGGTCTGTAACCACCATTTGATTTTTTAAGTATTGGAATTACTTTGGCCCTTTTCCATACGTTCGGATATTCAGAAGTTGTGATTATACTGTTGAATATCTGAGTCATATATGGTAAGATGTATAGAAGCATAAGTTTAACAAATCTGGGATCAACTTCGTCAATACCAGTTGCATGTGACTTTATCGACAGTACTGCTTGGACAACATATTCATCACTAATGCATACGAAACCAAAGGATTCGTTGGTGGTGTTGGTTACTGATGGTTCAAATGTATTGTGTCCGGTTTCACCAGGGAAAGATGATGGCGTTTTGACGAACTCAGCATTGAGTAGCTCACAGTCAATATCATCAGGTAGTTTCGGGTTCCCTTTTCCAACACCAAGTTCTTTTAAAGTTTTCCATGTCAAAGGTGCTCGTTTGACTTAGTCTACTGCTGAAGTAGAGCGTTTTTGCAGCTATAATTTCCAGCACCACTTTGTTTCGTAAACGACAGTACTCACGATATAACATCTCAAGTTTATACCTCATCCATATTTTGTAGGCCAAGCTAAGGTGGTGATGTTCTGCGACCAGTCTTTGTCTTGAATGGGACATTTTGCTCTTGTAAGAATTCCACTCTTCGACTTACCATTACCTTATGCATGACTTTTGCTAAACATCTAGGAACTGCAGAAACTATCAATTGCAGCTAGGTGTAGCTATAGGTCTGTTACTTCCGCTGAAGCTCTGACGCAACAAATGTATCGACAACTGATAGTGGGGTTAACGAACTACAGGTAAGATGTCACATCTAAGGGGTATATAACTTAATTCGTGCGGTTTTTTTTTTCAAAATTTGAACGTTTATTTAAGAAAGACATGTACAATAGTATTATTTAAAGTATTGCCCATCTGAAGCTATGACGTTTCCCATCTTTCTGGCAATTTGTGGATCCCATCCCAAAAGAACTGCGCCGGCTTGGCAGCCAAGAATGAATCAAGCCATATTTCAGTGAGGGCGTTCTGCATCAACCGGAACAAATGGTAGTCAGAAGGGGCAAGGTCTGGGCTATAAGGCGGGTGGGGTAAGACTTCCCATGCACTGTTTTCCAAATAGTTCTTAACCGGAATAGCAACGTGGGTCCGAGCGTTGTCATGATGGGAAATTATTGCCTCGTGTCTGGTCGCATATTCCGGGCGTTTTTCGGCTACTGCGCTCTTCAAACGGATTAATTGTGTTCGGTAGCATTGTCCATTGATGGTTTCACCCGGTTTTAGCAGCTCATAATACAGCACACCCACCTGATCCCACCAAATACAGAGCATTACCTTTGCTCCATGGATATTCGACTTTGCCGTTGATTTGGCTGGTTGACCGGGTTTCACATATAATTTTTTGCGCGTGGGATTGTCGTAATGGATCCATTTTTCATCACCAGTAACAATCTGATGCAAAAATGACTTCCTTTTGTGGCGTTCCAGCAGCATTTCGGACATGCAAAACCTCCTTTCAAAGTGTCTCGGCTGGAGTTCATGTGGAACCCAATTTCATTGTTTTTGAATATATCCAGCTGCTTTTAAAGGTTTTGAAATGGCTGCTTAAGTGACACCCAAAGATTCTGCGAGCTCTTCTTGTGTTTGGCAACAATCTTGATAGAGTAATGCTTCCAGTTCTTCATCTTCAAACTTTTTTGGCTGCCCAGGACGTTCATCGTCTTCCAAGCCAAAATCACCACTTTTGGCACGTTTGCTCAGCTAGCGCATGTTCACCATAAACTTCCACCAAAATACGATGACTTTCGGCAGCAGTTTTCTTCATATTAAAGTAATGAAGAAGAACTCCCTGCAAAAACGCTTTTTCAGGCACAAAGTTCGACATATTTGAGTGAAAAAAAATTATTGCTGTTTACGCTTCAAACGAATAAAATATACTGAAATGACGTACAATGACAGTAGCTTTCCAACGCATGTTCCAATAGAATAATAATAATGGAATAATACACGTTACGCCATCTCTTAGCAAACCGCACGAATTAAGTTATAGACCCAATATTTCTATTGGGTTAGAACTCAACCAAGCTACCTCTAGGAGGAGAATGCTGTCCATTAATGACAGCCTTAGCGAAAGACAAACAGCTCAGCGACCATTCAATTCTTGATCTCTATAAGCATGTAAGATACCAACACCCTTATTGAGAAGCCAAAAGAAAGTTATATTTGTAGAACTTTCAATCCTTCAATCCTGCTGTAAGGTATAGAAGCATAAATCTTGTCAAAGGCATACAATCTCCTATAGTTCGTATCCACAGAACTGGGCAAGAAATTTTAACAATGAACTGTCGGAACTTTGCAGCTATGTGAAGCTAATCCATTAAAAGGCCTCCGATGATTTTATTTACTCAAAATCGGATAACGCCTCAAAAATCTGTTCGAAATCTCAGTAAACCGGATGTTCCAAACAAACCACAGATTTTCAATTTTACAAATCTTTCCTCGTCCCGTTCATTCCGTTTATGTGTTTTTTCTTGTTTATCTTTGCATCTGGACAAGTGTAGAATAACTCACGCAATTGCATCTGTTCAGTCAACCTAAATAATTAGGACACCCCAGCCACAAATAGTGCGATAGGAAATCTGTTTGTCTTTGACCAAAAATGTATCTTGTACAGTGCAGGGGTGGAAATCGCATTCTGCACTCGACAAACATGAAAATTTGTTACATCACACTTTTCATAGAAATTGAATTACGAGTACGACCGCGCAATCTGGCACACCCTCATTGTGACAGTTAAGTTGCCACATATCCATAAGACGACCTTAAACGACACCGACTATGCCGCATCATAAAAACTCGTATCCGTACATGCATTCGGCAGGTTCGGCGGTGTTTTTTTTAATAGTTACATCGGCTCATTAAACTCTGGCTTACATTCACCACTATTTTGACACTGAAAGGGGTGAAGATGGTGAAACTTGTTCGCTACTGCTGTTCTATGACATGATACACCATCCAACTGTGTCAAGGACGACGCTTTACCCGATGACACCCGATGACACTTGTGCAACTGATACACTTCCATGTGAACTGCTCATATGTTCGACTTTTTTAGCTTAAAAAACCGGAACGCATCATTAACTTTTTCCCTCTTCAAGTGGTTGAAGTATCTGTATCTACATCCGTATACAGAACGATCTACGAGTATGTACTCGTAGGTCGAACAACAACCCCTTGCCGGAGAGGTTTCCTTTTTGCTTTTTTTTTAACAATAGCATTAATTAGAATCCACTCATCTACACATTTTCAAATTCGCTTCATGAATGACAATTAGACTATGTAGAGGGCTGCCGTAGGGGTGAGTAGTTTGTCCAAACTACCCCTAACCCCTGATCATGACATGAAAGATAATGGTAATGGTAAACCACTTAATCAATTATCAGTCGCTTTGAGAGTGTGTATTCGATGTTGTGTGCGGTGGGTTGTGTTTGCATTCGCAATGACGCATAGATGTAAGCAAATGCGGTCAGTCGGTTTTGTTGGTTGTTTGGCTGGATAGAGTGCAGCGAAGCGGATCATGGAAGATCATTACTGTGCGAAGTCTCAGACGCGGTCTCAGTTGCAGCCACAAGTGAAGCTATCGGAAACTCTTCCGTTGACCGATCCATTGAGTAAATAAAATGGAATAGATGCTGATTCGAAGGCACTGCGCAGTAAGTCTGAGCGCAGTGAATCTGACTACTCGAACTAGTACAATACATAGTCGTATGGGTACAATGCAAATCACTATTGACTCTGTGACCAGTAAAACAATGAAACGGTCGATTGGAGCTGGTATACTCGGTTTACTTTGCTGGCGGTGCGGCACACAGTACACACGAGTAGTACGAGAGTAGACACCAGCGATCGTCAGGCAACCTACGGCTGTCGGCATTGTTCTGTCGGACAAGTTATTGCGAAATAAGGATGGTTGCAGTTATTGGTAATTTACTTGCAAACAGATTCAGGTACTTGTATCTTGGTACACTCGAATGTGCTGTGGCAATACGCGTAGGTGAGTTGCTTCCTTTAGGCTTAGAGTGCCTTTGTGTTAGACTCTTCAGCGGCAGCTCCAGCACATAATAAAGTTGGCAGATGCCTTTTGGAGGATTATGACCATGTCATACGTATTTGGTACAAATTCATTTAATGAACTCAACATTTTGGTTCGACTGGTATGCGGAATGGGCAGCGCTTTATGCTGCTGTTTCTATTGCTGTTACGAGTATTCGTTGTTGTTATTGGAATTCGATTTGAATTGTTGTGGTAGGTCGTGAATAAGTAGGTACTCGGGATCTGTGTGACTAGGGACATTTGTAAAAGTCAACTTCAAAATGTTTTTCGTTATTAATGCGGTTACACTCTGACAGAGATAAAGATGATGGCATTTGGAAATGAAGTGACATCGCTGTTAGGGCCTGGATTTCTCCTCTAATTGTATTCGGCGATTAAGAGAAAGTCATCACTAAGAGTATGTCGATTTGATGATGGCTCTGACATGGACGATAACATCCTAGTTTAATGTTAAATAGAAACGTTTAATGTGACTTAATTGCGACATCATACTCTTTTGGTCATAAATGTTTGTGCAAAAATCCAAGTCTTAGAGTGAGTCTTAGAATATACAGACGGCGGAGTAGCCTTTAATGATTTCAAAGAAAGTGTATACCTTTGCTGTATGGGGATAATGATCATGGGGCAAAAGCTGAAGGAGACTGTTGATATCCTTTCAGTACTATGGAAGCGCCTCACATAGATTCATTAAATCTGTGCAGAATCAATAAAATCTATGAAACCAACGATAATGGGTTGGTCATTCTTTCTAAAATAAGACCGACAAAAATAAAGGAAAACTATTTTTTCTTCACTTTATCCGAACAATTTTCACGGCTTAGTCATTGAGGAATATTTCCCTCAACGCAAAAAAAACTTCCCTTAATCGCCACTTTATATCTCTGAAAATGAAGTCCAAGCGTATCCCCCGCCCTTATCCTTTGACAGAGTAAAGGCTGCTTTTTTTAACCCAGTACTAACTTCAAACATTTAAAACTGTCAAACCAATTTTCGGATTGCAAACTGTCAGTGTCAAATTTATTCATTCTTTACATTTATATACCGCGATGGCATCCACGTTTCGATTGTTGGAAATTTTGTTTCGAAATTCGATGGCAAAGATGGCCTCGTAGGAGTAGCATCTTCCAACAGGTGCTGGTTCTTTAAATAACGAAAATGTGCCTCTGCAGCCGAACATCTTGCACCTCTGCTAATAAGCCCTACTTCACATCCCGTGGCGCCATGTGGGAATCTCCCTGGAGATTGCGAAGTGAAGGGAACAAATGACGAATTTACTGCGCCATTAACCAGGATTAGTGTCGGAAAAACAAAACAAGACCTTATCCGGGCTACTCCGACATATTTGGAGCTCAGGCCGGTAAGAATTTCCAAGACTTAGTCAGGGTCTTGGTAAAGAGAAGGGGGCGGATGAGCCCTATATGGGACAACGGCAGCGCTCATATCCCGGAACGGGTAACTGGCTTCGGCATTTAAAATGGAACTGGTCCTCCAGGTTGGGGGCTGTGCCGACGGGGTAACTGCCCAGCCATTTAAAATAAACAAAAGTTACGAAGCATCAACAAGCCTCGGAAATGGACGGATCTACTGTTGACATCCAACGCAAACGATTTAAGGACAATGAGCTTCGGATATGCACGTGGAATGTTAGATCCCTTAATAGACCACGTGCAGCCGAGCAACTAGCGGAGGCCCTAGACTGCTGCAAAGCAGACATAACCGCCATCCAAGAAATGCGATGGGATGGACCGGACAAAAAGAATATGAAAAACTGCGACATCTACTGCGGCAATTGCTATCGACGGCAAAAGCAGCGCTTATTTGGATGCGGATTTGTTGTCGGAGGCAGACTAAGACAAGAAGTCCTCAGCTTCCGGCATGTGAGCGAGCGCCTCGTAGCAATCCGCATCAAGGCTAAATTCGCCAACATAAGCCTCATATGCGCGCATGCCCCCACAGAGGAGAAAGATGACGACACCAAGGATGCCTTCTACGAGCTCCTTAACAAGACCTACGAGCAATGCCCTAGCTATGACATTAAAATTGTCCTCGGTGATTTTAATGCAAAGCTAAGAAGAGAGGGTATCTTTGGTGGAACAATCGGAAAATATAGCCTGCACAACACCACCTCCGATAACGGATTCAGTCTCATCGACTTTGCGGCGGGGCGAAACATTGTTGCAGCTAGCACGCGGATCCCGCATATCGATACACACAAGTGGACTTGGAGAACTCCTAATCAATCAACAGTCAACCAGATTGATCACATTGCGATCGACGCAAGACACTCCTCCAGTATTATGTATGTCCGTACATTCCGAGGAACCAACATCGACTCGGACCATTATCTTGTTGTAGCCAAGGTACGGGTGCGGATATCCCAAACTACGCCAAGACAAACTAATGCTGTGAGAAAATTCGACGTCAGACGGCTACAATCGCAAGAGATCGCCAAGTCCTTTTCCGATCGAGTGTCTCTTAATCTCTTAAGAGGTCCAATACCGCCAGCATCAAGCACCGAAGACCATTGGAAACACTGCCAAAACGCCATCAGAGATGCCGCTTCTGATGTGCTGGGTTTCACTTGTCCACCACAACGAAACCCCTGGTTCGATGATAAATGCCGGCAAGAACATGCAGTTAAGCAAAAAGCACGCAATGCGGCACTACAAAACACCAACTCATCTGTAAAATATGGTCGGACGAAAGTATGCCCGATGAATGGAACCTTGTCCGATTCTCAAGAAAGGAGACCCTCTGCACTGCGCCAACTACAGCGGCATCAGTCTCCTTAACATCGCATATAAGATCTTATCCGCCGTATTATGTGAACGACTGAAGCCATTCGTCAACAACCTGATAGATCCATGTCAGTGTGGCTTCAGGCCAGGAAAGTCCACCATCGACCAAATATTTACACCACGGCAGATCTAGAAGAAGACCCATGAGCTTCAGAACGATACACACCAAATATTGATCGATTTTAAGGCCGCGTATGACAGCTTCTATAGAGACGAGCTATACAGAGCAATGTCTGGTTTCGGCATCCCTTCCAAACTCGTCAGTTTGTGCAGTATGACGATGGAGAATGCACACTGCTCCATCAAGGTCGATAAAAATCTCACCGGGATCGTTGATGTCCAGAAAGGATTTAGACAAGGCGATGCGATCATACAATTTTTTCAACATCGTACTTGACAGAATAGTGCAAAATCACAAGAGGCACTATCTTTCAGAAGTCCGTCCAACTACTCGCATATGACGACGATATTGACATAGTCGGGAGAAAGCAGCGTGATGTCAGTGGCGCTTTCGCGAGTATTGACACGTAAGCTTCGAATGAGGGCAAGACTAAGTATATGCTGTCAAGCAAAAAGGACAACCAACACCCCGTGGTCTCGGGCAGAACGTCACCCTCGACAGAGATAACTTTGAGGTAGTTGAGGACTTTGTCTACCTAGGCTCTACTATGAATACAGACAACGACACCAGCGCTGAGATCAAGCGAGGAATAACTCTTGCCAACCACTGTTTCTTTGGGTTAAGAAGGCAATTGAGTAGCAAAGCCCTCTCTCGGACAACAAAAGTCACCCTTTATAAGACTTAAATAATGCCGGTCCTGCTCTATGGCGCAGAGGCATGGATATTATCAAAAATGAATGAGGGTGTTCTTGGTTGCTTTGAGAGAAAATTCATTCTTCGGGCGATCTTCGGTCCCGTCTGCATTGACGGTGAGTGGAGGAGGAGATACAACGATGAACTGTATGGGCTGTACAGCGACATGGACCTAGGCAGAAGAGTGAAGATCCAAAGACTAAGATGGCTGGGTCATGTAGAGCGCATGGTCCGGTCCGAAAAGTCTTCCAATCCGCTCCCGAGGGACAGCGCAGTAGAGGAAGGCCAAGACTCAGGTGGCACACGCATGTGAAAGGATACGTCAGCCAACGTGCGAAACTGGAATCAGCTAACCAGGAATCGAGCTGGCTGGAGACGCTTGTTGACTGGGGCCCATGTCCACCCTTGACTGTAGCGGCACTTATTTACTTTAAATGGCGCTACAGTCCGCTTCAAGTTTTAAAATTATTGTGCTGTGCTCCAAATCTATAGAGCACTTCCAACATACTCGTATTTCATTCGGCCGTTTTCACTTTTGGAAAATGCTGCGGAACCGAGACGCATAAGAAGAGTGCGTACTAAGGAAGATACCAGTTCAGCAGTTCAGGAGAGTGTTAAAGAAAATCTAAATTTATCAATTCGACGTCGTTCGCAACAACTTGGTCGTTGTCTGTCTACTTTGTTGTAAATCTTAAGCAAAGATCTTCGTTAGAAGGCTTACAAGATCCAGCTTGCGCAAGAATTGAAGCCGAACTACCATCGTTTGTATCGAAATTTAGGGGAATGGGACCAAAATCAGTCGGCATTGGATCCGGTGTTTCATTGATAATCACATGAGATTGTTCAAAAGCCGTTAATCCAAAACAATGCACAGATTGGTGCGGTCTGTGGGATGGTGGAGTCATCGGACCATATTTCATCAAAAATGAGGCTAATCAGCATGTTACGGTCAAAGTTATGATATAGAGCCATGATTTTTCATTCCCAGATTGAATGGCATGAATGTGCAAGAGATGTGGTTACAGCAGGATGGCGCTGTGTGCCATACAGTAACGAAAATAATCAACTTAGAAAAGGAAGCATTCGGTGAATGGATTAGCGTATCTTACTTGGAAATTGGCCTCCAAGATTTTTGTTTTTTGAGATACATAAAGTCGCTTGTTTCTTAATGTAGAAACCAACAGCAATCGACGCATTGGAAGCTAACATATTTTAGACATGCGGCCACAAAAGCGTAAAAAGCCATCAAAGTTGTCCCTAATTACGCAGCTGTTGATTGGATCTAGGGGTTTTTCAAAATAAGGTATGATATCCCCATCAGCCAATGCCCTGCCAAAAGGCAACATCTGCTTCTTCTACCTGGTATAATAGAAGATTTCGTTCCTTACGAATCAAAAGAAATAAATATTGGTAGGTGTTTCTTCTTCTCACCAACTACCTTGAACCTATTCAATTGACCCAGTTCCATAACTGCCTCTATCAGTGCTTTTTTGACACTGCGCAGACCAACCTTATCAACGATCCTAAGTCTTTTTATCAATTCGTCAAAAAGAAAAAGAAAATCTCACGGTTAGCCCCCTCTCTCTCGTACAATAATATATCTTCAAGTAATATATCTACAATTGCCAACATCTTTGCAACCTTTTTTAAACGATCACATGCAGACAGCTTCCTTGTACCGGACCCCCTATTAATTTGAACTACCTTCCCAATTTCCCTATTGGCCCTTCTCTCTCTTAAGCTTTTGAATCTTTTCTAATCGAAATAAAGTTGCAAAACTTTAATTATGAATTTTTACCCAGCCCAGGCGGGCTCTCCAAAATATTTTTTAAAAAGTATGCCTCCAATCTTTCAGTTCTACGAGTATTTTATCTATCCCCCACATAAGGAGAAAATTGAGAAAATGACCTCTTTCGTAGACCCAGTTCATAAAAAGTAACCAAAGAGTGAAGTAACTAATTACCGTCCTATTGCGAAAATTTTTCCTATTACTAAATTATTCGAAAGTATTTTATATAACGTTCTGAGCTTTCAGTGCAATTCCCTTATATTCCACAGTTAACATGGATTTCTAAAAGGTAGATAAATTAAGAAAAAAGCAAAGAAATCGGTTTAGTTTTACAGTTTAGTTCTCATCAACTGATCCTGTTCAAATTGTCTTATCTCGGCCTTGACCATTTTTTTAAAATGTTTATCTTTTTACTGGGAAACCGTTATTATGGCGTTCGCCTTAGGTCAACAGTCTCAACCCCATTTCTACTCATTCTGGTATCCCACAAGGCACCCATCTAGGTTCCCTTCTTTTTGTCTAAACAATAATCGATCTTGATAGAACTCTTTTACGCCATTTACGCCGACGTCAAAAAGTTCCCTAAAACAATTTCCTCTCCCCATGACTCTTTACTCCTTCAAGAAGACCATGATAGGTTTTCTACTTGGTATCAAAAAAATTGCCTTGAACTTAAAACCTCCAAATGTCAATCTAAGACTTTGTCACGAAGGTCCAACCAATCTGCTCCTCGAATTTATTTTTTGCACGGCCAACCCATAGCTCACGTTTTATTCCTTTGCGACTTTGGAATATTGCACGTTAGAGAGTTAAACTTCCGCTTGCATATTGATGAGATAATCCTTTAAGCCAACTCTTCATTTGGTTTTATAAAACGATGGTCCAAGGAATTTTCCAACCCCGATGGTCCTTTACATTACTTTTGTCCAGCTTCTTCTCGAATATGCCTACCAATCATGGTCCCCCTTTCAGCGAGTTCACATATCCCGAATAGACAGTAGTCAGCCCAGTAATCTTCGATTTGCTCTTCGAAGACTACCCTGCGATGACTCTTTTATTTTACCACCCTCTCGAGACCGCCTTAAACTTCCTAAATTGAACACCCTCGAAAAACGCGGAGACGTAGCTGACATTCTCTTCATCCATCAACTGGTCTCTGGTTCCGTAGATTGCGCCACCTTTTACAACTCTATTTCCTTCAATACTTACCTTCGTAATTGACGATGCCCTCGTCTCTTCTACATTCCAACCCATCGCACCTCTTACTTCGAAAGGTCAACTCAAATCTATCCGTTTTTGACTTTAACCTTAACACGTTTTCTGAAGTTCAAATAGCTGCGTTTAATTCCATTAATTACAATATTTCGAATAGGTACTTAGGCACAAAAACTTACAGCGTATCCTTGGTAGATGTATAATTTTCATGTCGCACGAGTGTAACACATCACATTTTTCCATAAGCTGGCTGAAGTTATTACAATTCTATTTCAATGAACCAAAATTGCGACTTCAGGCGGCATATCTAGTAGTCTAGCCTTGTAGGACTGGCGAAGTACATATGTATCAACCCTCAGATCAACCCTCCAAAAATCAAAAGAGACTTGGTTCACTAACAACAGGAAACTTATATTTCTAATCATCAAGCACAGGTCTTCTTAAATTTAGTTTACTACAAGGCAAACGCCTTGTGCTTGGATCATAAGGACTAGGACTTCCGTGAGTAGTTGCAGGATTATGTGATGTTATTGGATTACTTACGATGCCCCAAGTTGTGCCTTCAATGCCTGCTCCAATGATGCTCCCGTATGCAGCTCCATTGCAATTAACAATATCACTCCAAACGCCGTCGTCTCTTCGCCGATAAACCGCTCCGCCACACAATGAAATTGCAACAAAACAAATAATTAGTGAAAATGTCAAATTCATCTTCTTAATTAATTTATTGGACTCTGGAAGGTATCTGTGCAACTGGTGATAGAAATGTTGGCAACCGGAGCACTTTATATAAATTGGGGAGTATTCATGTGGACCCGAATCCCTCAATCGAAGGGTGATAGGGGTTCTGTGAATTGTTTTTAGTTGTGTAGAGGTCTTTCTTAGAACAAAATATATTTCGGGAACCTAATCGAATTTGTTTGAATCTGTATTGAAAGCGTCACAAAATGTGACCTACCGTTGAGCTCTGGTTGTTCATTTGAATTAGTTTGAAGTGAATTGGCTAAAGGTTATCTGTTGACCTTCTTATAATATTGTTGCCCAAGGGGGGGCTTGCTTGGAATACAAATATATATATACTTTGTAGTGTTGTCTTGAATTGTTTATATATTATCTGTTAAGCCAATTTCCATTACAGCCGGCTTTGCAAAATAAGTCCGCACCTTAGTTTCTATTAGGACGTCGTTCTTGAAAATGATGGCTACTATGAGAAAGGAATGTGCCGTGCTATACAGAGACAATCCGTAAGGCTTCGTTCTCCTTCGAATGCTATAGTTCGCTCTAGTCGACTCTGGGTGTATTGCTTTTTCAGCACTTTAAGGTATATGAAAATGATGAATTACACCGTGCGAATGTTTGCACTAAAGCGCAAACAGCCCAAATCATGACTGGTAAATGTTGCACAATCATCACTTTCAAAACTGCACTTCATAAGAAGAAGAAATTTGACTAGTTTGACTGATGTAGAGCTAAAAGGCTTCGCCATCTGTGGTAGTCTTACGAGGCCACGAAAAATGGGTTGTCGAACCAAGGAAATGCTCTCCCTTGTACTGTTCTCACAAGATTTTGAACAGTCGCCTCCCAGGTTCGTAATATTTTTGCAGAAGCCCTTACAGAAGGGACTCTTCAAAATTCGTATTGTACGAGTGTGGGTTTCTGATTTTGAAGCTTCGACTGTCTATTAGGCTCTTTGCGCCGTGTGTCTGTTGTTTGAATTGCTATGGAGACGTTTGCCCTCACAGAGGAGAAAGATGACGACTCCCAAGCAATGCCTTAGTTATGACATTAAAACCGTTCTCGGCGATTTTAATGCAAAGCTTCGAAGAGGGGGTATCTTTGGAAGTACGGTCGAAAGGTATATCCTGCATGACACCACCTCTGATAACGAATTCAGGCTAATCGACTTTGTGGCGAGGCAAAACATTGTCGTAGCTAGATCGTGGTTTCTCCAGCTTGATATACGCAAGGTGACTTGGAGAGCTCCTGATCAATCAACCGTCAACCAGATTGCGATCGAAGTAAGACTCTCCTCCAGTATTGTGCATGTCCGAGCTCTTCGAGAAATCAACATCAACTCGGACCATTAAGTTGCATACGGTTGCGGATATCCCTAACAGCGACAAGACAAGCTAATAATGTGAGGACTTCGACTTCATACGGCAACAACAG
The DNA here is from genome assembly GCA_928272305.1 of Volucella inflata. Classification (NCBI taxonomy): domain Eukaryota; kingdom Metazoa; phylum Arthropoda; class Insecta; order Diptera; family Syrphidae; genus Volucella; species Volucella inflata. Next base: position 227,814,938 of record OV743716.1, on the reverse strand, counting down.
CGAGAGATCACCAAATCCTTTTCTTTAATCTCCTTAGCGGTCTATTGACGCCAGCACTAAGTATCGAAAACCAGTAACAATACTGCCAAAAAGCCATCAGAGATACCTGATTTGATGACGAATGCTGACAAGCACATGCAACTAAACAGGATGCATACAAAGCGGCGTTGCGTAGAAGGACTAGATCCGCTCACGAGCTCAATGACCAGAAGAGGAGAAACGTATGCTTTTCAGGAGGAAGAAAGGGAGCATGAGAAGCGCTCGGTCGAGGAAATTGAATAAGGTTCAGAAGTATTATCAACGACGCCTGCAGAAATGATCAAGGGAACATAGCCATAGAGTCGTAATCGATGCTGAAGATTTGGAAAGACCATTTCTGTTGACTGTATAATGGCGATGACGAACCAAATACCGCTGTCAGCAGAACGAATCCTTCAATCTCGACGATGTAGACCGACAATTCCGTTCATCTGACATGTTGAAAGTGAAGATTGCCATATCTAACTTAGGTCCAACATAGTTGGTGGAGCGGAAGGTTCGATAGCCGAGCACTTTAAAGCGGCAGGCCATGATTTGGTCGGACGAAAGTATGCCCGATGAATGGAACCTCAGTATTGTTTGTCCGATTCTCAAGAAAGGAAACCCTCTGAACTGCGCCAACTACAGTGGCATCAGTCTCCCTAACATCGCATACAAGATCTTATCTGCCGTATTGTGTGAACGACTGAAGCCGTTCGTCAACAACCTGATAGGTCCATATCAGTGTAGCTTCAGGCCAGGAAAGTTCACCATCGACCAGATATTCACACTAAGGCTGATCTTGGAGAAGACCCATGAGCTTCAGATCGATACACACAACCTATTCATCGATTTTAAGGCCGCGTATGACAGTATCTATAGAGACGAGCTGTACAAGATGAGGGTGTTCTTGGTTGTTTCGAGAAAAAAATTCTTCAGGCGATCTTCGGTCCCGTCTGCGTTGATGATGAGTGGAGGAGGAGATACAATGACGAACTGTATGGACTGTAAAGCGACATCGATTTAGCAAGTAGAGTAAAGGTTCAACTACGGGTATCGCTGGGATGGATGGATGGAAATCAAAGCTCCGGTCCGAAAAGTCTTCGAATCCACCCCCTAGGGGCTGCGTAGTAGAGCACGACCGAAACTTGGGTGGCGCACTCAAGTGGAACGGAGCCATAGTCAACTTAGCATGTGAAAGTGGAGGTATCTATTGAAAGACCATGCTCCCTGGAGACGCTTATTGTTTGAGTTCCAGGTCCACCCGGATCTGTAGCGCAACCTAAAGTTAATAAGTAAAATGTTTGCCCTTCGATAAAGTACTTTCGATCATTTCGGAATCTTGAGTCAAAACCTAACTCGAGGCGGTTGTTTCAGTTTAGCTTCCACTGTAGTTAAGGTTTTCCGGCATTCACTCCTTCTCAACCTATCGACCCTTTCGTAGAAATCTGAATTGAAAGATCTAGCAACTGCTAAGTCAAATCCTAGGCTAGACTTTTTGTGGATTTTTGAGAATTACCGTTGCAGCTTTGTATAGTTATTACACATACCAACTAGAGTACAAGAATCCATTTGGGTCACCTCACTGTTCAACGAATGTGTTTCGCTATTCAAACATTGTCCCAATTAAATGGTTTGCGACACTTTGAGAGCCTTGACCTCCAAGCCTTCCCAATACGACACTGTAGCCAACACGAAAGCTGAAGGGCTATTAGGAGCGGAATAGTAATTCAATTCAAACATGGTGTTGACACTTCCGTAGAAAATTATTTCGCGGTCGCAAAATGCAAGGTTTCGTTGTAGCTGTCCACTTGGTTCCCTCGCCACGAAATGATTCACACCTTAGGATGCTCCAGTACCATGCCGCCTAGTTCCATTGTGGCTCATTTCGTCAGAATTATGTTCATGGCAGCTTTAACTTCCAGATGTTAGTATTGCAATGCCCATCAACATTCACAACTTTTAACTCGAAAGATATGTCAACACCACAAATCTTTAAAGTCTGCAGTCCTCTATGTCATATATGCCTCGCGTATTTCAATCATGACAACGAGGTCAATTACTATTCGAAAATTGATTTTCGTCGAACTAATTGCAATTGCATTCTAAAAAACAAGTTCATTCGGCGAATCATGGCTAGATTCTCGGATCCGTTATCACTTAGAATTAGGCTTAACAATATTGTGAGCTAGTCCCTCCTATATAAGGAGATTCAGCATGTTGAACTCCATCAAAAATCAATTGGATTCCAAGCCGCAAGTTCAAATTTGCAACCATATTCAGAAAATGAACGCAAACATTTGTCTCATCCTTCTCGTCGGCTTTGTGGTCTTCTCAGCTACTGAACCCCAATTTTGGCCAAACGATTGGAGTTCCATGGCAGGTGGATTGGGAGGTATAATGGGAGGAAGCCTTGGAGGAAGTCTAGGAGGAACCCTCGGAGGAAATATGGGTGGCAATCTTGGAGGCAATCTTGGAGGTGATCAAGGCAACAATCAAAAAGCTGGCAATCCTCAATCTGGAAACATGAGAGGTAATGGGAATGGAAACGCCAATGGTTTCCTTTCAGGTTACATGAAAGGAGGCTTAGGAGGATTCCTAGCTGGAGGTGGTCTTGGAGGCAACGGTATGGAAGGAAGCGTAGGTGGCGTTAATGGTATTCCCAAGTTATCATTCAATTCTAACGATTTGTTTCGTCCTAAACCTACGGAATCACTTCCAACAAGGAGACCCTATTACTAAGGATCGTTGAGTGAACCATACAAATTTGAATTCTTTTTAGTTTGAATAAAATAAATTGTAGAAGTGTAGATAAATGTCTTTTTATTTAATAAACTGAAAATCCAATCTAAAACTGAATGTAACGATGTACGTAGTGGTTCGTAGGGGTGTCATATGTCATATACTCGTATACAGGACCATAGGATCCCTTATCGATGCCAACTAACAAAATATTCGGAGAAGATTCTCTTCAAACCTAGCAGCTTTGGCATTACAGTCTGTTGCAAGCGAACAGGATATATATACATAGTAAACGAGTACAACATGGATTCATATTCAATGACTTCGCAAGCTACGGCTTTCCATACGCTGCTCTGGTGGTGGTTTGATTTTCCGGAAAAAACGTTTGCCTGTAATATGCATCTCAGAAATCATAATAAAAAGCTCGCTTAGCCTCAAAATGCACTTGCCTTAACGGAGGAGGAGGATATCAGTGGAGTTATTAAAGTTTGCTGAAATATGGCAATCTTACAATGCGGCCTTATAGAGAGACAGAATACGGACTGTATCGGTATCCTAGATGTAGCCAAAGCAGTATAAATCGAATGAGAAGAATTCAACTTCCCACATTTCACCACCGTTCCCGTTCCCAGAACCCGGTCAGAATTGCGGACTCTGATAAGCAATAACAAAGCGGGCACAAAGAAGAATATTTTGAATCCGCGAATAATGCCAGAGCGCCCAAGACATAGGAGTAGAAGTTGAGACGAACACGTACATACCTTTCGGAATTGAAGAGAAAAAGTTTAAAAAATACAAAGTCAAGACTTATGAAAGCAGCTACTGTAAGAATGCTATGCAAAGACAAATGAAGACGATAAAACCTGAAACGAGGCCTGCAAAGAGAATCACAGAAATATCGAACCTGTGACGGATTTGCTTCTGAAAATATTGAGGAACAACATGTTAAGCGGAATAACCCACTGCTGCCATCCGTCTGAGTAAAACGAAGTGAACACACCAATATTCAAATTAAAATCTTATAAATCTGCAAGAGCTCATGCCTTAGAGGAGCTATTTAAACCTGGAAAAGATTATCTGCTTTGGAGGAAGTATAAGAAAAGGGCAGAAGGTCCTTGATATATTTGTAAGAGTTAAAGCAGAATCAACAAAAATGTGTTTGCCGATCAATGAAAGCAATACAATATATTGCTCTCGTGATTTTATCAAAGACGTTGTCCTTTAGACAATGAACAACTTAACGTTTGACGTAGTAAACAAACTTATCTAGGCTGTGATGTTTAGGCCAGCATTGGGGTCAGCGAGAAGTTTCAGCAAAGAATAACTATAACAACGGCCGTTTCTATAGGACTAAAAGGTATCGAAGAAAATGCTATCCGCGTGCAATACCTTTGCCATTACTGCTTCGGCTTCTGCGGGCGACAATGGCGGTAGCTGAATTTCTAGGGATGGTAAAGCAGGCCCACCATAGGACCATAGGCCGGATGGACCAACGTCCGATAGGCCTTGTGGCGGCAAAGTGTACCGAACTACCATAGAAATATGCAAGATAGTTATTTCTAGAATCGAGTCCTATTGTATGACATGGCAGAGGGACGAAGACTGCAAAGGTTGACGTCGGGCTCCTGCGCCTAGAAATACGAGTACTTCGGGGGTTAAGGCTAACTGCCTATGCTAACGATATTGCACTGGTCGTTATCTCGTGAGGAGGTCAAGAACAGGCTAGGTGGTCACAGGTTTGAGCTCGCGACCCAAAAAACGAAGATGGCTTACCCCAATAGGCAACGATGGTTTGGCGGGGGTATTCGTGTTAACGCCGCGGGTGCAAAAGTTTTCATTCTAGGAATGTAGATCGATTCAAGACTTACCTTTGGGGTTGGACACCGTCCAATTATCAAGGCTTCTTCCATTATCATCAGACCCTTCGCCACTGATGGTTGCTATGATTTATCCAGTTACAAGCTGGGTCTTGTTGAGTGGCAAGACTATCAGTTGTCCATAGCAAAACTTAAAACACGGTACCGTGGGAGTTAGGAGGCCCCCTTGTGAGAGCGTCACGGTAGCTGTGGTTTAAACCTAAAACACAGGGAGGGTGGCCTTGCTAGGTCTCAGTACATGGGACTGAGTGGCTATAAGTGATGGGTACTGAGAACCTAAGACCAGTCAGAGGTTTAAGGTAGGCCTCGACTCATACCAAGGATGGAGCTGTGCCCTCAACACAGTTCGACATTGGTTTAATCTCTGATTGAGGTTGCGATGGCAAGGCGTAACTTAAGTTTCCATGACAGGCGTTCACGTTAAACACAATTGACCTTAACTTTGGGGAGCACATAGGGAGGCCGGCAGAAAAAGCAACTAAGATAGCAGCTGCCCTGTCTAGACTGATGCCCAATGTTGGCGGCCCGTAAGGTCTATAGGAGAGTACTTGCGTCGGCCGCCAAATTTGTATTGCTGTGCGGTGTGTAGCTGTTGGCGGATGCGCTGTCGAGACGAGTTCTCCGAAAGCGACTTACCTCTGCTGCAGCTGTTATAGTGATAGCGAGAACCTTACACGTCGTGTTACTTACGCGGGAATGTAGAGAAAGCTTTCTGTCCTTGTAATCTGAACAAGCGACAGGAGGTGTAGATCACTGGCGTGTTGGCAGCAGTAATAGGATGACAAGGTTGTCGGCAGGTGAACACACCGACTCATACCTGTGACCGAAGAAATAACGAATGTCTAGAGTGACTCTTCGAAGGATTGTCGGATTATACAAAGTCTCTGATCACCTCGAAATTATAGCTACTGTGTCATTTTGTAAGCTGTGTCATTTAACCATGGTAAACTAAATATCAATAAAAAACAAATGATTGACTAGAAAGTGCATTGATAGTGCAGCTACAAAAGAACCCAAGACGCTGTTGCAATGTTTCCCATATCAGGTCCTTCCCCTTAATTGAAACACACAATGAGTGAAAGTTGTAATCATAACAAATTTTATTCATTTCAAATTAAAAGAATTACAAATTCTAAAATTCACCAAAAGGCTTTCTTTGAGTATATACAGGATTTGGATTTGGATAAGTGGGTCTACGAGGTGGTGAAGGATCAAATATTAGTATTCGGGGTCCAATGCCGATTCTAGAATCATCCTTAATGGGGATTCCAATGCCTGGTCCAAAGGTACCTGTGAGTGACTCCGAAATACCACCATGAGCCCATGGATTGTGGTCTCCTTGTCCGTATTGAGCTCCATAGCTTGATATAACAGCCAAAGCAAATAGAAGGACCAGAAGAAGTTGAACGTTCATATTGCACAGGGTAATCTATTTCTAAACTTGCGATCGAGTTTGGATGAGCATTATGTGTACAAGAAACATCTCTTTATATACAAATTTGTTTGCCTGCCCGATGCAGTGCGATAAGAGTTTTTGAAATTTGTTTTTCTCCCCCCCCCCCCCAACAACGTCTTGTTGGGAATAATAGTTTTGCGAATTGATTAAATTTATTTGGCTTGTTTTCAGTGAAGTACATTCTCTGGAATTGAGGCTATTCTAAGTTATTTCTAAAAAAAAATAATGACTTTGGGAAATTATTATGAGAACTCATGTATGCTATGAAATGCTGACAAACTTGGCGTATAAAATGCGATCCAAGTTGAATTTCTGAAATACAATTCGGGTTGGGAAAATGAAATGAATTTTCCTTGCTTTACGGTTACAATTTACTGAGACTAACTAACTAACAACGAAAGAAAGCATATACATATTTACATATTGCAATAACCTCTTTTCATTCTTTTTTTTTTAACGAGGACTCAAAAGCATCGAAAGCCTAAAGTTCAGTGTGAGACTTAAACCGCACTAAAAACATGACCTCATCGTCCGGACGGGAAGCTCCTCCTGGAACCACCTGCGTAAAGGCTCAAAGCGTTCGTCTAGTCGTCACTGTTCAAGTTCATCAAGTTCGTGGAGAAGTTGCACCTCGCTGGAATCGCTCACTCCCCCGGCGGCGTTCTATAGCTCTCAGCTCCATCACCAATGTCACGATTGAGCTTTCAATAGCCTGCCATTTCCGGAGGCTGCTTAACATGCTGGGGACCAGGTTTATCGCTGAAGCTGGTTCCCCGATCGCTCTTTTATGGAGCTCCTTATCCTCTATTGTTCTCCCATAGTTTGGGGCAGTGAGGATTATCTTCAATGCCGAATTCGTTTACTAGACCCAATGCCCGATGTATTTGGCATTATCCGGGACGGAGTCATCGTCATCCCGTCGGCTTTACCTTTTACTTGCTTGAGATGCTCCTTAAAGCAGATCCTTGCGTCTAGGAGGACTCCCAAGTATCGCAGGAAACGCTTCGATGTGACCGTAAAATCGGCACTCTGAAAGTAAAACAACTCTCTCTCTTTTTCCTTGTGGTCAAGAGGACTGCTTGGGTCTTCTGTGCCGCCAGGTCCAATCCGTTTCTTTGCAGCCAACTGGTCACCTGCCGACCGCCTCCGTGCATCTAGTTATGATCTCTTCAATTGCAAAAAGCTCTGTAGTAGGGATATTGTTTCTCCCATTTGTTTCATCCTTTCATTAGAGGGTGCACCGGCGGACTTGTTAAGCCTGTGCCTCAATCGACTCCAGTTAGTTTTTCACTTTTCTTCAACAAGGACATGACCTCGTATTCGATGGTGTTGCATTCTAACAAGAAGATCTCCAAAATAAATTCTCAAACCATACCTGAGGGACAGGGTGTCGTAACAATGCACACAGAAAAGGAAATTTTTCATTGTACTCCTTGTATGTTCCTTTGAATTTCTTAGTCTTTTAGAATAAGATGAGCAAATGTTTCAGTGATAAAGTGCCTACACTATCAGTACCCACAACGTCAATGCCGAGTACCTGCAGCCTGTTCCGTGCGTAAGCTACAGATTCACAGAGGTACTTCTCCGCGATGTCGTTATCACTTTCACAGCGAGTGTCATAGGGTATTGTGCCATTAATGACCTGCACGTGCTTACTAAAAGTATAGTTCCACGTCACGATACTGCAGTTTTTCCTTCTGAGGGACAGCAGGAAGGCAGCTGACCCCTTATGGAAGTCGTAAAGCATTTGTTTGGTCTGCTGACAACTTGGTGATTCATCTGTTTGCAATTGTTCTCATATAAAACCTAACCCATTACGGAGGCAGACCTTACATAGGTTTGGGTCCTGAAAATCTCTCTTCTAAGCTTTCCCCGGCAAGTAAATCTGCGATTTCAATTTCCGTGATCCCATTTTGACATAAGACAAAGACAAGAATCCGTCAACTAAGCCGTCCAACTGCGCTTAAAAAAGCCTTGCATTTTCGAATTTGCTTAGAAGTTGTATGGGGGTTCAAAACAAGGCTCAAAGCGCAGCTTGTTTGTCGCTAAAGATACAAGTGACTCGCCCCCTCCACCAGTTCTTTACGAAATAGTTTATTTCCTATCGGGATTGAGTATATCTTCGCTTGGAAGACAAACGCAAGTTTTCCTAAAGAAAAGTAAAATTTATCGTTGTCGTCCTCCAGAAAGTTATGCGTCCGACTGTCCGACTACATTCCTTTGCTGGCTCAGATTTTAGACAGAAGCAGTCTTGGGAGTCCTTGTGTCAAATGGTATGTTTATATAGGTAAGACCATAGTAAAAAGACAGTCAGCGCGCGAAGTCATTAAAGGTCCTCTCTGAGTTGTAACAAGGAAAGGAGCTTTTGAGTGGAACCCATGGTATGAATATAAAGAGGAGGGAGATGTATAAATGCATTAGGAGTGGAGCTAGGCTTGGCTAAGGGGGCTTTCCTACAAGTCAGACCGCTCTTTGAAGTTCTGTAGAAGCATCAATCACACATTTTTGGGGAAAGCCAACCAAAGAACCAAAGCAGAAGTTTGTTATGACAGGAAAATACGTAGCCTGTTTGGATAATTAGATGGTGATGCCTTTAAGCACTAGATGAATTCGACTAGTCGACTTTTTCTTTCTCGAAAGATAACAATCTCAGTATTGAGAGGATTGAATAAAAGCCCATTTCTAGTGGAACAATTGTCGATCCCGTGTAGGGCTGCATGCGCCAAATACGTTTGCTTCTGGATAGATATCATAACTATTAACTAACATGTGCCATACCAATGAACATAGAGCGTCTTGCAAGTGTAGATTATCTTCAGAGTTACTAGCAGCTTGTCTATACTTCTCTGCAACACAACTTTGTATATGCCATCGGTGCCAAGCGACTTAAAACCAGCAAAGGAAGCAGCATGCTTAATATCCTAATCCGTCACCGCAACCGATGAACTATACCAGGTATGGCGTGCTGTATTATTATTCAGCCCATTAGCAGCTTCGGTAGGGTCTTGTTATGAGATTGGCAGCTTCTTGTATTAAACAAAGAGTCTCGTCTGAGTGATTCGAGCCTGGTCCGTATCCTCAAACCAGCTCACTGATTTCGTTGATTTCACAAGTCCTTAATAAAACGCACTCTTCAAAAACCGAATAAGCTTCTCAAAATTAGTCTTAAATGACCTGTGAGGAAGTTTTCTGGTTTCCTTAAGATTTCGCGTTCTATTAAGAAACTATACTATTTCCAGCTGGACTGGACAGTTCAAAACAGTAGTTATTGTTTTGACTTGAGCTAGGGAGAGCTTATAATCTGGCAGAGCTCCTCCGTAAACCGTGTTCGAAATTGCGCAAGTCAAGATGGAAAGACTCAGTTCAGCACATGCAGGTATGTTCTAGGTTCTTCCGATTGGTCGTTACATAGTGCTGTAAAAGCTCCCATCCACAGGTACATTTATCCACATTGTTATTGTATGGATGTCATGAAATTCCGGTGTCTAAGCCATCTCGGTCCTCCTCTCACTGCCCTATTTAACTTGTCTGTTTCAACAGGTACTTTTCCTTTCCTATAGAAGGAATCTTATATCATTATTATTCATAAAAAAGGAAGCAAGGCCGAAGTCGATAATTATAGGCCCATAGCAAAACTCTCTTCCATACCCAAACTGTTCGAAAGCATAATCTATCAACAATTGCTTCCGTACTGTAGGCCATCTATCTGCACAAACCAGCACCGGTTTCATGAAAGGTAAATCCTCTACCACTTACCTAACAGAGTTGGTATCTAGGACGCTTTCTGCTTTAGAAGATGGTGAAGAAGTTGATTCAATTTCAGCAAGGCTTTCGATAAAATTTTCCATCAGCTTATCATTTGGATCAAAACCTATTTGGAAGACCGAGAATACGGAGTCATCTTCAGATCCTCAATATCCGACCCCATTTAAGCAACATTTGGTGTCCCTCGGGGTAGTCACCTTGGGCCAATCATCTTTATCGCAACGATTAACGACATAAATCACGTTTTAAAGAATTCCGATCTTTCTATTTTCGCTGACGACAAGAGAATTTCCAAAGTCATTTCAATGCCCTCTTACTCCTATTGCTTGCAATATGACTAAAATACAGTTAAGTGCAAAACTGAGTCACTTTCATGTGTTTTTTTTAATTCTTTCCAATATTTGTTCTTGTATATATGTTATACAAACCAAACTTTATTTTAAAGAAGGTACAGCTGTCCTGATTAACGGGACATATGATAGATAACACTTACTTTAGGTGGCGCTACAGTCCGGGGTGGACCTGGGCCTCAGTCAACAAGCTTCTCCAGCCAGCTCGATCCCTGGCTAGCTGCCTCCAGTTTCGCACGCAAAGTTGGCTGAGGTCCTCTTCCACTTGCGTGCGCCACCTGAGTCTTGGCCTTCCTCTACTGCGCTGTCCCACGGGGGCGGATTCGAAGACTTTTCGGACCGGAGCATTGGTGTCCATGCGCTCTACATGACCCAGCCATCTCAGTCTTTGGATCTTCACTCTTCTGGCTAGGTCCATGTCGCTGTAGAGTCCAGTCGTTGTATCTCCTCCCCCACTCACCGTCAATGCATATGGGACCGAAGATAGCCCGAAGAATTTTTGTCTCGAAGCAACCAAAAAAAACCCTCATCTCTGAGCCATAGAGCAGGATCGGGATTATTAAGGTCTTATAAAGGGTGACTTTTGTTGTCCGAGAGAGGGCTTTGCTACTCAATTGCCTTCTTAACCCAAAGAAACAGCGGTTGGCAAGAGTTATTCTTCGCTTGATCTCAGCGCTGGTGTCGTTGTCTGTATTCATAGTAGAGCCTAGGTAGACAAAGTCCTCAACTACCTCAAAGTTATATCTGTCTAAGGTGACGTTCTGTCCGAGACGTCGGTGTTGGTTGTCCTTTTTGCTTGACAGCATATACTTGGTCTTGCCCTCATTGACCGCTGAACCCATTTTCGCCGCTTCCGTCTCAATACTCGCGAAAGCGCCACTGACATCACGCTGCTTTCTCCCGATTATGTCAATATCGTCGGCGTATGCGAGTAGTTGGACGGACTTTTGAAAGATAGTGCCTCTTGTGTCTGCTCGTGAGTTGAGCACTATTCTTTCAAGTACGATGTTGAAGAAATCGCATGACAGCGCATCGCCTTGTCTAAATCCTTTCTGGACATCAAAGGTCTCGGTGAGATCTTTACCGACCTTGATGGAGCAGCGTGCATTCTCCAACGTCATCCTGCACAGACGGACGAGTTTGGCAGGGATGCCAAAACTAGACATTGCTCTATATAGCTCGTCTCTATAGATGCTGTCATACGCGGCCTTAAAATCGATGAATAGGTGCCTCCAAGGGCATACTTTCGTCCGACCATATTTTACAGATGAGTTGGTGTATGCTCCTTACCAAGTCATCGCTTGCCGCTTTGAAGGGCTCGGCAGTCAGGCCATCCGCTCCAGCAGCTTTGTTGGACTTCGATATGACTATCTTCACTTCATCCAGGTCGGGTGGACGGAATTGTTGGTCATCATCGTCCAGGTTGAAAGGTTGATTCTGCCTGACAGCGGTATTTGGTCCGTCATCGCCGTTATACAGTCTGCAGAAATGATCTTTCCAAATCCTCAGCATCGACTGCGATTCTACTACGATGTTCCCTTGTTCATCTCTAAAGGCTTCGGTTCGGGGTTTGTTTCCGCGGCATGTTATTTTTACCTTTTGGTAAAACTTCCGAACCTCATTCCTGGAGTAGCATCTCTCAATTTCCTCGATCGCGCGCTTCTCATGCTCTTTCTTCTTCCTCCTGAGAAGCCGGTGCTCGTCTCTCCTCTTCCGCTCATAGAGCTCATGAGCAGCTCTGGTCTTTCTAAGCAGCGCCGCGTTATATGCATCTTGCTTTGCTGTATGTGCTTGCCGGCATTCACTCGTCAACCATAACGAAACCCGGCACATCAGAAGCGGCATCTCTGATGGCGTTTTGGCAGTGTTTCCAATGGTCTTCGATGCTTGATGCTGGCGGCATTGGACCTCTTAAGAGATTAAGAGACACTCGATCGGAAAAGGACTTGGCGATGTCTTGCGATTGTAGCCGTCTGACGTCGAATTTTCTCACAGCATTGTTTGTCTTGGCGTAGTTTGGGACATCCGCAACCGTACCTTGGCTACAACAAGGTAATGATCCGAGTCGATGTTGGCTCCTCGAAACGTACGGACATCCATAATGCTGGAGGAGTGTCTTGCGTCGATCGCAATGTGATCAATCTGGTTGACTGTTGATTGATCAGGAGTTCTCCAAGTCCCCTTGTGTATGTCGAGATGTGGGAACCGCGTGCTAGCCACGACAATGCTTCGCCCCGCCGCAAAATCGATTAGCCTGAATCCGTTATCGGAGGTGGTGTTGTGCAGGCTATATTTTCCGATTGTACCACCAAAGATACCCTCTCTTCCTAGCTTTGCATTAAAATCACCGAGTACAATTTTAATGTCATAGGTAGGGCATTGCTCGTAGGTCTTGTTAAGGAGCTCGTAGAAGGCATCCTTGGTGTCGTCATCTTTCTCCTCTGTGGGGGCATGCGCGCATATAAGGCTTATGTTGGCGAATTTAGCCTTGCCGACCTTGACCTTGTCTTAGTCTGCCTCCGACAGCAAATCCGCATCCAAATAAGCGCTGCTTTTGCCGGCGATAGGAATTGCCGCAGTAGATGTCGCAGTTTTTCATCTTCTTTTTGTCCGGCCCATCCCATCGCATTTCTTGAATGGCGGTTATGTCTGCTTTGCAGCAGTCTAGGGCCTCCGCTAGTTGCTCGGCTGCACGTGGTCTATCAAGGGATCTAACATTCCACGTGCATATCCGAAGCTCATTGTCCTTAAATCGTTTGCGTGGGTTGTCAACAGTAGATCCGTCCATATCCGAGGCTTGTTGATGCTTCGTAACTTAATTTTTTTTTAAATGGCTGTACAGTTACCCCGGCGGCACAACCCCCAACCTGGAGGACCAGTTCCATTTTGAGTGCACCTAAGACGAGGGGTCGGTTACACCGAAGCCAGTAACCCGTTCCGGGATGTGAGATTCCCAGATGGCGCCACGGCGAGGCGTGAAGTAGGACTTATTAGCAGAGCTGCAAGATGTTCGGCTCTGTAGCCCTGTAGCCTGTAGCTCATTCTCGTCATTTAAGGAACCAGCACCTGTCGGAAGATGCTGCTTCTACGAGGCCTTATACTAATCGTTGCCATCGATATATAACACTAGTCTGTTTATTTTCGAAGTACCGTTACTTTTGCAAAACTCAGTTTTGCACCAATATTTTCTTCTCGTGCATCTTTAGTCGAAATTTGGCTTGCAAAAGGAAGGGAAGGCTCACAAGTTTCTAATTTTTTGTTGGTTTTATTGTGGAAGTGCTATATTTTTTTACCTTTCGACTTTTGGTTCCTTTTGGAAGGTAAAAGTACATAAACCTACATTGTATTCTAGTTTTTAATATGATGCAATTATTGTTTCTAGATATGACATCTCTAGCAGAGAACGTGCAGAAAAGAATTCTGCAATTGCTTCAAGATGGCAAGTCAACACGCTTAATAGCCGAGGAACTTAACGTTACCCAATCAGCTGTTGCTCGGTTGAGAAAAAAGTGTCAACTGGACTTGGTCAGCGCTCCAGGAGGTAGGCCTAAGAAACTATCTGACAAGGATGAGCGGCCTTTGGTGAGGTATGCGCTTTCCGGAAGAGTCGCTTCAGGCTCTGAAGCTATCAAAAAACTACAGGCAGCTACTGGGAAGCAAGCGAGTCGATGGACGGCCAATCGGGCGCTGCGTAAGCACGATGTCGTAGCTATCGAAAGGAAGAAAAAGCCAGCCCTCTCAAAAAAAAACATCTAAGCACGGTTGAATTTTGCAAAAAAGTATGCTAACTGGTCGGAAAATGATTGGAAAAAGGTGATCTGGTCAGATGAAACAAAAATTAATCGATACTGTACCGATGGACGATCGTGGGCTTGGAAAAGAAAAGGCGAGTCTTTGAAGCCTCATCACGTGAAGCAAACCGTAAAGTACGGAGTTGGCTCTATCATGCTGTGTGGTTGCATGAGTGCTTCTGGTGTTGGAGAATTGCACCTCATAGAGGGCACAATGGACCAAGATATGTATTTAGACATTTTGAAAAGGCATCTCACGGCATCTATAAGAAATATGCCATATTCTATACGTTAGGTCGTGTTCCAGCATGGCCGAGAAAGTGCAGGGTTGGCTTTAAATGCAGCCATTCGATGTCCTAGACTGGCCTGCTCAAAGCCCAGATCTTAACCCGATCGAAGATCTTTGGGCCTACCTCAAAACTGGTCTTGCCAAGGATTATGAGTCACCGCCATTGTATCTGGCCGTTCTCTGGGGGAGAGCACAAGAACAGTGGGCAAGGATTTCCACACATTATTGCCAGAGACTTTCAGAAAACCTACCGAGGCGAATCCAGGAAATTAAGAAGGCAAAAGGACTCTGGACGAAGTACTAAGTACATTTTAACTTCCAGTTTCCACCATGGTGCATAACTGAATCACACACTTTGGGTTATATTATTTTAAAATGGAATACTCGTATTTTTTACTTTTTATTAAGATAAATTAATTAATGAATTATTGATAATAAATCAGAAATAAGTTTCTTTTACCAATTATTTACCGTTTTTGATTTTTTCCTTATAAACAACATTATAAGGTTCAAGTGACTTACTTTTGCACCTAACTGTAAGTCTTCGGTATTGTGCAAGCAAAATTTGTTGGAGCTTAATGTCAACAAATGCCAAGCGATAACCCATTCCTGCAATTACGATCACTTCGAACCATTATCAAGAATTTTGCGTATAACAAACAACTACGCCGAAGTTTTCGACCTAAATAGCAGCAAACATGAAATCAAAAAAGCCCTGCTGAATATGTCACGCCCATAACATCTCCCCAGACTAATATTCTCCCTCGCTCCATTAGGTTAAGAATGTTTTTGTTAGTTTTTAAGCCTAGGTTTAAGTTTTTGCTTGCTAATAAGCTAAATAAAGTTGTCCGGGGTAGACCCGGGCCAAAAATAATAATTAACTTGGAATGTTAATCTGGGTACATATACTTGTAATAGAAAACAACTGGCCGTATCTTGCCGGCACTTATTGCAAATTTACCCTTTCAAAAGTGCAGATAAGGAAGTGGGTTGGACATAGATTTAGTAGTCTCGACAGAAGCTAAGAAAAGAGCAATAAGGGTCAATTAAATTCGACGTCTCACTTGTGTTCTTTTTAGAATATTAAGTTATTTGACGCTTGGGCATCCTTGTCATGACACGGCAGTTAAAGCAATGAAAACACTTGTCGAGGTACAATATTACAATAGCTATCATGCTCCAAGGAGGGACGTTAATTTCTGTATCAGCTAAATCTGAAACTAATGGACGATCAACGCAAAACTAACAAACTGACATCCTGAAGAACCCTAGTGTTGATGCAAATGCAAATAAAATTAAATGAACCAACAGTTTAGTAAGGAACATAACTCCAATAAGTATCTGTCAAACATGGTCGGGTGAAAGTGCACCGGATAATTGGAATCTTGAGAGGAGCCAGATGGTTCAATTTTACCAATACCAGCTTCAGTATTATTTGTAGCTAGTCGAAGTCTCAAGGCATTCGGCAACTGTCCTCAATCAGAAAAAATACGAATTCAACACTTTACTCGTATATGACTGCGAAATGTAAATGTTTGACCAGGGCTGCTGTGGAGGAAGATCTCATAAAAAGTGAAGCCTAAGTAAAAACTTGATCGAGGTCCATATTTTTAACTAAACAAACTGTAACATATTGCCGGAAAGTAGAGTCCTATAAAATCCATCACATGCCATCTTTCAAGCTATGACAATTTTTCTTCATTCTTTCAATGCTTCCACTAATAAAAGTGCTTACACTCAATTTGTGAACGCTTGAACCTCAATATGTGAATATGTGAACTGCTAATAGATAACCATATCCATGTCATATCGAATACGTCGACGCAACGGACGCAACGGATTCTGGGTTGGCGAGTTATTTTCCTCTGTTTTTCAGGTGCAATTTAAGGTTGAATATTTATGGTAAAGATGCACCATTGTTTGCTGCCACTTTCTGTCACCTTTCGGCCTTAATGGCTCTTTCGTAAAATGTTTTTCTTTTTGGCGAAATTTTGCTTAAAGTGGAGTTTCCAGGGAGAACAATTTTTTTTCCCTCAAGTCAGTTTTACAGGGACCGGAAAGGATGGTAATTTGAAGTTGCCAGATCAGGTTAATACGGCTGTTAAGGTTAAACATGCCAGTCAAACTGCACCAGTTTCTCCTGAGTCTTGATGGAACTGAACGCCCCTGCCGCTACATAGATTATGGCGTTTTTTGCTGATTGCTTCCTTCAGTCTATCCAATCAAGACCGGTGCTTATTGAAATCAATATTTTGGTTATGCTGAAGAAGCTGATTATACTTTCTTAGGGTGGATATCTTAAGACGGCTTACCTCTTTTGCTTCATGACGTTTTCCATTCCACGTTGTGCAAAAAATCGCCCCTTATCATCCGTTTTAAAAAAGTCCACTTTCATTACGTTTCTGCAGGAATCGCTGAATGCGGCAGCCAAACATGGTATCGTGATTTTCCACTCTTGATCTCAATATGTCAAATATTTTTATTATTTGCCTGCCTGTGTAGCGTTATTTTCAATTATAGCCTTAACTTGGTCCTCATCAATCCCGTCATTCAATCAACCAGTCGTCCAGATCGGGCCAAGTCAGAGTATGTGACACAGTCCAGGCGCGGACGAAGTTATCCTCTTGAACAGCGCAAATTTTCCTATAGGCTTTAACAGCGCCTTGACCCTTCTGAAAATGGCGACAAATGAAGAAGAAAAAAGGTCTTTCACCATGACAATGCATCACATCATAAATCGGTCGAAATGATGTCAGAACTGCATGAATTCCACTTCAAATTGCTCCCGCATCCACTGTATTCTCCAGATTTGACCAGCAAATATTACCTCTTCGCGAAATTTTGAAAAATAAAAAATAATGCTCTCCGGAAAGAGATATGGATCCAATGAGAGGTGACAACGGAACTGAAACATATTTTGAAGGGCTGGATAGATCCTGCTTTAAGAAAGGCAAGAAATGTCAAAACGGCTATGGAATGGTTATTTCACTCTGGAAAAAGACCATGTTAATAAGTGAAGTCGAATTTTTCATGTCTTCCAATCAAAAAAACAAAATGTATTTCACAATTTTCTTTATTTTCACAAATTTACAATTTGTATTTCACAATTAAGTTAATGGAATGACGATTCATCTGTTGTATGGGCTTCTGGGTCCACTACCAAAATGCCTCGTAGGATAAGGTATAAATGGTGAGGATGGAGTTATTGGTCGTCCCAGTGTCCCAACGAAAGGATTTTCAGGACTCAAAATTTCATCCCAAGTAGAGGGATTGTTATGAGAAGCTTCACAAGCAGCGAGGGCAATCAAAGCCAAAAGTAGAATGGAAAGCAGTTTCATTTTTCCAAGGATCTCAAAGTTATTGACTGTCTCCTAAGACTCCAACTAGGTTTAGATGAACAGTAAAACATTTGGGGCCTTTTTATGTGCCTACATTTTCTGTGGGTCGCTCAATTTTGAATTCCAAAGAAAGCTAGACAACGAGAGATAAGGCTTTTTGGAATCTGAAAACTTTTGAATTTTTCTTAAAATGAAATGAACTTCCAAGAGTTACTTGATTCGTGTTAATCACTATCGATTTCCATATATTTTTTGCCGAAAATATTCTTAGGCATTTTTTTCTATTCCTAAAATTTTTTTGTATACTTACTTACTAGTGGGCTTAGCTCCCCTTCCACTTACTTGCGTCACCGGAGTCTCGGTCTCCTCTACTGCGCTGTCCCTCGGAGGTGGATTCGAAGAATGTTTGCACCGGAGCGGCCCCTTGGCTGTCGAAACACCCAAATCTGTTTTTGATTATTTCCATGCCTCTGAGCCATAGAACAGGCCTGGGATTATTAAGGTCTTATATTGAGTCATTATCGTTGGGCTTTGCGAGTCAATATCCTTCTTAGCTCAGAGAAGCAGCGATTCGCAAGAGTTATTGTTCATTTGATCCTAGCACTGGTGTCGTTGTCTGAATTGATAGCGGAGCTTAGGCAGATAAAGTCCCTAAGAGGGTAACGTCTGTCCGAGACGTCGATGTTGAGTGCCTTTTATGGTTGACAGCATCCTGTACAGATGGACGAGTTTGGCAAGGATGCTTAAGCTAGACATTACTCTGTATAGCTCGTATGTGTATATGTTGTTACAAGCGGCCTTAATACCGATGAAAAGATGGTGTGTATCAATCTGAATCTCATGAGTTGTCTCTTATATTTGCAGTTGTGTGAATATTTGGCCGATTGTGGACTTTGCTTGCCTAAAGCCACACCAATAATATTTTATAGGCGTTGTTGAGTGCAGTTCAGAGTGTCCTTTCTTGAGGATCGGAGAAACAATGCTGAGGTTCTATTTTACAAGAGCTTGCCGAGTCATCGTCTTCCGTTTTGAAGATACATTTGACATTTGGAAGAGTCACATTGACTATCTTATTGTTGCCGTCAAAAGACCATAGCGAGAGCAAATACTGTTAGGAAGTTTGAATTTGTAAGCCTGCAATGGGAAGAAACCACTACGGCTTTTCCTAGTCAAGAATCTTTTTAGCTCTTTCGAAGTTCTGCACCGACAGCATTTCTTGTCAACCAAGATCACGAGCAAAATACAAAAGAAGAGACACTCTTCCCGTACCTGCCTTTACAAATTGACAAAATAGAAATATCTCGCTGGTCTGTAAAGATTGGTGAAGCTTTTCCGAGACCTCTAATGGCAGAAAAAGCTTCCGACAAGGAAGGATCCGTTGGCATTCCATTTTTCTTAATGTCCTACATGAAAG
Organism: Volucella inflata; assembly: GCA_928272305.1. Lineage (NCBI taxonomy): Eukaryota > Metazoa > Arthropoda > Insecta > Diptera > Syrphidae > Volucella > Volucella inflata. Next base: position 227,795,898 of record OV743716.1, on the reverse strand, counting down.
TATTTCGCAAACCAAGCAAGCTGTAATCAGGGGCAATCACAATTTTTCACAAATATCTACAAATTCTTGCCTTTGCAAGAGAGAAGTCCGCCGACCATTTTCTAAGACATTTTCAGGAGATGCGGCGAAACTCGGTCTGATAGAAAACGTGACAAAATATGAAGTACCTGTTGACATCGAGAAAGGATACACAACAAAACGTAAGAAGATAACATGAAGGCAGTAAGTAACACCTACACTTGCACCTAAGAAATTATTTGAGTGGCACAATCCCAGAATTCAGGGTCAAACAAAACTTTGCTCTCTGAAACATTAACTGCTTGAGTTAGAGAGTACATTTAATTATTTTGGCTGTACAGCGAATGAAGCTGAGAAAAATCCTACGTCAGGTCATACGCTCGATTGGAAGGAGACTTGGCGTGCGAAATATTAAGCAGCAAAAACAACAGGCTGACTAGAGGGGCCTAGGGTCAATCCCCAAATAATCGCAAAAAGGCAAGGGTAAATTTTAGATTGTCTTGATTGATTTTCACGTCCCATATGTAAGAATCTATAGGACGAGCTAGACAGAGCTAATATGTCTGGCTCTGACGTCCTTGTCAAACACTTCAAATATTGCAGAATGACAATGAACACTCACCCAAAGAGCGGGAAAGCAATCTCACCAATGTCTTATGTCGATGTCTGAAAAGGATTTAAATAAGATTGCCACATTATACTTGAACTTTTCCTACCAAATTCTCAGGCCAATACCGGAGGCATATGATGAATTGCAACTACTTGCATATGCTGATGTTATTTATATCATTTGAAGAACGCCCGAGCTATCACTGGCGCGTCGGAATGTATTAAAAGAAGTGCGGCAATAATTCAAACGTGAGTAAAGGCACAGTGTTTGATGTTGTCCACATCTTCATCTTTTAATTCTGAGTACGGTTCCTCATTAGAACCCTAAGTTACGCTTATCGAATGCTGTTTCCTTGGCCTTAGAGCACAGATAGGTATCAAAGCATTGCTGATTAAACCAGTCCACTCCTGCTCTGATGATGGTATTCTATGTCTTTTCGAGCGCAAGATTTGACCCTGTTTACCGTAGATGGACTTAAAAGCGGAGCTGTACTCGTACAGACACATCTATCTATTTGGAAAAAATTGCATCAGTCACATAAAATGCTCAAGAAATGTAAAGCAGTTGATTATTACCACTACGGCACGAAAATCTTCGATTCCTCCGCGTGTGCATGCAACGCAGAAGAGGAAGAAACTTTATTGGCTGACGTATTGATCAATCTACGTATCGATCTAAGATCGACAGTAGGGTTGATGGCGGTGTTTTCTCAGATGCGCCTAGGCTACCTCCCCTTCCAACTTTCAAATTCCTAAAGCGTTTTCAAAGCGAAAATTTTGACGATTAAATAAGCCCTGTCCCGTATGAAGAAAAACGTTGTATCTGCAAAGAATATCCGCATGAAAGAGCAGTTCAACATCAAACTATGTTGAGTGTTGAAGCGAATTAAAGTTTATTTATTTATTTATTTATTTATTTATCATTATCCTCGTTTTACAATTTACAAATAATTTCTAAAAAAAATAACAAAAGTACTCGTATGTTGCAGCTTAAAATGCGAGAATAGTTAGTGACATTTTGTATTAAATAACATAAATAGAGGCAAATGTCACTTTATATTAAACTATTAACATTGGGTGAACAATAAGAAAAAGAGAAAAAATAAGAACCATTTTATTCTAGATGCAAAAAGGAAAAAAAAAATTCATATGGAAAATTTGTTTAGAGTATATTAAAAGCTATTAGTCAATGTAGTGTAGCAAAATCTCGATTTCGTTCTGATTGTAGCTAAAAAGCCATTGTTTAACTCTTTTCATGAAAGTACGGGAGACAGGGAGACTATTGAATAATTTGCAGGGTAAAATAGAATATGAATTTCTGTAGCAGGTGGTACGAAAAGCAGGAATAGCGACAAGAGATTGTTGATGGCTCCTCAAGTTGTAAGCGTTAGAAATCGGACTCTGCATATAACCACCTCGGATGAAAAATATTTTTAAGACCTTAAAATAAAACAGATGCCTAACTGGTAGGATTTGTATGTATCTAAATAATTCCATGGAGTGGGCCAGACGAGAAGAACCACAGATCTTCCGTATGACACACTTCTGTAGAACAATCAACGGCTGAATTTTACTCAGGTAAGCACTTCCCCAACATCCTATACCGTACTGCAATTTCGACTGAAATATCACATATTAAATTGATTTTAGAGTATTGAAAGGAAAAAAATTCTTTAGACGGTAGAATGAGCGAACGGTCGATAAGAGATATTGCTTTAAACTTAAAATATGGTTAGACCAACCTAAATTTCGGTCAATAATAACATCTAGGTATTTAAAATTTAAAGGTCATCTGCAAAAGCCCTGACTTTTCCTACAAATGGCTGGGTAAACAAGGAGTTGACATATATGAGAAATAATATAGGTCCAAGGACCGAGCTTTGAGGGACACCAAGGTTGATAACCATAAAGTTACTTAGGCTGGATTCGATTTTCACTTTTTGTTTTCTGTCTTTTAGGCAGGACATAAACCAACTACGAGTATGTATCGAACCACGAAAACCTATATTATATAGCTTGTTTAGAATAATATTATGGTCAACCATATCAAACGCTTTTGTTATATCAAAAAAAAAGTCCAGCACAAGACCTTTTTTCATCCAAACCTTTCTGTATAATGGAGCAAAAATCTAAAAGGGCGTCTTCAGTAGAGAGCCCAGCTCTAAACCCAAATTGCATTGGACTGAAGAATTTTATTTTGTTCAGATACTCTAACACTCTTTTCTTTACGCATTTCTCAAAAACTTTACTGATAGAAGACAACAGTGAAATTGGTCTATAGTTGCTTTTTTCATGTTTGCTTCCTTTTTTAAAGAGGGGAATAACAAAAGCACATTTTAAAACTTCAGGAAAATATCCAGACAGGATACTCAAATTGAAAATATGCTCCAAAATATCAACAATATTGAAGGAAATGTTTTTAAGCATAACATTGGAAATACTATCGCTGCCACAGGAGTGGATGGTCCTCAAAATCTCAACCCCAGAAATTGGTTCGAAAAAGAAGCTATCCCTTTCAAAACTACGAGTAATATCTGTAAGCCGGGATTCGGGATAGCAATAATTGCAAATGTTAAAATTATTTGTTTCAAAAGAATGTTGCCCAATTGAAGCAAAGTATTTGTTAAATTCGTTTGCTATTTCTGTGGGTTCTGAAACATTAATATTTCCATTTTTTAAGACAACAGAATTATTTTGCTTGGTTATACTTCGATTCATAATTTTATTGATCACTTTCCATTCTTGTTTAAGATTCCCTAGCGCAGCCCTTATCTGATTGTGATAGTAATCATCGCGGCATTTTCGTACTTCATTATTTATTATTCGACACATACGGTTATAGCGACGCTTTAGAATAGCGTTCTGTGGATGTTTAAGGCACTTTTTCCGTAATTTGTGTCTTTGCCTAATTTTCCTAAGAAGTAACCAGCTAATCCAAGGCTTTTTAGGGATAATGACATAGCTAACTGAGCTTATATAATTATTTAATATCGTCAAAAATAAATTAACAGCCGTAGATACATTATATTACATTGGAAAATTATGCTTTTTTTCTTTTCTTCTTTCCAAGCCATTAAAAATTACACCAGTCATTCAATGATCAGATATTTGAAGATCGAGGTTGATACCAATGTAAGCAATAGCACTAATTCTCAAAAAACGAGCAAATACATGGTCAATGCAAGTACCTGCAATTGGTCTAGTAATATCATTCATTAAAGAGGTTAAACCATGCTCTGCCATAAGCGCAAGATATAGATCTAACACAGGAATAGCGTTTAGCAAATCCAGATTGAAATCGCCTAAAACAACAAGGTTAATCGATTTTTCATCACATAAAAAAGTTTGAAATTCATCTAGAAACACATGAACTGACTGTGTTACTTACTAATAAATCGAAATTTTGCCGTAAGCTTCTAATATTTTGATGAATAATGTAAACAGTTTTGCTATTAGTAAAAGAAAATAGACTATCAGTATATACTCGTAGTATAAAGGGCCGAGGAACTCGCCAAAATTGGAGCCACCACTCCTAGCCTATTTGAATTAAGTATCATCGGAATACCAATCGCTAAATGCAAACTAATTGTTAAGCAGATGCTAGTAGAAAAGCAAACTTAAGGTTGGGTCAACATATTTAGCGAGATGGATCTAAATCGTTTTAGTTTGATCTTCCCAAAATAGAAATCATCTCATCGTTGTCATAGGTGTCGTCACTGGACACTATGTCTCATAGGCAACCATGCAGAAGGCTTGCCTGTTCTGAAATTGGCCTCTGCAGAAGCTGCATGGAGGATAACAAGGCAGGGCCAATCCTCCACCTGCTTTGCACATGTCCAGCTTAAGCGTTCTAATCAATATAGACGTTTCGGTAGAAAATTTTTATAATTTGCAGACGTTGCTCGTTCGTGTACTTTACCATAATGAAAATGTTGAGTTTACTGAATAAATTGACAGTGACAGTCTAATGATTAGTGAAAGAGTGCGTTCACAAATTAAATTCAAAGTTGTCAAGTTCCTATTGGAAAACCCGATATGACCGCAAAATCAGGTATTGCTCTACGTTATTAATAGACGTAGCCTTCATAGTTGAGTGGGGGCCCTATCTTACCTTTACACATTGGTATAAGGCTCTCAGGAACTGCCAAGGTGAAGACTTTGTATTGGAGTATTGTATCACCGCAAACGTGTCAATTGTGAGCAATGGGTATTTTGAATATTCACATGAGTGAAAGATAAAGTTCGGTGATACCCGGGTCCCTATGACCTGTTAAAAGAGTGCAGTTTCCTTAAAATAAGAAAAAAAAAAAACAAAGAAACAATTTTCGTCCCCACATTTTCTCGAAAATCGATGTTTTTAATATTTCCTGGGCTTTAACGGTCACGACTAAAATGAAAGTCTGTCTTGTTTCTCTTCTCGCTCCTTCTCTTTCGGTATCTTTAAATATTCACACCACCAGCCCAAACCGATGCATCTCAGTGGCTGCCACCATGTATCGTCTAAATGACCAATAGAACATCACGACTTTTCAGATCCAAATGGACCAGCTTACTCACTTCGTCATACGCTTTCATGCATTTCGCCGTAAAAATTCGCAATTAAACTTAATGGGTGTGGCTCGCATAGCCCACAATGCCGAAGCAACTCCAAAATTACACTAAATTGTGCACTACCGCGACCGGAGTGGCTCACAAAAGTTGACCCACATTTAATAGGTTGGCAGATCGATTCTCACGATCTACGGGAAAATTACTCTGCCTCCATGACGATGACGAGGACGATGCCAACCCAGCCAGCCAGCCAGCCAGCCAGCTAGCAATGCAACAAACCCAGCGTTCAAGCAGCCAATTGCTCACGGGATACAGAGCATCTATCTATTGCCAATGATTTTGCAGAGCTCCTACAAGTATAATAGAAGCCAATGGGAGGGAAAATCGCTTTTTTTTCGTTTCCATAAATCGATGATCGAGAGGTAATGGCCGTAGGAAATTAAAAAGACCCAACCATGGTACAGCAATCCGATCAGAAACAAAAAGACGTCCTCACTGGGAGCAATTGAGCAGATAGCCAGTCATGCTTTGCTCTACAAGTACCTCTACACCCATTCAACGACCCAACCTGATGTGCAATTAAACCCCAAACCCCCAACCCAACCAGTCAATACTTGTAGTTGGAGTAAGAGTAACCAGCATCTAACATCTCGCCCTAGTATCCATCAGAAATTGCCGCAGCACAACAGCAGCTACAGCTACAGCACTTATTCGCATGTAATTGCAATTAGATGTACCCACTCTGAGAGTAGATACTGATACTGGCACCGGTACAGATACTCCACCATACATAGGATAACCCTTAAAATGATGGGGTACTACTATAGTAGTTCAGCTCTCGTTGAAACATGGAAACCTCAACTGAGTAAAGTAAAAATAGCAACAAAAACCCACAAAGGCGACCTTTTGATTTCATTATGCCACCGGAAAACAAAATTAGGTTTCACTACTGCTCCCTGAGGTTTCTCTTTGTTCAATTCACTCCAGCAGGCCGAGAGATTTGGCGGATATCTAAATCGAGCCAAGGAATCCTCCGCCATTCGTTCCAAAGTGTTGCAGTAATTATCTGATAGCAGTTTCTCTTCTTCTTCTTCCTCATCCTCATCCTCAGATCACCTTGGATGTTTTGTACATAAATACGTGTACTCTTCACAACACCAGAATTAGATACAAATATTCGTATTTACCTCATTCTTACCTCAGTCAGCCTCCTTCTGAAAGAAGATGAAGAAAACTGAAAATCCTTTCGGCCTCAATTTATGATAGCCAGACAGATTCTCAGAGGGATTCAGGTGCGGAACCGTATCAAGATGCAGCTTCAAACTGATCTACTCATAGTTGCAGTTGTTGTTATTAAGAATTGGCAGCGTTTTACAGTTGAGCTAAACAGTCGAAGTCGCGCCGACTGGCCAGTCGGCCGCTTTAGAGGCGTGATGAGAAATTTAATATTACTTCGGATAAATGCAGATAATTCGAACTGGCTCCATATCAGATTTCGTTTCATTAAAGTGAATCACGAAATCAATGAAGAGAGCAGCTTTGCCAGTGAGGTGGCGTGCATGGATTTTCACCTTACCTCTCGCTAGTTACGGATATCGCCAGAATGCTCCACCACTCACCAGTACTATCATTTGGGCGACTGAACTGTATGCAGGAGATGCCCTGGACAAGATTTCAAAATGAAAACGCATTTCATTTCCTGCGCTGGACTGCACTGTATTCGGTATTCGGTATTCCGCATTCGATATTCGATATTCTGTGTTCTTTGCGCTGTTGATGATGTTGCTGTTCAGCTGCCTGATGCTGAAACAAAATATCGAAATGCGGACCCACTAATCTATAATCGCGGTTCTTAATTTACCATAATTCATTCAGTGCCAGTGCCAGTGCCAGTATCAGTACCAGTTGCAAAGCCTCATAGCCAACGAGAAAAACTATGCCGCACCAGGTTGGGAGTCGCTTTTCAGGCGTAGATGCTGCTGTAGATGATGGTTGCGGGTTGCTGGTTACTGGTTACTGGTTACTGGTCTCTGATATCTGGTCGACTGCCTGGTTACCTTGGCTATTGCGAATGCGAATCGCCGCAATTGCAATTGCGGTTGCGGTCTCTTCTGGATGCGGATGATGATTGGACATCTAGTGAATTGATGTTTTCTATTTAATTAAATGTTGCAGAATTATTATTATTATTTGCTGTGCTTATGAAATATATACTCACATCGGTAGGCAGCGGCAAGGAGAGAACAAACATCCAGATGCAGCCTAACTGACATGGGATGGGAATTTGCTCTGCCGCATGAGGCTAGGAGGTTAGAATTTCATTCGTCTGGCATAATACTCGTAAACGTCTGCGTCTTTAAAAAAAATAATCTTTTTCTGGAGGTTGTTGACTGTGGATTTTAGCAAGACAATTGGTATCCTAAGATTCTTATTGATTTACTGACTATGGTGGCGCTATAGTTTGGGTGAGCTTGAATTAAACAACCCAGATCTAAGGTACTTACTTTTAGATGGGTACTTTGAATAAGTTAAGGACCACTACTTCTTTGGACTCTAGTTGTCAACAACTGTAAGTGTTGCAGAACAAACAGCCACATGATGACAATAAGACACCAACAATACCTTAAGTGAACTTACAGGAGGCCATAGTTCTAAATCTCTTCTTGTAAAGGGTGACCAGATAGCAATAATAGTTTTTCCGAATGTTAAATTTCAGCAGCTGTCAAAGTTACCAATGACATCCAACTGTCAAAATATTTAGTAAGGTCTGCCATTTCATCATGCATCGTTAAACGCTTGCCGAATATGCGGAAATTATTAAAAAATGTTGTCGAAATTCATCGCATCATGGAAAGTATGAGTGTGTACACGCACCAGACAGACATTTTTAGAACAAGATTTAGAAATGTCAATTCGGTCAATTCGATCAGCTGAATTGGACATCGACAGAGAGTCAACCCAGCTTGTTTTGCGGTTGGATTTGGTTCTACATTCGTATCTAGAAGATTGTGCTGGCGCAAGAATTAACGGCGGATGACCATTGTCAATGGCTTGAGTTTGCTAATTGGGTGCTGGAAATGTTGGCCGGGGATCCGGATTTTCGCCAACAAATCATCTTCTCCGACCAATTTTTGGCTCAGCGAACAAAATCCCCAAGTGTACAGCCAAGCATCAGTGCATCCGCAAAGACTGACTGCTCGGTGCGATTTATGACATGACGGCATCTTTGGAACAAATTTATTTCAAAATGAGGAAGGAGACACCGTTACCGTCAATAGCCTTAGGTATTGGGCGATGTTAAAATACTTTCCGTGGTCTGAGATCGACTATATTGACATATCCGAGCTGTGGTTCCAACAAGACGGTGCTATATGCCATACAAGTGACGCAACGCTGAAAGGTGTAAAGGAGGAATTTGGCAACTCAGTCATCTCACAGCAAGCGTTCATCATTTGGCCGCCGCTACCATGCGATTTGACACCACTCGATTATTTCATCTGGGCTACGTCAAGTTCTTAGTCTACGCTTACAGGCCAATCCCTTTGGGCGAGCTCGAGGCAAACATTTTGCTATTGCTGGAATTGCCTTGACTGTCTTCCTGTTTTGAAAGTAATCTATCTCCGTACGAAAAGTTAAGTTATCCAGCTGCCCAATCACTTGAAATGGATTTAATTTGGCTGTCCTTCATCTTGGGCTTGATCATTACAGTCAATGCAACATCAAAACCAGACGAGAAGCGCAATCCACTGCAGCACGATTCTGCCCACGTCAGTCATTTCGACGGAGATCATCACAACACACATCATCAAAGAATGATATAAATAACTATAGACCCATCTCTAAACTCTCCCATATACCTATTTTTTATGAAGCACTAAACTTCTAATGCAAATCACTTGTTTCCCCAAGACAACATGGCTTCCTGATGGGCAGGTCTACCACCACTAACCTCGTTGAATTCATATCCTTTGCTCTCTCACCCCTAGAAATTGGTAAAGAAGTCGATGTTATTGCAGCCGATCTTAGCAAAGCCTTGAATAAGATCTCTCATCGATTAATACACTCCAAATTCACTCCAAAGCTCTCGGCTTTGAATCCATAAATGTTAAAATGAAAACCATTTTTACAGTGTTCGTCTTATGTTAGCCCATTCGGCTCCAGTTTTGGCCACCTCTGGAGTTCCATAGGGCAGCCATTTAGGTCCTCTTCTTTTTACTTTAACTATAAACGATCTCGATAGGATCATCAAACACTAATCCGTCTCCCTTCACGCCGAGATAGCAAATTTTTCAAAACCATTTCCTCACCCCATGACTCCTTCCTCCTTTAACAAGACCTTAATAGTTTCTCGACCTGGGGCCTCAACAATTTCTTAGAACTCGTGTGATAGGGAGCTCAACTTCCGTTTACATATTGATGAATAATCCTTAAAGCGAACACGGTACAAGGTTTTTTTTGTTTTGTTTTTATAATTAGCGCGCGCCCAAGGGGTTATTAGTATTAGGAAGGAAAGAGAGGTACCGATGTACGTTGGTCTTGAATGTTTGGAGGTTATAATTACTAAGAAATAATGAGCTCGGCAGGGCATTCCAAGAGCGAGTTGTTCGGCTTAAGAAAAAATCACGATATTTCAGGGCACGTTCGAAAGTGAGCTTGAGGGTGTACTGATGAGCATTCATAGCGAGACGGGTGTTACGGCTGGAGGTTTGAAGTGGCTGAATGCTACTGGCAATTTCTGAGGACTGGTGGTGAAATTAGCGATAGAACATGGTAGAACGATAGACAGGAGACATTATCTCGGTGGTGTAGGGTTTTGTAAGAGAGTGGTCCAAAGAATTCACCAACCAACACTTACGTGACCAGGTCCCTCTATATTACCTTTGTTCACCCCCCTCTGAGAGAATGCCAGTATGGTCCCCATATCATCGTATTCATATCTCTAGAATAGGGCTGTTTTCTTCGATTTGCTCTTCGAGGTATACCCTAGAACAATCCGTATCCTTTTTTTTTTAAAAAAGTTGGTACATCTGTCTCTGTCTCTAAAATATCTGCTCGAGCGCCATTTGTCGGGAGCTTGTTGCTTTGTAAACAAGTTTGTTGTGTTCTGTGAATTTTGCAATGTCAAATTTAGCCGAGCAACTTGTCGAAAACACAAGGGTACGAGTGGTACTAAGAGTTTAAGGCGTGCCGTATTGTGGTTGATGATTTACCTTATTCCGATCGTCCATCCACCAGTATGACTGACGTAAACATCGAAAAAGTTAAGAAAAATATTCTGGCAGATCGTCATGTGAGCATCAGAGAGATAGCAGCCGATCTTGGTGTCTCGTTTTGATCTGGACATGAGACGAGTTGAAAGCGGCTTGTGCCGTTAGTGATGTATAAGTTGCGTAAAAAGCATCGCCTTAAAGTCGCTAATGAAATCCTTTGCTTGTACCAAAATATTTATTGCATCATTATCGGTGACGTCTACGGATTTGACATCGAAACCAACCAACAATCATTGGACTGGCCCTTCTCAAACAAGCCAAAACCCAAGAAACAACGATGGAGTCGATTGAAAATCAATGTGTGTGCTCCCCTCCGAATTACTTCCGCCATGCCAGTCAGTAAATAAAGAGTATCACATGAGCGTATTAAGGCATTTAAGGAAAAGTATTTGTCGCAAGAGGCCCGAATTGTGGAGAAACATCTCGTGATTTGTTCACCACGACAATGCACCGGGTCATACATTTCATCTTTTACGCGACTCTTTGATCAAAAAAGCACAAGACAAGCTCATGTGTGCAAAACCGCTTTGCGAATTCATTCTCTATCTGACATGCAACATGTGCATGTAGTTCGACTCACTGCTCAGACGTGATCGACGATAGTACTTAAAGGGATCACAATCCAATTCTTCAAAGATCCTAAGTATTTGGATGTTATCTTGGATAACAATCTTTCGCATTGTCCAACTTTTGACACTGTAAAGGAAATATGCGCAAGGCATGTCGTCTTTCAATGAGAAATGATTGCTGATTTTACATGACTCCAAACTCCAAACAACGATAATGGGGGCTTTGCCTAGTACACCTGGCTTCCGCTTTCAAGCGAAAAAGCGTAATCCTGATGACAAGGAACTGTGATATATTATGAAGGTGGGGGACGAGGTATTTGCATCTGTTGGTACAGCTAAGCTTCACTAAGAGCCCAGCTTAATATTACTTAAAGCAGCAGAAAGAAGGCTAAATTTACTCAGTCTTGTCTGGATCCCATTCCACAATGGGATCACGGGAAATTAAGTCGCCGATAAATTTGCTTAGTGGAGGGATTTTTGAGACCCAAACCTAGATAAGGTCTGCCTGCGTACTCGGTTAGGACTTCCACAGAACATTGGGTTTCATATGACAACAACTGCAGAAGGCATACATCTCCATGATGCTAATGCTTCTCGACATCTCTAAGAGGTTATAAGCTTTCCTGCGCTCCCAAGGTAGAAAAGACTTAAGGCTCCATACCGGTTCCGCGACGTGGTACTACACTTTTCATAAGCACAGATAAGTGCAGAGCATAAGTAGTACACTTTCCTGCATGACTCGCTGATGATGGCGACTACCTTCGTGAATGTCCGGCTTGCAACAGGCTACAGCAACGCGGCATTGACGTAGTTGGTGCTGGTATTGTAGACACTTTTTTCAGCGAAATGTCAGACAATAAGTCGAGAAGGCAAGGAAATTCCTTTATCTTTTAAGTAGGGTCCCGGAAGATGGAAGTACAAACTTGGACGTGGACAGCAGGATAAAAAAATGCAGCTAAGAATGTTTTATTTTGATTGAACATAGAATTCGTCTTACATAAGAAACCTGCAAGCCTGCGAGAAACCTGCAAACGTTAATCCAAAAATATCTAAGTAACATCTAAAAGGTTCGAACTGGGCTGGGAAGCTATTGACGTCTCAATACGAGCAGTCGATTGGTCACACACTTTGGTCAAATTTTTCCTTTACTCGGGCACTAGATTGCCCTAGCATACAGATTGGAATCAGCCTTATCTTCTGGCTGAAAGGCACTCAAGAATGGAAAGAGTGAAATTTCGGCATGGTACAGCGGCCACATCCTTTAGACTACCTACATACTACATCGTGATCAAAGCCAAAGCCTTGGTTGAGCCCGACTCCGATATACTCATTGGATATTGCAAATGCCTATACTCGCGCAGATTTCAACTATCAGATCTCTAATTTTGGATGCCCAAAATCAAGGATGCTCAAAAACTGCCGCACATATCTCAGCGCGTTCCCTAAGCAGCATAGGATCTTACTCTGCTGTGTCTCGCGACACTCAGAGCTCCCAAGAAATTGTATCTCTGATGAACTTCTCAGCCTAAGATCGAGAGGGTTAGTCAAACTCAAAAGCAGAAGGGAAGAGGTAAGCCCAACTTCAAAAACATAATCACCTGGCACTGTTTCGTTAAATTGAAAGATGTGCTCAGTGATTGAACGTTCAATACACTGATATCTATAGTAACTGCAACAACAAAGAGGCGGAGGGTTTGTGTCGGGCACTTTATCTGCAATTGCAATCTCTAGGCAATAACAACTCCGAGATCTTAATGACGATGTCCGCTCTATAAAGATCACCGAACTTGACAAATTTATCAAGGGATCTGTTTGATACAGGAAGACGACATTTGTCTTATCTTACCTTTACGATCCCAATCAGACATTTCTAATCTTGGACACTTAACCAATGGCTTCGCTGGTTATGCTTATTTTAAGCGATTCCAAGTATATCTGCACACCAGGAAGATTTTTCTTCATATCTGCAGCATCAAGTTAACTAGTGAATTGTGTCAATATGTAATCACTGACTGCAACTGATCGAAAATCATTCTCCCATTCGTACCACATGGCATACAGAAAATCCAATCAACTCCAATTTGAATTCCTCTTCATTTAAAATCTTGTGGACATTCCTCAACCATTTAACAACCTCTAAATGGGTTAACTTCCCTTGAAGCTGTTGCCAGTAAAACATCCGGATAGATATCTGCAATATTTTCCAGGAATCCAAGCATTATCTACAGAGTTTATGAGCTATTTGAGACTGATTGCAAACTCATTTGTCACACTGTAAACTACGAGTATATACATTCATTATTTCATCCAGCAATTTCTCTTATCAACTTCCCATCGCATTCTCCCGACAAGCATCCTCCATTTTGCGGTTCTACGAATCGATTTTCCATTGGAAAATGACCAGCAGCGGCTTAGATACTAATTCCCATTGTACTCGTATTTGACGAATAAAAAATGAATAAGCCAAGCAATCAGGTAGCCACCTCTTTATGGCGAAGAGAATCTCAACTCTCATCGATATATCGAAACGATTGTATCTCAAACTAATTAGTGTTATCGGTCTAATGTTTTTACGATCCATGTCCATTGTTGATGTTGATGGTCTGAACAGCCTCTGACTCCATCGCAGCCTCAATTTCATTCTGTGAGCTTTGGGAGAGATCTATGGGTATGATGAAGTAGAGACCTCAATCCGGGCCATTCTGACAGTCATATCTGTTTGACAAGTATCTGGAGAATTTACGATCATAATATAAAAACAGTTGTTTGTTTCTGTTGGTGTTGTTGTTGTTGTGTGGATTGTAAATAACTCGTCCATGTGTCACGTTTGCATTGCAATTAACACCTGCGTATCAATCAGAATCTCCAATTGGTGAGGTGTGTTTGCGAGAATACCATACATGCGTGCGCCTATACTCGTCCGCTTACAAAGGCCTAAATGGGCTGAATCTACCACTCAATTTAATGGCAAACAACGGTAATGAACCAGCCATCAGTACGAGTAACTCTCTCTGTCTCTTAGGAATTCGAGTAAAAAACATAAAACTACACCTGTTACTCCGCATCTCTTTGGAGGGATATGTACAAGCAGACACCGAACAACACACCCGATACAAGATACTCGTATATCGATGTCCAATTATTTTAGCTGACATTTGTGGCACAACCAGCAAGCTCTAATTAAGTTTTATGTCGATCTTGCGATCCAATGCGACCCAGTGAGCGGTAAATATCGCCACGATCACTGGCAAATAAATCATGTTTCACTCTCACGGCATGGCCGGTTGAACAGTGCGACACGTTGCGATTTTCAATTGATAAATGTATCTGCAAGATAATTATCCATATTCTGTCAATCGTAAGTGAACTCTTTCACCGAATTGACCATTTACGAGTATTCGTATCGGCCGTTGAAAGTGTACACGTATCTAGGTACTTGGTCTGAAAACCACAAAACAGTAGGTACCTACACTCGACCCGTATTGGTATCTTTTTATTGTTAAGGCTCATCTACAACCATCTAGTGGCATCTACTGCCATTGAACTGCCAGAAGGTACCTACACAATAAAAGTCGGGTCTTTAACACCTAAATGTCACCTGTGCTGTGTGGTTTGCTTTTATTCGGTATCGATACAGGCACCGGTACCAGTAGCAGAGCCAGTGCCATTGCCAGGTTGGCCAGTTATAACAGATGTAGGTACACAGAGAACGCACACGAACAGATATAGATAAGAGATACAAATGCGAGTAATAAAAGGAGGTGGTAGTCTGAGTACCAGCACAGCAGCATCAGCACCTCCACCACCAGCTACAGATTCAGGCGATTCCATTGCCATCGCCATCGTCATCGTCATCGGCACCGGCGTCGTCATCATCACCGCTAGCGGTAAGAATTCCGCGTTTGTTACTGAAAGCGTCAATTATTCGAATAATTTATGATTTCATGTGAAGAATATGTATAATGGCTTGGGTGGGCTGTTAGGCTATTGGGCTGGCTTGTTTGTTGTAGATTCTTCTTTGGACCAAACACGACGTCAATTTGTATTGTCTATTGTCAACACAACAGATTCTCTGTGGCGGCGGTCCGACTTTCCCGAACGATATATCGCATAACGTTGTTTCTATTTTGATTTATATGCAATGGAATATGTTATAATTGGCTTTGAAGGGTCTTGCCGTTTGGCTGACTGGGTAGGTGGTAGTTTACGTTGGTTTATTGCCAGGATGTGCTGTAACAATGGTTGTACAGCTATCCCCAATCACTTTGATATTGCGAGTGAATTGCAGATTGGTCTTAGATCTTCGATTGTTCTTGTAAACAATATTTGAACGGGAGGAATTTAGTGTCAAATTAGTGAGAGATTTTTGTTCTCGGGCAATACATAGTCGATGGCCTAGATTCGAAGAGATACAAAAGTACCTTTACATGAACATGTAACATGAACGAACAGTTCGAAGCTGTTGGAAGCTGATTGATTGAACGTTGGGATGCTAGGAACTCAAAGACATTTGATTTTCTGAATAACATTTCCTGCGATTTTCAGACCTTTTGCCTTTTCCATCCATCGGTGTAGAACTTCTGTGATTTATCAGCGAAAAACTTGAAGAAGTGATTTTCAGCGGCTCTTCGGTCGGCCAATTTTTTTACCATCAACAGTCTTGCAGAGACTCAAACAAATGGTAATCAGAGAGGATGCAAGGTCTGAGCTATATGTTTTGTACATCAAAACTTCCCAACCAAGTTCCATCAATTTGTTCCGGGTCATCAAAGATGTGTGTGGCCTAACATTGTCATGATGGAAGACAACTCACTTTCTGTTGACCAATTCTGGTCGCTCTTTCGTGAAAGCTTCATTCAAACGGTCGAGTTGTGCACAGTAGAGGATCGAATTGACCGTTTCGCCACGTTCTAGCAGCTCATAAGACAATTCCCTTCGAATCCCACCAAACACTCAACATAACCTTGTTTGCCTTCAATCCAGGCTTTAAGGTCGTTTGTGGTCGGTCACCCATATATTATATTGGATATTCGCGTATTTAATCAATTTTTCATCGCCCGCCACAAATCGCTTCAAAAATGGTTCCATTTCGTTACGTTTCAGCAGCGTTTCACAGATGGTTATTCGGCCAATTGAATTTCTTTACGTTAATTCATGTGGCACCCAAACATTGCTAGTTTTAGATGATTCCAAACTGTCATATGGTTGATGTTTAGTGCCTCCGCTGTCTCCAGACAGCTTCCGTGCCGGTCTTGCTCCATCAGTTGCAAAATTTCATCGACTTCTTCAGTGCGAGGTGCATCTTCTACATCGAAATTTCCGGAACGGAATCGAAAAAACCACTCCTGGGTCCGGCGTTCACTCACAGTATTCTCACCGTAAACTGCACAAATTTTTCGGCAAGTTTTTGCAGAGTTTTTCCCTTTTTTATAGTAAAAAAGCATCACATAGCGTATTTTACTCATATTCAAATCAGTATAACTTTTAACACGCGCAACGAATTACACAGCTGTCGTCACAAAAAATGTAGCCCGACATGTCGCCTTTCAAACACGTGTTCGTTTGACTAAATCATATTAGTGTTTCCAGATAATTGGACATCAACACCATCTAGTGACAAAAAACCGCGGAGACTTTTTATATGATCAATATTTGCCGATGTCGAGGTAGTCCCTGAAAACAAAAGATGGGCTAACAAAGCGAGCGTAAGTCTACCCCGACCCACTTTATGAGCACAGGATCGACGCTCATTGATGCAATATTTGTATCTGACAAAGACAAAACTCTGTTGTGTAGCCATCTTTCAGCACCAGGTTTTTCAAAGCATGACTTGCTTTTTCTGACTTTCCAATGGCTGACTCCGATTATTCTGCGGCTCATAAAAAAGCGCGATGATACTTTTAAAAGCTGGAAAAAATACGGAATTGATGTATATATTAACGGATATCGAGCACTTCGTAATGAAGTAGTATCTAAAATAAGAACCGCAAAGCGGGCTTTTTATAGCAGGAAATTTAGTAGTTGCTCTTCAAGCAACGAAGTGTGGCAACAGATTCGAGAGTTTGATCTTGGAAAACAAAAGCCGAAAACTTCTGATAATATCACAGCTGAATCTGAACTTTCTAGTCCCAAGTAATGGGAGTACCGTTTCTACTAACTTGTTTGCCTTCGACCAGTCACGTGAAGATATCGGGGAGCCATACCCTGATTTCTGCAGACTTTGCGAGGAAGATGTTGTGGAAGCTCTGCTGTCTATCAAATCTAACGCCATGGGACTTGACGAAGTGCACCCAAAATTCGTCAAACTTCTGCTTCCATATACTCGTATATTACCATATATAACATTTTTTTCTAATTCCATTTTAACAGCATCTGTCTTCCCCTCGCAATGGAAACAGTCCAAGGCGGTCCCTATTCCAAAGAAATCAAATGGGACTGCGGTGGAGTATAGACCAATATCGATTTTGCCATTTCTCTCGAAAGTCTTTGACAAAATTGTCTTATCGCAGATGCAAAAATATCTATTTAGTAAAAAACTGCTATGTGGAAACCAATCAGGTTTCCGGCCTAAATGTAGCTGCAAGACTGCTTGCTATTGATCGTTGATGAAGTCAGAAAAGCTGCTGATGAAAACCAGGCAACAATCCTAACACTACTTGACTTTTCTAAAGCATTCGACACAGTCAACCACTCCGTTATTTGTTCAAAACTAAGCAAAGAGTATAAATTTTCAACATCTTCCACGAGGCTTCTAAGTTCCTACTTAAAAGGCAGGCTGCAACGAGTTGTAGTTGGCGAACGGTCTTCTTTGCCAATTAAATGTGGAGTGCCGCAAGGATCGATCCTTGCACCACTCCTTTTTTCCATGTACCTTAACGAACTACATAGATTTGTCAAGCATTGCTCAATGCTGATGACACACAAATTCACTTGAGTCGGCCTTTAAATCGTGTTGACGAAGCCGCTATGTTGGTGAATGAAGATCTTCAGCGTATACTCGATTGGTCAACTAAGAATGCTCAAAAGTCAAAAGCACTGGAGATACATAAAAGAGGATTGGATATGTCTAATTTCCCACCAATCAAACTGGCGCAAAACCCAATAGAGTATGTTGAATACGCCAAAAACCTTGGTGTAATCTTTAGTCGGACTCTTACTTGGTCTACACATATTAATGCCACTATTGGTAAGATTCTTTGGGTTACACAGTATTTTATTCCTAGCCGCACAAAATTCTTGTTGGTGAAAACCCTTCTTTTACCAATCCTGTTGTATTGCTGTGAGATATTCTGTAGTCCAGACTATGACTCAAGAAGAAAATTAAATGTCGCTTACAATAATATTGCTCGCTTCGTCTTTAGCCTAAGAAGACTTAATCATGTTTCCTCCTACTCGAAGCAGATCTCCGATTGTACCTTCGACAATTTGCTTAAATATAGAACATTATGCCTCTTGCACAATATCATGCAAACCAAAGAGCCTGAATACTTGTACAAAAAACTACGAGTATGTCCCCTTCAGTCAGGTAGATTATGTATGCTCTTACAACCAAGCTCTGCTGCTTAACTTCCGAACGTCAGTTTTCTGTTAATGCCACTCGGTTGTGGAACTCGCTACCCATTAACACTAGAAGAATTAGAAGCACTAATAATTTTAAGTCCTCCCTTTTACGATATTTGGCCACTGAAACAATCACAATTCGTAAATTTTAATATATTATGGTAATATAACTATCTATAAACTTGTAAGCTCAGAATTTATGATCTCAATGTATTTTGTAAATTTAAACTAATATCCTATTCACTTTTGAGCATAATTACTAAATATAAACCTAAGGCATGTACAATTTAAAAGATCGTTGTTACTCGTATCTTACTACTGTAAGCAATAAGTCGATCATTCAAAGTGTTCTCGGTGGTGGGGTCATCACCATCATCCAACACAGCAAGCATCGCCGGCTCTTGTATCACTTAGGCTCAGCACATTTAAGTGCTAAGGACAAGTGAAGTGCCCCGTCACGACGACAGTAGGCACCCACAGGCTTTCCCACTGAAGGACAGCAGGAAGGCCGTTAAGGACATCGGGAGGGCATTCGTTTCGTCTGCCTGCAACCTGCGCAATAAACCTATCTACAGTAAAGCTTTTTTGAAAGCCAATTATCAATGGAAACCTTAACCAAGGAGGCAGGATGACCTGACCTAGATTCGGGTCCTGAAAAACACTTCTCAAGGACGGTGTTGGTCTACATCGTCCAGGTTGAAAGGTTCATTCTGCCTGACAGCGGTATTCGTTTCATTACCGACGTTATACAGTCTACAGAAATGATCATTCCAAATCCTCAGCATCAATCATTTATTCGTCGCTACAGGCTTTTGTTTGGGGTCCGTGTCCGCGGAATGTTGTTTAATCTTTTGGTAAAACTTCCGAATCTCAATTTCCTTGACCACGCGTTTCTCATACTCTTTTTTTTCGTCCTGAGAAGCCGGTGCTCTTCTCTCCTCTTTTGCTCATAGAGCTGGTAACAACTCTAGATCTTCACTGCAGCGCCTTCGTCATTAAACCAGAGGTTTCGATGTCGAGGCCAACCTAGCACATAAAAAGCGGTATCTCTGATAATTTTTTTGTGAGATCCCTTGCAATGGTAGCCCTCCAACGTGAAAATTCCTCACAGCAATAACTTGCCTTTGTGCTGTTCAGATTATCCGCATCCTTAACTTGGTTACGATAATGTAATGATCTGAGCCGATGTTTGTTCATCGGAAAGCTCTGATATCCAAAATACTGGAGGGGAGTGTCTTGAGTTCATCGCTATGTACTCAATCTTGTTGACTGTTGATTGCTCAGGATCAGGAACTGCGTGCTAGCTTCGACAATGTTTCGCCCAACCGCAAAGTACTAGGTGGGGTGAAAAGTAATCTCCTTGATCGCCAGAATGCGCTGCTACTGCAAAAAAGGGTTATGGTGCCTTGAAGTCCGTTCATATTTAAGCAGACACGCCAAATTTCAGTGCCATACTGTCTTTAGTTTTGTTTTGACAGCTGATTGTTGTTGACGTGTTTGGCATCATGTTGAGTATGGACAAAAACGATTTTCGTTCTCTCATAAAAGATTATTTTTTGAGAGGCAAAACGGCGAAGGAAACAAGAGAAAAGTTGGATAAATATTATGGGGCTAATGCTTCGTCAGATTACACCGTCAAATATTGGTTTCGAGAGTTTCGTGGAGGCCGCAACTCCACTACCAATCAAGTCCGCAGCGGCAGGCCCTCCGATGCGGTTAGAGAGGAAAATGTCAAAAAAATACATAAAATGGCGTTGGCTGACCGGAAAGTGAAGGTGCGCGAGCTAGCAGATACCACAAAGATTTGTACTGAGCGCACACGCCATATTTTGGGCAATATTCTGCATATGAAAAGGTTATCCTGCCGATGGGTGCCGCGCATGCTCACTCATGACCAAAAACACGAACGCGAGAGCACTTCGAAAGAGTGTTTGGACTTGCTGATGCGGAATCGCGCGGACTTTTGGCGTCGATTGGTAATGGTTGATGAAACCTGGATCCACTTTTACACACCAGAGAACAGAATGAGTGCCCGGCAGTGGACTGAAGCCAGCACGAGTGCTCCGAAGCGGCCGAGGAAGGCTCAATGTGTCGGAAAGGTTATGTCGTCGGGTTTTTGGGATTTTCATGGCATACTCTTCGTGGACTACATCAACAGCGAGTATAACTGTGCATTATTGGAGCGATTGAAGGCCGAAATCGCTGCAAAACGGCCTCATATGAAGCGAAAAAAAAAAATTATTTTTGCAAGACAATGCGCCGGCGCATAAGAGCATCGCAACCACGGCTAAAATCAATGACTTACTGCTCCAATTGCAGTTGCATCCACTGTATTCGCCCGATTTGGCTCCCTCGGACTACTATAGGCTCAGCACATTTAAGTGCTAAGTATAAGTGCAGTTCCCCGTCACGACGATAGTAAGCACCCACAGGCTTTCCCAATGAAGGACAGCAGGAAGGCCGCTGAGCTTTTAAGGACGTCGGGAGGCATTCGTTTCGTCTGCCTGCAACCTGCGGATTAAATCTCACTGCAGTAAAGCTTTTATTAAAGCCAATTATCAATGAAAACCTTAACCGAGGACCTAGACTCGGGTCCTGAAAAACTCTTCTCTGAGCTTTGCCGGGCAAATTCACCTGTGATTTAATTTCCATTAATCCCATTGTGACCTGGGGCAGACAAGATTAAGTGAATGCAGCCATCCGACTGGGTTCAGTTCTAGATTGGAAGTTGCAAGAGGTTTCAGTTAGACATCACTTGAGTCCCGGTCTTCCTCTACTGCGTTGTCCCTCGAGGACGGATTCGAAGACTTTTCAGGTCGAAACGTTGGTGTCCATCCCAGCCATCTCAGTCGTTAAATCTTTACTCTTCTGGCTACGTCGATGTCGATGTACAGTCCATACAGTTTGCCGTTGTATCTCCTCTTCGACCCACCGTCAATGCAAACGGGACCGAAGGATTTTCCTCTCAAAGCTGAAAAAAGCATTTTCATCCATTTTTGATATCTGCATCTGCACCCCACTGATCATCGGCGTATGCGAGCAATTGGACGTACTTTTGAAAGATTGTGCCTACTGTGATTGCGGGTGAGTTTTGCACTAGTTACCATCAGTTGAAGAAATCCCGTGACAGCGCATAGCCTTGTCTAAATCCTTTTTTGACAATAAAGGTCTCGGGGAGAGGCACCTTGATAGGGTAACGTGCAATCTCCATCGTCATCCTGCCCACACGGAGCAGTTTGACAGGGATGGCAAAACCAGACTTTGGACTTAAGCTCAGATATTCCTATCTTCATTTCATTCGGGTCGGATGGACGGCATCCTTGTTCTACATCGTCCAGGTAGAAAGGTCCGTTCTACCTGATAGTAGTATTCGGTTCTTCATCACCGTTATACAGTCTACAGAAGTGCTCCTTCCAAATCATCAGCATCGACTCCGACTCTTCTACGATGTTCTCTTGTTCATCTCTACAGGCTTCGGTTCGAAGTTTGTATCCGTGGCATGTTGTTTTATCTCTTGGTAAAACTTTCGAACCTCATTCCTGGAGTAACATCTCTCATTTTATTCTTCAGCCGATGTTCGTCTCTCTTCTTCTGCTCGTAGAGCTCGTATGCAGCTCTAGTTCTTTTATGCAACGCCGCTTTGTATGCATCTTGCTTAGCTGCATGTCCTTGCCCGCATTATCTATTAAACCAGAGTTTTCGTTGTGGTGGTCGAGGGGAACCTAGCACATCAATAGCGGCATCTCTGATGGCTTTTTGCCAAAATTACCGCTGGTTTTCGATACTTGATCATGGAGACAGTGGATCTTATAAGAGATTAAGAGAACCTCTATCGGTAAATATTTTGTCGATTTCTTGCGATTGTAACCGTCTAACGTGGAAATTCCTCACAGCAATAGCTTGCCTCTGCGCTGTTCGGAACATCGGTTTTCTCATCGGAAAGCTCTGACATCCGAAATGTAGTCAATCTTGTTGACTGTTGATTTCTCAGGATCAGGAACTGCGTGCTAGCTTCGACAATGTTTTGCCCCATCGCAAAGTACAATAGATTAGCCTAAATCCGTTATTGGAGGTGGTGTCATACAGACTATAGCTTCCGACAAAGTGCCCTCTTTTCCTTGCTAGGGTAGTGCTACTAGGTTTTGTGCAAGGACTCGTAGTAGCTTTCTTTGCTGTCGTCATCTTTCTCCTCTGAAAGGGCTTGCGCGCATATTAGGCTGATGTTGGCTAAATAAGCTTTGATACGGATTGTTACGAGACACGTTCACATGCTGGTAAGACTTCTTCCCTAAATTTGTCCCCAACAACAAATCCGCATCCAAAAAGGTGCTACTTTGCCGTCGATGACAATCGTCTTAGTAGATGTCGTAGTTTTCCATCCACAGGAGTTTGCAACAGTAAATTCGACCGATTCTGAGGCTTTTTGCTACTTTCTAAATTTTGTCTTTTTCCTATGGCCGGGCAGGTTCCCCGGCATCACAACCCCCAATTTTGAGGGCCAGTTCCAATAGAGATACCCCTTGGACGTGGGGTCGGTTAAACCGAAGTCGGTAACAAAGGTATCGGGAATGTGACCCCCGACGTTGCTACATTAAGGTCTCATCCGCCACCATTTCTTTCCCAAGACCCTGATCTAGTTTCGGAAATCCTTACTGGCCTGAGCTCCAAATATGTCGGAGTAGACCGGAAAAGGTCTCATTTATTCCGGGACTTCTTCCACCGTTGATTTCATTTAAGGAATTCATCCGCTGTCCGGTTTATAGTGCAACAATATTTTGTCTCCCGATCAGTTATAAGTTTAACAAGTCGATTGATGATGTGTATAGGGCCACTGGGCCTTGCAGCGAGGCATCTAGCAAGCTTACTACTTGGAGTTCTGATGCACCCCAAAAAGAGCGCTAAAAACTCGCTGTGGTACCGTGAGAGTTTTTCCAATAAACTTTACCAAAGTCTCGATATTTGTTTTGTATTTATCAAAGAGGTTCTTCTACTGAATGTTGTTGTTATGGGTTGTAGAAGGAACTAGGCCTCTTAAGCTCATGTTGGTTTGTTCGCAGGCTCACTCATAACTCACGATTTTGATGTTTTGGTGAGAACCCCTGTGACCTAAGTAGGGCATGTCGGCCTTCCTGTTAATAGTTGGAAAACAAATTATGTTACATCAACGATGATGGCTTTTCAAATGTAAACACCATCAATAGCGTTAAGCATCTTTGCCAAGAAAGTGACACATGGACAAATAGATTGCTTTCCAGATGTCGTTCTCACACCATAACACAAAAACAAAAAGTAATTATTTGAACAAAACCAAAGTGTCTACCATTCAAAGCTAGATCTCGTGACTATCTTGTAATGTAAACATTCTAAGTACATTTCCTCGGCTCCACAACCAGATGTTTGCTCTGCTCCATTCTGCTTCCGAAACCACATCACATTGTCTATTGCGAAAAGACCGAAACAAACGTTCTCGGATAGAGTAGATGTTTGAAATGGTATCCGTTTGACTAATTTTGCGGCAATAAATAATAAATCCAAGCCATTACGACAGAAACACATGTGAGCATGTCATCGGAGTTTGATCTTCGTCTTCCTCCTCTTCTATGCCACAATCAGCAACCTATGGATTGGTTGACAAAAGCAACAGATCCACGAATGACTATTTCGAAATACTCCCTTCAACTCTACACCCGCAGGAGGAAGAGCTCTTTTTAGAGCTATTCATCTTGTTGCCATTGAGCATTCGATATACAGTATTTGGTGTTCAGTGTTCGGTGTTCGGTACTAGGCATTCGTCTGTTTGGTCTGCAACACTTCTGTTTACTGTTTTAACGTGTGAGTCATTCTATCAGATACTTTAGCCCAATTCGATCCGTGAGAAAATCCATCCTCATAGCGACTTCTATCCGAGGCAGGCGAACAGCATCCGCATCGGCATCGGCATCGACATTGGCATCGGCATCGTCATTGGCATCGGCATCTTTTCGATTCATTAGTCAATGTGCGGCAGAATTTGAATGTGGTGTTGCCAAAAGGGTGCCCCTTGTGTCTTTTGTCGACAATGCCCTCTTTTTGGGCAGACTCTATACAGTCTTGAATAACTAGAAGCGACCTTTACCGGGGCGCAATGATGATTGCCCCGACACTGGCCTGACTGACAACAAAATCAAACTATTCCTCAAGTTTGTGCCACCACCTCACCGATTAGACTTACGTAGAAACCAATAGAACCAACAGGCCAAAGGGAAAACAAACTGAAAGCCGAAAACAAATCAAATCGAATCCTCTCATGCTGTTGTTCGCAGATACAAATTCGTCGATCTTACACCTTTGGAGGGTGATTTCGATTCTGATTCAGACTATGCCGTGCGCAAGTCTGTTTGTCCGTTTGTCTGTCGTCTGTCCAACTCTTACTCAACTCTGAGACTCTGGGTGCTCGTGCTCGTGCTCGTGCTCATTCTCCCATGGACCAAAAGACGAACGATTACTTCTGCCAATGCCATTTTTCCCAAATCTCATCGACGAGGCACACGGATACAGATGCGCATAGAACAAGAACAATTTTAATTAGCGCAACCTCTGTTTTCGGTTTCATTCGTCTGTTTTGTTCGTTTGCCAGTTTGTTTACGAGTAGGTATTCTGTGTGCCTGTGATGTGTGTGCGGTGTGTTATTGGATTGGAAGCTAAGTAACACGCTTTATGTTCGTTTGTGGCATTCCCATTGCTAGCCAACATCCGTCCAGAGTCCATCTATCTGTCCAGAAGCAGAAGCCGTTGCTATTGCTGCTCCTTTAATTCACAAGAGAGCCACAAATTCAGTCAGGGTTGCAGGCAGGCTTCCACCGGGGATGCGTTTGATATGCTCCTGCTGCTGATGCTTTTCTGAAATCCGTTTCGGTTCATTTGGAATTTTCGGTATTTTTCCCCCGAACCAGACACCAGGTATTCGGTTGCTCATTTATTTCATACATAAATGCGGGACCTGGAATCCACCTAACATTCAAATAAAATATTTTCTGCTTCTTAATTAGTAATAAAAGGTATCTGTCTTCGGTCTTCGGTCTTGGGTCTTCGGTCTTCGATCTCGACTATAGCTTAAGCTTGGGCTTCGGCGTCGGTTATGGTTTGGATGCTTTTAATTTTTTTTTTTTGCTCTCTGTAAGACATGGGATTATAAGCCCGGTTTCCTTCGCATCTTTGACTGTTAATTGGCGTTTTTTTTGTCCAGGTAAAGGTGCGTCAGCGGTATACGGAAATAGGTTGGAACTTGCAAGAGCGCGCCCGAGAGAGACTCATGTCACGGTGGTCAGTCATGGCTTAGTGGTGGTCTTTGTTTAGAGGAGATTTTTATTAATTTTTAGTCTAGAGATAGATGCGTAAAGTATCTAGATGACGTGAAGGCTTTACACGTTATGACATGCTGAAAAAAAAAATCGAATTCGCATTTATTTATATCATAGTGACAGAGGTAGATATCTACGAGTATATTTTGTGATAATTGCGGTTGGAATATTCGCATAAATTAAACGTTAGCCACCGGTTTGAGATGAAGGAGGTAGGAGATACTAGTGCTGATGCTGGGAATATGTCACAAGCGGGATTAACATGTTAATTTGCGCGCTTCAGTTTAGTCTTAGAGGTAATTTATTTTGAAATTTATTGAGATAACCTGCACAGGAGAGACCAGCTGAAAGTCGAGTGAAATATATCGGAGAGAAGTTTTGAAAGATTTTTGTTTATTCATTAGAAATTGCTGATAGTCTGTGTACACATAGGTCATGTTGCAGTGGACCTATATGCCAACGACATAACAGGGGTCTGATCATCAAAGGTCTCACAACTCAATGCGGAAGAGATTAAAACTGTGATGGACAAGCTCAGAGCTTTGAATAAGGACATGTGCGCTGTTTATTGCTTTGGCATACGTGGAGAAACTCAACAAAACTCTCGTAGACAAACAACCGCCATCCAAGAAATGCGACTGGATGAACTGGACAGAACGAGGATGAAAGACTGTGATATCGACTATGAAGAACGCTACAGATAATCGGCGAGGTGACGATAAACAAGAACAGCTGTCTCATTCAGACGCGGATTTGCCTACACAGAAAGACTTAGAGAACATGGCATGTCTGAAGCTTTAGACGAGCGAACGCATGAGACAGATTCCCAAAAAAGAAGAAGGAAGGCCTTACCAAAAATTGCTTCTACTGGCCTCTCGACTAAACCTGCGAATGTTCTTTCATATGACGTGAAAACTGTACTTAGCAATTTCAATATCAGGCGAGGCTTGGAGGATGGCCGAAAAGTATAACCTGCCTGCCACCACCCCTAGAAATGGACACAGGGTTATGGAGCCGTTATGCTTTCCACACCTTGATATCCATAAATGGACCCGTCTGACTTCCTATCGACAAACCGTCAACCAAATGATCGTATCTCAATCAACGCAAGTCACTTCTCCATGGTGCGGGATGCCCAAACCTTCCAAGGAGCTAGCATTGTCATCTTGTTTTAGCGAAGAGATGGATGCGGATATTCGTTCAATCCCATAGAACCAATAGTCGTACGACTACAATCGGAGAACACCACCAAGGCCTCCTTTAACATCTCATGAAGGCCGATGCCATCTGCATTGAATGAGGTAAAACAGTAGTATCACTGCCAAAGAGTTATTAGAGAGGCAGGCTCTGATTGTTGGGCCAGATTTCAGACCGCCACAAAGCTCACAATTCGATGACAAAGAGGCAAATCCAGGAAAACAGCACGAGGAGCACTAAAATGTGCCAAGTTTTAAAGCCCGAACGGAAATTGCAAGGATTGAGAAGGAAACTCCATATAAGAACCAAAATTGGTGGAAAGAATCTGAAAGGTAATTTCAGTGTTAAACAGTGATGACGAACAACATCCCACAATGAGGCAGAATGATATATCCAACCTGAATGTACCCAGACAATTTTTTTATACACCCGACCAAGATGAAGTTTAGTCTGTTGTTGTAGCTCAACTGCCGAGATGTTTAACTGATCACTAAAATCTTATTCAACGAAAGTATGCCCGACGAATGATACCTCAGAAGGGAGATTCCTTGAACCGCGTCAGCTTTAGGGGAATAAGTCTCCTTATCTTCGCATACATTGTCGCGTGCGCTGTATGTGAACGGCTAGGACCCTAAGTACACAGTCTGACTGACCGGCCTCTATTGGCGTGGTTCTACACTCGAAAAGTCCACCTTCAGCATCTTGGAAAAGATCCCAAGTTCCAAATGGATATGCGCCACCTCTAAATCGGTTTCAAAGCCTCATACGACAGCTTTTATAGCGGCGAACTATACAGAGTCATGTCTAGTTTTGGCACCCATGCCAAGCTCAATCGACTGTGCGGGATGACAATGAAGAATGCATCAAGCTCCATCAATGTCGGTATTGACAAAACGGATACCTTAAATGTGAAAAAAGGCCTCAGTCAAGGCGATGCGTTGTCTTCTAGACATCTTGCGTGTTTTTCGTTAAAATGGATAAACTTGAATATCGTGCGGTCATAAAAGTCCTGGTTTTGGATAGATTAACCCCTAAGGAAATTCATCCAAAATTGACAAATATTTACGGAGACTGTGCTCCTTCCATGTCAATCGATAAAAAGATTAAACGTGGTCCCTCTTGTCTCGTAGATGACCCACGTGAAGGACGGCCAAAAATGAACGAATGAAGGTGAGTGAGATAGCTGAGGCTGCGAGAATATCGGAAGAAAGGGTGAGGACCACCTTGCACAAGAACTTAGGGATGCGAAAGCTCTACGCAGGATGGGTGCCGCATTGGCTGAATCCCGATTAAAAGCATTTCTTGAAAATGGCAAAACAATTACAGGCGAATATCAATCCAACCATCTTGACGAGCTGGATGCCAACACTCGCCATAAGAGGCCGGGCTTGAAGAAGAAACAAAATCATCTTTCACCAGGACAATGCACCTGTATACAAGGGTGCATTGGCAATGGGAAAACTGCGGGACCTATTCTCTCGATATGGCACCCTCAGACTTCCATCTGGAGAAAAATTTGTTCCTTGAAAGCGTATTGCATCCAATAAAGAGGTTGAGAGGGCCGTAGATGAATTTTTTCACAGCCTTCCAGATTCTCACTTCCGGGAAGGAATTCTGATATTAGAGAAACGCTAGAGCAAGCGTGTTGAGGTCAAGAGAGAAATGTTTTGTAGAAAAAAAAAGAATTTTTTAGCTGATATCGCAATCTTCCATTGCTAGGCCGATAACTTTTCACCTCCAGTTTCGCACGCTGAGTTGGATGAGGTCCCTTCCCACTTGCGTGCGGCACCTGACTCTCGGTCGTCCTCTAATGCGCTGTCCTTTGGTGTCCATCCTCAACTACCTCAAAGTTGTATCTGTTGAGGGTGACGTTCTGCCCGAGACGTCAGTGTTGACAGCATATACTTGGTCTTGCCCTCATTGGCCGCTAAACCCATTTTCGCGCTTCCGTCTCAATACTCGCGAAAGCGCCACTGACATCACGCTGCTTTCTCCCGATTATGTCAATATCGTCGGCGTATGCGAGTAGTTGAACGGACTTTTGAAAGATAGTGCCTCTTGTGTTTGCTCGTGAGTTTTGCACTATTCTTTCAAGTACGATGTTGAAAAAATCGCATGACAGCGCATCGCCTTGTCTAAATCCTTTCTGGACATCAAAGATCTCGGTGAGATCTTTACCGACCTTGATGGAGTAGCGTGCATTCTCCATCAACATCCTGCATAGACGGACGAGTTTTCCAGGGATGCCGAAGCTAGACATTGCTCTGTATAGCTCGTCATAGTTCGTCGGACCATATTTTACAGATGAGTTGGTGTATGCTCCATACTAAGTCATCGTCCGCCGCTTTGAAGAGCTCGGCAGTCAGGCCGTCCGCTCCAGCAGCTTTGTTGGACGTAATCTTCGATATAGCTATCTTCACTTCATCCAGGTCGGGTGGACGGAATTGTTGGTCATCATCGTCCAGGTTGAAAGGTTGATTCTGCCTGACAGAGGTATTTAGTTTTCCATCGCCGTTATACAGTCTGCAGAAATCGTCTTTCCAAATCCGCAGCTTCGACTGCGATTCTACTACGATATTCCCTTGTTTATCTAAAGGCTTCGGTTCGGGGTTTGTTTCCGTGGCATCTCTCAGTTTCCTCTTTCATGTTCTTTCTTCTTCCTCCTGAGAAGCCGGTGTTCGTCTCTCCTCTTCCGCTCATAGAGCTCATGAGCAGCTCTGGTTCTTCTATGCACCGCCGCTTCATATGGATCTTGTTTAGCTGCATGTGCTTGCCGGCATTCATCGTCGAACCAGGGGTTCCGTTGTGGTGGACGAGTGAAACCCATCACATCAGAAGCGGCATCTCTGATGGCGTTTTGGCAGTGTTTTCAATGGTCTTCGATGCTTGATACTGGCGGTCACCTCTTAAGAGATTAAGAAAAAGACTTGGCGATCTCTTGCGATTGTAGCCGTCTGAAGTCGAATTTCCTCACAGCATTAGTTTGACTTGGCGTAGTTTGGGATATCCTGTACCTGTACCTTGGCTACAACAAGGTAATGGGCCGAGTCGATGTTGGCTCCTCGGAACGTACGGACATCCATAATACTGGAGGAGTGTCTTGCGTTGATCGCAGTGTGATCAATCTGGTTGACTGTTGATTGATCAGGAGTTCTCAAAGTCCCCTTGTGTATGTTGAGATGTGGGAAACCCGTGCTAACTGCGACAATGCTTCGTCCCGCCGCAAAGTTGATTGGCCTGAATCCGTCATCGGAGGTGGTGTCGTGCGGGCTATATTTTCCGATAGTTCCAGCAAAGATACCCCCTCTTTCTAGCTTTGCATTAAAATCACCGGGGGACAATCTTAATGTCATAGATAGGGCATTGGTCGTAGGTCTTCTTAAGGGGCTCATAGAAGGCACCCTTGGTGTCGTCATCTTTCACTTCTGTTGGGGCATGCGCGCTTATAGGGCTAATGTTGGCGAATTTAGCCTTGATGCGGATTGCTACGAGGCGCTCGCTCACATGCTGGAAGCTCAGGACTTCTTGTCTTAGTCCGCCTCCGACAACAAATCCGCGTCCAAATAAACGCTGCTTTTGCCGTCGATAGCAATTGTCATAGTAGATGTCTTAGTTCATATCCGAGGCTTGTTGATGCTTCGTAACTTCTTGTTTTTTTAAATGGCCGGGCAGTTACCCAGGCGGCACAACCCCCAACCTGGAGGACCAGTTCCATTTTGAATGCCCCTAGGACGATGGGTCGGTTACACCGAAGTCAGGATGTGAGCGCTGCCGTTGGCCCATATAGGGCTCGTCCGCCACCATCTCTTTTCCAAGACCCTGACTAAGTCTTGGAGATCCTTACCGGCCTGAGCTCCAAATATGTCGGAGTAGTCCGGATAAGGTCTTGTTTTGTTTTTCCGACACTAATCCTGATTTATGACGCAGCAAACTCGGCATTTATCCTCTTCATTTCGCAATCTTCAAAGAGATTCCAAAAAGCTACTCTTTGGGCTAAGCGGGTAATTGATTAGTCAAGCCTTCTTTCTGTAAACCAAAAAGGCACTCAATTAGACCCTATTCATCCCAATCTTGCTTAACGGAGTGGAAACTGACAAAAACGGATGCAAAAGCTCTCGAGCGGTACGAGAGAAAAAGTTTTTCGGATAATTTTCTGTCTCATTTGCATCGATAGCGAAATCAACCTCGTCAGAAAGCTCGAATAAAAATAATAGGTCACAACGTCCCAGCCCAACGAGTTCTCAACTCCAACATAGAAGGTAGAAGAACAGCTCATCTTTCATCTTTCAACGTAGTATAATAGGCTGAAGAGCTATGGTATACCCGGGAGTTTAGCTCCATCCAAGCAAGCAGAATTCGTGACCTGTTGACTCTAACATTTTGTACATCTAAATCTCTTAAATTTTTCATTAAAGAGGTGGAATGCATCTCCACAATGTCAAGTGATTACAAACACCAATAAAATCTGACACAAAATTGACGTGGATAGACCCAAGCATTCACTGTTGCAGTAAAAAAGCTTTAACTCACCGATGATCCAAATTATATTTCTCTTCCCTTACACAGCAATAGCACTGCAGGTTCTGGCATTTATCAGACGAATTTCCTTAAAAACTTTTACTTCCTCCTTCCTTTACAAACACTACCTTCTTCGTTTGAAAGGAATCTATGGCCATAGATCTTGTCTAATGACTTGACCCTACTATAGGTACATCAAGAGCAAAACTACGTGTATACAAACCATAATCCTTTTTGCGTGCGCCAACAATTAAAAATAATCTCGACTGCGTGAGAAATTGAAGATGCAATTATCCGCACATCTAAAGCGATCAGGCAGGCAGGACTCGTTAGAAGCTCGTTAGCTACCTCAAGGACCACCTCAGACTAATAGCACCATCATTTCCATCTATTTCAGTGGGTCAAACAAAAACCACCTCTGAGCTGCTCTGTCATTAACAGACAGCAAAGCACCAGTCCCTAGTTCCATGATTCGCCATCTTCATTCTTGCATCTTCTTGACTAGTTGCTACCGTGCATTCAAATGAACTCATCACCATGGACAGCAGATCCCCGTCTTAAAAGTACCCTGTACCAAGTAGCCAGTGTGTCAGCTACCGTTTTTCTTGGACTCACTCTATACTTAGAACACCATAAACCGAGAGTAACTCGTAAATTCTCCATGTTTCCCATGCAAATCATTAACTGCCTTGAGCAAGAGCAGAAATATGTTAACAGGCAAAAAGCCAGAAAAGAAAACCACCAGTCCAGAGGAACCCCCTCAAGGCACAACAATTTAATTACAGCAATTGACTTGAGTTCATTTGTACTCGATCTTGCACTTGATTCCCAAAGCTGTCAGACTGACATGGCCTACGTACAAATTAATTTGCTCGCACCATTACATTTCGTTTAATCGCTACTTGCGCACAGGCAGTTCCCGGTACTGACGTTTACTTTGCATCCTCCCACTCATTGATGTTGATTTACGTCATCTGTCGCAGAGATGACAACTCTTTACCAACACTTGACAGTTGTATACGAGTTTGTCCAGCAAGTGGCTGATGGAGGTTGTTCGAAATTTTTCGTGGCTGTGTGCAACTGTGTGACTGTGGGAAAGTGCTCCAAATGAACATACCCAACATGGCACATGGAATCATTACACCTGCATGAAGTATCCGAAATGTGCATCTTATGGATGGTTATACCACGCCCTTTGCATGCTGCGTGCTGTCATAAGTGTAGCACTACTAGCACCGCTCCTCGATCATTTGTTGCCATCTACCATATTGGTGAGGCTCTGACTCTGGCTCTGGCGTTTTAGTGTTCTTTTAAGATACGAGTATGCTCTTCCCCTTGTGGTTCTTGTCCAGTTTACATTCTAATTTAACTGTTTCTTGTCAGAGCAGGTCATAAAAGATGATTGAGACCGGCAATCAATGAATGCTCTATAAATCTACATTAATTGAAGCCCATAAATGGTTGGTGGTCTCATAAGAGGCTATGACAATGCCACAGCAGCGCGTCTTGTTTTGTTCTGTGTGTTTTCGTATTTTTGTGGTGTTTTCTTTTCTTTACTCTCGGTTTGTCAACTTCCGGAATTGCGGAATACGAATATGTAAATTCTGGAGGACGTCGTTGTGTTTTTGGTCGAGACTGTTAATTAAGACGATCTGTAGAATGATGCCCTTTGTTTTGTGGTGACATAGATGGTTTTGGATGAATGAATTTGGTGTGAAAATTATGTGAGAGTGGCGATTTGGCCTTGACGATGACTCTCTGGTGAACTTGGCGCGGAAATTACATTGACTGGCTTTTTACATTTCGATTACGTCTGTCGTCTGTTCTGATTGTTTTTTATTTTGTTAGTTAGCGCAAGTCAGTGATGATTAAGTGCTTAATGTTGTAGATGTTTTAACCACCTTCAAGCTGGTATTCAACACTTTAATCCTAAACTGCATCATTCGCCCACATATGCCACTTTAATTGCCAATTCCATTTAATGATAGCTGGTTTGGATACGACTAACGCTAAAGACTTGAATTTAATACTTTACTACTCGCACATTTCATCAACAAAATTGGCCCCATTATCGCTTCGAATGCGCATTCCACAGCGGCTGACAAGATTCCAAATGCACAAGTCGAAAGCATATTGATAAGCTCTATTTTCTTGGTTTGGTAATTTCCTAGCCCTGCGACGCCTACATAATAATTTTCGACAGAAGTGGCACCTTTCTTGGCGAGGCAATTTTTATAAACTCAGCTGCACACGACTAAAACTTGTTTGTATTCAAATAGAATTGAGAAAACACACTTAACTTTCTCCAGCCCCAAAATAGCTTGAAGATGAGTTGTACATTTGGTCCTGGCTGTGGGATCTCACACGATGCGTAGCTTTCTCGGCATACTTGGGTTGATAGGTCTTCCCCTGGTAACCAAACCGATCAAGAAAACTTCTCTCGAGTTTAGACCATTTCCTCGTAGTTAGTAACCGTATATGAATGCTGGATCCTTGTATTTCTTTGCCTTGGTATTGAGGAGTCTGTATCTGTTAAAGCTAGAAACACACAAGCCGTACGAATTTAATGGTTTCCCATTTGCATGGGTCTTTCCTTCTTGACTTACATTAACTAAACTTGGGTTTTTTGGACTCCTAAGTTCTAGTTCGATGTATATAAATGAACAACCCTCCAGCTGAGAATAGTGCATACTCCCATAGATCCATTTCAGATTTCTTCTAAATCAACGCTGACAGAACTCAAGTAATAGTCGTCAAGAGTCAGAACAATAAACATTGCAGAACATCCGTGAGGGTAGTTTTATGTTGCGCAGAGTCCTTACACTGCTTACAGTGTATTTAGAGTAAGTGGTACTCCCTCATGTCTTCGACTGCTGTGCGAGATAACTGTTGCATCCATCGCGTCCACACCAAATCTTTCCAGGGTCGCTTCCGCCAGTTGATCCCGGTTTTTTTTCCCAGGATCAAAATCATCGATTAATAGTTGGTGTGGGTCACGGGCGTATTAGATTAGATTAGATTACATAAGAGGTGGGAAAGAAGACCTTCTCATTGCGGCCTCAATTGGACCTTTTGTGATTGCCTCATAATTAAAGTTCAACCATGATGCCAGAACTGACAATAAATGCCGACAGATCTTTGGGGGAACTGACAGAAATGTCTTCTGCTTCGAGGTAGAATTTACCGTTACTTAGGTTAATGTGTTCTGTGGCATAGTATATGTTCTGCTGACTCTTCGTCTTCCTTACACAATCTGCAAATATTGTCTTGTGCTATTCCCATGACCATTAAATGTTTCTAGACTTGACAGTGTCCGGTCAGAAAGCCCGTTCCTATTTGAATCTGACTTCTGTTTAGGTTTAGGAGTTGTTTCGTTTGATTGTGGGAAGCTTTTGGCTAGAATAATTCGGCTGGTCTCTTATCTTTAGCGTTTATCCAGTAATGATGTACCTTTTCTGTGAGCCATTTTTGATACTGCTTTTGCAGTGGTAGTGGGTAGGCCACAGTATAGTCTGGGCATCACGACTTGTGACGCATATCCTTTTCTGGCTAATTAATCAGCTTCTTCATTTCCATCTTGGCTGCTGTGTCCTGGCACCCAGATGAGATGGATTATGTTTGAGTTGGCTAGCGGTACCAGTAGCTGAATGCAGTCCCATACTAGCTTGGATCTGATTTCATGTGCCTTGATTGCAAGCAGTGCCGCCTTGCTGTCCGAAAATATGTTGATGCTCATATTTATTGTTTCTCTGTCCAAATTCTCTCGGTTCGGATGCATGGCTCTATTGCATGAATCTCGGCTTGAAACACGGAGTTGCTTGCTTCTAAACTTGCGTATAGAGAAGTTCCTGTACTGGGTCCGAATACTCCGGCTCCAACTCCTTCATTTGTCTTAGATCCATCCGTGTACCAAACGAGGGAGTCTCTGACAAATGTGGGTTTGTTCTCTTCCTAGTTGCTGCGGTCCGGGAAGGTTATTTTGAAGTTGTGAGTGAAGTTGTACATTGATAGACATCTGTCTGTAAAAGTAATCCCAATCAGTTCGTTGTTCTTTATTTCTTTGTTCTCATAGAACCGGTAGTACTAATACAAGGTAGTTTTTGTAGTTTGTTAAGCTTCGCTTGAGCGGACTTTTGTTTTGTTTTATGCCACCATACGAATGCTGCATAGGTAACAATGGGTCTCGCTATGCCTGTGTACATTCACAGCATCATTTTGGGATTTAGGCCCCATTTTTTGCCGGCTACTCTTCGCTGGTCCATAGTGAGTCCCTGGCTTTGTCTATTATCTTGCAGAGGTGAGAATTGCAGGTGACCATTTTATCAAGGGTTACTCCCAAGAATTTCTTCTTCTTTTGAGAACTCAATTGCTTCCGACATGGTTTCTTCAAATCTGCCCCTGATTAGGATTGCAACATCGTCTGCATATCCGAGGACATAGAACTCGTCGTCGCTAAGTATTGTCAGTAACTCCTTTACCACAATGGACCATAATAGAGGAGAAAGTAATCCCCCTTTGGGGCATCATTTCTGGGTATGCTCCGTATTGTCGAACGCTCCCTCGATATCCGGAAAGTACCAGGGAAATCGGGTTAGTTAGGAACCGCTTTAATAGTTCCCACAAAGCGGTAGATAAGACCTTGTACACGATGTAAGGAAGACTGATCCCTCTTTAGTTTGCGCAATTTCTTGAGTGTCGGACAATCGGGCATACTTTCGTCTTAAAATATTTTAGTGATCTACTAAAACCCAGCACATTGGAGATGGGATCTTTGATGCTTTTTCGTAGTTTCGCCACTGGTCTTCGGTACTTGATGCTGGCGGCAGCTAACCTCTAAAGAGACTAAGGACTTACTCATGCTTTTAACAAAGACACCACTAGGTTTGCTGGGCCAATTATTAGACAGTCAGCAGTTCCCAAATCAATCACAGTTGACATCCTCCTATCATACCCTTGTCGTCTATTTCATTGTGAAGCTCGTAGTAGATTTATGCTTCTTCTTCGTTGTAAATGATGAATATCTGCTGAATGATATGAATATTGCCCTTAGATTTTTCGAACCTAATTTGCATTGAGGCCATCATTCATAACTTGATATTGGTAGGCCACATGCGGGTGAAATAGCAGCAGACTCCATAAAGTTGACAAGCCAGGTGTTGATTGGAGAAGTCAACTTCCTGGGAACAAGAGAAGAACCATTTTTTATGCCTGTTTGAAGTTAGTTGAAGGAGTCGAACTTGAACTCCATATCACCCAAGATGACGCCGCCTTCAGTGTAGCCCTTTCTTATTCATAAACGTTGCTCGCATCCATTAAATTTATAGACTACGCCATATATGGAAAGTCGATTTTGTATTCCTGAAGTAACCGGATTTCACAATTGATAGATACTCTCACGTTTTCAGATTTTCTTACGTAGCTCTTACATGTTCTCGTACACATTTCGCTATTGTACTATAAGACTGAACTGTAGGAGCACACGTCAGTTCCAAACAGGACCCCATCAAAGCTTTTAACAGTTCCCCCTATCTGCTTGTTATTCTGAACTTAGGCAGAATATTGATGGACTTTCTGATGTCCTTCCTCAATCTTAGTCAATTATTTTCGCTTATACACCTCTTCTTTAATCTCCTTAGTGAACCTGGGAAGGGTTAGGTCCTTACATTGTAATAATTGCTGTCTGAAAGGCAATCGGGCCTTCTGCGCTAGAAAGGCCATTATTGGACTGCTTTTACTGCGTGGACTAAACCATATCAATCGGTGTCTTTTCATTAGAACTACCACACTTGTTGCCTGCAGCATTGGTTCTGGGTATGCTTATGGTTCAAAAGATTTCCATCCATTACAACCAGTTTCGAAGAGACATCCTGCAAAAAAAAGCTATCACCAAGGTGGGCATCTGATGACTTCTTCCTTCTAACCCTCTTTAATACCGAAAAAAAGGGGGCAACTTCATCCTCAAGATGTTGATTGATTTCGATTCGTGCCTCCTTGAGCCTCAGAATCTGTGCCATGTCCGCGGTTATAAAGATTATTGTACTAACTGGAGTAGGTACATTTAGATATAACGGTTACGCTCAGCTTCATTCATTCAACTCTTAACTTATGGCGTAGTGATGAATAAAAAACAGAGAAAGGAGTAAAAGCTTTGTGTCGGAATTTGTGGAGAGCGCATCTACGTATTTCAATGCTGCTGGTAAGCTCTATAATAATCTGTTGCAATAACTATTAAAACAATAGCTTATGTTCCTTCAAAAGAGAGATATACAACTTTCTAGAAGTCAGATACACACAGTAGCCCCATGCTAGGGCATGAACTGCTGCCGAAAGGAAGCAAACAACATAGTGAACACCCGTCTTATAGGCCGCTTTGTATGCTCGACACGATGGGAAAAATCATCAAACGAGCAATATATAATAGACTTGAATTTGCAATCGAAGCAGCGGGTGATTTAGCGAAACATCAGTAAGGTTTTCGTGAGTCGCGATCGACAATATATGCTATCAAAGCGGTTCCAGCTAGCGCTGGAAGTGCAATACGCCTTAAATTCGGCGAATTGGTAATGTTTTGTGCATTGCCTCCGTCGAATGCATGTACCAGTGTAGTGTATTTTGTTGAAAACCACTTCGAGGGTCCTTTTCTATGATACCTATGACCACAAGGATCAGTCTTTGGTCCTCTGCTATGGAACATGATGCACGACGATATCCTAAGTCTACCAATCCTACAGGAAGCAACGGGGTCGTTGCCAAATTCCTCGTAGAAATACAGCTCTTCTGTAATGAAACCGTAAGAACAATAAAATGCCGGCGGATCATGAAACCGAAGTTTTACTTATCAACAGTCGGAAAGTACTCCAGGCAATTAGTCTTAGCGTCTCCGACGATGTTATTTCATGACCATTTATAAAATACTTAGGGGTGGTGATTGATTCTCGGTTAACATACAAGCATTACTTGGAATATTCTTGTGAAAAGTCATCCAAAGCGATCGGTGGGTGCACTGTCAAGGCTTCTGAGGAATGTCGAAGGACCAGGGCAAAAGAAAAGACCCCGTCTAGTGCAGGTCGCTAGTTCTATATGGTCAAAAACAGCGAAATTACTCGTATAATCGTACGCATGCGGAATTAAGACTGTTTACCGCCTATGCGTCTTAAAAGTCGGAATCACATTTCAAAGGGTATCCCATGATGTCATACTCATCATGTCTTCATGAGATCTTCACCGACGAACTTAAACGAGTAAAAATTGTCGGTCAGACACACACAGAAGAAAAGCCGAGAGAAACCACAGCATGGCGGTCTGGCAACAACACCAGGACAAATCACAAAAAATAAGATGGACGCATTGGCTGATACCAAACGTCAGCACTTGAAATACCCGCGAGTGATGATTGATTCTCGGCTTAATTTCAAGCATCACCTCGCATACGCTTGCAAGAAATCGTCGAAAGCGATAGGCGCTCTTTCGAGACTCATGTCGAATATCGGCGGCCCGAAGCAAGGTAAGCGATTAATGCTTGCGAGAGTTGTAGCCTCCATACAGCTGTACGGGGCACAAATATAGCCTGACGTCGCGAATAAAAGAACACACATGAAGGAAATCAAATCTGTGTACAGATGTGCACTGCGAGTTAGCAGTGAATTACGAATTCGAATTCGAATGCGAGAGCTCTCGCATTCAGACATCGGACGTCTGTTTACAATGATGCGTCAAAACGCAACCAACAATTGTCAAGTGAAGTGCTAATAAACTAAAACATCACTTACAAATGACAAGCTCAAAATGAAAACAAAAAAAATTTAGCTGTCACGCATTGCGAGATGCGAGAGTTTTCCATATTTACGAAATTGACTGCGATGCTCGCTGCGAGACTCGCATTATTGTAAACGAACACATTGAATTACATGTTACGGAAATATTTTTGACAGTTCATGCGAGCTCATTTTCGAACAACGTATCGCATCTCGCAGTATTGTAAATGGGACTTTTAGATGCTAGGCGACTTTACGAAAATCGCGTGCAAATCGGGCCATCCATAAATCAAGCGAAGAAGTTCGAAAGAAGCCGCAGTATAGGAGCGTCCCAAAAATGGAGATGGGTGTACCGACTAATCCCAAGGATTAAAAGTTTCCAAATGCGAAACATTGATGAATAAACTGGAAACGTTCGATCAGAAATCCTAGATTTCAACAATTTAAGACGGTTCTTGATGAAATGATGAGGGAAGAACAAATGCCTCACCAATATAAGAAGAGAGTTCTTCATCTACCTTTAGAGGCAAAAACGACACGAAAAACTGTAACAACTATCAACCAACCGTACAACACTCTGTGTGAAAAGATGAGAGCCACAAAAGTCTGCAAATTTTCTATAATTTGTGCCGGTTGAGCTGATTAAGTTCTGCGTTCGTTTTAAGTCGAGCACATGCAGGCCAAGCCTTAGTTTCCACAGCAACATAAGGGATCATTTGTTGGTAACATTTTAAGGACAGAACAAGTCGCTTCAAATAATTGGTAGAGACTGCACTACAGAAAACCTTACTCCTACTTCTCGGCTGAACTTATAGACAACTCGAATATTGTATGGCATTTGTAGTGCGGACACTTCACAATTTCGTAGTAGTAGCGGGCATCAAACGATATCATCATCACTAGCTGCTAAAGGCCGGTATATTTTGGTACATCATGTTGGGAAAAGTCATCTGAACTTAAAGTGGTCATCCAACATTGCATTGACTTAAAAAATAAATGCCCCATAGTCCCGAAAGTATTCACAATTTGTGCCATTTTTGAAAGCAGTAACATTTCATTACAAAATCCTACTTCGATGCTTTCAAAGTTGAGATACTCGTAACATAATGACACAGAACTTATTCCTCCTTTTCGAACAATTGATTGACTTAGTCACGCTGTGTGAAATGATTGACACCAATGAGTTAATTGAACCACACCACACCATAGCACAGCAAGTGGAAAGAAAGAAAAACTGAATAAAGAATTCTTATTAAAAATGCAGAAAAATTTCACCATAACACTTCGCACATCAGTCTATCACGCGATGCTGATGTTCACAGCTGGTTATGTAGACATGAGTATGCACTCGAATGTCCGAAGATATTCGTAATTAGCAAATTTTTAAGACCCCGTTCAATTGATCGACCACACGGAACCCAGGCAAACAGGCAAATGCAATTCCGAGTAATGATCAGGGTCAATGATCTAATTTTAGTCGCCTTCGTATAGTATTCGTATCTTTTGGATTCGTAGCAAATGATGAGAGTTCTATAAAGAGTTGTTTCAGAGCCCGTAAATTGTGCCCCGTAAAAATGTTACATATTCATCAACTGATGGTATTGGTAGATTGTACCTATAAGTGTGGTGCTATTCTAGTTGGCAGATCATGGATTAAAGAATCATTCGTGTTGTTCAAGTCTCAAGTCATTGTGGGGATGAAAGATCGCTATACAAGAGCACCCCGGAAATATCACTTACTAAAAACAGGCCGAGAAGAGTGATTTTTGGCTGAGTCAAGGTCTTGGAAAAGAGATGGTGACGGGTGAGTCATTTATGGACGGCAGCGCTCACATTCCCAAATCGGTTACTGGCTTCCGTCTAACCAACCCCTCGTCCTATGGGTATACAAAATTGATCGGGCCTTCCAGGTTAGGGGTTGTGCCGCCGGGTTAACATAAAAATGTTCTGGAACCTAAACAAGTATCGGATCTACTGTCGACAACACATTCAAACGACTTAAGGATAACGAACCTCGGATA
The DNA here is from genome assembly GCA_928272305.1 of Volucella inflata. NCBI lineage: Eukaryota > Metazoa > Arthropoda > Insecta > Diptera > Syrphidae > Volucella > Volucella inflata. The sequence goes on along the minus strand of OV743716.1, from coordinate 227,754,491 downwards.
TGCAAGTGGAATGTTAGGTCCCTTAACAGGTCACGTGCAGCCTAACAACCGGCGAAGGCCCTAGACTGTTAAAAATCAGAATAGGCCGGACGAAAAGAAGATGAAAAACTGCGACATTTGCTATGGCGATTGTTATCAAAGGTAAAAACGTCATGCCATGGACACAAGCTCCGAACGGAAGCCTGTAGAGACGCACAAGGGAATATCGTAATAGAGTCGCAGTCGATGCTGAGGATTTGGAAAGATCATTTCTGTAGACTCTACAACGGCGATGAGGAAACAAATACCGCTGTCACGCAGAATGAACCTTTCGTTCTAGACAATGTATACCAATTCATCCACCCGACCTGGGTGACCGACTTTTCGAACAGAACGTCACCTTCGACAGATATAACTTTGAAGTAGTTAAGTAGTCTACCTTCGAGTAATTTTTGGTCCCGTCTTCATAGACGGTGAGTGGAGGAGAAGATACAACGATAAGCCGTATGGACTGTACAGCGACATTGACCTAGCCAAAAGAGTGAAAATTCAATGACTGAGATGGCTGTGTCATATTGAGCGGATGGACAACAACGCTTGGGCACGAAAAGTCTTCGAATCCGCCTCCGAGCGACAGCGCAGTAGAGCACTACCGACACTCAGGTAGCGCACGCAAGTGGAAGTTGATCTCAGCCAACTTAACGTGCAAAACGGGAGGCAGCTAGCAAACGATCGAGCTGACTGGAGACGCTTGTTAACTGACGCTCAGGTCTACCTCGGACTGTAGCGCCACCTTAAGTAAATAAGCAAGTTGTCCATTGCTAGCCACTACTTTCCCGGATACCGAGTCGGAATAGATTCATCGATTCGCTCTCCACGAATTGACCCAATTTGTGGTATCGATCGGTACGAGTGACAATCGGAAGAGGCAGTGTCTTGTGAATACCGTAGGTGGGGTAAGATTTCCTAGTTGAAAATTTTCAAGTCGGTTTTAACCGGCGCCGCAATATGTGGACGTGGATAGTCATGCAGGAGAATAATTCTGCCGTATCTGGAGTAATATTCGGCTCAGTTTTCCTTAAGTGCTCGACTCAATCTCATCGATTGTGTTCGGTAGAGATCTCCAAATGTTTTGCTTGGTTGTCGATGTTGAAGCATGGGCACGTGTGGTTCCCATAATTGTCTCTTCCTTGGCTTATCAATATGTTATCGATCCCCTACGGATCCATTTTTCATCACCAATGACTATACGAACCAAAGAACTCTTTTGTTTATACCTGGCAAGCAGCAGAGAATTTCAACCCAACCCTACCCATTCTTTTAAAGCGGCAGTTTAGAACGGCAGTCCTTTCGGGATTTTGCCATTCCCCGCCGAAATGGTGATGAAGATTCGAAAAATTGTTGGTGATGCCAGGTATCGGACCACGGACTCTCTGCGTGATAGTCCAATGAGCTAAATGTACCTGGCATCTCGCATTTAATGAAATCTTTTGTGGTGTCGTCATAGGTATCGAAGTGCTAAGTCAAAGGTGTCAGTTAGCAGTCTACAGTCTTCACTTTGGAAAAATAGGAAACAGGCACTTCTTAACCGAGGATTCAAGCCATTCCAATGCAGGTTCACTTCCGAATATGTTCACTTTCGAGTTGTCTCTATCGATCCCATTATGGTCGGGTACCCAGGCGAGACTGAGTGCATGCAAATAAAAACAAAGAAGCCTTGTATTCTTAAGTCAGCTTAAAAGTGAAGGTTTTGATAAATACATCCTTAGGCGCAGCTTAGGACCCAGGCATTTCGACCACCGTTTCTGTCCCTAAAAAGGATTAGGACTAGTATATCCCAGTCCGCAACACAAACGAGTTTACCTATCGAGGACTAAAGTCCACAATTATCGCATTCTTGAGAAGACTTAGACTTTTATAGTTGAGGCAGTTAAGAGTGCCTCATACTGTCCTTCAACAAAATGTTGCGAAACAGCGTATGTTCCTTACCAAGTCAATTCCTTTTGCCCCGAACATCTCGCCAGATTCAGCATCCTTGTTATACTGAGTAATAATGTTGCAGTTTGGTTCTTCAGTGTTCTATTTTTGACAGCTTACGCGTGATTCGTGGCATGTGTCAAAGTAAAACATGCTTAGTTGGAATGACCGTTTCATGATGTAAGTCTTTTCACCCGAACAAAGCTTATAAAATATTGAATTTCATTATCAAAGTTTGTGCTCTAAAAAAAAGTATTTCGTACACTTCGACCATTTTACGGCCGTCAAGCAATTCTAGCTATATACACCAAATTTTGCACCAGTTTAACGTTATTAGACATGAAGCCAGCTACCCGCTTGCGTAGAGTGCGTACAGAGGAAAATATTGCTGCTGTATCCGCCAGTGTTAATGAAGATTTTTTCAATTCATGACCGTTCAAAGTAATTGGAACTATGCTACTTAACTACGTGGAAGGTTTAATTCAAGGATCTCGGTCTAAAACCTTACAAAATACAGCTCGTGCTTACCTTCGAGTTTTCGGTGGGTAGGCCTTAGAAAAACCGGAGGGAGCTCCGCTTTTTATCGAAAAATTGTCTTCACCGACGAGGCTCATTTCTGGCTGAATGTGCATGTTACGAGTAATAGACCAAAATCCCGTATTTAGTTCGATGACCAACCTCAGGCAATGGAAAAATGGTGAAGTATATGGTCCGCCGGAATAATTGGCCTGCATTTTTGTTAAGATGACAGTGAGAACATGGCGCCCGCTATCGTTCAATGATTTTAAACTTTGTTTTGCCCAAAATACAAGATTGTGATTCCAGCAAGACGGCGCTATATGTCACACAGCAAGCGAATCGATGAACAAATTGAGAAATGAGTTATGAGCAATTTATCTCTCGTTTTGGGCCGGTGAATTGGCCGGCTATATCGTGCAATTTGACGCGTTAAGACTATTTTTTTATGGGGATACGTCAAATCACTCGTCTATGCCGATAAGCCAGTCTTGGAGGACAATATTACACGTGTTATTAGCGGTATGCCACTATCAGACCCTATGCTGGAGAAAGTGACTCAAAATTACTTTAAACTAGCGTCCATTGACATCATGGGATTACTCGTATTAGCTTTGTTGTATGCTTTTCTGCACTTTTCCTTACAGCAGATTTGTTACTCATGATGCAAATTTCTTGTATTTGTTGCGATTGTACCGATTTACATCTCCTTACATCTCCTATCCAGTTTTGCCGCATTTAAGACATTCGTAGGCTTTGGCTGAACAATTTTCGAGTCCGTGTTAGTTGTTTGATATGTCCGGTCACATGTAGTCCCAGAAAAATACTATCTATGGCAAAATTGTCGATTTGGTTGACCGTTATATTTCCCCCGTAGCAAACTCGCATATGGTTTCATTTGGTGGGTTCTATGGTTTCAAACTGTATTACAGAGGATGCTTTCGAGATTTGTTCGCCGCTTTGGGGAGATTACTCGTAGGTTTTGTACAGGAACTGGTAGGAGCATTCTTTGTTAAAGGGTTTTACAAAAGAAACATAACAATTTGTATTTTAATACAAACGCTTTTTTGTGATCTGTCAACGAGCAACGTTTAAAGATTATCAAATATTACACAGAAATTCCGAGTCGGTAGGCGGTCGCATCTTTGAGACTTCCTTACTTAATTTATCGGTCGTCATAGAAGTCCCACCAGACAGGCTGTGCGTGCTATAGATACCTATAATGGATGGTCGAAATACCGAAGATATCGCTCGCAGTCGTAAGTGCTTCAGTTCAAAATGAGCTAAATGGGTCAATTCCACTCCGTCCACAGGAATTGGGAACTCTTCAGACTACACTACAGTTTTACAAAATGATCCTGGCCTACACCCTTACGAGATCAAGCTTATTCAGGAACTGCAGAGTCTTGATCATTTGAACCGCCGCCGGACGGGGCTTCTCCGATTAGGCTCAGCGAAAGTTTGAAAAAAAAAAACAGAATTTCATCGGAAAATCATCTTCAACGATAAAGCTCATTTTTGGCTTACTGAGTTCGTCGATAAGCAAAACATACGCTATTTGACAGCACAAACCTACGCTTCCTTCAAGAGATTCTATTACATCCTCAAGAGTGACCGCGTGGTGTAGATTTCAGGCCGGGAGTTGGACCCTATTTTTTCAGCGGTACAAATAATAGCCATTTACGGTCAATAGAAGAGTTCTCTATCATATCATTTTGGCAGACTATTTTTGGCCAGAACTGGACGGAATCAGTGATATGTGGTTCCAACAAGATGACGCAAACCTGATTAAAAAATTATTCTATTGAAGAACTTCCTCTTGTGTAATTTCGAGAAATGTTCCGGTGGAATTGCCACCTTGTTTATGCGATTTAACGACGTTGGATTTCTTTTTATAGGGCCACATTAAGTGGCCAATGTTTTAACAAAACTCAGAAACAATATCGAATGTGTAATTGCCAACGTTTCGGCCGATATGTGTGGAAGATTGTTGGAAAATTGGCTCCAAAAAAATCGATCGATGGAAAGGTGCTCGCTATGGTCATACTTATGAACGAGAACGAATTCCATAACAGTGTACTACACCTGAAATAAATTTCAGCCCGATTTCTCAATTATTTAAACACAAAGTTGTTATGTGAATGAAAAACCCTGTAGTTACAACAGCAGCATCCTCGTATGTCGCAGTCTTTTATCATACTCGTATTTTATTCGGCAAATATTAGTGCACTACCTGGATGGTGATGGGATTCACTGATTTCCGGTGGTTGTTCTGTTGCGCCTGGTCTGGTTCGAGGTTTAAACTTTTCATGTCTTATTGTTGTTTAGAGTGTCAATAGTAAAACCATTCACATCCGAGTCCCTTGTTGCTTTCCAACTGTGGCACTCTTACGTGGTCGGCTGTTACTCCTACTTCTTACCCCTAATCTGAAGGGCCAGCACCTCTTTCAACCAAAGGCGACTAAAGTTGCAGATTAGACTGTGGCGCCCCTCTAATAAGATTTTTTGGCTCACATCACCCCAGACGAAGCTGGGGGATCATTGAGTTTTTTATTGTTAACCATTGCCACGACATAAATTTGGATACAGACCACTGTTCCGTTAATTACAGAACTATTACCCTTGTCGAATTTAACTGAGTCCATTGTTTGCACTGATTCTCGAGTTGTTTCATTTTTTTTGTAAATGCATGCTCTTCATCCCCTGAGTTTAAGGGATGATGTTGGTAAAACATCTCAGTACAAATTCATTGTGGAACGTAGAATTGTAAATTTCCCCTCAGAGGTGTCAAAACTCTCGTAGATGTTACTGTGCAGATATCCTATTCGAATTTCATTGGGCTGCTCTACATACAGGGTCATCGTACTATCATCGTAGGCATATTTTTTGAGGTTGGTTCGGCCTTCTGTCAATCATTCAGAGTAGATGGCGACAAGAGTCAATAATCTGACTGAAAACTGAATTTTATTCGACGTCAAAACTAGAAGGAATTGAATGCAAATTTGTTTTTAATTAATTATGTATCTGAGTAATTACCAGTGAAACATTAGCTTATTCATTAATGGTCGAGTATATTGCGTATGTGTCCCATATTGACTCTAACATAGGTATCTAAAAAAAGCTTTAGTAATAGAAATACCAGTCATAACTTGGGCATCAGTAGAGGCGTAGCTATTGGGGTGCGGCATTGGCGGCCCGTACCGGGTGCCACCCTTTTAGGGGTGACATCCGATTGTAAAAAAAATTTACAAAAATTTAAATAAGTAGGTAGAAATTGCCTCAAAAATATACATATATGTACCATGATATCCGCCCCGGGGTGCCACCCATACTAGCTACGCCACTGGGTATAAGCATCTGCTTTAATAAAAACAAGCATATAAAGGCTGATTCTTTTAGAGGTACTTTTTTCAAAAAAAAAAAAAAAATAAATAAAAGTTGAATTTTATCGGATACTTTTTGTTATCATATAAAAGAACCATTCCTCACATTTATTTTAAATATATTATTGCTTTCAAATGTTGGCCATTGCGAGTTGTTTTTGACCGCTGTTTCGAGTAACGTTGGCCTCCACATAGACTTAAGATTTTAAGTAACTCCAAAGGAAAAAGTCTAGAGGGGTGATGACTAATGAACTATTCGGTCAATTCACTGATCTAATGCGTAAAATTAACTATTTGCCGAATCGTTTACGCAATTTTAAACCATGGTTTGACGGGCTGTGTTTTAAGGGGCGTCGTCGTGTTGGAACCAGATGTCATTGAGACCACGGGTTTCAATTTCAGGCAGCAATTTATCTGCTGTTATGGCGCGATAAGGAGTGCCATCCACAGTCACCCTCCGTTTTGAAGAAATAGGTATGGACCGATAATTCCAACATCTCATAAACCATACCAAACCATTGTTTTGCTTTAATGTAATGGCAGCTCAGACCTCTTGAACCTTCTAAATACGGATATTTTGCTTATTGACGTAGTCATTTAGCTAGAAATGGCATCACTGGACAAAATTTTGGTTTTTCAAAAGTCCAAAGACTGAAACGAAGACGATTCGGTCAGGTGGGCTCCGTTCTTGCACGATTTGAGTTGTCTAGGTTTTTATACCAATACCCAGTGCCTTCCAATCAGAGGTTCTAACTGTCCAGAGGAGATCGGTATCCGGTAGAGATATTGCTATCTACACCGACAGCCAGGCCAACCAACATCAACTCTGACACAGTCAGGGGCTGTTGCACAATGCTCAAAGCATTATGCGTTCAGAACAGGGTGAGACTGTGCTGGGTGGCAGAACTCTGCGGTATAGAAGGAAATGAACAAGCAGACGATCCTGGAAGAAGAGGAGGACTACTTGAAAATAGTGAGGTTGCTGATGTCGAACCACCCCTCTACACGGTAAGGGGCACTATTGAAGAAAAGATCACAAAGGCCGCCAGCATAAGGTGGTTGAATCTGAAAGGACATAGGGTATCAAAGGCTCTATGGCCACTTCTCGACGGTAACAGATCTAAGACGCTTATTGAGCTAAAACACGCAAAGAGACTAAAACTGACAAATACAGACACTTGTAGATTCTGCGGGGATCTACAAGCGGTTGAGGACATAGCACACATACTGTGTGAATGTGGGGCAATATCGCGTAGCCGAAAGAAAAAAAAAGAGGAAATAGACGGCACGAAATTAGGTGTGTTGGAAGGAGGACTGTTTATTTGGAAATTGGAGTTGGTTTCAACTGAACCCACAGGGGATCGCGATGGGCCCGTTTTGGTGCCTAGTGTTGTGTCTTATGGCACACTGTTTTACTTAACCTATACCAATACCCTCACGTAAAATACGCCAAGTTGTAGCATATGACAAGCCAAACTGTTGAGAATGGCGCCGCTATATTTTCTTTACCACATGCTAGATGTGGTCTATTTGGTTCCGTATTGCACAATAATCAAAATTGGGTTTCAAACTCTTTGGTGGTGTAGCGAATTGTGCTGTCAGTAGGCCTATTATGTGGACCGAAATCCACATCTTAGTGCACGAAATACATTCCTCGTAGAACTCTGATTTCCATAAAACAGCTAAACAAGTTGAAGACGATCTGCCAGGCTAAGTTCTTCCATGATAAAATGCCAAACTGTACTGAATAAAAATATTATATCACTGTGACACGACGCATACGTGATTTCTCATGAAATCCTCATTGCAAAAAGTACCTCTAAGAGAATCACATTTTATAATATGATTCGAGAATAGGCTTACTCATCATTATTCCAGAGGTTGAAGATAATAATGAGCATGATGGGCATCTTGGTACTTTCAATCATCCAATCCTACGAATACTTAATCAGAATTCAATGGTTTGCAAATCCGCAGCAACTAGGACAATCAAATTTACGAACTTTCCGGAAATAAAATTAGAGAGTTTGAAATATGAAATATTGAATGCGAAAAAGAACTGCCAGGACAACAAAACTCAAACCGGAGTCAGTAAAGAGGACTACAGAAGGACGCAGTTAGTGTTTGGAATTTGGAAGATCTTGATTCTCTTTTTCTATACATCTCCCCCTAGATAATTTACTCAGCTACATTCAAGTGTGGTATCTACTGTGTATAATTTTACACATAACCGGGGTGACAAGGATATTAGTCAAAGTTTTATTCAGATGTGGATTCGCCGTCAAACAAAGAATAAGAGACCAATTTTTTGCACAAAATCTTACTTTTTTATTTCGTCTTACGACCTTATGAGAGACTACTTCCAATAGTTTGCCAACATAAGACCCAATCCCCAACTGAGGAGGATGATTCTATCAATGACTGCTTTCACCAAAAACCCCTGCAAATAATCCCCTTACATGGTGGGACTATTGCTTTTGGCGTTTTCAATGCTAATAAGTTAATCCAATCTATAATTTCTTCATTCACGACATCACCTCCACAAGTAAACGCATTATTGAAGCCAACACACGGTTCTACATTTTGATATAAATAAAAACAACTAACTAACTCCTTAGAACCATCGATAGCAATATTGGTATAGACGCAGGGCACTTCTTCAGTGTTTTAGGTATCTAAACCATCCAAGCAGCAAGCATCGACATCTTGTTATCGGTTACAATCGTCAGAGACTGTCAGGACCTTTTCCAATCGAGTTTCCCTTAACCCCTAATGCATCGGCAACGAAGTGAAATCTCTGCCAATCAGCCAGCAGAGGTATTGGAATAAAACCACAGTCTGTGCTGAGAATCTGGAAAGATTATTTCAGGCAAAACGAACCATTCACGCAACATCACCATCCACCCGACACATAAATATTCAAGACAGTCATTTCCAAGCTTAAGTCAAACAGAGCTACTGGATCGGATGCTATAGCTGTGGAGCTGTTTAAAGCAGCTAACATACGAGTACATGTAATTCCGATCCTATCATCATCAGCGCATATACTTCTAAATCATGTCTGTCGATTTATGTGAACGCCTAAGACCCCTCGCCAACAGTCTAACCGGCGTCTTACAGTTTGGTTTTAGGCCATAAAATCTCATCGCAGATCAAATTTTATATACTCGTAATCGAAGATTTTTCAAAAATTCCAAGAGTTCCATTCGAATGTGCAGCATGACGATGAAAAATCCACGCTGTTTCGTCAAGATCGGTTTTGACAAAAAAAGATCGATTGTCGACTCCAGAGACTTCATCTTTCAAAAATTCCGAAAATTGTCGAATGTTGAAGCAGAGCGGCAAAGATGGGTCCAAGTATACCCTGTTAACAAAGAAGGACATTGGCGCCTAGGAAAAAAACATCACGAAGCAACTACTGTCTACCTTGTCAGAAACTTTGGCTCGGCTATTTGATAACTCTGCCACCGGAACCAGCGCGGAAATTCTGCGAGGAACTTTAACTAATCGCTGCTCTTTGCGTTTAGAAGGCAATTGGACGGTGAAGCGTTCTCTCAAGCAACCATAACGACCCTGATAATCCAGTCTTACTTAACAGCGTAAGAGCTGAAGTAAGGGGATGGAAATGTTCTCGGGCGCTTGAAGAAAAAGTAATTTTTCTATTCGCGTTAATAGAGAATGATGAAGAGGTTTCAACACAAAACTGTACGAGCTGTTCAGTGATCTTGATCTCGGAAAGGTAGGATAAATCGGCTTAGATGGTTTGGTTATCTTGAATGCAAGGACGACAGCGTACTAGATCAAAATGTTTTCGACTCCAACCCAGGATGTTTAGGTGGCACACTCAAGTAAAAAGAGACCGGAAGCAGCTGCAACAGACGGCGCTAGCTGGACGGGCTTGTTACCTGTAACGGACTGTAGCGTCATCTAAGAAAAGGACTCCATGTTACTTTTATACTCCCCTTGGCTCATGAATCTAAAGTGAGCTGTTTAAGGTTTTTATCAAAAATGATGGTCAACCACGACTATGTTATTCACCCTATCATATTGCCGCTTCTGCAGCGTATTTTGCGAAACGATTTTGCTGAGTGTGCATATGAGATCGGATTAACCCAAGAGCTGGTACTAAATGACCATCGGACTTTCGGTATATAAGTTTTACTGAAGCAATATTGCTACAATTCAAGCGAACAGCTAGTGGTGTCATTGTAAAAAATGGACCTTCTGTTGGTATTTTTTTGAATCACATGTGGTTTTGGGCAGCAGCTCAGTATTACATTTTTGAGGTAAGAAATGATCGACTTACCCTTGAACAAAAAAAAAAACACTGTGGCGCTGGCAGCCCGGTATGGGCCATGGCCTAGCTCATTTGTGTTGCTCATGTTGTCATTTTTGTCACATCTGAGCGGGGCCTACGGTTTATCGCCGAGTCCGAACGGCACTCCTTGGAAGCTTTTTCGTAGGCATTTTTACTTTCGGGAGTTTGCCATTGCCCGCCGAAAGGGGGATGGCGATTTGAAAAATTGTTGGTGAGCCAGAAATCGAACCCAGACTCTCTGTGTGATAGTCCAATGAGCTAACTATTGCGCCATCGCCATCCCACCCACCCTTGAACAACGTTGAGAAATATTGCAAATTTACTTTTAAAGTAGATTGTCTAAAAATCGGGCTAAATAATGCACCAACTGCAGCTGGTGTACGTAAGCTTGTGAAGAAAGTTCGTGAGACTGTTTTGCTGGTTGATAACCGAACATATTCCAATGTTCGTCTTGTGCACTTAACCGCGAATACTGTAGCTGTTGCGTCAATTTTGCAACTAATCCCGAAAATCTTAACGCGCAGCTCTAAATCGACAACAATTTTGCTTATCCTTTCAAACAAGGCGCACTTTCATCTCGACGGATACGTAAACAAGCAGAATTTGAGGCTCGTAGTAGTGGAGCAGCCAATGCATCTTGAATGTGTGATTGTTCAGTATGCTATTTGAAGTGGCGGCATTATTCGCCAATTTTCTCCCAAGATTAGAATGAAAGAAATTGTACAGACATTGGAGGGCGCTACCAGGTCATGGTAACTAATTTTTTGACCAGAAATTTAAGATTTGGACTTGGGCGAGCTATGGTTTCAGCCAAAAATTTGTGAAATAAATGAATAAAATGTTTTGAAAACTTGGGCTAACAAGATGGCCTACTGCCGAGACACTTGATGTAATCAATGGAATAGAGTAATATTTTATTATTGATCGGAAAGCTTACCCTTTTCAATAAATTAACAATAAGTAAAAAATACTAAACAATAAAGAATATCTATAGTCTCTTTAAAAAGATACCAGCAGATGGCGCATCCTTTATGTCAACAAGTTTACTGACGGTGTGGTTTTCGTTTTCTTCCAGGAGGTTTCATTGGTCCGTATTTCTACCAACATGAGTCGGTTACAGACACTGAGGACATCGGCGGACGGATTAAATAGATTTTGCTATGCATCAAATGTAATCCCAAGCAACCAATTGGGTTTAAAAAGGTCACTCAACCGAACAGACATCCATTAACCTGCACGACAAAATTGTTCAAAACCTAAGGAACAAAAAGTGCACAGTGAGTTTGGATCTTAATTTTGAAAAAGCTTTTGACTCGGTTTGGGACAAGGGACTGTTATTCAAAATCATAAGGCTAGGGTGCCCGTCGTGGACGACACGATTAATTTACGGTTTCCTTAAAAACAGAACCACTTCTATCGTCATCGGCACAGAGTAATCGGAATATTTTAATGTGCAATCAGGTGTACCACAAGGGTCTGTTCTTGGGCCAATTCTTTTTAATAAATTCTTCAACGACTTTCCTTTTAAGCACCCCATGATAGAAGATCCAGGCGCTTTTCTCTACGCCGACGACACCACAATATTGGCCAGTGAAATAAGACCAATCGATGTTGATTATGAGGACTGCCACGGCGGTAAAGGCTTAGGAACCGGAAATTTAGCTGGCGAAGACATCCTTGTAGCGTGTAGGGCTTACGGCTTAACCGTCTTAAATACAATGTTTATTAAACATCAACGACATCTTATCACCTATAGCAGCGGAGGCCACGAAACGCAAATAGATTATAACCTCTGCAAAATGTCGATGAGAAACCGTGTTAAGGACTGTAAAGTAATACTTGGAGTATCGCTAGTAAGCCAACACCGTCTGCTCATTACAGAATTTTTCACAGCGGAACCACCGAAAACACGGGCATCGTTTGGAAAGCCAAAAATCCGGTGGTATAATCTATCGAAGGAACGAAGCGCAAGATTTATTGCACTGGCTAAAGAAGTACTTCAAAATATAAATGGTATAGCAGACTCACTTAGCCCGCAAGAAATGTGGAACAGCATGCACGAGGAATGCATAACACTCGCAAAGTCCCATCTGGGGACTATATCGAAATACCATTACGTCGGCAAAGAAACATGGTGGTGGAATGACGAAACTAAACGAGCTGTGGCCGACAAAAAGAGTGCATTCCAAGCGTGGACAAAATGCGATTGGAGCGACGATATCGAAAAAGCTCGACTGGCTCTTGAATACGAGCGTCTTAAAAAGATCGCAAAGAAAGTCCTGGCTCGAACTCGAGCGGCAGAAGCGGAAAACCTGTACCAGGAGTTGGAACAAATATCCTCACGCTCGGCGGATAGAAGACAAGCTATCCAAGAAGTTCAAACGTCGTACAGTACTAAAATGCCAAATATTTTTAAGCTCGCTGCACAGAGGAGAAAAAATTCAATGGAAATAACCTCGCCGAAATACATCAAAAACGCAGACGGTCGCTTACTAACAAATGAAAAGGAAATTTGTGACCGGTGGCTTGAATACTGCAAGGAGTTGCTTAACAAACAGTTTCTACGTGATATCGTGCCGACAGCTGGTCTATTCGAGGAGGAAGTTTCGGACTTTTCAATCGAAGAAATAAGTATAGCAATTGGAAAAATGAAACGGGGAAAGCGGCGGGACCAGACAGCATTCCATCAGAGTTTTGGTCGAAGATGGAGGGGATCGGCAGCGTTTGGCTATCGAAACTTTTGAATAAATTAAAATGTGGACAACCTATCCCGGATCAATGGAGAAGTAGCTTCTTGGTTCCATTATACAAAGGAAACGGCGACACTCGAGAATGCAACAACTACCGTTCAATCAAGCTTATATCACACACAATGAAAATCGTGGAAAGAGTCTTAAACGAACGCCTTCGGCAAATAATAAAGCTCGATAATAGCCAGTGTGGATTTGTTGAAGGAAGATCGACGGTGGACGCTATCCAAAGCCTACGAATAATAATGGAAAAGCACCGAGATTCGTCTAAGGATTTACACATGGTATTTATTGACCTCGAGAAAGCATTCGATATAGTGCCTAGGGATCTCATATGGGCCGCGCTGAGGTCTCAAAACGTACCGGAAACGTATGTTAGAATAATACAAGACATGTACGGAAACGTGAAAACTGCGGTTAAAAGCTCTGCTGGACTAACGAGAGAATTTCCAGTTAATGTCGGAGTGCATCAAGGAAGCGTACTTAGCCCTTTCCTCTTTAATGTAGTATTCGACTATCTTTTAAAAGACAGCATGCGCGAAGCAAATGTAACGCCAATTCTCTTCGCTTACGACGCAGTTATACTTAGCGATAACGTCGAAGATTTACAGAACGCCTTAGATTCATGGAGAAATGCGCTAGAGAGAAACGGGTCTAAAATAAGTCGTTCAAAGACGGAGCATTTGACGTGCCCATTTGCGCATCCGTTGCGACCTGTTCTGGATATAATGTTAGACGGAATAGTTCTTCCGAAAAGCACTATCTTTAAGTACTTAAGATCAATCGTTAACATGGAAGCGAAATGTGACGACGACGTAAACCACAGAGTGGGTGTGGGATGGATGAAATGGCGGGAAAATTCGGGAATCTTTTGCGACCGAAAATTTCCACTTAAATTAGCCGAACAGCTTGAGACGAATAGAATAAGCTGGTTTTGCCACGTTCAAAGAAGATCTGCGGAAAATCCGGTTAAAAAGGCACTATCAACTACGGTCACTCCAACTGTAAGAAAACGAGGTCGGAAAAAGAATTCCTGGATTTCTCGGATGGCAAATGCGCAACAACGCCTGGGGCTTACCACTGAAGCGATCCAGGACCGAGCATTATGTAGACGCGTTCTGCGGTCTGCCAACCCCATAAGCGGAGCAGCAGCGATGCAGTAAAAATGGAAAACTCGTTATAGTTCGTATAACGAGGAAAGGGTTAATAAAAGGATAAGAAGAAGAAATAAGAACAATCGATGCCCTTAAAAAGATTAAGGATAACATAAATATCTTACAAAATTTTCTAGAGAAGTGGGGACTAAAGATAAATACCCATAAAAGCGGTTTAAGATGTTTTAGAAATGTTAGTGGTAAAGGTTACTATCTTGCAGCCAATGAAAGCAAACTGTTAGAACTTCAAATTTATGGATGTCCCATTCCACTGCGCGTTGAAACTAAATATCTAGGTATTCATTTTCAAAATAGACTTTTGTTTAACAAACATGGTCGGAGAGCTGTAGCCAAAGCAAAAACGGTAACAGGTGTTCTAAAACCTCTGCTAAATTCAAAACAACTCTCGTAAAACACGAAGATATTGATATATAAAACGCTTATTAGGCAAATTCTGACCTACGGTTTTGCATCTTGGTTTACAACTTCACCTACAGTTGCTTGCCATGGAAATGGAGAGCTTTGATAGGAAAATATTACGCTTTTGGTGTGGTAAATTTAGAAGACCAGATTAAAAGTGGTTGTCTAATAAAACGCTCTACGAGACAACGAGAATGACCCCCTTTATGATTTATCAAGCAACTTCTACTCAAGAAATTGTATCGAATAAAAGAGCATCGCAACCCACTTGTGAGAACCTTGTTAGACTCCAATATTGACAGCTGCGTAAACGATCATTACTACCTTTCGCCGTTTAATCTCTTACATACCACATCGTTACAGCTGTTAAGACCTGAGGCAAGTTAGTTCCTTTTTACAAGAAAGCATCTCCATGTAACCTAAGAGATTAACTAACCACTCAGTGTTCCATGGACTCCGGTCTCTGATATTAAACAGTATCCAGTCTCTTTCGTTTGTGAACTAATTTTATAGATCAATAATCCATTAGTCCTGCCATGTACATACATTTGTACATGAGCTATCTGGCAGTTGGAATATCGTCCGAATCGACCTCGTATTTTCGCTAACAATTACAAAATATAGCGTTGGAATGGGACAAATAACCGAGCAAATAGAAACAATTGAGGGGCTCTTCTAAAGCCGATAGTAAGGAGAAAGATTCGACCCCATAGCTCCTATAGCTATGCCATATCTAAGGGTAAAGTGTAAAATCATACCATTCACATGCTTTCTAACCTAATTAAGCAAAACCGCTTTTCTCCCGGACAATCGTTAAATAAAAACTTCTTTAAGAAAAAAAACACCACCACCTTGCAATGGTCTTCAGTTCAAAATTTGCTCCCTCTTAATTTATCGCTCCACTCTTTTAATGTTTACATCAAAGTGCACCTTTAAATTTTCACTAATTTCTTTCAAAAAAGAAAGAAAAAAACGTGGAAAAAAAATTTGGAACCTGTTGATGCATCAGACCGAGCACTTCACTCAAAAGGACCTTCACCTCAAGCTCATCCAGCCGTCGAGAGATACCCGTCCTCATCGTACATCATAATTTATTTCCAAAAAAACAAGACAAAAGAAGGGAAAAACCCTTTATTCACTCTCATTTGGGCCGCAGATACATGGTCATAATGCGTTTTACAGCAAAAACAACAAAAAAGATACACAAAACTTGTAAAAATCGAATCTGCATCCTTAACAGTCGACTTCCGTTCTTTGTCTTACCCCCAGAGGCTATTTACGTTTGTCTTACTGTTGGCCATTTTGCCGCCTGTTGACTGGGCAGTTACTGTTGTTGCGTGCGATGTGATTTCCATTTCACACCGAACTAATCCAAACTAACCCAACAACAAAAACGAAAAATACAAAATAAAAATAAACAACCACCAGATTCACCTGGGCTGGGGTAGATACGAACGAGTATGTACGTACATCTACTCAAGATTCCCATAATTTTCCAGCCCCCTTCTTGTTCGACCCCCTCGGCGAGGATAAACTACTTAATCGCAGCGATCATCGATCGCGCGCACTTAATTCGATTTTGGCGGTGCCAACAGCAACCGCAGCGGCGGCATCTCCATGTACAAGTATCTCAGACCGCAAATCCGTGTGGTAAACCTCACTTGTCGCGTTTTATCCCCCGGCTAATACTACAGATGCACTAACAGATTCTCTCTCAAAGATGCAAAATAAAAAAACAAAACCATCCGCAGGACGGAATAAAACAACAGTATCTGCTTACAATCCACATACGTTCCACACGGAGAGAATTCATTGGATATATCTCTCTAATATGATTTTTTTTTTCCGACCATCAACCAATCAGTGAATTGCATCTACCCCTGCAAAGAGAGAAATCACCAAGAGAGCATAGAGCAAGAGTAAATACTCTCGAATGACCTCAGGCGATGCTGCTGGATAGCTGGCCAAAGGAAAAATGACGCTCCGCCCAGAGCCCGGAGGTAATTGCCGCGGGTCCGACTGCTGCAGTTAAGCGTCGCCCTTTGTGAAGTAGTGGTCGTCGTCGCGGAGCGAAAAATAATTATTATCGCCACTGTGGATATTGTGTCTCTGTTTTGTTTTGATTTTGAATTTTGTTTTTTGTGTGTTTATCTGTCCGCCTGTCTGTTCGTTCTTTTATCATTCCACCATTGCCATTGGTTTATGTTTGCACTTTTGTACTGTTTGTCGTGTTTTGTTATTGTGTGTCGTGTGTAAATTGACCGTGTGGTACCTACCTACCCTATCAGAGGCCTGGATCGCGCTCCTCGGTTGCTTATGCAGTGCTCTGTAGTGCTAACCAACATTCACCGGTAATTGATGTCCTGAAGGGATAATAAATTGTGGAATTGCTCCTCTGGGAGAGAGAACATAGCAGACAAGGAGACACCATCAGACACCAAAAGGATAAAGTACTACTATAAGTGTTATTTGTTTCGTTATTGATAGTGTTGGTGTTGGTGCCATTGTGTCGTTGCGTACCGTACTATCTC
Organism: Volucella inflata; assembly: GCA_928272305.1. Lineage (NCBI taxonomy): Eukaryota > Metazoa > Arthropoda > Insecta > Diptera > Syrphidae > Volucella > Volucella inflata. The sequence continues at coordinate 227,737,463 of OV743716.1, read as the reverse complement.
GTGTTGTGTTCGTTGTCTTTGTTTTTTTTTTTTTTAATTGTGCCTTTCTGAGTGATCAACTTCCGTATCCGGTTGCAGAGAGGAAAATTTATCTCCAGCTCCCCCTTTACATATGGTATATAGAGTGCAGTGAGAGTGCGCGCCAATTGGTGTTAATTGAATTGCATTTGTGCTCTACACGCACAATATAACACATTTGCACACTATCTATTACTCGTATATTATACTTGAAATGTATCTACAGTGATCTAGTGTAGATAGGCTAGAAAGAGATAACGATCGTGTTGGATCGGAAAATAGAAGGGCGCCTCAGCGCCCAAGTCCCTAATTGTTAATTAATTAGTGTCATCCTCGGTTTAACGCTTCGACGATTAACCCCACCAAACGACAGAAAATATAATAATTTCTAACGAGCATCAGTGATACAAAGTGGGTGACTAATTACACACACACCCTCTTGACTTAGTATTAGTGACACCCCATGTACATTGTTCTGCATGGGTTATGATAAGCGCCCCTGAAGCAGCACTACTCTTATATCAGTTTCAGTTCCAGCACCAGTACCAGTTCCAGTACCTAGTACAAACAGTGTTATTTGCCTGTAGCACTAACTAGGAACAGCAACAGCAACAGCAACAGAAATAGCAACAAATTTGTAGATTTGCCGTCGCTACTATTGCCGTTGCCGTCGTCTTCTCGTCACTAGCCGTTTCGAATCTAAAACGTCTCGGAGCTAGTATTCTCGGACGTAGACATCTCGATTGTAACCATCTCGGACATATAATCACATATCGGACGTATACGTATCTCATCAACAAATTGGATTAAAGATAAGTCTCCCGGTTTCGAGTTATTTTTTTAGTGGTGTATCGTATGCTGCTAGACCATCTAGAACAACATAGCTAATATCTAATTTAAATGTTAAAAATGTTTACAAAACATTTTAGGAGAAAATTATCGCACAGCGATATACACACACTTATCGCATACATTGTAGTGTTTTTAATTAATAAGGTTTGTATATATTTTTTTCTTTTTTTTCAGCCTCCCAGGCAAAGTAAAAATAAACCAAGAATTCTACTTGTAGATACGTTGTATACGAGTACGAGCACTTAAGTCTTGATTATGAATTAGAATTGCATTGCAATCAGCAGGGTGTGGTGGATTATGTTAGTTCTCAACGATCTACAAGTACGAATATCAGAGAAAGAATTTTATTTAACCTGGTATTTCTAGACAGATTTGACCTAAAAAGATACTGTTTATCGATGTTGGTTGAAGTTTAGCAGTTGACAACCGCTGCCAACTTCATAATTATCTCAGTCTACCGTTAATAACTCAACTCTTTCATCGATAACTGTCAAAGTATAGAAGAATTTTAGGTTTGAATATGAATTGCAATCAAATTTGTTTGGATTTCCCGATGATGAATATCAATTGCACGATGCTGCAACCTGATACCTCCAATTAAAAACTCAAAACCTTCCTTTATCTAATGAGTCTAAAAAATCTCGAATTAAACCCAAGGTGATAGATACACCAATCATTTGCACCTCATGGACGACATCAATCAAAACACTTTCACTTTGATATTTGACAACCGAATTCGATACTAACTTCATTCATATTCCTACAAAGGCATGAATTAGTTCTAACTACTCTATTCTATCATCGATAACTTTTGAAAAATTTTAGGCCACTAAACTGGTATGCAATCCAGTAGATGAAATACTCTTAGAAAACCAATCTCCTCCTTCTGCCAAATTGGTAAAAAAAAAAAAAATTATTTCGATCAGGTTTTCAGTTCCCACGATAAAATATCGACCCACTCTATCTTTTATATTTGTATCTGTTTATTAATGTGCATACACTTGAATGAAAAAAAAAAATACAAAAAAAGATTTATGGGTTGTGTTTAGCAAAATATAAGTTTATGAGAAGCAATTAATTGCGAGTGGAATGCATTGCTTAAAGGTGTCTTAACAGTGACTTACCGTTCAAATTAAGAGGTTCAACCGGTATTGGTGATCTATTCGTGTTCATAAAAATCTACTGTATTCGTATCTATATGGAAATGGATTTTCTTTTGAATATAAAATTTGATTTAACTATTTTGAGTTGGTTTTTGTTTGTTTGTTAAACAGCCTATTCTGAGAGACTTTTCGGACGCAGTAGAATGGATATGGAGGTCAAACAGAAGCACAGTCAAATGATGAGTTGTATGTTAGGTGGAGATGTGAAATTTACGTGTTTGACTGCAGATTGAAATCTTTATAGTGTAGATCATAGGTCGGATGATATGTTCTATTCGGTACTGCTTTATTTTTCAAGAAATTGGACATATTGGACAGCTGATAATCTTTTTTCCTCACACTTCAGATATTGCCTTTCCAATGTTTGAGTTATGTGAGAAACTTATTTCGACTTTGATTCACCATTTGAAGGAGTACAGGATTGTGTTCTCTTCTCTTGGTTTATGGTGGTCCTCAAAGTTTTCCCAAAGCGAGTGTGTACCATAGCTTAGTATCATCATTTACTGTTTGTATTTTGAGCACAGTAGAAGGATTTACAATTGTTTTTCGGCTTCAAATAGTAATAGGGAGTGAGACTTCTCATCGGTAGCAGATTTCACTTTTCAATGTTTGCTATTGCCCGTTCAATGTTGAACCCAAGGTCCCTTGCGTAGTAAACGATGAACTTGACCACTACCCTACATGACCACTTTCTCGTCATTTTAAACGTTTTAACGACTTGAATTTGTTTGCAATTGTCTATCGTTCCGAATGGCCCCAAATTTAATTTGCCGAAGTCAATGGTGTCACTTTGTTCAGTCAAAACTTATTTTGTGAATATTCTCGAAAATGTACGACAATTTCGCAAACTATTCTTTCGAGGAATTAAAGTATCCAAAAGTTGTTTTGATGTAGAATCATTTAAGTTAGTTTTTCTCTGTTCTGAGACGTTTAATTCGATACTTTAAGCGACCGTAAGTCGACCAAATGAGGCTGAGTTTATAAAAAAAAAATCTAAAATTGTTGATCTACACTTATTCCACTCCAGATGGAAGAGTTTTCTCTAAATGTATTGATAAAATCGAAGAAAGTTTCTGGATGCTCAGGTATCTTTGTCAGTGGGATTTCGAACCTAATAGACAAGATTGATTTAGTTATAAGATTCCCGTGAGGTTTCTCCAGAAACTGACATTGTTCGATGAAATAAACCGTGTTCTCTTAAACCAGTACTAACTTCAGATATCTAGATCTGTCAAACCAATTACCAGATTGTCATTTTTATTTAGAAGTCTTTGCAATTTCATCGTGATGACATACACGTTTAAAAATATGTTTTGTGCGCCAAGCTTTTAGAGCATTTGCAGACTGACATTTTCGACCATCTGGGACTGCTATGTATCCGCCATATTGCTGACCGTTTTGACATAACATTTTCTTAGGAATATGCAGTGGTAATGAGATGCGTTAGAAGGATGCGTACTGAAAAGAATATTGCTTCCCTTCGAAAGAGTGTTGAAGAAAATCAAAATTTATCGATTCGATGTAGCTCACAACAGCTTGGTCTTTGTCCGTCTACTTTCTGGAATATCTTAAGGAAAGATCTTGGTTTGAAGGCTTACAAGATCCAGCTCGTGCAAGAATTGACCATCATTTGCCTCCAAATATCGGTAAATGGGTCCAAAATCAACTCACATTGGATCTGCTGTTTGATCGAAAAATTGTGTTCAGCGATGAGGGTCATTTTTGGCTCAATGGGCATCTCAATAAGCAAAACTGTCGCAATTTGAGCGAAGGTAATCCACATGAGACTATCGAAACGTCGTCGTGCGATACGGAAAAATTCACAGTTTGGTGCGGTCTACAGGGTGGTAGATTCATTGGACCATATTTTTCAAAAATGAAGCTTATCACGATATTACAGTCAAGGGTAGTCGTTATAGAGCTCCTTCCTTGTTTCTTGATTGAATGGAATGAACGTGGAAGAGATGTGGTTCGGGAAGGATGTCACTAGTTTTTTTTTGAGGACATATGACCAAAAATGTTTGAAAAAGTGGTCGAAAACTTTGTCTCTGAGATGATATTTGTAGGAACCAGCCGTGGCGGACATATGCCCGAGGTTGTGCCTGAAAATTAATTGCAGAATGAATTTGTTTTGTGTTTTGTTCAAAGTCAAAGTAAGTACCGGCTTTAAAAAAAAACATCTTTTATGTACTAAAATGCCAGAAATGAAATATGTACGCCTACCAAAAGATGTTTGATCTTTCAACAGGGATAACTCTCAGACAGTGCTGTCACTTCTGATAGTTTTATGAACTGTATTCTCTGAGAATTCATCTCGGCGATGGCGATGGCGCGATGGTTAGCTCATTGGACTATCACGCAGACAGTCTGGGTTCGATTCCAGACTGGGTTATCACCAATTTTTCAAATCGCCATCCTCTTTCGGCGGGCAATGGCAAACTCCCGAAAGTAAAAAATTGCCTACGAAAAAGCTTCTAAGGAGTGCCGTTCGGACTCGGCGATAAACCGTAGGCCCCGCTCAGATGTGACAAAAATTACAACATGAGCAACACAAATGAGTGTCAAGAAGCTAGGCCATGGTGCATACCGGGCTGCCAACGCCACAGTGTTTTTTGTTTTGTTATTCTCTGAGAAGAAGAATACTTCCAAATTGATTTTGAAAGTCATTCTTCATTTCGCGAAATGTATTGAAGATTTCGTGAATTTTTAGGTCTTCGAGTATCTGCAACTGATGCAGAGTTTACATAAAATCACAAAATCATGTCCAGCGACGGGAGAGCGTAGATTGAGCCGATTTACATCTCTAAGACGAGCCTATCATTTGGCTTCATAGACTAGTGAACAAGAAATCGAAAGCAGTAAATCCGGAAAATGAACTATTTAGTGTAGTTCACGCTAGTGTCGTAGTCGGTTCTTATTTTTCCAATCAATGTCTTAAGTCACCGGACAATGATCAATCATTATTAGATCCGAAATATGGATTATACTAATGCTGAAAACAACAGGATTTGATAGATAGTGGGTATTTTGTTACCCCTGTCCGTCTAAATTCGTTGATGTATCCTGATAAAACACTTACTGTCCAGCCTTCAAAAGTCAATATTCAGTCTCAATATTATTGGTGAGATAGAACCCCGATTGCATGAAAGATTGGCAGGATGGTCCACGTTAAATATCGCCGAGGATGTCACAAAAATGTCATGAATCATTGTCGATACAAATTCAATTCCTATCGTCATCGTAGAAAAACGAGATACTAAAACACTTTAAGTCATCGAGCACAAAAATTTGAGGAATAAAGATTAACACTTAACTACGCTTCAGCTATGACGTTCTACATAGGACAATTTTAGGACATTGCAAGTTTGGAATACCTCCAATTTTATAACTTGGGTTTTGTCTCGAATGAATAATTCTCTTATTCAAAACATCCATCAAACCATATCCAATTCTTGTGGCAAACAAAATTATATCTCTACTACTCAATGAGTGAGAGCTGCTAACAGCTCGGATAGGGAAATTCGACCTATCGACCTTAGATATCGCCCGTTCCGTACCTACATCGATGAAAAATAAGAAGAATCTCCTTTAAATGATGATAATATCAGTGGGTCATTCGGAAGTTCAATATCTGGAAAAATACTTGCATGCAGTAGATACTTTTTCCTGCATGGTTAAAAAATTCGATTCCAATTTATATCATTACCCGTAATACAGGCTCATTCATTTCGTAGTTTCAAGTTGGTAACGCTGGCCTTTGAAACCTGCCAAACTCAGCTGTCATTTGAAGTGTCATAATATTAGTTGAATATTTGCCATTTACAATAATGGATCGCTTAAAACTTACTACAAAAGTGGTGATTCAAACGTAGCCACTTTTCGCGGTTTACGCGATGATTATGGTCGTTATAATCGACCGACAACCCAAGCAATCGGTAAAATTGTAAAGATATTTGAAGAGAGTGGAAGAGGCACCATCCTAATGCATGATCAGTCGAAAATATTGCTGCTGTAAGCGCAAGTGTTGCTGATGATCCGAATTAATCGATTTCCCGGCGTTCGCAGCAACTGAACGTGTCGTATACCTCACTATGGCGTATTTTGCACTTGAATTTGCATCTCCACCCTTATAAAGTTCAACTTACGCAACTAATGAAGCCTGCTGACTATTCACAACGCCGTAGATACGCTTCTTGGGTGGTGGTACAACAACGGGCTCAGAAAACCTACAAGTGGTTGTAAAGGTGCCGTTCCATTCAGACAAAGTGAATGTTTGGTGTGATCTATGGTCGAAAGGTGACATTGGTCCGTATTTCTTCGAAGATGCCATCTTGTAACTAAGGCATAAAAAAGTGGTTTGTTGTGTCGCGACAACGACTACTGAGAAGTCGCATTTTGAAGGAAAACGGTCCGATAAAGCCTTCAGTCCACAATTCGGACAAAACAGTGACACATTGGGAGAATTAACGAAAAGGATGAAAATGAGCGTTGAATTTTTTTTGAAAAATTATCATCGACTGATGGTTGTTCCATAATCTATTCAACAAACTCTCTTCGCCGTTCGTAGACAGTAGGCTTCAGTTCTTGAGTCATTTGCAATTTTCATGCACGAAGATGCGAATCTTTTGTGAGAATACGCTGTAGAGAGCTTCTCTAAATTTTCAATCATTAGACACTCTGCCGAATTGATGTTCCTGGACTCTAAGCAACACTCTCACTATCTGCTTCGGTGTTTTGTGTTGAAGGACGATGTTTTTTACGAAGTTTGCAAACTATAGCTGTCAAACCTTAATTTTTTATTTCAAATATTGTTCAGCGATGAGGTCAAACCATCGTCAGCATTCATCTGGTCTGCCTCCTGACTTGACCTTTTGCATGCGTCAAAGACCAACTGAAAAAAATTGTATGAACCGATTATTCAATTTGTTAGAAACTGTTTGCGGACAGTCCACCATGCGGTCCAATTAAAATAATAAATTGTTTTGACTGTGAAAAAAACACGCTTAGCTACAAAAAAGTAGCTCAATGCAAATAGTGCAATAATTTTTATTTCTTAGGAAATCACCTTGAGACGCATGGAAGATCTGATTTTGCGGAAAGGTTTTAGCACGATCCAGCGCCTGCAGGAATTGAAGTCATCACTAAGATGCCTTTCCGTTCCGAAGAGTCATTAATTAGCATCCGAAACGGTCCGACGGAATAATTGGTCTATATTTCTATAAAAAATGGTGTCGGCCAGACCCTCACAATCAATTAAGTACCCTACAGTATTCGTTACCAGCTGCACCGTATTCTCGTGTGAATTAAGCCATTTGTAAGACATCTGTCTCAAGGATTGCTTTCAAATATTGGCCGTATCTGCAGCTAACATTGTCCATTCTGAAGGTTTGCTTTTAAAAAACGCGTTCGTTCGTTTGACTCGAGTTATATTGTCTTCCAATCGATCAATCGTAACTTAAACTTATTCATATAAACTTTGGGCTTTACGTAGCTCCAAAGGTCTAAGACCTGGAGGTGTAATGTCACGTCGTGATCTTAGCGGCCAATTCACCGGTCCAAAGGGTGAAATAAACTGTTTACTGAATCGTTCTTGCAATAAAAACTTGGTTTCACGAGCTGTGTACCAAGTGGCGAGATCACGGGCTTAAATAGAAGCAAATAGTCCGCTATTAATGCGCGATATCGATTCACTTCTAAGACCTCATCCCTTTTTCTTTTCAACAAAATTTTGATCGAAAGCAATAGATCTTCGTGAAGCTTTTCAAGAGCCCAAGAACTGAAATGGACACGCTTCAGACGGTCAGTCGGCTATAGTTCTGGCACGAATTGAATTTTGTTTGCTTTTAAACCTTGATGCTCACATAAAATACTTCAGGTTGTTGAATACCACAAGCCAAGCCGTTAAGAACGGCACCGAGTTCCTCCATCACGGCCATCGCGTCCATTCTCCGCTATATACGTCCTAGATGTGGTCTATTTAGTCGCGTATTATCCAATACTGAAACTGTTCGTTGGTATAGAGAATTGTTCATTATGTAGGCCGATTTTGTAGACCATAAGTTGCTCCAAGCGCACGAAACACATTCCTCGTTGAAGGCTAATTTTCTTAAAACAGCTGAATAATTCCTATAAATATTGAACAAAAAAAAAGCATGCGTGATCTCTCACGAACCCCCCACTGGAGACCGTACTTCTAAATGAATCACCCTTAACATCCACATATGAGTAGAAACACAGATTTAACACTAAACTGGAACAAATAGGCGGAAGCATTTAGCAAGATTAAGGAAGTCTTGTTCATCTTTATCTTCACCCTTAGACTAAAATTTATGTTGTGCCAGCACAGGGGTTTAAGCTTATACACATGTGAGAGTCCTTTTTTTTGCTACTTTTCAAATATGTGCACTAATGCACCAATTTGATGCTTTCTCAACCTCTGCAGTCATTTCTTGGTCGTGTCTCTTATGAGCTCGTTCGTTTCTGCTTCAATCCAAGCTTAGTTCGTTATGTTAGTTATGGGCTTCTCAATTAACCTGAACCTGAGTTTCTCAGCCAGTAAACCAGTTAGTTTTCCAAGATACTTTTTTATTGTTTCAGATCTTATCTTATCATTCTCGTAGTCTTGATCTGACTCCAGTTCGAATTTAAGTGTCAATGTGGTGATTAATTGATTATTGATCTCATTTCAACTAGAATTGCAGAAATTAACACACACCTCACCACCGTCATTCTCCTTTTCTTATTCTTCTCTGACCAAAACATACATGGGCTGTTGATAGCCACGTCATCGTTTGCCCTTTAGTCACAAGAAGCTACTGACTCGAACGCTCTCTTTCAACAGCATTCTGACATTCTAGTTGCCAGTGTGTGTCAACTCCATAAATTTGTCCACAAACACCATCTTTACATTTCATGAGCTGAAGAATATTGCTGTCAGCGTATCCAATTTCCTCCAAATGCCATGTTGACTCCATCAGCATCTTATTCTAAAAGCACCAATCGACCAACTCTTTATCTGCAAATGATAAATTTTCACAAAAAATCAATTTCAAAACGATTTTTCATACAAAGATCTGTTTCTTCTAAGCACAGATACATTCAGATAGAAGAAGTTTATGATATATGAGTTTGTTTCCCCTTGATCTTTACACTCTCTTGTGGTGGAGCGTCTAAAAAGATTGTTATGGCTGTTAAAGCGCCAGCACCTTCATTCCAGATGGTGCGTATATGCGTTCATATTTTAAAGGGAAAGCTACATCTACATAATCATTTCCAGGTCAGTGGTTAAGTTATAGTGCATTGTGGGTGGCTAAACACCATATTATAGTGCAATATAACCGTTTAATAGATGCGTCTTCTGTTTTGGATGTTTTACATTTGAATAAACCTGCGTTAGCGGGTTTGTTTTGTTTGTTGAAGAATTGCTGTTTTTTTTAGATAATCCATTTTACGATATAATCTTTTTTATTGCATATGATGATGATGATTATTATTATGGTCATAAAAGTGTAAAAGATATTTTTAGAAATTTGAAATATATACCGCCATTACAAGAAGAGGACTTTTTGGGTTTCTTACCATTGAAAATTGCGACCTAGATGAGAAAGATTTCATAGTTCACTGACGATTTTCACTGAATGAAAGCCTCAGGTATTCAAACACCTTGGGCATCTAATAGTTAATCGACGATTTGATTTTCTGCAATGAAATTATGACCTGTGATCCAAACAAGACAAGACTCCAGTAGCGCAGACGACAACATATGTAGATGATTGAAGTTCGAAAAAAAAAAAAAAAAAAAAACACTGTGGCGCTGGCAGCCCGGTATGGGCCATAGCCTAGCTTCTTGGCACTCATTTGTGTTGCTCATGTTGTCATTTCTGTCACATCTAAGCGGGGCCTACAGTTTATCGCCGAGTCCGAGCGGCAGTCCTTAGAAGCTTTTTCGTAGGCAATTTTACTTTCGGGAAAAGGGAAAGGGTGATGGCGATTTGAAAAATTGTTGTTGACCCAAGCAGGTATCGAATTCATACTCTGCGTGATAATCCAATGAGCTAACTATCGCGCCATCATCATCGCCTCGAAAATATTGCCCGTTTCATTCGATGACCTGTCTTCCATCTTTCATTAAGTTGCATAATTCCTCATTCATGAAAGGACCCTGTGTTTATCGGCGAAAAACTGAAAAGGGTGCTCATTTACACCTACATCTGAAACATAAACATTTTTCCACTCAAGGAGTTCTAAAGAGAACGAAACAAGTGGGAGTCCGATGGCGCAAAGTCAAGTGAGTATGGTAGATGTGGCAACAAATCCAATCCAAACTCAGTAACTGTGGACGTTTCTAGATGATGAATTCGTTCAAACTGTTCAACTGCCGCCAGTAAACATCGGAATCGACTGTTTGATTCCTTGGTAGGGGCTGAAAAAACACGAAACCTTAAAAATTCCGACACACTAACAGCAAAGCCTTGCTCTGATGAATGCATGGTTTTCGTTAAAGGAGCGCATTGATGTAAACAATCCACTTCGCATCACCAAGAAGAATCGTTTTCCTCACGTTTATGTGCATACCGCAGATATTTATAATAAACCATCTTGAGTTCATGAGGATCCAAAATATCGAGACTATTTACGTATTCCAGCTTCTTCTGGTAGATGTTTAGCGTAACGTTGGGTTGACTCGATTAATGCCTTTATTTTGCCATCATCAACATCGGTGGGCCTTCCTGACCGAGGAGATTCCTTGAGATTAAAATCACCCGCGCCGAATTTTCGGTTTTGTAGGGCATCATCACTGTGAACTTTACACAACTTTTCACAAACTTGTTCTTCCATCTTGACCTGTTGCGAAAGCCGCAAGATACAATTAATCCGAATCAATTTTTCTTTTAGAATGAAGCTCAAACTGTCAGTTGACAAATGGCATAACAATAATCTAGATGCGCTTAATCTATTACTTTCAAAGATAAGTCAACGCCATCTGTTCGAAAACTGCGTCATCACATTTCCGGCAAAGAGATATTTACGAAATCTTCCTTGAAATGCAACCTCACCATATCTTCTGCTTTGGTTTGCGGCTTGTATCCCAAACAGGGGATGGATTCTCAAAGCAAACTTAAGCTCGATCATTCTTTTCATTCTTATTAGTAGAATAAAAGTTAGACAGGTGGAAACGAAGCCCTTAACGAGTGTTTAAGCAGAATATCTGTATCTTTCTGCGGCGTGGCCCGGTATACGCAATTTCTTTCAGAAATTTTGAAGGCAACAGAGGAGGCGCATCTCGTTCGTCACCATAACCGATGACAGATATGCGCCATGGCGAGTTATATTACCCAAATTCATTCGTTTTGTCTTGACCTAGAAAGACCTCATCTTAGTTTTAAATAGGTTCTAAGTGAACTCTCGCCCTTAAGCGAGAGTTTGCAACTTCTATGCGGCGTTCGCTGTAGTTTAATCCATTTAGTGAAACATTAGTCAAATTTCTTGGATAGTTTCACCAACGTTTAGGCGTTCAATCTGGTTCGGAGTTCAATGTACCTTTAGTCTAATTTGAACATTTTTAGTTGAAATCTTTCAAATTTCAAGACGGACAAATTCGGCTACAAAATTGCTGCACTTGCTACCGCAAAACAGTGTCAAAGTATCTGACTGACATGTTTTGCGCTTCCCGATTGCAGTGAGCACATGAAAGCAACGAATTCCTGATCAAATCAACGAATTCACTGTCTTAACCCAGATACTGCTGAAGATGCCTGCTATAGGAAAGAATTCATCGAAACTACATCTATAATCCGGTGCACATATGCACTTGTGAAAGTTGTCAGAGAGGTCATCTACAACATGCATTCTAGTTGGGAATTGGCCTGTGTAATCCAGAAATTAGCTTTAATGCTTAGGTGACGTTAGGCATGCGCCTTGAATCTACTGAGTGGCCATTTGAAAATTATATCATAAATTAACTGAGGGCATAAGTAGAGCCCCGCTGTGATTTGAGTTGTTTCGCCTAATACCTTCTGTTTCCAGTTCTCTAGGTTTCGAATGTGCTTGGAACTACATATGCACTTTATGCCATTGCACGATCAACTTGTTTCATATAATTGGCAAAGCCTTGATCAATATAAATCATGGACACATAGTGTATCGAGAATAGGGCCGGCTTCTGCTTTCTACGCTTACATTTAGGCTGAACAAATTCGAATAATTTTTGCCGTTGGTGGTGACAATGAAACCGAATTAAAGGGGGTAGTACTAATTCACCACGTTTTGGATCTTAGCTCCGGTATGGAACATTCTCAGTACAAAAACGTGGGTCAAATCTATACATCTAAGGGATGTAGTACACAAAATGCGAAGAACCAAATCTTCAGGAAATATCTTCATCAGAGGCCAAGTTGAGGACGTAGCAACTTTTAGGACAGGGCTGAAAAGGAATAGACTACATTTTGCAAAAACGGCTCTATTCCAAAATATACCAAAAAGCCAGTGAAACAGATAAAGCAAACTTGATGCCAAGCATGGGAGATCGATCATAACGATCGTTCTGTCTTGTTGGCATGAATCAGAAACTTAATGAAGTCTCAAAGAAAATAGTATGAACCACACGAGCGAGGCGTCCAATTAACATGACGATAATTGAACTTCTACTTCAATAAGTCGATTGATGTATACGCATTTGTGAGAGTGGAAGCGTCTTTTTGAAAACCCATATCTCTCAAGCTTTTCAGTTTCCATTCCATTCCATAAAAAAGAAGCTCGTCATGATGTAAGCTATGGTTAAAATGCACGCCTATTCCGGGAAAATTTCATTCTATCAACTAAGTCAGGACAATCAAGGCTGGTTACTGACTAAAAGTTGATCGGGGTGATCACTCTATTTAAATTTTTGGAGTACCGAGTTATCTTGTGTGAGAAACCCGACGAAAAAATCCAATCGGTTTGAGTTCATCATGAGGTGGTCACCTTGACCATCTTGTGTCTAATACATTAACCCATCCCGGAATTACGAGTATCTCTTTCACAACAGAAGCATTTTCAGGTAGGTATATCCCCTTATTTCACGCCTACAAATTCAAATAAACCCGTTTTCCATGTCATTACGATCGTGAGATCTTTAAACTCGATCGTTTTCAATTTACCCAAGTGACCTGGACCTATTAGCACCAAAATACAAAAGATAAATCGACCGCGTAAAATTTGAAAACGACTCGGTTCGAGAGTATAAATTGGAACAAAGAAATAAACAATTAGCATCTCGAAAAGAGATGACCCAGGTCCAACGTTTCCAAGCTCATAAAATCAATCTGAATTCTCTTGAAAGAAAAAGAAAACCCTCGTTGCAGTCCTAATCTAATATTTGTCTCCGATGAAATTCAACACACTCTCAAGGAAGATTTGAAATTCGAAACTTCTAAAACCTTGAATCCGAATCGGAATCTAAAAAAAAAAACAGACTCAAACTCGAAGTAGGTAATAACAATAATTTAATAATGCATCCAACTGCATCGCCTGGATATCAACAGAATGGAATTAATTAATCAAACAAATAATTTATTGTATACCGTAAGTTTTATTACTCTGTCTCTTTATCTCTGTCTATCTAATAGATCCAACAGCGTGTTTCTTTTTTCGGGTTTTAACCGAAAAAGTCTATTTAGAATGCTTGCACATTAATTAAGAGCGCATTCTCAACTGTTGATAGAGAGTTGGGACTTCCTCTTAAGTGACCCTCAAAACTCGTATGGTAGGCAACGTTCGACCTGGAACAGACTTAATAGTCATAAAGTCGAGAAACACTCGAATCAAGTCGAAAACCAATTCGAAAAGGAAAACTAAATAAATTTCCATATAAAGAAGTAAATTCTTCGTTGGTCTTATTTTTGTGTGTGTGTTTTGTTTTTTAATATCTTTTCCATCGTTCCATTTGCTTTTCATTTCATTTTCATTCCATTTATGTTGTGAAGATTGTGGCTGTAGCGATAGACTGAAACTGAAGCTGAAACTGAAGCTGTAGCTGAAGCTGATAACCGCGCCACTACCACTACAATTCATTCTCAATCTCAATCACTGTCGAGCTCTATGAGTGTGACGACTCTGGGCAAGATCTCAATGAAAATACGACAACAATTGGCACCGACAAACAGGCCCCCGTCATCACCATCTTCCTGAGCGCAATGGTTGCTGGCTGCTGGCAACCAACCTGTCTTCCTGTGATTGCCCGAATGTATTATATTTTTTTTCGTTTCGTTGTTGTTGTAGATACATTTTCCTTTTTTTATTCAAACTCAAAGTGGGCTTTCATTCATAGAAGTCGAAGAAGCCAAACATCAGTCAGCCGTTTAGCCGTTGTCGTAGGCATCTCGTAAAGCATGCGCAAAATCTCACTTGCGAACACATGATACGGATACTGAACACTAGAGCGCGAGTGTCATGCACACTAGTGTAATTGGCCCATTAAGAGTCACAATGAGTCGTCGTCATTTGGTTTTTTTTTTTTTTTTTTCCTTCGTTTCAATCAATTTGCCGGCGAGAAATTAACAACTGCGAGATCTTGCCACAACAATACAACCAACAACAACAAAAACAACTGTCAAGTACCACAGCACAACATCAACATAAGTCATACTCATCATTGTCGACCATATAGACCTACTCATATGGGAAAAGATGCAATTGTATCCGTATCTATAGCTGTAAATTGCGTTTCCTTCGAACCGATCTTGCTTGCGATCGTGTGATTTATATGTTAATCATCGAATCATCCCTTTTTTGGGTGTGCGGTGCGGGTATAGTTTCAGATTGCTTCTCCTGACAGATCTTCTCCACTTCGGACCATTTTTATCTGACACTGTTTTTATTGGGCAACTTCCCAGGAAACCTGGGGCCGCTTAATGCCGTTTAATTGTTTTTTAATCGTAAAAGTCGTACGAAACGGGGAAGTGGATTTTATGCTCATAGTTCCCATCATACACTCTGACAGGTCTTTGAAGGTCGACCGACATAACTATCTTTAGATTCATTCAATTTTGTCTGCTACTTCGAAAATGGATTTGGTAAAATTTATCTTCGATTTGAAATTTATGACTTTTGCTCAAAACAAAAAAACCAAAAAAAAAAAAACCGAAAAATATTCAAAACGATTCCAACTGATCTCCATAGATACTCTCGTCCAAGTGATGACATTTTGAGTGTTTCGGCGTTTCGGCATTTCGCTGTTTCACATTATTTTCAAATTTATATCCCCCGCATTGCTTGTTTTATTTAAATGAATTTTTTATTTTTTTTTTTTTTATTTACCAGCCAGCAGCGCCTCAATTCAGAGTGCCTCCCGGTTTCTTTGTCAATTGATTTAAAAAAAAAAAAAAACCGCAATACTTATTCTACTCGTTTACCTACTACACCACAACAGCAAAGCATTCGAAAATTTATGATGTTCAATGTTCGAAATTGGAAATGAAATTTTTTGACATTTCAAAAATCGTAATCTAATGCTAATGTGACAGGAAGGTAAAACATGATGGCGACGATTAATTTCGAATTTTTAATTTCGATTTGGCACTATGTGTCACTCACCTGCAAAAATGACACAAAAGACAGAAACTTAATTGCGAAAATATACACAGATGAGAAAGTAAAGAAGCTTAATTGCCTCCAAGAATTGACTTGAAATTGGAATTGGCGCGACTACTGGATGATGGGGTTTGCTTGTGGCCTTTGTGGCTGTCATTGCGCCGCGGTTGACATTATTATTCGACAGCCACGAAATGATGATGATGTTGACGTTTGACTTTGACTTTGACACAAAAGATATGAGATTTTCGAAATCGAGTAGAAAAATGGTCTGTGGTCTGTGGTCTGGTTAGGTACCTTAATAATTGGAAGGAAATCTCACATCACAAATTTGAATTGAGAATTTGATTGCCTTTATGTGAAGCTGAGTTTGTTTGTATCTATGGTGTATCTTCTGTATCTGTGAATGTGTGTAATCGAGTTAAGCGGATTTATGTGACAGCGCTTATGAGTCGTTGTTGCAATGTGCGTTGACAAATGCCATCATAACCTGTCGACAAATGTGTTTAAATTTTTTATTACCTTTAGGTTTAATTTTTTATTTTTTTTAAATTGTAAATGAATGAGTCTACCACTGGGAAAGGAATGGAAAGAAAACTGGAATCAAACTCCAAAAGAGAAAAGGTTCTTTTAATCCCAATTGGATCGTTGCGCGCATATCCGGAAGGATCGATGTTGGGATATTTTGTGAATGGCAAACTGATTGACGGCGATTGTCAGGATTTTTTCTTCATTCGATTTGATTTCTTGTTGTCATTTCCGTTGAAGTCATTAATTATGTGAAGGAATCGTGGAAACGTTCTTAATTTTTCTTCTCTTTCTCTTTTGTTGATTTATACTCGTACTCGCATTTGTAGAGCTATGATGCAAACGTTGTGAGGTTAATGATAAGTTATGCAATGAGGTATTTAATTGAAATGATTATCTGTTGGGAATGACTGAGAATTTAGACCGATGAAGGATTCCTTTGACCCTATTAAAAATAAATCAATTAAGCGCTTGCCTTTGTTTCATTGAACTTGGTTGGAGGAATTTGAAATAACTTTAGACGCCGCGCCGGTGGGTTGAAATCATGGGAGCGTTGACAGAAATAAATAGGAATGAACCTGAACATTACCTGCGAATTGAACTGTTAACACTTTAACTGTTGGTTAAGGTAAGGTCCCACTTGTAGCAGGTAGATATATACGCTGTCAGTCAGCATGTTTTGGAGCAAAGCTGCGTTCCTTTCTGCTTTATTTATTTAGTTTCTTCAGAAGTGATTGGAAAAGATGCCTTATCTTAGAGCATGAGTGCACAAAGAATTGCATAACTGATCCGATGTGTATCCGTAACTTTTGATCCAAATTGGGGTAGATCTGCTATCGCTTGACTGTCCTTCTTAAATGAATCTAGAGTCTTTTGGATGACCTTGATAGTCATGATGTTACCTGGACTGACTTTGTAGTTTAGAACTCAGAATAAGTGGATGTTGATCTGTCCCCAGTTGATCTTATTGGGATCCACATGTCGTTTGCCTCTTGACTCCATGCGAGGATGTCTATATCTCTGTCAGATGGTAGGATGTGACAAATACCACGGAGCATAAAAAAAAACAGAAACTGGTTCTTAAGATAGGCTTAGGTTTCCTCGTGAAAACTGATCTTCAGTATGCATTTTGGAACATATTTGCTGTGTTGAAGGGTATTAATTTGCCTGCATCTCTGACTACAGTGCTTGCACAATTGCCACGCAAGTGAATATCGAGTTATCTGTCGGAGAGGGTATCAGTTTTCCAATTTATCCTCAATCCACTGCTTATAACTTGTTGACGGATGAAGTTAACAGAATCAAATGTGAAGAAAATGCTCTGTCTTCAGATAGCTGAAACTCTCAGGTTTAAGCATCTTAAAGAGTTAGAAACTGCAAATGAGTTCAAAGAATTTTGTACTTTCTTTATTTAGAGAATTTAGGATGACTGACAATACCTAGATTTCTGTAGAATTTGAGAAACAATTTATGGTACTTCTACCAGAGGTCACTAAAGGTAGGTAAGAATGAGTTTACATTAGTCTCTAATAGAGATTCAAATCGCAACGAAAGCATTTCTTTTGGGTCACCCAATTCGTGGTCGGGATTTGGTATGCCTGTTTCAACCACATAAGTCAAACTGAACTGTAATCCGAATGTGTTAGTGTTTAGTTTAGGGTTTGCCATTTCACAATATAGATCGTTTGACAATCGCTGAACATGGTGCTTTTACAGATATCTTCAGGCATATGCATCATCGAAGTGTGCGCCCTACTGAACATATGGCTGGCGTTAATAAAAGTGTTAGAGAAGTGAAGAATCGATCGATTTCACGGCGAGCAAAGGGTTTGGGCTTGTCTTATGGCACGTTATGGCGTATTTCGCATTTGAATTTGCATCAACACCCTTTTAAAGTTCAACTCACTCAAGAACTGAAGCCAGCTGACAATGGAATATGTTGAGGATATGCCGATTGGGTGCTTGAACATCAGCGTTTTGTTGACCAATATTTGCACAATATTGTCTTCAGCGATGAGGCTCAGTTTTCACTCGGTGGATACGTTAATAAACAAAATATGTCAGATATGGGAAAGTGAAAATCTGCTTGTAACTGTCGAAAGATCATAGCTTCCCCAAAAACTCACTACAACTTCATTTGGTGTTGTCAGGTATGGACCAACTTCATAAACCAACGAAGGTTTAACCATCACCATCAATTCTCATTGCCATAGCCAAATGTTAACCGAAAATTTAAGCCTCAAATCGAAGATGTGATTGTTGAAGACATATAGTTTCAACTAGACGATGCCACATCTCATACAACATGACTCGTTTAAGCTGTTTCGCAAGAAAAATTTCCTGGATCCCCATTTTTGTGGCCTTATGCAAAAGATCGTGTTTATGTACACATTCAGCGAACACTTGATGCTTTGAAGAGGAATATTCGTCAAGTAGTGGCCAATTTATAGACTGATATGTGTATCGAAAAACAACTCTGTGGGATCCAAGTGCAAAAACAAATTGCGTGCAGATCGTCATATGATGTCTTTGAATGTCTTCTACAAACTCCGCCGGACAACTGCAGTGGATATTTAATGTACAAGTAGTAACGAGATTTTTTTGTAATATATCGCAGAGTTACGCTTGCCTGGTTTAACAAAGGTACCCTACGACATCTTCTTCAGCGACTCGGAAGAAAACATAGTGTACAATCCGTTCGTAGTCTGCTTTGTGACTGCGCTATACCCGGATGAACGGATTTCTCTCTATCATTCTAGCTGCCTTTTGACTTTTCAACTACTATTTCAGCTATGTCCAACAGCGAAAACTTCGCAACTCCTAATGAACGAGCTTTGACCTAGCTACAATGAAAATAATGTCAAGCGAGTCCCAATTGAAACCACTTTGTTACCTGTGATACTGCATCATCCAATATTACGGAAGAAAGGATCTATTGGGACATTGGAAGCCTCTCATCTTACATCCGTCATGCCAGATATGGAAGTCCGTTCATTCTTCAACTACCTGTAATCCTAAATGCAAATATTAGTCATATAGTTGGAACGAGGCAATGCCAATAAGTCTTACCTCTTCTGTATCAAAGACTTTGAAAAGCGAGCTATAGCTGACATCACCTTACACCTGACCTCATAGGCAGATCGCCTAAAAAAAAACTCATCTAGAGACCATCAGAGTTGTGAAAAACATAGAATGTCACTTCAACAGCGTTCGTCCTTAAGGAGTTCATCCAGTTACTAAGGAGTATAAGACTTATTTGTAAAGAGATCATGTCATGGCGAGCAAAATTATCCAGGCGAGCCTTCGTAACAGCAAGACCTTGAATACAATTACTTTGCGAGGTAGGGTGATCAAACCTATTTTGTGGATGGTGATCACAAAGTTGACATTGTAATTGGTCCCGAGAAAGTTTACTTTAATGAAAGCCAGTTCTGTTACAGGGTGAAATGATCACTACATACCAGCAGTGGTAATTGTTTAGGCACGATATTTGAGCCCTTACTTAATTGGAAGCCCAACGTTGAAAGGCGAGCAAACTCAGTATTCTATGCCTTTTATAATACTTTCAGATGAAAAGATATTGAGATGAAAAGAGCCCTTCATCGCTCAATTGGATCTATAAGGCACACTTTCAACACAAAATTCAACATCCAAGCTCCAAAAAGTACCTTTTGTCGGAAAACTGGCGCAAATGTCTTCTTGTTCTACGCATGCTTTACCTGTTATGCTTCACTACCTCCCATTTTACTCTTTCATTGAAAATAGAGAGTTTTGCACTGCAGTCAAGATGCTGAACAAGTCTGACATCTGTTCCTAATAGGAAATATTTTGTAGTTTCAAGTTGGTGGCGCTGGAATTTGACACCTGCCAAACTCAGCTGTCATCTGAAGTGTCATACTATTAGTTGAATGTTTGCCATTTACAATAATGGATCGCTAACAAATCGAACAACGCGTCAAAAATTAGTAAAACTAACTTCAAAAGTGGTGCTTCAAACGTAGCCACATTTCGCGGATTACGCGATGATTATGGTCGTCATAATCGACCGACTACCCAAGCAATCGGTAAAATTGTGAAGATATTTGAAGAGAGTGGAGGAAGAGGCACCATCCTAATGCATGCTCAGTCGAAAATATTGCTGCTGTAAGTGCAAGTGTTGCTGATGATCCGAATTTATCGATTTCCGGGAGTTCGCAGCAATTGAACGTGTCGTACACCTCACTATCTCGTATTTTGCATTTGGATTTGCATCTCCACCCTTATGAAGTTAAATTTACGCAACAATTGAAGCCTGCTGACCATTCACAACGCCGTAGATACGCTTCATCGGTGTTGGAACAACAGACTGTAAACACCGATTTTTCGAACAACATTTTCTTCAGTGGTGAGGGACATTTCTCACTGGGTGGGTATATAAAGAAACAAAATTTCCACATATGGGGCTTAGAAAACCCGCAAGTGATCGAAAAGGTGCCGTTCCATCCAGACAAAGTGACTGTTTGGTGTGCTCTATGGCCAATGGGCGGACGGTTACAGTCACTTCGGAGCGATATGATCGAATGATAACCGATGTTTTCTGGCCGCCGATTGAAGATCATGACTTGGACCATACGTAGTTCCAACAAGTCGAGGCAAAAAGCCAAACAACACGACCAATTATGGCGTTATTGCGTGAGAAGTTTCCTGTTCGCGTAATTTCACGTTTTGGCGACGTCAATTGACCACCAAGATCATGCGATTTGACACCGTTAGATTTTTTTTCGGTGGGGCTGTGCAAAAGGCCGTATTTAAGCGAATAATCCCCGAACTCTAGATGAACTCTAGAAAACCAAAGTTACTCAAGTTATGGCCGAGATACCGCCCGAAATGTGCGAAAAAGTGGTTGAAAATTACCTCAAAAGAATGACATGCTGCGAAACTTCCCGAGGCGGTCATTTGAATGATATTGATTTTCACACTTAATTGCAAAGTCCAAACTTTATAATGAATTAAAATTTTCATCAAAAATGTTTCGCTGTGTTTGTTTTATTAAGCTTTACTTTCGAAATCGAAAAATGAATGACCCTCTACATACTCGTACTACACCCACTTTAAGCTGTTGTTTTAATATTTTTTTTTGCCCTCTAACCGGAAAGATGTAGTGCAAATACAACAAACCGAATTCTAAAGAACTATAAACAACTATAGACTTTAAACACCTTACGAATTGGAGCAACTGAAACTTGTCATTGGCCAGTGGGAGGGGATGCAGTTCCTTAGCACATGGTCTGTCATAGATACGAAGATAACAGCAAAAAATAAACTTTTATCCATCCTGTATGCTGATGTCCGGTTCTGTCTAAGTTTGTGTTTCTATCATTGAATTTCCTAATCTCCATAAGATGCTCTAGTTTTTCCGACCCCGATGACAATCACACCCGATAAGTGAAATCTTCTATCACCCAGATACATGAATTGCGGTGGCTAAACGGTATACCAGAGTGCTAATTGTCTCCCTTTCTCGTAGTGCAAATCTCCATTAATTAATTTTATTAACCTCCTTATCTATGATTCATTAATTAAGTGTCATGAGTCTAAAAGCATATTTAATTAGGAAACTTTTTCGAAAAAAAAAGTACTGGCCATCAAGTAGAACCTTGCGGAACACCGGTAGATATTGACATCACAACTCCCAAATAAATCAATTGACCTGGTGATGGGCAATGTTTAAAAATCTCACCGCTCACATTCGCATCTTTCACTTAAATGATCCAAAGAAGGCCAAATCAAAGTGTCTTAGTTCTTCTTAGTCATTAAAATCTCAAATACCAATTCAAATTTGATTAACATAGAAATCTTCATTGATTTCATTAACTTCCATCGGTAACAGTATATCCTTAACTTGCCCAAACTAAACCTCAACTTTAGACCATCTCTCAATGCAAATCACTGGCAATATTTAAATGTTTATTTATACTATGATCAATCGAGTTACACCCTTTTGTTTTATGGATTTTTACAATTCTTAAAAAAACTCCTAGTCTAACTGATAATTTATATTTGATCATCGCCATTATCGTGGTTCTTTTATGGCAGCCCGTTTTTTTTTCTTATTTTTTGTGAGAAAATTAATTCATGAGGTTTACATAGGAGACCTCAAAATTGAACGAAAATTTATTTATGATTAAAGATGTGGTCAAGTTACGAACGCCATTCGAATGGAATAAACGAGTATCGGTGGATTGAAATTTAAAATTTGAAAACGGGTTTATCGGTGATAAAGTAACTGAATGCAGCAATGATATGCAGGAAACTGCTGCACCTATTTTCGATTTGGATTTTTCAATAACTGTTCCAGGTTTTTGGATTTGAATTTAATAAATTTGTGACAGAAGTCGAAGAATCATCATCGGTCAAGATATTGAGAAGATTTTTTTTTCGAAAAAAAAACTTTGTAATCGACAAGTTACTGATACTAGCTATCACACTGATTCATTTACTAGTTATTTAGAATATGTGGTAGGAACTGAGTCAATTGTTTATGAAATGAGCAGAAAATTGATAAGCAACATGATAAGAGTTGTACTTCTGTTGCAATTGTGATAGCCAACTAGGCGCCTTGACATTAAGTTGTAACTACACTCACGTCACGTGGGACTTAAGTGTGAAGAGCAGTATTTAGGTCATTCACTTTAAGTGCTTTCTGATGGCTTTTGGGGCTTGAAATTCAAATAACTTGTCTGTCACTTATTCGGTAACACTTGAAGTATAAATCTTCTTTGAAATGTTACGACTAATCTAAGGTCGATTTGTTGAATGGATGGGTCGATGCAAACTCTTCTGATCAGGTCGATGTCATTGTATAGCACATAAAGATCATGGGTATTTCTCCTACTACGTGCGCTTATGATGTTCCTCATCCGCCTTTCCTAACGTCTATGCTCATGGAATGGTCTGAAGAGCGACGCATCGGTAAGATTGCTTCCCATTTACTATTCTGCAAGTGTTCGCCATTGACAGTTGAATTTTGCAGCGATGCTAAAACTAGTTCTATATAGCTCTGTTAAGGTGCTGTCAAATGCCCTGTCGTAGGTCGAATATTTGGTCAGTTGGGAACTTACCACGCCCTATCTACTGATAGGGATAAACCCTATTGTAGCTTTCGACTTTCACATTTGGTAGTAGATACGAGTATAGTCTGGTTTCAGACATTATGCTAAACAAGCTGTTTTCTGCATAGTTGACACAGTTAAATGGTCTCTTTCTTTCATGTGGATCGGTCAAACGAAGCCAATTTTTCATCCATCAAACAAACTGTCTTCCTTTCAAGCCGACTTTTGCGGTTTTGAATAGTTCGGAGGCTAAGACAACCGATCCAATACCTAAGTTTGGATATTTTTGTCTTTATTTCATTTTGGCATGGTCCACCGAAGTCTTGGCTCGTTCTGTCCAACAGCAGAGTTTGGTTCGCTTCCTCCGTTTAGAAGACAAGAGAAATGAAACCAAAGTTTATTGCTCATTACTACAGGTTCTGGCTGGTTCTTGGCATCGATATAGCAGAGGACTTTCCGAGACCTTTACTGATGTGAGGTCTTTAAAGGAGCTGACCGTTTATTTCAATTGCAACATTGCGATTTCCTACTTTTGATGAAATGGTCGTCATCTGAAATGGTCGTATCTTCATACTTTAGTCATTGCACGTAGGTTTTGTCGACATATGAAAGATCTCTTCGTAAGGGATTCAGTACAGGCTTACGGCTTGTTGAAACCAATCATTTGTAAAGAAAGCTTTGGCCATCAATAAGACCGTGGCTTGTAAATAAACACTTCTATTCCGAATAATATGGGCTCGATGATCTCAGCAATGAGAAATTTACACCAGACAGTGTATGTAACAGCTCCCTATCCTTCTTTTGGCAGAGTCTTGTAACGGGAGACCAGATAAGAACAAAAGGAATAGCACATCATTCAAATGACAGTCTTGGCTTCGCTGGCAGTGCTTCAAACTTCAGTGCTTTTGATAACTCGATCCAATATGTTCGGCGGGAATAGCGTGTCGAATGTTGGCCTCGAGCTCGTCTTAAGTAGTTGGCTTTTTGGCGTAGATTAAGGACATGACGTAGGCCCTGAGATATCAAATCGTTGATGAATGATTATGAAATGACCCAGTCAGCAAATTTCTCCTTCACAATTTTGAGCGTTGCGTCGCTTGCATGGCATATAGTGCCGTCTTTTTGAAACCACAAGTCGGATGTAACGATGTTGCGGAGCTCTGACCACAGAAAGTCGGTTAACATCGCTCTATACCTGAGACAGTTGACGGTAACCGTGTCTCCTTACTAATTTCGAAAGAAATGAAGCTTCCATGCCATAAACCGCACCAAACAGTCAATCTTTGTGGATGCATTGATGCTCGGGCGAACACTTGTGGATTGCGTTCGCCCCAATAACGGTGCTTTAGCTTGTTGACATAGCCGCTAAGCCAAAAATGGGCACCGTCCGTGAAGATGATTTTATGGCCAAAATCCGGATCTCCGGCCAGCATTTCCAGCGCCCAATAAGCGAA
Organism: Volucella inflata; assembly: GCA_928272305.1. Classification (NCBI taxonomy): domain Eukaryota; kingdom Metazoa; phylum Arthropoda; class Insecta; order Diptera; family Syrphidae; genus Volucella; species Volucella inflata. The sequence goes on along the minus strand of OV743716.1, from coordinate 227,712,788 downwards.
TTGACGGCATTGTCTATAGTCGTCTTCGGGTCAATAAAATCTTATACGGATACAAGCCCAAATCCAACCGCGAAATAAGCCGTGTTGACTCTCTGGCGATGCCCAATTTAGCCGTTCAGAGTCTTCTTGTACTCACGCTCAAACTTTTCTATGGTGCGACGCATACTGCCATCATGATGATGAAATTCACGTTGCGTATTTACAACTGCGCCGGTATTTTGAGAACGTTTCTTAATAATTTCAGCACGTTCGGCAAGCTTACTCTTGAAACGATGCATGATGAATTGGTAAACTTTTCTGTAAAATTTTGACAGCTGCATGTCATTGGTAACTTTGACAGCTGCTGAAATATAACAATTAAAATATATTTTTTGCATATCCGTTTAATAGCGGTCTAGAACTTAAGGTATTTTTTCAGCTGTAAGTGGTCTGGTAAGGGCGCTATCTTTCACGTTTTCTATACCCAAGATTGTTGACTTGCTTATCTACACCTATTGTGATTGATATAGAGAAAAAAACGAGCGCTCATTTGAATGTGAACATGTGGTAAATCCTAAGGATTCAGCATGTACATCCACAGAGGAAACCTTAACAGTAGAGTCGTAACCATTTCAATTTTTAGCGATTTTGTTTTCAATAGCCTGCACGACACCACCTGGGAATCAACTTAATCATCACAGCTAGTACGCCGTCCTTACTTCTATCTCTTTATCCAGAAAAAATCGTTCCTTGATGGCAATCCTTTAAAACAATATCGGAACTCATATACAATGTGAAGTTTAGCATATTTCATGTCGGAAGTCGTTGATTGTCCAAGGAAAGGATTAACGCTGTATTCAAGTACACTATACAATTAAATTCAGGTGTTATATTCGTAGTATAAGCTGACTTCAAACCTGAAAGGCAGGGTCTAGAAACAGCGAGGAAAACTGGAGACCATCACCGAAGCTCAGCGAGCAGCAGTTGTGTTAAAGCTGCACTTTCAGTATCGTCGAAATGGGCATCTGAGAAGGAGAGTGGTTCGTCAAAAAGATAACTATGAATACTTGTCGACGAAGAAGACATATCCTCCAGCGTATTGAAGAGATAAGTTAAGCCACCAAAAAACTGAAGATGACAAGATTGCTTGCTCCGATGGTTGACCAACAAAGCTTTTCAAGCAAATCGCTGAAGTTTTGGTTGAATGCCACCTCTAAATTATCAGCCAGTTATGGGTGTATGATATCATGCCCGATGATTGGGCTATTCGGTCTTCAGGGCATGATATTCTAAATATTCTAAGAACTTTCAAGACATATACCTGCTAATGCAAATCTTACAAAAGACAAACGAATTTGAAGTCAAGACTTACCACCTCTACATAGACTTTAAAGCTGCAGTTATTATCTAAAGGTCTACAGTATCATGATATTATTCGGGATCCCATTGAAACTGATCCAGCTGCTCCACGTGCCGCAAGAAAACAAGCAATGCAAACAATGCAATGTGCAGTTTCGAATCAGCTCCTCATAATTACTTCGAACGTGTACCAGATTTCGCTAAAGAGGAACATTGTAACACAATCTTCAACAAATCTGTTCCGCTTTGGAAAACGCGGAAAACATCGATGTCATCGGTTGATCCAAGTCCGCCATCATATAGACTGTTTCTCAAAATTGAAGAGAAGCCAAACGAATCAGCCTTGGAGTAAATACGGACAATACCAAGTATATTTTGTCAATAAACAAATCAACACCTGTCTACCGTCTTGGATAAAAAGTTACTACTAATAGTAACTTCGAAGTGATTAGGAAGTTGTTCTGTCTTCTAGTAAGCATCAACACTTGAGTGACCTAGAAAGTCGCTGCTAACTCGGCTTGGCGAAACAAATATTTGCAAATCACTCATCGACTACTTGGCGACATTGAGCGAATGGCTAATAATTTTCCATCAATAGGATTTTCCAATCAAATTCCCAAGGTCCAAAGCGGCGAGGAAAACCAAATCCCCATTTTAGGATCAAACCGTTACGGATGTTAGTCTAGAAAACAACATGCATGGGATCAAGGACACTGAAAGGCTGTCTCAGCCAAGGAGACTTTACTATTCGAAAACCCCTTGACCGTTTTGGTCAATGTAAAAATGTTACTCCTTGAACAAGAAAACATATTACTTGTCCGGTTCCCATAGCGAAGGCTTCTTTCTGCATCACTCAGTGCCACTAAAAGCCATAAAAATCGTCTACTGCATCGTCTAGTTCACTGAACGTCTCACATTATACACAAGCATTCAGGGTGCTAGACGACCACCGAGTTGAAAATCGTTTAAATTCCTTTCTGTCACCGATTCTCATTCACTACAATCTTTAAGTGACGTCTGTCATTTAATTCGAAGAATTCAAAAAGGAATTGCTTCCATCTTCAGTCTACAGTCATTCACGTTCACATTTATTTTAAATAAATGCAAACCACTGACATTAATATGCACACGCTGCCCAAACGACTTTTTAAAAAATCATTTTCATGTTTCTCTTAAATTTTTATTGAAACATCAACCCAACGTAGACGATATCGGAAGCTTAATTATAACTGAAGAACATGTCCCCTAATTGGCTCAAGAAACAGCCGACGATGAAGGTTTATTTTTTGCTTTATTTCTTCTTCCAAAGGAATCGACTTGATTTTGTTTTGAGTAATTCATTGAGTAATTCAGAGATACAAAAGCTTGACAGAACAGATACCGAAATGATTTCTATGATACTTTTTATGCGCTCAAAAGTGCTCAGGTAGTTGTAATAGAAAGTGTCTGTGTAAGAGCGTAGGATCATCTTACTTTTTATTAATATCTACTAAACGGTAAAAATGTCTCTCGTGCTTTGTTAGAATGCCGAAATTATAGTTTTAATCAGGAAAATAGAAACGCCTCTCGATACCACCCAAAATTGACAATAAAAATGTGTCAGAGCACTTAAAAAAGTTCGTTTTAATTTGTTTTTGATATTTTAGACTCGTAAAAGTCGGGAAACTTTCTTAGAACTAAGAATATCTATGAGCATTTGGGAGTATCTTCGAGAGACATTCTGTCGCTTGATTATGAAATAAAAGGAAATCAAATATCTGTGTGGTCAATAGATACAAGAAAACCCCTCGAGATACGTTTTTATTTTTTATGGAATAATTTTATTGAACTAACCCAAAGGGGCCTTTTCTTATACGACCAGAAACAACGGCAAAGCACAAGAAGAACTCGAGTGAGAAATAACAATAACCTCATTTGCAGCTTAAGTCGGCTTAACATACCTTTCCTCTTCGTCCAAACAATCAGCGACAACGACCTGTGGAACATAATTCTTTGTATTATGAGCTGTTTTCCCCCGATCGCTTAGTTTGTTTTATCGACTTAATAATCCCATCAAAACTGAATTTGGGCTTAGTGCAACTTTTCACTCATAGTCTATGGCGATTTGTTGGATTTCAAAGACTAAATATTTATATTTTTATTATCTATTTATTTAGGCAGGAATGTATCTTTTTTTTTGGTGAAATATGCATTCGATTGGAGATGGAGATAATCTTTTATTATCATGATTGTGTTTAGTGGTTATCTGTAATCAGTGAATGGGAAATCTGAAGTCCCACGCTCGAGATTAACGTTGCCGTGACTGTGTTTAAGACAGTCGTATCTGATTAAAATGAATTTGAATATGACTTCCATTTGAATTTAGATTTTCAGTCGTTAAGACAGTTTCTTCAATATCGGTAATCGACCAAATATGTTGCTACTACCGAAATAGGAAGCTCATTCTCTGATAATGGGCTATGCTTCATAGTAAAATTATCAGTTTTAGCGTTGATGTCAGCTACGACTGACAGGTCTAGTTTAATTAATAAACCAGAAAGATGAACCAACGACGTTTTACTTGTCAAACAATGTCCAACTACATTGAACACGACCAATGTCTCATGAAACGCATTCGAGAGAAACGTCACATTTGACATTTTTTAGGGCTTTCAGCGGAAATATACTTTTGGTTCGATCATAAGATGGCTTTGAGAGATTATGACGTCATTTGGATCGCAAAACATCGCTTTTAATCGGCACTGCAACCGCTTGGTCTCGAAAATAGATAAGAAATGTTGCTTATTAGATTATGATATAGCCTTCCTTGTCCTATTTTGAATTCGATTATTAGGGTGCACCTTAATGGATCTTTTGACATTTAATTTGGGATTGAGTAATTTGTAGGTTCGAGGTTTGAAGTATAAGCAAAGGGATAGTCTACTTATTTTCTGCGACCATTTCTTAGTACGACATGTGGTTTAGTCGGTGGAAGTAAGCGTGCACTTGACAAAAAAGAACACGACTTCAGCATATCTATTTACGAGTACATGGGCTCCACCTTCTATCGGAAATATATAGTTTTGACTGCATGTGTAACTCGGCTGGACAACACTGCACGAACCACTAATATTGTAAATTAAAGGAATGCTTGTCGAATGCTAAATATGGGATTACTCCTCGCAGTTTTATGGTACTTTTACCCGCTATTGTGCAAGCAGGAGGATAATGACGAAATTAAGTTCACTTAAATCGTTAAAGACAACTATTGCAGATGTCGATTTTAAATAGTTTGTCACTGTGATGGCTCCTTTCAGCTTGACTCGGCAATAAGCTTTATTGAATTGAAAATGCCAGAGATGGCGGGTTCGAATCACAGGCGCAACACTCAAAAAGATAAAATTATTTCTGGTTTCTGACGTCACCACCAGAGTAAACTGTCTGTATATGAAAAATACCTTCACTCTCTTGCCATCCTGGGTTGAGAAATAATCGCTAGTCCCTCCCTTTGCATTTATAAAACCAAAAAACAAACAACACAGTAAGTGGAAAGACTAGACCTTGGCCAAACCGCATTATTAGGCCATCAGTTTATTTCGTCACAAAGAACGGTGATCTCGAATACATGAGGCTTGTCCCTGTCATTTTAGACATATTGATGCATAATCCTTACCTTAAAATTCATACCATGGACTGCACCGTAAACGGTGTATAAAAGGAAGGGATTTCTCGGAATGATGCACCAAATGACTAATAGATATGTCTTCTGACGTTCCATTCACCCTATGTTCAGGACTGGCTATTCCTAAAAACTGGAGCAGGAAAGAATATACCGCTGACATTTGGGTACAGGAATGAACCATTAAGCCCTGATGAAGCTTATGACTTCGATGAAGTGAGGAAAGCCTTGATCCTTATCATCGTATCTTTATGGTAGATCTCTTATTCTCTCACAGAGCGCGATGGAGTAGTAAAGCCCTTATTCAGGCAAAAAAATACTTGGAGTGCTCTATTATAGAGCCTTTTGCCAGAGAGCATGAATTTTATCAATAAAAGATGGAGATACTGGCAGTTTCTAAAAAAATAGTGCTGGAATGATCTCACAGGTTAATGGAAGGAATTTTACCAAGTACTGTATGGGTTAAGTTAATACAGACAGAATTCATCGACTTTGATTAGATAAAACCGCACCATAGGTGCCTCGGCAAGGGACCTAAATCAACTTATCGTGGGAAATTGTCATTTTAACACCCAAAAAGGTTGTTGAAGAAGTATGTTGGTTGAGACCTATGTCTACCATGGACTGTAGTGCCACCCAAGAGCAAGTCAGTCTGAGAAGAAAACTACAATTCTTCGTCTTAGTCTTCGCGCTCGTGGTTAGATAAATATTCCTCTGTCATCCAAGTCTTGAGGAGGGCCTTAAAGGCTTAAATCTGAGTTAGTTCACTTTGCATCCTCGATCAATCCTTCGGTTATTAGGTTTCCTTCACTTTGGTATGATTGAAGGTGACTTGGTATTGGCAGCATTTTTTTTATCGCTCAGCAGAGCTGTCAATTTCCTTGAGCATCAAAGTCACCCAACATCATTTATGCCTAGAAATAAGGAAGCTTAAAACAGTTCTTAGATCTATAGGGAACTTGATCCGTCCCTGACGCCTAAAACTGTTTTCTCATGGAAAATATCTTCTGGCGGCTTTTACTGCAAATCTCTTCAGAAAAAAAGACTTCGAAGACAAGCACCTACTTCCCTACAGTAAAATCGACTTTCGCCAAAACAAAAATAATTTTTCTTCACGCTTCTTCACCAAAAGATCGTGACGAAATGTTGTTCTGCTTCCAACTTCACCATGTGAAATCTTTTCACAAATTTAATTTATTCAATTCTTGGCCAAGTGAAATTATTTATTTTTGACATATTGACACAATCGTTACTCATGCTACAAAAGTTCTTTGTCGTGTTCTCTCCTAATGATGTCATGTCATACTTTGTGTTGTCAATCAAAATTGTACGTTCGAGTTACGTATCCGTACCATGTTGTCGCTAATACGAATTCCAATACCAACTTCAAGGCATTTTAGCATAACAACATTACATACTCGTACAACAAGGCAATCCAACAAAAGTAACAGAAATTCATGAAATAAGCTGCTTGGGATTATGAATGAAAGGGTCAGGTTACTACTGATCTTACAATTACGAGTACTCTAAGATCAATAACGACGATCACCAATCGTGATCGGTTGTAGAATGACTCGATTGAGTTTATAGTACATGGTACTTGTTTGTACGTTGACTAGTTGAACTGACAACTAATTGCGTGATTAATTGTCAAGGTAACACGTAACTACGAGCATATTACTAAAAGATACACGCCTTGAGGATCAATTGACAAGATCGTAAGTAGTAGTCATTAGTGATCGTTGAGTGACTATTTGACTTACGAGCATATGTAATAGTGACATGATTTTAAGAGCCTGTTAATACGTCTCAATCTCGTTGGAGAACGAATGAAAGGAAATAAGTCTGCCTAGTCACTTTCCTTCCTTCAAGACAATTAAAACCATCAACAATTAAAATGATTCATAAATAAAGTATCTAAATGCATAAGAAAAACACCGATGCTAATAAATTCAACGGCGTTAAATCGAAGGAATTACGAACGAACGTTAAATGTATTTACACACGTCAGATGTGTTAACTAGGATCAACGTCCATATGACATGTTCTTTATGGTTTTTAAGGCAAATTAAGATGCGTTAAGTTCTCCCCATTTGATTTATGTTTGAACGTGGCAAGTGTTTCGATGTATTCATTCATTTGAAGATGGTAAGTGATGAAGATAAGGCAAATTATCGGTTTGAGTTGCTGGCAAAACATTTTCCCACGACCGATGATTCCCTGGAATTTACCAGAGGTCTATGCGGGTTAAAATTAAATAAAAATTCGAACTGATCGTTGAATATGGTGATTCATCTGTGTGTGGATGTTTTATTTATTGCAGAGGAAGGAATCCTATGAACACTGGTCATTGGCAGCACCGTGATCATTTTTTAAGCCATTCAAAGACAATCACCGCTGTTTCTCAATGCCCTTTAGTATATTTGCTGGTAATCAGCTGTGAGTGCACACGAGAACTGAACACGAACTTCAATTGAACACACCCGCTGTCAATATGCAAACTGTCAGCTGAGAGCTGTCAAATTTCCGTTGAAGGGTGAAAAGACTTTTAACACTCAGACAGTCTCTCCTCCGATTTATCTTAATTTTGAATGACTAGGTAACTCAGTCAGATATATTCACCACATTCACGACTTTACTAATTTATTTGCTCCATCCTAATTTATCTACACTAGACGCTTCTTAATTTACATTTTACCGCACGCTATTTGTTTTAAGAAATAGCCGGAGAGTGAGAGGGCGGAAAAAAAATTAGTCAAGTCCAATCAATTTCCCAAATGGGTTTCGATAATTTAGAAAGAAATAAACCCACAGAGCATTTTGTTAAATAGTTAATGAGAGATACAAAATCAGTCGTAGGTAGGCTCTCTACCACTAAATGACAAAACGCTCTATATTTTTCAAAAAAAAAAAAAGAAAAAAAGAAAGAGGCTATAGGACTCAAGAATATGCCGTGCTTTGCTCACATAAAACGAAGAAGAGGAAAAAAAATGTTTAATGACTCGGTGATATTCGTTATTCGTCTGTTAATTGTTTAACCGCGCTGTCGTCGGTTTTAAATTTTTGTCCAAGGGTTTCAGTATAAGTATGCCTGCTGTGAGCAACATCAACATCTTCTCTTCAGTTACTTCACCTTGAAAACCACAAATGAATCGATTAATAATTATTTACTTGGCTTTGTTCCAACTTAAAGATACTAAAAATAACCACCGGCTTAAAAAGGCGCCGAAAAATTTGCATAAAAAAACCAAGACACAAAAACGATGCACACTATCCGAAAACCCAACAGAATTACCAGCATCAGAAACACCGTCCATCATTCACAATTAACAGGCTGCTAGTAGTGGAAGTGGTAAAAAGTCCTGGTGGTCAGGCCGAAAATCTTAAGACAAGATCGCCTGATCACCTAAAATGTATCGAAAGGATTCACTTTCTCGTAATGCTGATGATGGTGTTCTCGACCTTAGGAGATGGAATCAATTAAAATTAATTAACATATGCATGCCCTGAACATGCACCTGAACAACAACGATCAGCCGAGCGATCACACTGATCACAGTGATCACAGTGATCGTGGCGAGCAGGAAACCAAGTAAAATTTTGTATCCTCGTCCCAGAATAGTTTGGTTAAGGTTCCAAACGTTTCCCAGAAATTCAGAAATCTCCAAAAAAAAAGAAAAAAGATTTATATACGAGTATATACTGACCACATAGCACTCCAACTGAGTCTGAGTCAGTTCGCATCGAATTGGTTTGGAGTCAAACTGATCGTGGTGTAGTGTAGGGCAAAGAAGACACACCAAGAACAAACGTCAGGCATTACGAGGGAAAGAAACGAACTTGGTGAATATTTCGGTTGGATGCTTGTAGCTTATCTGACTTTAATTAAACGGAATCTCATAATAAATTATCTTCATTAGTAGAATCTTGACCATCGAGTTTCGTTTTGTATCTTGTTCTGCGTTTGGCTGTTGTTCGTTGTTTTGTGTAGTCCATCCATCCGTCTTGCATTCTTCAGATGGAAAGGGTACCATCTATCCATCCGTTTTGAGAATGTGTATTCGTGTATACATACTCGTAGAGTTCGAGTATGCGTACGAATAATTTGAGCGGCATTTGTGAAGGCAAAGGATTAAAACTCGCACTTGTGATGTACGCAACATCCTGTTCTTCTGCCATGATCACCACCATTCAGCAGCTACAAGTATGAATACTTATACCATCACGATCACCACTACCGATTGCCATCACCGCCGTCGCCGCTGATTCGTAGCACCGATCGCCACCATCATCATCCACCTTCTGGCATCCACCACCACAATCGTCAGCAATGACAAGCAACTTGCGAACAACGACTCCTGTGAGTTGGTAAATCAAAAAGTAGCCAAAATGATCGAACAAAACGTTTCTCCTAACTCCTGAGTCGTCGCGTCGGTCGGTTGATCGGTCGATCGGTCGGTCCTCTTGGCCCGGACAAGATACGAGTACAACCGAGACGATCGGTATTTTTATTATTTGATTTCTTACTCTTTTTTCATTTATTTATTTTGTTGTATAGTATTCTTTTAACCGTCCTGATCGCGTCCTTTTTGATCGTTTTCTTGTTAACCGTCAACCCCCGGAGTGTTGTAGCCCTCTCTAAAGCCAGCAGACACTTGATGCGGGAAAAATGTTCCCACCTGTGCGCCACAGTTTGTGCTCCATAGCCAGAGTGTGTTGTGTTGGTATGTTGATTGGTATTATTGAAACAGGTTCTGATGAATATTTTACTCTACGAGTACGAGTACGAGTTCGATCGAGTACGAGTACGAGTACGAGTTACGAGTATCTTTGTATCTTTTTTTTTTGTTATTTCTTGTAGTCGCATCACTATGTGATTTGCTCTCCTGCTGAAGAAGGAGACGAGCGCATCTTCTTTCTTGTCCTCGGATGCGTCTTGCACCTTGCGATCACCACCGATCACCACCGATCAACGATCATTTGATGGTGGTTTCGGTTATACTGGCTGGTTGGGTGAATGTGGTGGATGCTATTTGCTGGAGTTCTCCCAGAGTTCCTTGGCAGAGACCCTTGCGTTTTATTAATGAACGAAATCAAAGGCAAAGTCATTTCCGAAGATGTATGGTGTTCCTTCGTGGCAGACATTTACCCATGTGAATGGTGTTTAGAGAGGGATATCTTTTAGTTTTTGTATCTTTTTTATTTACGCAGAGTGGCAATGGATGATGAGATGTGTGGATTTCATTGGAAGGGATTTGATTGAGGTTGTGAACCTTGAAATTAAGAACACACTGAGAACTTGCGATCACTGAACGATCGGAAGGGAAAATGAATTCATTAATGTAATTTATTGAGGTGGTTAATTTTTTTAAAAATCTGTTTTGTAGTTTTTGTATTTATTTTTTTTTTAATCATTTTGCTTTAAGTATTGAAACCACTAAAAGTTTATACTCGTGATCTATTAACTTGGCCGGTGGTATGATGGTTTGCTCGTCGCTTGTCGCTTGTTGAGTTTTTGGATTTTTGTTTTTCGAATTCGGTTCTACGGCAGCGCTTACGAATAGTTAATGAGTGTCGATAAATTTTATTTTATTCGAATGTGATAAGAGATACATATTTTGTGTTTAGTTTGTGTTTTTATTTATTTGAGTGTGCCTGTCAATCATTTTTATTTCTTATTTTTTTTTTTTTACTCTGTGAACTTCTTCACGTTCAGAGGTGGAGATGGGGGAGAGAAAAAGAGAAATAAAAATGAATGTGTGAACCGGAGGAATAAAATGAAAAACGATCTCAGGGTGTTCGTTCGGTTGGGGGCTATGTGAAGTTAATTGTCGGCATAGATTTGTGATGTGTGAAAGAGGTTTTTTTTTTGTTTTGTTGATTTCATCTTCGTTTCATTAGTCGATTGATTGGAAATATTTGTGAAAAATTGTAGGTTAACTACGGGATAGAGCAGGTTATTCAAATTGCATTCCACAGGTGGTTTTGTGTTATACCAGTGGGTATTTACGAAGTGTAAATTCTTTTGAGTGTGGTTAAGCAATCTTTTTTAGGGTAATGATATGGACGATATTGACCGTACCGTAATCAATTTAGTGACTAGTGATCAGTACGCCAGTCAGCTCCTCCCTGATCATATTATCATTATTGTCCGAGTTCACTGGTTCCCACCAAAATATTGGAGCTTATCAGCAGAAGTCTGTTTTGTAAGAAACTATCTAACTGTCAAAACTATATCTTCGAGGAAGTCTGGAATACACAAAGAGTGTTAAGTCAATTTGTCCGATTATCTCTGTAGTTATACACAAGCTATTAGTTCAAGAGTGAAGACCTAAAACGAATTAGGTAAAACAAACATAGTAATTGGCAGATGATTAATCTCATGTGATATGTTCTACAGAGATTTATGGTCAGTATGGCTTATTTTTGACTCACGAAGACATGTTTGTAGATGTAAAGTAAGCAAGGATGTATGTTAAGGCTTTCATCTAATCCCTCCTCTTACTTCTTTATTTACGTCAACATTGTCGAAATGAAAAGTAATGGTTCTAGCTGGCTGCCATGAGGTAACCTCAGGGGATATTTGGTGATCGACTGCAACAAGTATTTTTTGGTGAAATGGAATTCTAAAGGAAGTAATAGTCAACGTCCTATCGTATTCGTTAAAGTGGGAAATATGCTTCAAATGGGGGAAATGAAGTTAATAACCTTTCGGGAGAAGCTACTCGCTTTCAATGTGAACATTAATTTGATAAGGTTGACAAGATTGTCTCGTAGGATTGCCAATATTTCTCAAATTTACAATATTTACACATTCTACCAGTCTGTCTATGAATTTATCAAACAGATTTAAGATGTTAAGGACGTCGATATTACTCTTTGCTTTTGGGCTTTTATTTTTGTGGGAAATCATGCGTATAGTCCTTCGGTATGGTTGGAGCTCTGTATCTCGTGTGAATATTAACAATATCAACCAGGGCAGACCATAACTACGAGTAAGAATGGAGTTAGAGATAATATAGATACTTCACTTACTTCTACACAAATTAGTAGTGCAATAGGTGACATTAGATCATACAAATTGTTTTTGTATGAATTTCATGAGGATAAATCCTGTGCATTGGAAGGGTTGCTGTAGATTGATTGCGCAATGACTTTTTACTACAGACCTTATTGCACGTTTTTACTTACGTACCGACTTAAATGTCACTATGGCTCAGTATGGAACAGGGCGTTAGCTAACATGCATCTCCAGCTAGCGCTGCCTTCAGTTTCTCACATAAAGCTGGCTGAAGTTTTTTTCAACATGGTCTGTGCCACTTAAAACGTTGTTTCCTCTATTGCGTTGTTCCTCTGAGTTCGAGTTGAAAATTGTCCACGCTTGGAACTTTCCTAAATCGTTCAGGGTGATCTTGCCATTTAGGCCGTATCATCATGGCTTTCCTGACTAGGTCGGAGTCGAACTGTGCGCTGTCTCCTCCACTTCCCATTGACGCAAACAGGACCAAAAACTACCAACATAAATTGTTGTCGTTATCGGCGCTGATAGCGGAGCCCTTTCCATCTCAAAGTTGTAGATGCCTATCGTGAAGTCTTGTCTATGGCGTCGTGTTTTTGTGATGTTTATTTTGTCGACAGCATATTCTTCATTGGCTGTTAAACCCTTCTCTGACATCTTACTGTGGTGTTCCTGTGTTATTCCCATACCTTACAGAGCCTTGCCCCATTCTTACAAGAACGATATTTAAGTCCTTTTCTGATACTGAAGGTATACTTGATAAAATAGCGTGAATTCTGCATCATCTTCTTGCAGAAGTCGAAGGAGCTTGACAGGGCTATGCTAAAGTGCAAAAATTAAAAGATAGTCACTTGGTGTAAACGTAAATACCTTTCTGATCTCACGTCGCTTCTGTTTTTTACTAGAAGAAATCCGATTATGTGTAGTTCTTGCTTAAATCTCTATTGGATATGCAGCCACCTTCTATCTTTCTTGATCATGAGCATGCAGCATGTAGTTTACCACCCCAAGCTTCATAAAATCCACGATGGCGTAGTTCTTGATCGATCCTTAATCTCTTCAGAGGTTTAGATTTGAAAGACGTTCTGAGCATGACCATTGAGGTGAATTAAGATGCAATTCATCGGCTCATCGTCTCACTCGTAGAGTTTAACTTGAGGATCAACATCGCTTCTTGTGTTTAAATTGTTGAGCCAGATTGTTTAGCTAATTTGGTGGAGTAACTTCTATCGGATCCGAGGTGTCTTCACCTGTGACAACAAATGACTCCAGATTTACTACCCTTTCGTTATTACTGCCAACCGTGACGGTTTGCTCTAAGTGATGATAGGCTGATTTTGACTTTCTTTTATTGCTAGAGCCAGCTGTACAACATCACTTTGTGTGCCACTGATGAATGACCAGCTTAGTTTCACAGTTAAGACTTGTACTAACAACAATCAGTTCGCCGCCTCAATGAAAAAGTCATTCAAAATAACACCTCGCTACCAAAACCAAGTACAAGCCTGAAATACTCGTAGTGCAAGATGGCGCAAAATTAATCATCCAATCACACAGTGTCTTTAAGTGGATGTAATGGCTCTTCGTGCATCACACGCGGATTTTCAGTGTCCCAGAAACGAAGATTTTGCTTATTGATGTAACTGCTTAAGTGGGAATGCGCCTCGTCGCTCATGATGATTTTCGACACAAAATCCTTCTCTTCGTTGTTGAGATTAAGGATGGCTTGACAGCGGAGTATAGCACTTACTTGCTTGTCTGTTTGTTCACAAATGTCAAATATGATTGACGTACGACGCCACTTACAAAAATTATAACATCTTCCGATAGGATGATTATTTAATATTTCTGTTTCTTGTTTAACTCCAAGCCATGAATTAATACGTTGAGGCCCGCTTTAACTCGAAAAAAAGGGTTTTATTGGAACTCGTTGATCTCCTCGAAGAACAAAGGTGAAGATTTTGTGTGCCTTCGATTTTCCGAAGACTAGCATCTCATATATGATCGACTTTTTTGTAGAAGTTTGATATTCGGATATAATGAACTGATACTTAACCTCTGAAAAGTCCGCGAACATAATTTAGTGCTATCTAAGGAGCAAATTTTGCTATGACAACGATTTAATATACGGAGTTGACCGAATCCGGATTTTCTTTAGGGTAGGGCACTTTAACCAGACACGAAAAAGTGTAAGAAATATTACAAAAATGTTTGTGGGAGAACATTCAGCTTTGTTGCAGTTTCTAAGCGCCCCTTTCAGTTTATGTTGCCTGTGTTCTTCAAAAATTTAAAGAAGTCTTCTTCTAGATATTCCCTGTCGGTTCATAAACACTTTTTACAGTCGTATTCGCCTTCAAGGTAGTCGCAGAATATGCAAGTCTCGGTATATGCTAGCCTTAGCCATCTGTGATGTACCCTAGTTTCTACCTACTATGTTTCTTATCTTTTTGAACTAAAATTGACTATAGTGCCTTTGATTCCTGTTTCAAAATTGTGAAACTCCAGAGTTGAAGACCACTACGTTGCTTGTCTTTCTTCAAAAAACTTTTGATGCTGATCCTTCTCGTAGGATTTTTCGGATTTTTGGAGGTGGAGGATAGTTCGTTCGCAATATGTTTTTTTTTTTTTTTTCTTACAGATTGTCGGTGGTATAAGGTGTCCTGGCTGCTTCTCTGTTTATATTCCACTACTAGATCCACTAACTTATGTTGCTTGTAAAGTGTAGTCTCAATCTTATCAAAGTGTACGGAGACATACAGTCTCAGTATCTTCTTGTTGGACTGCGGAGTGATTACCAGAAAATGATCAACTCCAACTTAAAAGCCTCTGAATGTATGGAAATCATGGTTTTCATCGATCAGCATGTAATCAGCTTTTGAGCATTTATCTGTTAGTTAGTCATGTAGCTAAGTAAATGCTTTTGGGCAAGAAACACAAGTTCGGAGAACTTCAAGACCTGATATCTTACAGTACTCCTCGTTCTGGAGATCGTACTTCTCAATGTTTCCTCCCTACCGATCTCTGAATCAAGGCTCCAAAAGATAGCTTTGACATTGTATGCCGGATAGATTCCGTCCTCAAAGTCGTTGAAATGCTCTTTCGTTCGCGGCTTAATATGCGCGTTACAGTAAGTCGATTGCACTTCTGTTCAAAAGTGCATTACATCCGATTTGGACCGATTTTTCAATACCTAGTCAAGTCATAAATACTGGTACACAGAAAAATCAGCGACAAATGTTTTTATTGGGTTCTTCAATGGCTGCAAATCTTAGAACAACTTATTCAAAATGACTTCCATTTGCCTTCCAGCACGACTTAAGACGATGTGGCCACTCATCGATTGCGAGACGCACTTCATGCATTTGGAAATTGTCCACTGCACGGACAAGGGCTCGCTTCAACGACTCAATATTTTGTGGAGTAGAGCAAGCCATGCCCTCTAACTTGTAATCCAACGGGTTGAAGTCTGGACTATCAGCTGGCCAATCATCCGTTGATATGAAGTCCTGAACGTTGTTTTTGAGCCACAGTTGAGACATTTTTGCTTTGTGAGCTGGAGTAGAGTCTTGCTGGAAAGTCCATGGCTTGTTGTTGAATATTGATTCGTTGAGAGACTTCACAATGGGTTCCAAGACGGTCGATTGATATACTTTGGCCGATGATTTTACTCCTTTCTCGGTAAAATGGAGCTTGGTAACGCCATCGTAGCACACTCCCCACCATACCATTACAGACGCGGGATGGTGGCCTCTTTGAACCCTCGGGATGAGTTCGGATGCTTCTCTGGATCACCGAGCATACACACGATCGTTCTGCTTATTGAACGATTCTTCTACGGTGAAGATTTTCTCGTCAGTAAACAGAATTTGTCTGTGAGCGTTCTTCGCGTACCGGCTGAGCATCGCTTTCGATCTTCGCTTGCGTTTTTCCTTCAATGCGGCCATGAACAGGTGTCCAGTGTGTCGCTTGTACGCGCTGAGTCCTAAATCTTCTTTGATAATGCGAAACATGGATTTTTGCGAAATTTGCATTTCCCGCGACAAGATTTTCTGTTTTCGCAGCGGTTGATTCGTTTCTTCACGGCTTTGATCGCTTTCGGAATTCTCACATTGCGCGGACGGCCGGATCTTTGACGGTCTCGTACTCCACCAGTATCCTCAAACAACTTCACAGCACGATACACAAAATTTCGAGTGATTCCAAGCGGTTGCAACGTCCTAAAGATATCGCCTTTTTCCATGTTGCATTTAAGTAGGCCAAATACATCAATATGATTTTCGATGTCGCCCCATTCTATGATTGTAAGCAATTAATGTCAAAAACTTTTTACGTCACAATGAAGCATAAATATCAACTGTCAAATCGCAATCAATACGAAATGGATGCGCCCAGTGTTGCATTCGTAATGAGTGAGTTCAGTTGTGTACCAGTATTTATGACTTGGCTAGGTAGAATTCCGCATTCCATCATATGCTTCTCTTAATGATAGCTGTAGTGACGATAGCGTGAAGAAGTTTATTAGTCTGCCGACTTTTTTGGAAGATTGTCTGTATTTGAAACAGAAAAAATCGCCTGTTCTGATCTGCAAGAACTGGCAAAGGGAACCCATCGAAAGTAAAATTATCTGGCTATACAATAATTTTAGCAAAAAATCGTAGGTCCGCTTTCTTTGCACGCAAATTAACAAGGCAACCAATGCAGTAAATTGGCTTTGGTTCTCCACAGATTGTAAAAATTTACTGTTTATTTATTTTTGCCAATTTTGGCCTTTCTTCTTCATATTTATTTCTATCTGTCTCCTAGAATGTCTCTTGAATCCCACTATACCACTAAGATCTGAAACATAGTCAAGAATCCTTTACTTAATATTGTCCTTGAACGATGTTCTAACACTTCACTGATGGAGCAAAAATTTGAGAAAACAAAAACACAGACGTTGGAGAATTATTTTTTGAGGGTGACTGCCAGATAAGCACCGAAAAAAACAAGCCTTATCAGCAAGGCCATTATATGTATTACTTTAAGTCGATGTTGTTTCAAGTCGTTCTATATCAAAAGTGATCGAGCCTGAAAACAGATTTGGATACTGTTAAACAGTGCCTTAGTTTTACAGTCGGTAGAAATGGATTGACCAATTCCCAATGCTTATTCTGGTAAAAAGGTTTACATCTGGCGATATATGTTTCGGGCCATGGAGAACGTGAGATTCGGTGTTAGAAAAAGGAAAACTTTTTGATAGTTTCTTAGAAGTTCTGCTCTAATTTCTAGTCAACATCACTAGTCTATTTCCATACCACCTACATTAAGTTCAGGGCTACATACCTCTGCCCTGCTTAGTTGTCTAACAGCAATGATCACCAGTTGGCTAGGGTTCAGTCTAATTCAAAATTCAATTAACAGAACTAACTCACATCTATGCATCTTAAGACAACACGCTTCTGATTGTATAAAGTCACTGTCTCATCAACTTTCATCACCTCTCGTCCAACAGTAAATTTTCTAGATTTTAGTGTTACTTCGGTTATCGTAATTTCCTCATAATTTAGCATTTATTTAACACTTAAACTTTTGTATACTTATGTTGAATTTATTTCTTAATTTTATTAAAATCCAGTTCCATAAAATGTACTTAACTAAAATTTATGAACTTTTGAAAATAAGATACATTCATTTGCATCTCATCAAAGATGATACTTTATGGATTATTAAGATGGTGTAGAAAATAAAGAACAAAATGTCCATTCGATCTGATGTGGATGGTATCTCAACGATTTGTTAAAAGGTTTTCTTAGCATGTCTAGTTGGGATACTATCACTGACTTCTTCAATGAATATTTCTGGCGAATTTTATGGAAATTTCAAGCAAGTTTTGATATGAAAGATACTTTCTTTAGATTTGAACACAAGGCAAACGATTTATTTACGATTTCCTGTTCACATTTACTACTATGGCTCTAGATTTGTTGACCCAAATTGTTTGGAAATTAATTTTCTGTCAAAAGATACTCCACCACCTGTTTTCTGTTGTTTTGGAAATAATGAAACGAACCTTTTTCTTACCATAAATCACATTGTGGATCCATAAATTGTTCTGAATGTATTTTTTTGACGTTCATATCTCATGGGGCACCAACATTTAAGTCCAAAACAAACACCCATGCGGGTGTTCAAAATGCAAATTTTTTTCAATTTTTCCTGTTGTTTTTTTTAAAGAGGCGGTATAGTGAAAATTTTGTTGATATTTACTCGTAATCTTATCAAATTTATTGTTTTTGTGCAGTCGGATGCATTCAATTCACTTTCTTTAGACTGAATGCCAAGAAAAGGGAACGAACAAATATATCTAGATCTGGCATTTTATTATTTCAACCGCTGACATTTATTCGATAAATGTTTGTGATCTTATGAAAAAAAAAAAGAATGAGAATCATGTGGCGCATCAGTGACAGATTTTTGTTGAATTTGAGAAACAGGTCTCTGTCAGTTGAGAACGTACTAAATTTTAAACTCGCCCAAAATGTGTCAAAAGATTTTAAGTAACTGATAAACATATCATTGTAATGAATGCTATATCTTAGGTTGATTTATTAAAAAAAGAACCCTATCCATCGCACTGAACAACAATTTGAGGTCAGCCAAATAAATACTCTAAATATTCCTGGTTTAACGATTATTGTCCCTAACGCAAGAGTCCAAATATTTTTTGTATTGCGAATTTGATTTTTATTTTTGGATACATTTCAATCCACATCCACATCCACATCACCTGATCTTGTCGGGTATCGAGTGCCACGAATTGAAAACATATTTTAAATGCTTTAGGCGAGTTCTTTTTACTGAAGATATCTTCAACCAGAAAAAGCCTTCCATGTTTCTGATGAAGACCGAAGTGTCTTTGGTTAAGAAGTTTTTAAAGTCATAACTGCCCTCATGTTGCAAGATTTTTCGCCTCATCAAGCTGAGCAGTGATCCCATTTCGAGGCCCATGTCGTGGATCTACCATCGAGAACTACAAGATGGGTGACTAGTTTATCTCTAACCCATTTTATGAAGTACTTGTTTGTTTTTAGAAGTAAACTGCTTTAAGTGCTAATTCTAAATACAATCCCCACAGTGTTTTTTCCTTCGGCGAACTAATGGCTATGGGTTTCGGATAGATCCTGGGGTGATGCAATCTTGCCTTTAGCTTTTTAAAAGATTTTTTTGATCTAGGTCGGTGAAAGTATGTGCAATTTGGTCAAGAAGTTCCGCATTATTGTAAAGCCTTTCTATCCCGATGGACCTATTCGACAAATGTTCATCATTCATAGTGTCTCAGAATAATCTTAAAAACTGTACAATACCTCAGAATTATGTATCATTTGGCAACTGAAGGCTCCAAAAAAGCTTTATGGATAAAACTGAGTGGAACTTGCAACACAATTCTCGTATCTAGGTCGGACTTCAAAAAACTTTGTTGTCGAACGGTGTTTGTCAATTAAGACGTGTAATCCTAGGTTTTCGGGTACCAGCTTACAGTTCCATCACAAGACCTGATCTGGTTAATGGGTTTAGACATATTATTTCTTATCATTTGGGATTGTAGAACCTGAAATTGTTCTTTGGCTTAAAGGTGACTGTATGTTTTCGTAAACCGATTCTCCAGTCCGGCTTTGATTTCCCAAGGCTAGGTAGTACTTAGGCTTAGGTTTAGGCTTAGAATGTCTGAGCCCTTAAAAAAATAATGAGCTACGCGGTAATCTAACCAACAAGGATTGTAAATAACTACTCCAATAAGGAATAAGGTAGCTGATACTCAAGAAAGCCTGAATCAAAAAGCTTGATTTTTCAAAGATGTAGCAGAAAACAAAGGACCCACGGAATTTGGCGAAAAAGTGTAACTTCACTGAACTCTAAGAGGAAGAGATTCAACGATCATGGCGACTTTTCGGTCGATGGTTCATCCCCGTGTTTTAGACTAGACCATACACTAGATACAGAACTAACAACTTTTTGATCCAAACAAGGTCTCCTTTGTCTAAGGTAGCTACTATGCCAATGACCATTAAAAGGAATACTTCTTTTTAATGATTGAGTGGGATTCACTGACCCATCACACAGCTCCATTTTCCAAGTTTACTAAGCCGGAAAGCCGCTTTGAACTATGTTCAAAAGATACCGAGAAGTTAGTCTTCCTCCAAACCAACTCTGATCTTCTGTTTATTTGCTGCTACAAACGTTGGCAATTGTTATTTGTTTTGGATTTGATTACGTTTTGGGATCTGACATTTTCGGTTGATAAATTGTCCGTTCAAATCTATCTATGGACGATGCATACAGTAAACCGATTTCCTATCAAAAAGATGACGAAAGATCTGCTAAGAATCGACTACAGGCATATTGACATTGGCTGGAAACATATCCAAAATTAGCATCTTAGGCCACAACATTGTATCTTACTCTTCCCCGTCTACAGATTCACAGCAAATGATTTCTAGGATTTGTTGAGACAAAGGTATGGCTGATAAATGGAAGCTAGTTCGTCGTACTTTGGTTGGCCCCTATAAGTGCAGTTCTAGGCCCTACAAGCCCAGAATTGACGAAGTATTTCCACTAGAAAACTCAATTTGTGCATATAGATACTCACATTGTCTATAGAGCTAAGTTATACAGAGCGATGTGAAGTCTGTGAAGAACTAAGATACAAAACGCTTTCTGCTCTGTATAGGACAGAAATCTATGATCTCAAAAAAGAGCATAGGTAAGGTAACCCGCTGTAATATGACCACCGCCAACTCTTAAAACGTTATTTTGCAGAAGTCTGCACAACTATCACTATACCTTGATGACTTTGACGCCTGCCAATATTGCGTTTGCAAATCAAAACTTCAGAAAAGACAACTCTCGCTCATAGGTAGTTACGGACTTCTTCTTGGTCTTCCTTGGTTTTGGGGTAATACTTCAACAGAAATCAACCGAGGATTTACTGGTTGTTTCATTGGCCTAAGAAGACAAGTGGGTAATAAGGCCTTGCCATGAATACTACGGAGATTCTTTATGGCACCCTAGCGAGGGCAAATAGTCACATTTAACGCAAAGTTCTTCGAAAGGTTTTTGGTCCGAATAGCGAACCCAACAAGATACACAGCGACGTCAACTTGATCAAAAAACTGCGCGTTAGTCGCTTGAGATGACAAAAGCGAACGAATATCTACAATTTAACCAAAGGAGGTTTCTATATCTCTGCAGAGAAACGCAGAAGACTAAATTCTCCATATTAAATAGGTGCTCTGCAGAACTAGACTTCAAATATTCGGGAATGCGCAATTAGATATAATTGACCAAAGACCGTACTAACTGGAGAGCATCAGACAATCAGACTGCTTTAATAGTATCGAAATCGAAAGTGGTCAGTTCAGGAGGCCTTCTTCAGCCTGTAGATACGAGTACTTTTTCGTTTCACTAGACTTTTTGATTTTAAAAATTAAACAGATTGTTAGATGCATCAGTCGAAGTAACAGGTGTCCTTTGACAGTAGTGGGTTGGTTATTTAATTTTTTTTGAAAGAAAATAAAAAATGCCATGAAAAACAACAAACAGAGGCAGATACTCCTTCAATAACCTCTCGTTATAAATAATTCATTACACGAGCAAGTATGCTATACTCGTATCTTCACCCGAATGTCATCGATTGAATCCGACGGAAAAACCTTCATCTCCATGGTAACAAGCTGTCAAAATCTCCCAAAACATATAACAACTTGATGCCATCCAGATTAAAAGCATCTTCTACTTCTACTAGCCAATCCTAAAAAGAAAAACAAAAAACAAATCAGATCACCGGACTGTTATCCTTCAATCTGACTCTGAAAACCAGTTGCGGTAATAAAAAAGTAAAAAAAAAATGTTTCCTTCAGCTCTTTTAACAATTTTATAAAAGTAGACCGCTTTATTAATTACCCAACCTAAAATTTAAAAAACCATAAAACTTGGTTGTCCCTCTTTTTGACCGAAAAAATGTCAGAATTTCGCCCCGTAAAAAGGAACGGATAACTGATCAAAGGATTGATTCTAGGTTATGCTGTTAACGATGTGCATTAGGTTAAGTTTTATGTCATTTTAATAAGATGATATTACGCGGTGATGAGTCATAAAGTGATTTTTTCTTCTTTTTTTTTCCCTCAAAGTGTCGGTATAAAAGTATCTTTATTTATTTTTTTTTTTAATTTCTTAAATTATACTCTTGTGTAGTGGGACAAATTTATGGGATCGTTTTGAAGCTGCGATTATCTTATATTACTCGTATTCTCACGATATGGCAGACTGTGATAGAGACGAAGAATTGTGGCCAATTCAAGTTTGAGTGATCTTAAATGAGGGACTGTATGAGCTGTTATTTGAACATCATTAGTGGAGGTGTTATTTTGTTGACTATAATCTTCTGAACAACACTTTTTGGTGCTATTAATTAAAAAAAAAAAAAACGACAACGATTTGTTCGGATAACTTACCGAATAATGGATAAAGTCAGTTTTAAGGACTAGTTTTTGGGGAGTTTTAAATATAGAAATCAGTTCCAGAAGTCCTTTGAAGACAGTCATTCTGGCCTTACTTTCTGACAGTGACTGTCGGTACCATCTGGCTTTTCATTACAAATTTACTTTTAGAAACTGTTGACGATTCACGTATCTAACAGAAAAGTTCGCAATTTGAAGATCACTTTTGGCTCAGCGGATTTAAAAAAAAAAAAAAAAATTTGGCTATCCTATATGCGAAAAATGGATTTGTCAATTGGAAAGGGCCGTTTGAATACAATATTCCTCCTGTACTCACTAGATCTGTGGAATATCTCCATCAGTACTTACCTTGGCCAGGTCTGAGTCATTTGATCAGATTAGATTGTTGTGGAAGGTGGTATAATTAATCCCAAATCACTGCGGCCACAGATGGGCGTATTGTGATATCCTCCAATTAAGGCTCGTCTATGATGCCTCAATTTGTGAGAAAGGCGCCTGAGTCTTTAGGTGAGCTGGCAGCTATTTCCGCCGCTTCGAGGTAGAATTTACCTAGATGACATTGACGTGTCTTGATTAAACCATTGCAGTCACATATTATGTGTTATGCTGTTTGTCCTAATTGCACAATCTTCGTGTTTCGTCTTGTACTATGCTTATGGTTATCAGGTGGCAGTGTGCTGTGAGAAAACTAGTGATCAGTTAGGTCGGACTTCTTCTTAATTTCAGTAGTTGTTTCGCTGTTGTGCGGCAACTGTTTGGCATAAAGTTGTCTGGTTTTTTGGAGCTTCTTTTCCTCTAGCAAGGTTTTAACACTACCTTTTATGGTGTGGTGTCCACAGAATGATCATGACATCATGAATTGGGATGCGAATCCTTTTCTGGTTAGTTTGTCTATTTTTGCATTGCCTTTGTTTAGTGGCCAGTAGTTGTAGGAGTTGAAGGCAATCCCAGAACAGTTTTTATTTCAAACGCGTTAATTGTAAGTAGGAGAGAACGTAAATGCTTTTGTTTGTTATACATATCTGTTCTGATTCACTCGAATTCAAAGCTCTATTGCATGGATTTCAGCCTGAAATACCGAGCTGCTTGTATCTATACTGGCGTGTTCGAATGTTTTATTGCGAAGACCGTATACTCCGGCTCAATTGTTTTGGTTCGGCCTGTTTTCCCAATACGAGTATATGAGTCCTTGGAAAATGTTGGTTTTTTCTGTTCCCAGTGAAAACGGTCTAAAAATGTAATATTGATGCTGTGCCGGAAGTTTGTCGTTTTTTTTTTTTCTTAAATTCATGAGGGATAGTATGAACTAGTTTGGAAATTGATTCATCTTCTGTGATGAGCATGTAGGCATTTACGAGTACCTTCGCTTCTTTCATGACTTCTAGATGAAGTGGTTGTTTGTTAAGTATAACTTAATGCACGGCTGTTGGGGCAATCAGGCTAGTCTAGGTATTTTATTGAGTTTAGCTTGTGTTCACTTCTGCGTTGCTTGATGCCGCCAAACAGCGGCTACATACGTGATGATAGGTTTCATTATTGCCGTGTACATCCACATTATTATTTTTGGATTAAGTTCCCAATTTTTTCCGATCACACTTTTGCTGGTCCGTAGTAAGACCCTGGCATTGTTTATAGTCTTGAAGAAATGAGTGTTCCACGTAAGTTTTTCATCCAGTGTAATTCCTAGATATTTGACTTCCGTTAAGAACTCGGTTTTTTTAACCGAAGAGTGCGACATTTCTGAACCTTCCTCGCCTTCTTCTTTAAGTGAATTCAACTATGGTGCTTAAGGTCTGAGTCATTGTTGGCTTCTTGTAGCCTGCCAACTCGGCTGGTTTAGAAGCAGCTAATTTTGTCATACTAATTTTTGTATGCATCAAGCAACATCAACGCCCAAGTCAAAATTCTCAATTTCTGGCCACAAAAAATTGGTTATTAAGCCTCGGTAGCCCTTTACATTGTCTGTAACGTTTGTTGCTAAATCTAGGGAAGATTGGCCAATAATGATACCACTACGAAAACTACATGAAAAAGTCATATTTTTAGGAAGCATTGGCTTCCATCTGACACTTCAATTAAACCTACTTAGAAAGCGCTACAGTTCGGTGTACGTCTTTATTTTTTTCATCATTCAGTCGGATGATCAGTGTCTTTTACTAGAGTTAGTTGCGATGTTCGAACTTTCTCACTAACACAAGGCTCTAGTTTTCGGTTGTGACGTCTGATTCTTTGATATTGTGAGTCTCAAGGTTATGTGAGTATCCAAGTCAATGGCGCATGCAAATAGTTGCAAGGGCTTATCCGAACATATTTTCGGACCTCACGAGCCAGTAAAATTGCCTTTTTTTGCCATTCTGCATACTCTGATGAAGTTGGTAAGAGTTCCAAAACTTAACATTGATCTACCGTGGTATGAATATTTGGTATTTCTGGCCCTAATGAGATATGAGAGTATGATCTTTAGTAAACAAGTCATCTTAGGTGCTCCCAACAGCTGGACAAGTAAGCAGCCCTATTCGGCAGCCTTACGTTACTTCATTTAAGATATTATCATCTTTATTTTATGATAGTCAATTGGACGAACCCTTTTTGGAATTTCGACCATTCTCGCCCTTAAAGAAAAGGCACAATCTGCTACGTGTTTTCTACTTCACAACCCCAGGTCTCTATTCGCATCCTTTTGCCTTGAAAAAGGTAGAATTTCCGAACATTGTTTCTGGAGGAACATCTCGCCAAACCTTATATCACTGGTTTTTCGTGCTCTTTCTTATTCCTCCGCAGAAATTGATGTTCTTTCCTGAGTCCCTATTCAGAAGGTGAATGAACTATTCTTGTTCTTTTTCGCAGCGTCATTATTGTTCAAATTCATGTACTTGCCTGCCACCTTTATCAAACCAGAAGTTTGATGTGGGTGCCTGAATAAAACCGAATACACGGATGAGGAGTATTCAATCGGCAAAATCCCTTAGGTTTAAAATTCGTTGACGTATATGAGCCGCAATTTCCTTGTGATCCTAGACTACTATATATGGTCGACCATGAATGTAAAGACATCAAAGTGTAATTCTGGAGGAGTCCCTGGGTCAATCGCAATTTAATCAATTTGACTGGCGCTGTAAAATAAAGACAATAAGCCTAAGACCTTTTCCAGATGTAATATTGTGCGGGCTAATCCTTCCGAAATATTATCAAACCAACCTTGGAAGAATCATCTTGTTCCTCTGTATGGCGCGAGTGTTTATTAGGCTAATATTGGCGATCTAACGTTTATGGGGCTTGTTACAAGGCGTTTACTTATGAGTCGAAAGCTAAAGATTTCCTGCTCTTTTCTGTCGCTTACAGCACCCAAATAGAAACTGCTTCCATTCTCTGATTCAGTGACCGTAGTACAATCGTACATTCAAGTTTTTCACATTCCTTTTGTCAAGTTCATCTCATTTCATTTATTGGCTAGTGGTGATTTCAGCTTTCTAGCTCTTTAGGGCCTCCCCAAGTTGATCTGTTGAGTATGGCCAACTCAAGTTCAAACATTCCGTATGCGGTTCTGAATAGTGTTTCTTTTCAGTTTTGCAAAATCATCAACAGTAAATGAGTCATAATACGAAGCTATAATGATGTGCCGAAAACAGCAAGCTTAGTACTGAAGAAGTATATCAATATGAGCATAGTATACTAGTTGGTGTTATAACGACTACCTTGTACCTACATTGCATTGGTTTTTGACAACATTGTATTCTTCGCCATAGCTATACCTCTGGCCAGAAACTTGAAATGGCCCGAAACAGAATATGACACAATACCCTTAACATTTTGTCGGCCTTGCATTTTGTCAGAGAGGTTATTGAATCTAAATAAATTACGACTTAAAAAAAGACTCAAAGATAAGCAATTAGGACGTCCTAGACATACATAAGGAAGGAATCTACATAGATCTTTGAATTTGACTTGATGGGACCTCAAGGGCTTTGCAGTTCTGTGACGTAGGTAGACGTTGCGAACGCGCACAAAACAATTTGGGATGAATACTAAGAAATTCAGATCGAAGATTGATTTAAAGGGATCATATGCCACATATGCCACAATTGCTTGAGAAAAGCTAACTCTGACTTCTTTTATTTTAAATAGCAAACCTTAGAGGCATTAATGTCCATAATTTGTTGATGCTTTAAAAGTGACACAAATTGATTTACGTATTTTGTTTACCTCGGATTTGCTAATTACTCAGATTACGACAACTTATCAGAAATCAAACGAAGAATTGCTCTTGCTAATTTTCTTTGTATTCACGTTAACTATCCTTGCAGAAGAAGATTTAACGACACAACTCCAAAACCATGTCAAACAGTCACTCGTTCAGGATGCCTTGAATATGCCCGAAATATGGTAATTTTGCTTGCTAACGTAGCCGTCGGGATAAAAATGGCCCTCAAATGAAAAGATGATTTTTTGGGCAAAATGTTCGTCTATTTCGAATGGCTCTAAAGCCCAAACAGAGAAGCGATAACAAAGCGGCTTCAGTTATTTCTGTCATAGGAGAATCCCTAGTCTGAGGTGGCCAGCTAATAGTTGCCACGCATAACCCCCATACTGAAGCATCAGGTCTTTTCTAGAACCTTTTGAGCAGATGGTTCCGAATATTTCGAATCTGACAAGTTCTAAAAAATTCTTTTGGCTTCTTTATGTCCTAGCATAAGACATCTTTTTAGTAACGTGGCTCTAATACCGCGATACAATCGAGTCTAGTTTTTAGGTCACCCTCTTAGAGGACAAGGCTTAAACATTTCAGAAGTATTCTTTCAATATATTTGCAAGGGACGTGACCTTTTTGTTAGCTATTAGACAAATGTGACTGAGTGTAGTTCTGAGCGATGGTTCACTACGTACTAGTTTGTTCTAACTAGCACCGTTGAAACTACCTTCAGCACTAACTTTCCCAATATTCCCGACTTGTGAGTGAGCTCCTTAACGATCACAGATTCGGCCGTCTTTAACTGTGGTCAAAACTGACCGCTCTGATCACTCAGATGCACAGGACAGTCAAGGTGTCATGCGCCGGCATCAATAACTCTGCAGTTGGCTTTGTTACGGGGGAAAAAGATTTGTGTTCCCTAACCTACGAAGGCGGGTCAATAAGTCCGTGACTTTTTGAATTTCTGACCTCTTTACTAAAACAGCAACACTGCTCCTGTCAACAGGCATCTGTCAGTTGACTCCTGTCAAAATTTAAACTTGCTGCGTCAGTTAGTTTGTGTTTGACAGCTATTTTTATCAGACTACTCACTAATTTGAGGAGAAAATGGAAAAAAGTGAATTTCGTGTGCTTATTAAGCATTATTTCTTGCGAAAAAAAAACATTACCGAGACCAAGGCTAAGCTTGATAAATACTATGGGGACTCTGCACCATCGATTTCAATGGTAAAAAAGTGGTTTACTGAATTTCGTTGTGGCCGTACAAGCACTGAAGATGCCGAACGTCCTGGAGTTGAGGTCTCTATACCCGAAACAATCGAAAAAATTCACGATATGGTGTTGGCCGACCGAAGATTGAAAGTGCGAGAGATTGTGGAAGCCGTAGGGATCTCGCATGGCTCAGTGGTTTCAATTTTGAATGATAACTTGGGCATGAGAAAGCTTTCCGCAAGATGGGTGCCGCGTTTGCTCACAGTCGACCACAAACGCAATCGTGTAACAAATGGCAAAAATCCATGAATTGGGCTATGAATTGCTCCCTCATCCACCCTATTCTCCAGATTTGGCTCCGAGCGACTACTTCTTGTTCCCAAACCTGAAGAAATGGCTTGGTGGAAAAAGATTTGACTCCAATGATGAAGTCATCTCGCAAACAAAGGCCTATTTTGAGGACCTCGACAAATCATTTTTTTTGGAAGGGATAAAAAAAATGGAGAAGCGTTGGACAAAGTGTATAGAGCTCAAGGGGACTACGTTGAAAAATAAAATTATTTTTTTAATCAAAAAATCTGTGTTTTAATCCAAAAGTCACGGACTTATTGACCCGCCCTCGTATCTACTGGACCTGTATTATGTCGCTATTGGAGACGAGGTTATCTATGATGAGAAAGCGCTCCAAATCCAATTTTAATAGTTTAAGAATACATTTGTCCGTTCCAACAACGCGATTCTTTTTCAAGTCTTCAGGTGTCCTTCTCTCAGGAATCGTAGTCAAATTCCTAATTACTTGGTATCGGAAGGACAACCTCCGTCTGAAAAAGCATACTACTGCTATAGATTGCTGGCTGTGACATAGTATTTGTTCCTTCGTTTTCTGTGTCTCACCACTTTGTCAGCTTGAGACCAGTTTGTGTGATTCTCTTGTTTGTGCCCATCATGAGCTTATGCCATGTGGACTTCCTAATGTCACTTTACACCAACTGGTATACTCGTATGTTCATATCAACTTACATCCTTAATTAAGCTGTCAATGCACCATAATCCAAGTTTCTTCCACCGAAATCATTTGCTCTGCATGTTGGCCTCAAAAGCTGGTGTAACTTTTACATTTCCAGCACTTTCTCCACAACATTTGCGCAGTAAAATTATCCAACTACTCGTACTCCATTAAATCTGTCAGTTGCAAGAGTGAAAATTAACTAATGCTGGCCTAATTTTCCCAACTTAATATCACACCTCTGGAGGTAGACATACGAGTATACGAGTACGTAGCCGGATTCAAATTTGTACTCATACTCGTACTCGTACTCGTATGCGACATCAACTTTCGTCATCGTTACCTCATGTTTCAGCTGCGAAAACTTGTCAGATTTATTTTCCGTGTATCTAGTCAGGTTTTGAATTTACAGCAACGGTTTACAACTTGATTGCGTAGGCTACATAGATACTAACTCATAATTTGTGTAACCAGAAAAAAATAAAACACTGACAAAATTCATCGCTCGGGTCATGTTGCCATTTAGAGACGACTCCTCATTTTGCACCATTTCTGCCATTACCGGCAAGTACTGTGAGTACTGTTTCAATATTCGCGCCAAAGTTCATGAAACCCATTACCAACTAGCAACTCCCAGTAAACTCTACTGGAAACCTTGAAATTAAACACAAAACCACATTGGAACCTCTGTCCTCTGGATAGGTAGGCAACAATGAAATTTCTTTTTACAACTTTGAAGTCCATAAAATTAGCCATAACCGCCCAACTAGTTCTTGAGATTTGATAACATTTCACGCATGTGGGTTTAGTACCTCAACATAAAAATTTCAGAAAAAAAAAAAAAAAAAAAAAAAAAAATTAAAACTCACCAAATAGCTGAGTCATTTCGCAATACGATAAACTCGGCTCACAGTTATATAATTTGCGAAATGTCTCCTCAGATACATTTGCACAGCATTTCAATCGAGCTATGATTCGAGATAGGGGTAAGGGGTGCATGTGGTCTTACATAATCTGCACGACCGACTGAACCACCAAAACGATCAAACGATCAAGCGACCGAGCGACCGAGCGACATGTGCGTCTCTTCGTTCTGCTTCGTGTCCATGTTGTAAGGGGGGGAACCTCTGTGAAATGTGCGAATTCCAGTTCTGCCCCAAGTTAGAGCAATTTAATTAGACCCACCATTAGAGTCAAGACTATGTACTCGTATCTGTATCCGTATCTGCGGCTGTAGATTTTAATTTCTCGAATTATTTGTCATGTCACCGAGTATGTGTACATTGAGCTTTTGTTGTTGTCTATTTCGCAGGTATCAACGGCCGGCAACTTTGAGCTGGAACTACTAGAAATCTCAAACTCAAATAGCCACCTGTTAAGCGGCTATTGCTGTGGTGTTCCTCTAGAAATAAGAAGCACAAGAACAACAGGTGGGTACCCCATGATGGAGTTGCTCTGATCTGGTGCTCTGAGATGTTGCTGTTTGTTGCACCAACTACAGCACCAACATCAGCTCTCTCCATAGATTGGGATTCGATGTGAACATAATTAACGAGATTGCTAACATTTTGCCAACATTTTTACATTTTTACATTTTAACATTTTACAGGTTGTCCGCCATGTTCGACGGCGTTCCGGCTGTGTCTAAAGGAGTATCAGAGTTCGGTGCCAGGAGGCTTCTCAACTGGTTGCTCGTTTGGCAATTCGAGTACCGGCATCCTTGGTGGTTCCAGTTTTGTACTAAGTGATCCCGGAATCGGTGCTATTGTTCTGCCATTTACATTTCGCTGGACGGTTAGTATATTCACACACATCACACACATACTTTTACATAAATTATGCGATAGAAGATTTATTTAAGTTTTTGTTTGTTTTTTTAATAATTTTTTTTCTTGTGGCTTTGTGGCACAAGCCACGACTGATAAAGAAAAACCTCTGTATAGGGATTTTTGTTTAATCGCAAAAACTCGCGTTCCAAAACCGCATAGGAACGCGCAAGTTCTTTTGGTGGACTTAGACTTGAAGATTTAGTAGAGGAGGGTGCGCCGAAAGGGAGAAGGATATTATCTGTTGCTCAGAAAAGCTAAACAAAAACAGCTTCCTATCGTTTTTGGGTACAAGGTTGTATTTTGGAATCTCGGATTGTTGGATACTTGGATTCGGATTCGAATTCGGCTTTTGGGCGATAAGAAAGGGAGCGATTTTAATTTTGGGGGCTTTAAATCTTGAAATGAGGAATGTAGGTCGGTAGTGCGCGAGGGAGTTTATGTAATGTTGAACGTAATCTCTTTCATGATTTCAGCAGTGGTGACTATAAATATCTGTAGGTGTGGTTCCAGAGAGACGACTTGTTTTTCTACATGAAACATTGTTTGTTTTTGGGTAGATTTGAAGGCGGGTTCGTTCGTCAACGCTAATCTATGAGTTGAATTCCTTCAGTGGACAGTTTTATTTAATGAAAATCCGATTACTAGGTTTATTGAGATGCAAAAATTGTATTTATTGAGATTAAAAAATTAAGCTGAGGACGACATATACAGGGTTGTCCGTTCCACAATAGATGATGGAAGACTCAGAATGAAAATTCCCTAAGCAATGAACCATTTTCTCTTTGGTCACATCTGAATATTCAGGCAGGTAAAGACAAAGCAAAGCGCAGACTTGCTGGGCTAAGTTGGGCTCCTCATCCCTGACATTAAGGACAGTATGAGATGGAGATGGGCCTTTCAGTCTCAAAGCTCAGACATTTCTTCGTAAAAATGTGTTAGGCAATTGACGCATATAAAGTATCTATTAGGGCTCAGTCAAGCGTTACGAGAATCGGATTTTAGTACACAGCAAATATCGGTTTTATATTATTCCTTAAGCACTTTGGTCAACCTCGTCAGCTTTATAAAAGATGCGAGCTACCAATTTTCAAGGAGAGGAGAAATTTCAGAGAAATTAATGGCATAGCGAAGTTAGTAAACTGTCCCAAAGGTTTTGAAAGATTGTTAGAGGACGGAGATCCAATGTTTTTAAGAAAATTAAGCCAGTTCGCCATTTTCCAAAATGGCCAAAGCGCTCCGATCTCTTAGGCGGGCTTCGTTTTTGTTGAACGAAGTTATTGGATGTGGTAAGTACTCGTATTTGAACGAGCCGATACTGTAAAGCACTACTTCTGGATCAACAGCTTCACAACAGCATATGTACTTCACAACAGTATTGCAAAGATAAAGTTAACATGGAAAGAAACTCCATCAATAACTAAAACCGGAGTTATGATTCTCGGGGTTAAGTTGTCCATGTCAGGGCTCAACAGGAGCTCCCTCTAAGACATTGTACCTTGGCTTTTAGACTGCAATCACTATCTGGTCACTCTGGTATCTAACCTCAGACTTATGCGTACGATGTCGGCATAATCTTTTTCGACAGAGATTCTGTTGGGATGCTCTTTCTTATTCTGTTTTCTGTTGACCTACACCTAAGATATGTCATCTTTTAGACGCAAAGAACCAAGGACAAAGTGGTATATTAAGAATGATCTTTTAGTTATATGTTGTTATACCGTAAAAGTTCTCTTAACGAGAAGGCTACAAATTACAAAACTTAGTCCTTAGAATTATAAGCCCTAAGGGCCACACACTTAACAGCCTTACGTAGAAAGATGAGTAATCAAATGGCCCTAGTACATGGCCGAATACATGAAGAGAATTCTGACTCCGTATACTGACTTAGGTGCCTACCATTAAAAGCGTAATGCCAGTAAGCAGCCTGCCGTCTTTCCTAGAGCTGCCATCCTCATTCTAACATCTGCAGTTTAGCTTACAAAAAACTGAAGTGAAGGAAGTTCTTCCCGGAGAACGGGTTCTGAATAGGTTTCCTGCGATATGAGTCTAAAGTATGAGAGAGAAAGTCTTTGCTATAGACTCAGTTCCATCAGAATTTCACCAGCCCTTAAGAAGGGACATTTCCATTTGGATGTTTTTGCAGATTTCAACTCGAGGTACTTTTGAAATACGATTTAGCTTATTCTAAAGTGGCTTCCTAAAAAACTTGTCATAGTATCTTTAGGTAGTCGTTGAAAGTTTGCAAATGGAATCTGAAAATATTTGTTTATTTTAGGTTTAGGCGGAGTATTTGTGTCAATCTTCTGAAATGAGCGTCTTCAGTTGGTTTCTCTTAGATTTCTAATTTTGAACATTTTGAACAAGGTGCAGACCTCGCAGGTAAGTTTTTAATGATTCGGTTCAATATGTGCAGCTATATTCCAGCAGTAGCGTGTCGAATGTTGGACTCGAGCTCATCCAAAGTTGTTGGCTTGTTAGCACAGACTAAGAACTTGACTTAACCCCAGAGAAAATCGATTAGTGTCAAATTGCATGATCGCGGGAGCCAATTGGTGAAAGCTCGCCGTGAGTCCCAAAATCCTTCACAACTTCGAGCATTGCGCCGCTTGTTTGGCATGTAGCGCCGTCTTTTCGGAACCACAGCTCGGACATATCGATGTTGTAGAGCTCTGACTACAGAAAGTCGATTAATATCGCTCTATCCTTGTGGATTGTGTTCGCTCCAATAACGGCAAAATTGCTTGTTGACATAACCATTGGGCCGGGCTTCGTCTGAGTAGATAATTTTTTTCGCTAAGCGGACTCACGGCATTTTCTATGATATTCCGGCTTCGATCTTGCGTCTAACACAATCTAACACAAAATAAGACAGATTGACTCTCTGACGATGCCGTATTCAGCTGATCGGCGCCGAATTGACATTTTTGGGTCGCTACGGTGGCTATGTTTTCTTCATTTCGCACGACTCTCTGTCTGGTTGGAGGCTTAAGATACAAAAGAGTGTACTTACGCTCAAACTTTTCCACGGTGCGACAAATTGCCGGCCAGACTTAGCTTATTTCATTAAACGTATCAGAAACTGGTAAGATATGACGAAGAAAATACTTCTTTTTGATGCAACCTCAGACTATGCTCCTAGAAATTGGTTCTGACGCATGTTCTCAAAATAGAACTAGCTGGTGGCTACTATAAGCGTAACCAAATTCGTGATTTACTTGACTAGGAGGGCATCCTTTGCTATGTGGAATATACTGTTGCCACCACTGACTGTATAATATGGCTTAGTACCTCCTTTCCGTATTTTTAGCGACCTTGCGATGTGACCAGGTTATCAATTGGAAATTGGGGCCTTTAGAAATACAATCGTCAATTGAGCGGTATTTCAGGCTAAGGACGTGAATATCCTCCTGTCAGAAGTCATAATTCAAGTCGACTCAATATTGCTATGATCTTGCAAAACATGTCAAAGGCTTAAGTGTCACAATTATCATTTTTTCCTGTGACAACAATATGACATATTCTCTGTTCTCAGGTCAATAATCTTAACAGAATCGAGCTTCCTTTATCCTATAGTTCTTCGACAGTCCCAAACCATTGAGCACCTTTATTTAATTGAGTCATTGAGCAGAGCCCAAGACGGTACATGTTATGGTCGTCCATTAGCTACAAAATAAGGTGGCAGCTGGGTAGGTTCGCGTGTGCCTTGCGACAAAAAGTCACTGTTCACTCAGACAAGTTCACTAGAAGGTCACTCTACGATAGAATTGCTCCCGCAAACATAAGTTAAATCGCAACCACGCAGATCACTATCTGCATGAATCTCTTGATGTTCGTAACAACCAAGAGTCCGCTAAGAGGTGGTAGGACAATCATATAGGAGATGTCGTGCAAATCCAACTGAAAGGCATGGATGGCCATGGGGTAGGTCGGTACAATGATACCAAAAACCACTGGCATATCCGAGCTGAAATGGTTTCAACAGAGACTGTGATTTCGTTTTGCTTCATGTCGTTTAAGGCTTCTCTTTGCTGTGAGTTGATAAGACTTTAACGGAGAGAAGCACCACCAAATTAAACAACTCATGACCTATCTTATTGCCCGTAATATCCATGTCCTCTTGTACCAAGCATAGGGACATAATATTGGCATCCATACATAATTCAGGAGTTCATGGAACTCGACGATATTACTCTGAATAAACGTCTGGAGTCTGAGGTCTTCAAAGCTCAAGTTACTGCTTCCATCCTTCACCTAGAAGGCTTAACTTCCTTAAACATTTTAGAGTCATCGGTGTACATGCATAGGTACCAGTTCCTCCATACGGTTGACTGGTTTATTCCTCCATTAGTTCCTGTCAGAAATTCTGATATTTTTGGTCATGTCACGTCATATCGTCGAAATTGGTTCTATTTTTGAGCAGCTGGTTCCGAGTGGCCATATTTTTCTCTCAAATATTCCAACTGCCATTTCGATAGCCGAACTATTTGTACTCTGCATCCTTCTGAGATCTGAGAGGTGAAGACCATATATGAGGCCATCCACCAGAATAAAAAGCTTTATGTAAAGCCACAGTCGGTTTAAGGCTTCAATCGAGCTTTAAACCATACACCCTACTTTGTACACTTTTGACCTAGTCTAAGCTGAGTTCCATCAAACTTTGTGGGCTAAAATTCTTGCAGATATGCATCGCTATCATTTGAAGCCCAGCTTAACTCCACATCTATAGCCAAAATCCTTCATTCGTTTCTACATTTGCAGCCAACTTTCCAGTTTATAATGATTTTGGTATATTGAACTTCAGCACCGAGCCCCCTCACTTGCTTAAGAGTGTTGAATACACCTTTGAATTGTAATAAATTTTTTCTCCCTCACACTCTTTTCGGACTAATACCGTTTGCTTGTTTCATTCCACTGACTGTCCTGTTCCGATTTCTAGGCTGAGATGTCCAGATTTTTCCCTCTGTGTCTGAAATTCTCGTAAATTTATAGGATCTTCCAAGAAAGTTGGTTCTCTGAAGACTTTCTCAACTTCAAACACTTCTACAACATTCACTACCTTCCTGACCTAACCTACATCTATTACCAACTAACATCCGTCTCCAAAAACGAACTCGAAGCTAAATTCAAAATCCATCTTGATTGCAAAAAGTATCTCCCTTATCGAAACAAGTACGTAAGCTTCGCCATTAGCCACCTGCCTTCATCACCACTCCGAAAGCATCTGATTAATGAATTTTAATCGAGCATGAAGCCCAACCGATGTCCCCATTCTCATAGGTCCCCGTAAAACGTCATTAGACTCGTAGTCCGTAACAAATTAGCACTATGTAGGCCATTCCATCATTCCATTGTCGACTCTACCGCCACCACCAGTATACGAGTACAGTACGCCAACCAAGTTCGAGATGGTAAATTAGTAGAAATCAAATATTATTGAAGCGAGCTCTTGAGAAGAGGTCATCAAGACCATCAAGACCATCGTAATCATCTTTCTAGGTGGCAGAGCGATTGTTTTGGTTGCTATTGCCTGAGATACCGAACAAACAACGACTTACAAAGGTGTCTTATGTTTTCTTTTTGCTGACATTCCCTTTTACCCCTCAAATGGCCCAACTGTCATAGCCGAGTAATTTTATAATTTTAATATAATACTACGCGACGATGTAACGTGAAACTTCGAAATGACCGACCCTCCGACAACATCATGTCCAAGTGTAGCAACACTTTCGGTGATTTCTGTTTACACAAAACGCGATTAAGGATTAGTTGCGCACCAACAACGTCGGTCGTCGCAACCACAAAACCGCCCCGAGCGCCCTCAATTCAACAACTTGTGATCCGCTCATGTTGTAGCATCTTGTAGAATGTAGATACACAGTAGCTTCGTCGTCTCGTTGTTGTTCATATCGTACCTTAAAATCTCTCATTCGTACTCGTACTCGAACCATGCCCCCTTCATACAAACAAAAACAACAATAACAACTAAATGACAACAACAAAGTGAATGGGAGAGAAGAAACAATTTAATAAACGAAAAAATTCGGGAAAATAAAAATATACTTGTGTAAGTCGAATTAATTACATTTAACGTTTAAAGGTATTTTGTGGCGTGAGTTGGGGTACTAGAAGCGGCTTAGAAGCCACAAAGCTGCATGGTTGCGACTTGGACGTGATTCGGTTTTCACTCTTCGACTTGATTTGAAGAAGGTGCCCAGGCTGTGTTTGGTAGAAGAAACCGGCCCGAAGTAGCCACTAACTATGACTACTAGCACGAATCTGTGCGCTCTGTTTTGTATTAGATTGGATGAAGTCGATCGCCGTCGCCGTATGAGGAAATGACAGTGGAACTCAGAGTGGTGGTTTTTCTTGGTGTTGAACTGGACAGTCGGCACAGCCAACAACAATTCTTGCACACTTCCACTTGGACAGTGTCTTCGACGGCTCGAACTCCAACTCTGATGGTGATGATGTTGATGTTGATGATGATGATGGCTGGGCAAGCTAGTAAGCTGGCAACCTGTAAGCCACCATGGACATGAACAACCTGTTTCGTGGGAACATTGCCATCATAATGGAACCTGTTAAATGAATGAAATGCTATTTCGTGTCAGAGTCGGAATAATCTTTAGGAAATGAAGTGAACCAAATGATAGAACTGTTGTTATGGCCACAGAGTACACTGAACACCGAACACAGAGACGGCCAGAGTCAGTGGCCAAAAAAATCCAAAGGGAAAGCTCAACGGTCGGTGAGAGAGGTGGTCGGTTATCGGTGGTTGTAAAGTTGAAGCTGTAGATTCGCTTGAATTTCTTTGAATATTTTTAGAGCTCATGCGAAACGATGTGCTCCCTTTCTAAGAAATTGCACACATACACACCCTAGATACTGTATTCGTAGTCCATGCAATCCGCAACACCAGCCTTATGGAGAATGGAGGTGAAAATATGAAATTAATGGTCAGTTGGGCTGGGAGAGGAACATCTATTCGCGTACCTGGCTGAAGTTGATATCTTAAAAGCTGTCCACCGGAGACAGATTGAGGCCATTTTTGCAGACTTTTAATGCATTAGATGCGAACTTGATTTTCAGAATAATTTTTTATTTTTTATTTTTCTACTCTCCGTAAAGTACTGTATAAGTAGCTGGTTGGTGGAAAGGTAAACTATGGGAATGCGTTAATAAATCATATGGCTCCGAGGAGATACTTATTTGGGGCGACGTACAGTTACGCGAAGAATTCATTGAGTGTGAAAAGTTTGAAAATCATTGCAGATATGAGTTCGTGCCCTGTTAGAGTTTGGGTTGGTTAGTTTTATGGGGAGGTCATGGTGAGGAATTTCAGACAAATAGATGGAAGGTGATCTTTCGAGGGATACTTAGGTTCGTTTTGGTTCGGGTGAATAGAAAGTGTAATCAAGTTTTTGATTGACTAACACTTCGGAGCGTCTAGGAATTCGAATTTGACCAGCTAAGTCTGGTTAGAGACAGACAACTGTGGCTCCGTTTCAACGAACTAACCATCGTAAGAAATAAATCATAAATTGCACTCAAGTCGATTATATCTCAGGAAAGTATACTCACTATGTTACTGGCTAAAGCAGATCGTCAAATTGTGGTGGTAGTGGCAAATGGAGCTCCATGTATACTAAGCTATGGGCGAGTATATAATCGAGTTAGTCTTTCTTTTTTGCAACTCATGTCGTAAAAAGTATCTTCATGTCCTATTGGATGAATACATAAGCAAAAATCATGCTTTCGAGAGAATGATGATGGAGCTTGTCATTCCACAGAAATCTTTCCACAAAGGCCTGCGTAAGCCTTTCAGAGAGCCTTTCAAAAGGACAGCTATTATAACAATTTGTACACATCCTACATACAATAGTTATCGTTCAGAGCTTAATCTAGGGAGTTCATCAAACGAGCCGTTAACGTTAAAGCCAGGAATATTTCGTGAGCTCTAAATCAAAGATATTTTTGAAGAATTAATCGCCTCAATGAAGTTTGTCAATCAGTATACGACGATCAAGTCATACACCCAAATGGAGCTAATGTTGGCAGAAAAACAGTAAGAATTTGAGCAAATTTAAGCTGGGCTCTGAGTTTGTAAGAAGATGCAAAGGTACCGAGGCCACAGACATATCTGTATTACCAGCATCTACTCTCAATGGACTTAAGTAGATCAACGGGTTTCAGGAACATTTAAACTACGTTCCAGTGCAAATATGGATCGACTGCTTTCTTGTATGGTCACCACATCTGGCTCAGGCCAGTGGTCTTTGGTCTTCAGTATCTGTTGAGCAACTACTACTACAACTACAGTCCGTGGTGGACCTGGGCCTCAGTCAACAAGGTTCTCCAGCCAGCTCGATCCCTAGCTAGCTGCCTCCAGTTTCGCACGCTAAGTTGGCTGAGGTCCCCTTTCACTTGCGTGTACCAACTGAGTCTTGGCCTTCCTCTACTGCGTTGTCCCTCAGGAACAGATTTGAAGACTTTTCGGACAGGTGCATTGGTGTCCATAAGCTTCACTCTTCTGGTAAGGTCGATGTCGCTGTACAATCCGTAGAGTTCATTGTTGTATCTCCTCCTCCATTCACCCTCAATGCAGATGAGACCAATGGTCGCCCGAAGAATTTATCTCTCGAAGCAACCAAGAACACCCTCATCCAACAAAAAAAAACACTGTGGCGCTGGCAGCCCGGTATGGGCCATGGCCTAGCTTCTTGACACTCATTTGTGTTGCTCATGTTGTCATTTTTTATCACATCTGAGCGGGGCCTTCGGTTTATCGCCGAGTCCGAACGGCACTCCTTAGAAGCTTTTTCGTAGGCAATTTTACTTTCGGGAGTTTGCCATTGCCCGCCGAAAGGGTGATGGCGATTTTGAAAAATTCTTGGTGACACAGCCTGGAATCGAACCCAGACTCTCTACGTGATAGTCCAATGAGCTAACTATCACGCCATCGTCCTCATCTATTTTTGATAATTTTCGTGCCTCTGCGCCATAGAGCAGGACCGGGATTATTAAGATCTCATTAAGGGTGACTTTTGTTATCCGAGAGAGGACTTTGCTACTCAATTACCTTCTCAGCCCAAAGAAATAGCGCTTGGCAAGAGTTATTCTTTGCTTGATCTCAGCGCTGGTGTCGTTGTCTGTATTTATAGCAAAGCCTAGGTAGACAAAGTCCTTAACTACCTCAAAGTTCTATCTGTCTAAGGTGACGTTCTGTCCGAGACGTCGGTGTTGGTTGTCCTTTTTGCTTGACAGCATATACTTGGTCTTGACCTAATTGACCGCTAAACCCATTTTCGCCGCTTCCGTCTCAATACTCGCGAAAGCGCCACTGACATCATGCTGCTTTCTCCCGATTATGTCAATATCGTCGGCGTATGCGAGTAGTTGGACGGACTTTTGAAAGATAGTGCCTCTTGTGTTTGCACTATTCTTTCAAGTACGATGTTGAAAAAATCGCATGACAGCGCATCGCTTTGTCTAAATCCTTTCTGAACACCAAAGGTCTCGGTTTGGCAAGTATGCCGAAACTAGACATTACTCTATTAACGAGTAGCTCGTCTCTATATATACGCGGCCTTAAAATCGATGAATAGGGGTGGGTATCAATCTGAAGCTCATGGGTCTTTTCCAAGATCTGCCGTAGTGTGAATATCTGGTCGGTGGTGGACTTTCCTGGCCTGAAGCCACACTTATTGTTGACGAACGGCTTCAGGAACTCACACAATACGGCAGATAAGATCTTGTATGCGATATTAAGGAGACTGATGCCTCTGTAGTTAGCGCAGTTCAGAGGGTCTCCTTTCTTGAGAATCGGACAAACAATGCTGAGGTTCCATTCATCGGGCATACTTTCGTCCGACCATATTTTACAGATGAGTTGGTGTATGCTCCTTACCAAGTCATCGGCTGCCACTTTGAAGAGCTCGGCAGTCAGGCCCTCCGCTCCAGCAGCTTTGTTGGACTTAAGCTTCGACATAGCTATCTTCACTTCATGCAGTTCGGGTGGACTTAATTGTTGGCCATCATCGTCCAGGTTGAAAGGTTGATTCGGTTGATTCTGCCTGACAGCGGTATTTGGTTCGTAATCGCCGTTATACAGTCTGCAGAAATGGTCTTTCCAAATCCATGTTGTTCCTTTGTTCATCTCTACAGGCTTCGGTTCGGGGATTGTTTCCGTGGCATGTTATTTTTACATTTTGGTAAAACTTCCGAACCTAATTCCTGGAGTAGCATCTCTCAATTTCCTCGACCGCGCGCTTCTCATGCTCTTTCTTCTTTCTCCTGTGAAGCCGGTATTGGTCTCTCCTCTTCCGCTCATAGAGCTCATGAGCAGCTCTGGTCCTGCTATGCAGCGCCGCTTTATAGGCATCTTGTTTAGATGCATGTGAAAAATCTGTTGAGCAACTTGTTCATGACTATGAGGATGGTAATGTATTAGGATTCCTCTTCAATTCATGTTGCAAATGAGTCATAACCCAACGATTTTTAGGTCCATTCAACCCAATCTTTGTTTCTTCACTGAAACAAAGGATTCTAAAGCATAAGCCGACCAGCAATCCAACCTCAACAGGAATCATTTCTCATCCGGTAACGTCAATTGGGACCCTTTATGCTTGATCATCATCATCATCATCATCATGACCACACTCTTACCCAACGAAGATTAAATCATTAAAAAAAAGAATGTATCTATTACCAAAAAAATTAGCATAAACAGCACAGGCCTTCCCCAAACTACAGCTAGGCAGAAATCCAACAAAAACCGATGAGTTGACCTTAAAAACTGTGTCCCATTCATATATCTCAAAGTGTACGGTTCCATTCGTTCGATGAATACGATTAACACTCATTTTATGCTGTTTCCTTTCAACGGTTCCCCACAACAAAAGCAATCTTCCCCGGTACCTATCTAATCCAGAGTTGACAATAAAATCGAATGTGAATCTAAAGAGTTCGGAACGAAATGCCAGTTGGTGTCCTCTTGAGGCGCTCATACAAAAAACAAAAACCATCCGTGGTATCCAAAGCACCCTCCAAATGATGGTAATAAATAAAATTTCTCACTCACTCGGGATGGTATAGTAGTCGCGGGACTTAATTCCTCCATACCGAAACGTGTTCGAAATCACAAGCAGAATTGTGAATTCAGAGTTCAGAACTGGAAACTCTCCAAAATGGAATTGCAGGCAGAACAAATCAAAAACGATAAGTGTCAAAGGTTTTCAACATTCTACTAGATGCCTAGCATTTGCAGGTAGTTCTTGTGGGATTGTGCGATTGCGCGACGGTATCGGGCATC
Source organism: Volucella inflata (assembly GCA_928272305.1). Taxonomy (NCBI): domain Eukaryota; kingdom Metazoa; phylum Arthropoda; class Insecta; order Diptera; family Syrphidae; genus Volucella; species Volucella inflata. The sequence continues at coordinate 227,670,731 of OV743716.1, read as the reverse complement.
GGACGTGTGAAAGTATCTACAAGCGCTGAGAAGATGAACCCATTCCGATAAAGACACCAAGTGTATGAGTTTGTATCTTTCTCAAAGGATTTGCAACTAGGACCATGACTCTAATCACGACTAAGATGACATACTCGTAGAACCAATCCGAGCTATAGCTCCAGTTGTACTCTAAACGAACTATTCACAGGTGAACATGTTGCTGTTGCAATTCCGATAGCGATTTGCTGGAATTACCTGCATCTTCAAATTCAATTTGCATTCTCAATCCAACCATACAGATACAGATATAGATACACATGATGCACACATCACCTCAGAATCATACTCGCAGTCAAAGTCGCAATCGTATCTACAGAAAGTGGACATGAGTGTTCGAGTACGAGTACGAGTACGAGTACGAACAGTCATATCTGTATGGATTGCTGGTGAGCAGAATGTATTATTTATTGCCGCAGATACTTTTATGTTTCATTGAAAACGGCTAATCGTGACTTATTCTCTAAACGCGGCTAACTGCTGCTGCTTTAGTGCTTCAACAATTCATATTGCTGTTGCGGTGCTCTCTGGAATGAAAACAAAAGCATGTACTCGTCTCGAACAAACTATCTACCAGTATGAAGTACGAGTATCTATCAGTACAAGTCTTAACTCTGGACACACTGATGTAACACTGACTATGAGGAGGTACACTATTTTGGGATTGTACTCATAGACATCAATACTCGTAAGTCAGCGTATGAGGAAAATATTAAAAGTCCACACCAATGCTACGGATAAGAGGTGCCGTACTAAGTCGTTTCATTTTCTAGAGTAGAACTCTTCTTCTTCTGGTCTTGTCGTCGTCCTCTCCAACCTAATCGTAGTCGTGGTCACCTCTTCTTCTTTAGCTCAGCGAAATCTGCACTTTATGCGTTCTGTTTACTTTTGTTGTCCCCCTAAGTTTGGTCATGAATATTAATAAGTTTGTTGTTTTCTGTTTCTATTTAAAATTTGCAATGTTTTTGTTCTCGGAAAGAAGTAGACTACGCTACAACTACGAAATCGTGGAAACCAGCCCCAGTCTCAGCCCGTCATCCCGTACACGTTCCTTTCGAACAGAGACACCAGCAAATAGTTTCACTTGAAACAATGAAACAACAACTGGAGTTGGAGAGGAGCAGAAAAAAAAAAAAAAAAAAAAAAAAAAAAAAACAAATTGTGTCCACCGGATGCCAATCATCTTTTTTATGATTTTTTTTTTCGACATAACATGCCTGAACTGGGACTTGGGATACATTGAAGCGCGTAGCTGGTGAAGTACCTGCTGTTCGAGTGTCATCGGAGAATTACGATGAATCAAAGCCAAGTCAACGATTTCATGTTGGGAAAAATCGAGCACACCACAACTCACTTCAACTTCGACTGGGCGCATGTGTTCTCTGATACTGGTGATGGCTTTGGTTCTGGTTCTGATACTCCAAGCCCTTCAGGTGAGACGTGTCTTGTCATTGATTTCTATCAACATGATCGCAGTCTTCATCATCGTTGTCGTTGTCGTTGTCATTGGTGGTGGATTTTTTAAGATCTCTGGAGTTGCCTAAACCTTGTCATCATAGTTTTGGTGCGTGGGATGATGATGGAGATTATGATGACTTGATAGGAGGATTCCCATTGTCTTAACTTGGGCTGGGCTAGGTCAGGGAAAATGGAAAGTATTTCGAAATACTTAATATGCAAATGTGACTTTGTCGTGATCCCTATCTGATTAAAGGTCCTTTTTCGTGAGTAATTGGTTGAACTCCAAGCCACATGGTAATTTGGTTGGCTGAATAGTGATGGGATTATGCAAATTGATGGCGTTTAGATGGTACCAAACGAGCAGAATACTGGTTATATTAGTTGAAAGAAAGTACGTGAGAAAAATTTAGATCTCTATGAAGTTGATAAAAATGTTGTGGTGTCTAGTTGTGGAAAGTTTCTAGGAGCAGTCAGTCACCTTAAAAGTGCAAATTTTGGGGTTTGGGGCACTTGATTTTATTCTATATTTCTAAAGGACAACCAACAGCTTATTGACAAGAAGTTGTTAAGACAAGCGTATGTACCTAGAATGACTAATATTAGGAAATCAAGCAGATCAATCTTAGTTGTACGTAGTCGAATATGAAGGTAGACATCATGTACCCCCAATACAGCTTAGCTTCAAGGTATACTGACAATGAAGGTGATCCGAAGACGTTGTAGTTTTAGCAGAATAATCTTTTAAATGCTGCTTTATCTGTCGCTAGATTATAGCCACACATCACTCACATCTTTGTTAAGGCCGTAGATTTGTTTAAGAATGGGTCGTAGAAAGTACTTGGTGTTTCGGATCACTCAGTTTTGGTTCGCCCCTTTAAGTAGTGTTGGCTATTACCCAGGCTTATTCCTTGACTAGTCTCCAACTTATTGTCCTTCCTTCTAGGATGTGGTAGAACAAAGCATTCGTATTCTTGGGCGGCGAACGCCTAACAAAGACTATGTAAGCGTGAATTTTTCACGATGGGATGGCAAAGAAAGGTCCATATGGCTCGACGTATTGCAAATATACTTATTTTCGTATATTCTCGACGATTTTCGTATCCACATAGATGAAAGCGGAACGTTTAAGCGGCGTTTAAGAACACACTCTCAATATATGCTCGTAGACAATTAGAGTAATAATCCCTGGAAATCAGGTTGTTCGTCGAATTCTTTGCTGTGCAATGTGTCTTCAAGGCAGCTTAATGACTCACATTGTGTGTTTGTCAATTGTTTCTGACAAAGACGTCCTAAAAATAATGGTTTTAGACCTCTGAAAGTGGATTTTTAACTTCAAGTCATTGCAGTTTTGTTAAATCCTGTCATTGGCATACAAATAAACTCAATCTTTGAACCTAATCTGTGTGCAATCAAGTCATCTGCGTACGCTATGATATGGTTAAGTGAGTTGAACATTTTTGTTTAGATGTTGAGTAGGGCCGGCGCTATTTTCCACTCCCAATCTATTGAGCTTAAGGAACAGTCCCTCTATCAATTCGTTGTTTCTAATTCAGTCAAACTCATAATGTGTAATATCATATGCTGCTTTGAAACCGAATCCATGATCCAGAACAATATTTTTGCCTTGAACCTACTTAGTCAGGACTCTATTGATCACCTTTCCAAATACTTTGCTGATATTGAGAAAGAAGCCTATCGATTGAAGGCTTCTCCTCTACAGTATCGACCTGTATAGTTACTGCCTAGTTGCAGAAGCTTATCGGCACTTGTGTCGGCATGATGACAATGTCAAAGCACTTCTTGTGATTGACACTCGAAACATAAAACTTCTTTAGATCATCTCGAAGGTTCGAAGGAGGCTTGATCAGCAAGGTTTGTGGCAGTTTCTTCCGAGTTCACCAAAAGTCTGTCGAATTTCATTAGACTTAAAATGCACGTTTTCCAAAAAAAACAACTCGATGTAGTCGGTTATGTTGAATCCATTTGCGGATACCGTGCCCTTAGCCTTTACCTTAATGAGCTGGAACTGCAGATGAGGCATATTAGACTTCTTATATCTAACGTCAATATAGTATAATGTTTCTGATTTTTGAAGAGTTCAGGCCATGTTCAGTGAAGATAGGGGATAGCCAAGTACTTCTCCTCCTGCATGTTTCCTCCACAGGAATCGTTTGGTATCACTTCCTGGTATCACGTGTATTCAGTCTGCTTAGGAAATTCAAACTCAAAATGAGTTTTAGATTCATTTTTGCCCAAAAATGTTTTGCGCATGTTGCATGTTTTGTCCACCAAGGGCTTGCTCTTTTATTGGCATCTATTGAGGTTCGTATAGTAATCGATCAAGCCATGGTATCTAGATATAGATAGTGTAGTCAAAGATTAGCAAATTAATTGGTCTTACCATTCTGTAATGTGTCCGAGGACTTCAAAAATTTGGATGCATCTTGAAATCTTTTTTTTTAAGTAAAAAGGAGAAAAGACCTCTTTCGTTCCATATTTCTGCCTAAAATATGTTCCAGTGATTAGAAGAACGGGAGAAGGAACTTTCAGACATCAAGTCTTTGTAAAAGTGGACTTCAACGATGCATCCTTCTCACACACAATTACCTGAAAAGAATGAAGACTTGGACTTCTTTTCTTCAGTTAAAACTGTCGAGTGATGTAGTTTTTGTTTGCTGTAAGTATTTAAACACAAGCGTAGCCTCTGTAAGGTTGCTTTAAAGAAAACAGATGCTAAGCAGCCGTATTTCTACTAAAATTTATATGACACAACCCGATTGCTTAACTATACTTAGCTCATCATGATTTATAACCTTACCCAAGGCCCAGTGGACAACCACTCCATACGAAACTGTCGTTCCTTTTGCCCATATTAATATCCAATTAGTTAAAAGTTTGCAGACCTACTTATTGACTTTAAGACTCTTTATTGTATGTGAAGCTTCTAGCTTCGGCTTCTATCGGCTTATTTCTACTAAAATTAAGTCCAACTATCATACATATTTAACATTTCCAGAAAATATTTAGCTTGTACCATTAATGTGGGCACGGCCAATGTGTCAAGGTCCTAGTAAAGAAGGCATATCCATAACGATGAGCCTTTTTAGTTTGCATATAGAAAGTTCATTGTAGGAACTCCTTTATTATGATGCTTTCCGGAGATGAAAAAAAAAAAACACTGTGGCGCTGGCAGCCCGGTATGGGCCATGGCCTAGCTTCTTGACACTCATTTGTGTTGCTCATGTTGTCATTTTTGTCAAATCTGAGTGAGGCCTACGGTTTATCGCCGAGTCCGAACGACACTCCTTAGAAGCTTTTTCGTAGGCAATTTTACTTTCGGGAGTTTGCCATTGTCCGCCGAAAGTGTGATGACGATTTGAAAAATTGTTGGTGACCCAGCCAGGAATCGAACCCAGACTCTCTGCGTTATAGTCCAATGAGCTAACTATCCGGAGGTGACTAAGGCAATTAGTCTACAATCCCTCGCTTTCAGGTATGCTTTGAAAGAAACTTTGTGTTGTGCCTCTGCCGACTGAGTTAAGGACAAACTGACAGATTTTATACTTATTTTTGAGACTTATTCAGATGGTATATACGATTCCTGTCAACTCATAAAGTCATAATTTTAGCCGATATCAGGAGATCCAAGAATTGACGACATTATTTAAGGCGCTTTCCATCGTACTATATGTCTAGAAGGCTGCAATTGTATATTGCAAATTCCGAATGCACAATGCTAAATAGTATATCGTACCATACATACGCCGTTTTTTAAACAAGAAGAACATTCACAATCTACTTAAATAGCTCCTTCAAATTCACTTGGAAGGCTGTCGATTCCACGAGCAAAGTGGTCAAGGTTTTAAGAAGCAATCCACTTTTCGATATCGGCCATCAGGTCATCCAAATCTCCATACATTTTGTTTGAATGCCATTTTTTTTAGAGAGCTTTCATCCCTTTTAAACGTTGGATTTGACGACAGAAAGCAGCACAACATGCGGACATTTATTACTCTGGCGTGAAACAATATGTTGCGCTGTGTTCGCATTCAAAACAAAATGGTATTTGCTATCGTTAACGCAGATTTGAACACCCAGCCATTATCCATGAGTAGCACTTGCAGCTTCAAAACCGAAAAACTTTTAAAAACCTCGGCATGTGTGTCAATGACTACCTTCGTTGAAATGAGTAGATATTCGACATCGTGCAAAATAGTCGAAATGCCTAAGATTCCCAATACGTACGAACTTTTTCACCCTCTCCGCCCAAAATTGGAGTACAATACCAACATCTATAGGTAGTCAAGTACTCCTTAAATCTATCTGCACCTGCTTAAAAAGGATTCAAATTCGTGCAAAAAAAATCATAAACAATGCTTATATCACCCAGTCAATTGACGCCCTCGAACACAGACGTAGTGTCTCTTGCCTCACCTGCCGAGATCTTTATTTCCTAGTCATTATAACCTTCAAACATTCAAAACCAACGTATGTTGGCACTATTTTTATATGAAATCCGTTACTGTTGATACTAATCTTTGTTCCATCAATAATATATGCAGTTTGGATGCGGATTCCACTTCTGTCCCAGCCTCTTCCGTGGTTATCAAAAGAGCCAGGTCATCGAAATCCGATGGCCGTCCTCGTCTTGGTCCTAACTGGTATCGCCTGATTGGAAGCAGGCAAACTACGCCCAATATTTTCCTTAGCTAATTGTACCTTCGTTAGTTGGGATTAAAATATGACTCTGCCGCCTTCCATTCTTTCTCGTAGTGCTCAAACATAATTTGATGAATAGGAATCTGATTTTCGTTCAATTTCCTCATGCCTTCTGATAGATTGAAGAGTTTCCTAGAACTAAGCTGTCTTTGGTCAGAAGTCCACCAATGTGATCAAATAACAGGATTGGTAAAAGAGTCCATGTACATGGCCCTTGTATCAAGCCCATAAACACTAATGAGTACAGAGGCATCTTAAAAGTTCAGATTGCTTAAGTGTTCCCTTGTATATCTATATATAAAAATCGATGTTTGTTTGTTTGTCCTTTATAGACTCTTAAATGGTAAGAGATAGAGCACTGATGTCTTTGGAAACTTTGTTCAGAGTTCTGTGAAAAAGGTTTTGGTGCCATTTTATTTTTTATTTTTTATTTTTTTATTTTTGTGAACGCATTTTTCCAATTGTAAGCACGAGTGACGAGATAAAGAGCAAAAATACTCGAAATCTTTTTATTCAGTAACAAAAAGAATAACTTGATTCAGATTTTGTGAGTTTTTCATACAGTTTTCCCACATAAACCATAGACCCGTATCTTGGATAATCAGTGCCCAAAGCGGATTTCAATTCGAATTCTAATGTATATCTTACACCGGACCATGCCAAATAGACCCACGCAAACATAGATAATAGTGTTTTGGATTATAAAAATGTACCCTTGAGAATGACCCGAAAACCAGATCTCGGTTACCCGTTGGTCAACACGCAAGACAGTATAATGCTCCTAAGATTGATGAAACAGCAATCGTTGTAGTTGGCCAAGAACTCGAGTCGCGAGATATTATCGCAGAAATAGTAAGGTCCGACAAGTCCCAGAAACGCATCGCTCATACGACGGATTGCAATATCCAGCTCTATTTTGGCAAGGAGAAAATGGGTATCATTTCGGAATCAAAATGAGAAATCCGCTAACCGATGCAGAATCGAATAAGAAAGTCAGCGCTATGAACTACTATTCGTATCGGCTAATGATATGTGAAAACGCTGAGATGTCGTCAATTATTCCGCCAATATATTGTCGATATGTATGCGAAAATCGAAACCGAACGACTTCTCTACATTCGCTTGAATCAAACTAAGCTGCGCTCGGAAGAGTACATCCATATACGCGATGCAGTCCTTAATGATGGCAACGTCAATCAATTCACTTCATTTACCTGGCTTGCCTCCGCACGTTTTAACATTGAAAATTGGCGTGCCTGTCATTTTACGTCGAAACCTTAATCCGACAAGACTTTGCAACGGTACGAGGCTCTCAGGCTTGAATGAAAAATTCAAAGGGGAACATGTACTATTGCCTCGCATTCCAATGATTCCAACAGATTTACTATTCAAATTCAAACGTTTGCAGTTTCCGGTGCGACTCGCCTATGCAATGACCATCAACAAGGCACAAGGACAATCTTTACAAGTGTATCGCCTGGATTTAGAAAGTCCGTGTTTCTCTCATGGGCAACTATATGTGGCCTGTTCACACGTTGGAAAGCATTCTGATTATTTGTATACGAGTATACACCAGATGTAATGCGTAGCAAAGTGCGCCGGGTACAGCTAGTTAAATGTAAATTTGTTGTCTGGGTGATTTTGGCGAGAAGGGACATCTGGGTTTATTTCCTATATAGCACACAAATAGGTTTGTCTAAAGCCTCTGATTTTTGCTCAGAAGCACTCTCCTTTGTATGTTCCTGATGTTATTCAGTGAAAAATTGCTGACAGTACCAACACACACCGCATCAGCGATAAGTACCTGATGCGTGATGCGCGCATAGGCCGCAATGCTATCATCACCCACATAGCAAATGACGCAGGATGCTGTGTCAAATACGCACGGAACACTAAGCAGTCTTAAAAACAACAGAAAAGTCGCAGACCTTTTAGAGACATCGGGTCAGCTAGATATTTGACATGTGGTGTAATGCTCATATGAAACCCAACTGTCAATGGAAGTACTAACCGAAGATGTAGAGAGTTCTATAAAGGATTCGATTTCTGAGCAATTCTTCTCTAAGTCTAGAGAGTTTAGCCGCGATTCCAGGTCCCGTGAACCCACTATGAGTTGGTACCCAGACAACACTCAATCAATACAGCCATTCGACTGTATTCAATGAAATCTTTCGTTCTCGACTAAGCTTTTCGTTAATTGGCTTATTAAGTGTATCCCATGATATGAATATCAAGGCAGGGGGAATTCACAGGAGCGTCTGGAGCGTAGCCACGCTTGCAAGAGGAAGGCTCGTACTTTAAAGTAAAAGCAGCATCGAATATGGTTAGCCGTTGAACAAAATGCCCTCCTCGGATAGGCCATGTCTTGTCGAAAGATCCTTTACACTGCCACCATTCCCAGTTCGAAAACAAGAATCGTTTTCTGAATTGGTCGACACAAAACTCAGGCAAGTTCAGTACATATTTGCCAAAAGCAAATCTCCATGTGATAGATGCAGTTGACTCAAGCATTGATCTTAGTGTGCATTGGGTGATTATCATATGACATCCATCTAGAAGTACGTACTCTATTAAGGCTATGACAAAACCCCGACTTAGGCGACAAAGAACTGTGATCTATGACTCCATAGTCGAAGGCTCTAAATATTTATATTTGATCCAGAGGGACAATCTGGTGTGAAAATGTTTATTCTTAAGTTGGAGTGTATGAAGCAACCTTTGATCAGTTGATGACGATAGCTCAGATTCAAATACACTTTCAACGACAATACACAAAGAGTATCTTTAAGTGGGTATTTAAAAAAAATTCACAAAAAATCAAAAGGAAGAAGAAAAACGACTCTATGAAGTCATACCTTTCTAGACTTACGAAAACAGTCCTCCTAACTCACCGTGTCGTACTTTCGTTTTGAAAACTCACATTCTCACGTTCCCGATACATCACCTCGAAGGCAATGCAATGCAAATGCCTTGATCTCATGAGACACTTTCTTTGATCATCAGAAACACGCTCCTTTCAAATCACAGTTTTGCGACACTCTGTCACATCCGTTTCAGACACACAATCGAAAGTTACACTTTGTCAAATTGAAATAGTGGTGCCCGCTTTACATCTCCCAATAACCCCTACATTACATAAGCTAAACGATTTCTTTTCCAAATTCAAACTTCCTCTTCAAGTTGTTGTTTTTGAAGAAAACATCGACATCAACATGGCCCCCTTGGAATAATGAGGGCCATTCGCCAGTGGGTAGCGACAGCGTCCTATTCCAAAAATCATTTGTCATATTTGTACATCCCAACTTAAGTAGTTTGCCTCAAAAGCACCTTAAATTCAGTGCTACTTGTAGATACACAAAAAAAAAACCAAAAAAAAAACTCATTTAAAACCTTTCAGCAAGCCTCTTCAAAAGTGAAAGGTTCATCAAAATGGAAAAAAATTTGAAACAACAAAAACAAAAAGAAAAAAAAATTCTTTCTCTTCAGTCGATTTCCCATCGGTTCATCTGAAAATTGCCGAATTTGGAATTACTATCTGCAGGGGGTACACAATTCGATTATCTATTCACCTCTTAGGCACATGTTAGCTACAAGGCTTACGACTAGACCACAACAAGACTCGAATAAAAATTCGAAGGCCTCCGAAAAAATGAAGACATAACCTCCAAGCGCGACCATATTAACCTATTTGACCCAAAAAGGAGTGTATGTTGTCGTTTATATTCGTATTTGTACATCTTCCTGCCGTAATTTTTAATTAAAAAAAAAAACAGAAAAACAAGAAGAAATTTTTAAATAATAAAATCCATTCCGAGACCGCCAAAACAGCGCCAAGTTTACGAGTGAAAGGTGACCTAGCCAGAGCACTGTGATCGAAATGACGCACTAGTTATATACTTGTTTGTAGAAGTATCTGCGTCAAACAAGCCCATTAAACTATTAAATACTTCAGATGCTCTTTTCGAGGAGTACGAGTTAGAGTATGATTACGATTATGATTATGAGTATGAGTACGAGTATGAGTAGATGCTTCCCGCAGTCAAGCGAGCACTTCATCTCTCGCGCGGTCTTTTAATTATGACACACGAATTTCCAATCAAAAAAACAAAACAAAAAAAAAACTAAATCCAATTTACATATGTATCGAGGAGTATGAATCTACGAGTAGATTGAAGATACAGATATAAACACTGATTCGATTTCGGATACAACAAAGTCAGGAGGCAACTGCTCCAAATTCGAGGGTTCCAAACAAAAACCATCACAATGGACCGATCGAACGGCCAGTCACAATGAGATGTTCTCCTCAGTGATCTCAAGTACGAGTAGGACTCCGGGCGGAATTTTTGCTACTTTAACCGAGATGTTGATGTGATAATAACCCGAACCATAGTTTAGGATTGTAGATACAACCTGGTTACCAGTAACTCGTACTCGTACTCGTACTCATACTCTTACTCTTACTCTTACTCTTACTCCTATCTACGTGGATTTTTGTGTATCAATCGAAAGATGGTACAAAATCTGTTTGGTGGTTGGTGTTGTACTTATGTATCACTGGAGTGAAGACAGATTTCTACAAACATCCTCGAGTACCACTTAACAACGTTTTTAAGGAGCCTTGTCGAGTGGTTCCTTGTGGTGATTGTCGATGTTTCGGTTTTTTGTGCTGTTGCTGTTGCGGTTGTTGTTGTTGTTTGTGTTATTGTTGGTCCGCGCGCGCACACACAATCAATAGGTGGGGGTTCGAGCTATCGCTACAGCACATACGAATACATCTTTCTCAAGTTGGAGGAGATTTCATCAAGTCATCGTCCATCGTACACCGTACGATACGAATACGAGTACCTACACCGCTCGCTGAGAGTTGCCTCTTCTCTAGAGCTTTTGAGAAAACAACTACGACTTCAATTGTACGAATACGAGTTGGGTGTAGAGGGAATTTGGCTGCTGGAGGCTGCATGGGATGCTTCTTGCCTCTTGGCTTTTGAAGTGTGTATTCAATAGTATTGTGAGCGGTCATCGGTTCAAATCTGCCTTTGAGGCCTTTTCTCTGTTACTGCTGCTGTTGCTGTTGCTGTGGCTGTTGGTGCTGTTGACAAGAAGCGGTCTCCGCCGCCAATGCCTGCTGATGAGGATGATCGGAATTCGTGTTTAATTTGTATCTCATGGCTACGAATTCCCATCGATAAAGTGTTTGCTGTCGTTGTAGTTGTTGTTGTTGTTGTTGTTGTTTTTGGTGTAGCTGCGGTTGCGGTTGCTGTAACTGTAGCTGTTGTATCTGTCTGTTAGTATGGCTTTTGTGATTAGCTCTTTGTTTGTTCAATATTCCTCGATCGCATTGATTGATCCCAGGGCAAGCAAATAATAAAAAAATGAATGAACTTATCCGAGACACAAACCCATATTTGAATTGAATGCAGATGACGGTAATTCAACCGAGAAAATTGGATAAAATCAAAAGTCAGTCGCATACTTAAAATCATCCCGTCCCGAGTGTCAGTTTTACAGTTGCTATTCACTGAATATGGCATTGAGTGGGTGTGGCTGGGAATTGGCACCTTTCACTTTATTCTCGGTTGCGTAGCGTATGGATACAGAGAGTGCTTAAAATGAATAGAACGCCAAGTTGGGTTTGCCGTCGATTGCAACTACTACCACAACGCAGCTATTCGGACTAATGCCGGCCGTGAGAAAATGCTACTCTGCGCGATGGCTATCTGTTTAATGCCTACTTGTAGTACGAGCATGAGTACGATCTGGTTGATAAGTCGGGGATATGACATCACTGACATGAACATGCTGCCCGCCATTGACACATTGGTGGGATATGAGTTGATGGGCGAAAATTAAATGATTAAATGCATAAGGGATTGGGGATTGTTGTTGCATTAATTGTGCCTATTTATAGATTTGCAGTCAGTTTAAGTGACTGTTGTGTTGGTACTGGTATGTGCATAGTTTTTTTTCTATTATAAAGTGAATAAAGAACTGCTGTTCTAGATAAGGATGCTGAACAATTAAATTTCTTGGAAAACTATCCAAGCGGCTGGGGAAAATGAGAACTTCAATTCGAATGGTGGTACTACAAAGGTGATTTTTATCATCTTCAAGTAACTCTGAAGTCGATGTTATGTTTGACTTAAGCAGCTGTCTCGAGATCGATTCTGGAACTTTACTTTCAATTACTTTGCTGATATTTTGTTTGGCATAAGCTTTGGAAAGGCTAATCAGAAGCATGTTTTACACTTCGGAGTATGAAGTCATCTCTTGAGAAAGACTATTGTTATTTCTCCATATTTGCTGCTAGAAATATCTTAAAGCTCAGTAAAGGCCAAAGTCGTTGCCATTTTTCTACAAAAGATTATGCTACTGAATAAACTAGCAATTTTTCTTGGTCTTATTGATCCATTACGCTGGCAGACGCCTTATCGGTACCGGGGAGAAGTCCTTGTATTGTATGAAGATGAACCGAACTAAAACCGGAATGGATGACCAATGCAATATAATGCCAGAGAAGCAGACAGAGTAGATGAATCAATCTGAGGACCCTTAAACGATTGAGGTAATGAATAAAAGGCCTAGCCGCTGCGGTTTTCAAAGTTGAAGAAAATAAGAGCTATTCACCAACTCACCTGTAAAATCTGATTTTGGACGATAATTGGAATCTAAGTCTGTCAGATTGAGAAGGAGAACCCCTAAGTAGCCGAAACAGCAAGTCAATAAGGTCGTCAAACATCGCTTTGTGTGCTTCACCGATCGTCAAAAAGTTGGTTAGTCCACCATCTACCATTTGCTTCGCACCAGACTTTGAAGGAGACCCACGATTTTGAAAGAGTCTATAGAGGCGAGCATTGCAGAGCTAAGTCTGGCATCTCTTCGAAGTTCGCACTGAAAATTGAACTCTTGGCTTTAGTGATCAATAAAAAACAAAAAAAAACATTATTCTCGCATGAACTTCAGTAGTGACATTGGCTTGAATGTTAAGGGACGAGTAACTCTTGCCAACTGCTGTTCTATTACTCGTATTAAAGAATGCAATAGGTAGCAAGTCCTTCGCTCACACGAAAGCCGCTATAGTAGGCCCTTTTTATTGGCACAGAGGCATGGGCCGTCTCCAAAGCGGTTAAACACTATCCGGGCTGCTCATAGCTGAAGATTCCTCGTATATTTGTTAATTTCTGATTTCATGGAAAAGAAGATATAACGACTAACTTTAGAACTTATTCCACGGCATTGATTTGTTAAGAACGCTAAAGTTAAAACGGCCAAATGGCTAAGATGGCAAGGTCTTGTTAAATCCATATACACAAATATTCTGCACATTTTGAAGCTATCCCAGAGAAAGAACGAAGTACTAATAAATCTTGAGAAAACGTAAACCAACTCATTGAAAATGGGGGCTATCAACGGACCTAGCTAACTGTAGAGACATATGAGTTAGTGCTCAGGTCTGAAGATGCCATCAGAATAAGGCATGCCATTATTGGAAAAGCTCCCACCAACCAACTTTAGTTGGTTTTATTAGTTACAGTTACACCGAACATTATTGGTTATTTATGTTTTTATTAAACAACAGCACTATTCTTCCGGCATCTCAGTGTTATTGTTGACGATATAGCATCGATGAATCTAATGGTATGTGCCCATGGCATCTCAAGATGCTATTAAACTGATATTGCCCATAATTTCTTCCATCCATACCTTTAACCGTAACATCCGTCTCGATGTGAATAGTCCTCAGTACAGCCTCAAGCCCACTTTAACCTGCAAATATATAAAATCGTTGGTACATCTCGTTCATCCTTCCTATTTTTCCATCCGCCGCACCATGTGCAAATGTTTTAAGGCAGCCAGTAGCCCCTTGAGCAGGAACTAATATAAGAAAAAATAAATAAAAAAATAAAAATAATAGGTCCGAGAACGGAACCTTGCGGAATACCAGCAGCAAGTTTTGTTAGCTTTATTTACGTCGCAGTGCAGTACTCTAAGGTTGAAAAAGTTACCAACTACTCTTAGCAAGCACTCAGATTGCCTATCGAATCCCCTGTAACCACTGTAACTAGAATGCAATGTCGAAATTTCCGTTCAGCGATAGTACCTGAATTGATTGATTGAAATTAATGTTGATAATCCTTATTGTTTTTCGTGAGCTAATAACGAAGGTGATTTCGATGATTCCGAGACTAGAGCAGGATATTACAACACCACTAACGCTGTGCTGCTAAAGTGGCCGCCGACCTGAAAGCTGAAAATAAATTTGAGGCTACTCGGAGATCATTTAATTCTGGATAAATGCAGATGACTGTAACTACCACACATGCATAGCTAACATAAAGCATAAAGGTCTTCAACCCTTGGGTGACAAGACGTACGGGTATCTATGCAACAAATCTCTGCGGATATCGTGTCAGGAGTGATGTTTGTTAAGAAAAACTTAAACTCTATAGATCTCTCAACGTACACGGACAAGAGATCAGCTGGCCAGAAATCCAAAGGATCGATGATAATTCTACTCGCAACCACCTTCTTCGGTATCATCAGCACTATAGACTGGAGTATTCCTTCCCGAAATAGCAAGGAATTGTTGCGGATATAATGCGTGGAGTGGGTCAATGAGTGTTCGAAAAGAAAAGAAAATGAACTACAGGACCTTTATGTGTAGGCTCACCATATTGGCCATAGTGTGGCAATCTAATGATTCCAAGATAAGTCTCCCGCGTAAAGGCTTCTGAATTTGTAGATGTTATCCACCAAGGAGGTAGCTATGATCAGGATCATATAAACAGATGAATTTAGGTGAAAATCACTTCAAATAAATTCAAACTTTCGCCAATTTTTATAAATTTGGCTAAAAACCTATGAAAATGCATGTGCCTCCTACAACAGATGGACCAAAATGCAGATCTCTATTCTCCTCAAACTAGAACTGATCTTGATATTTTGCGACAAAAACGTAAGCCCATCCATCGGAATGAACTGCTTCCACAAATTTATCTAGAAATCATCAAGCAAAGACAAGATACGAGTACACACCACATGAATGTTGCGCAGCATCTATGGTATGACTACCATCTGCATGCCATTAGTCGTTGTACATGTGATAACTAAGCCAATGCCCGTATTATAAACATCATACACAATGTCCATTGATTACAGCTTTACGCAGAACATATTAACAAAATGACTCAGCGAAACATTCTTTCGACGAGATCGAACCTAGTGACCACTACCTACCTCTACTATCCACATTATTCGAAACTGACTTCGCATCTATGAAGCTATTCCCCCTAAACAAATCTAGAAATTAAGCGATTTGTTATCGTGCCTAATACCATCATTCATAGTTCAAAATCAAAGGCAAACTAGATTTTCGGAAACCCTGTGGTGTTACTGATGATGGCCAAGTGTTGTGTTGGAACACCCCCCGTCCACCCAGACAAAAGGAACAAAAAATCGAGCAATCTATTGTTCCGAGAAAGCTAGTTTTTTGTTGTTGTTGGTGTTTCTCTAAATATTTTGTGGGAGAAAGAAATCGAAAAAAAAAAACAAAAAATGTATCTAGACACACACGATCAACAGTCAAAGATATACCGCATTGATCACAGAGTGCACAGTACTCTTACATGGTACACGGTTCATGGTAGGCGCCCTCTTTGAATGGGCCCCCGCAAATCCATCGATCTTTTGTGATCACAAAATGAGGTGTTTACATCTGTGGTGGCGAAATTCAAAGCAAATTGAAGATACAAATCGACAATTAAATTGTAATTTCACAGGGCCGTGGCTGGTGGCTGGTGACTGTATCCGTAGTCATAGCCGTGCCCGTGCCTGTTACTGTTCCATGAACGGCGGTGGCGTTGAGGCAATGTGTAAAGATACTTGTAGCCGATGCATACGAAATGTATCTGCCGCATGTTTCCATATCAATTGCGATGCATCGTCGTCACTTTTCCTTATTCCTTATTCCTTATTCATCGATTTAAAGTCTTTCGATAGAGTTTGGTTTTTGCATCCTCCAGGAGCTCCTCGGCGATGTGTGTGGACTGCTTCTGGTCCAGCAAAGAAATCTTCATAATGATCGTGGTCATCATGATCATCATGATCATTGTCATTGTCATCATCATCATCATCATCAGAAGCAGCAACATCGTGGACATTGACTTTTTGTTCGACGTCATCATCGTTGAGTACATTAAGGAGAATAAAAATGTGAAGACGCCAAAGTTGAAGCTCCGTCCGAATGTCTCTTGGCTGGCCGACAGTGTCTTTGAGTCTTGCATGTGCGGATTATGAATTCAAGTTATGGGAATAATGGGAAATCATAGCCGACGGAGTGACGTTGGAACGTTTATTTCATATATTACCCCCGTGGATGTGATGTGTGGCTGAGCCGCTCTCCGATGGGTAGCACTTGAAACTAATTCCGCAAATGTGCATGGCTATAGATACGACGACTACGAATGGGCATACAAATATGAAAGCATAACTTCCCATGTGTGTGATGGAGTGTTCTTTAAAATAGGAAACAAAAAATAAAACTTTCCACGACTACCAAGACGAAGAGCACGATGAACGATGACGACGTTACTTGGGAACGTTTTGTGATGTTCTTACGCGAAAATTGTTTAGGAACTTCTTTTGCGAGAGCAAAAAACTGCTCATATTCGTATATATGTAACTGCAGCCGCACGGATACGCTTAAATCCGGGCTGAGGCATAAAAGACTAAGAGCTGACCTACGGTAAGAGACGTCTATCGATCGGTGGCAAGCGCACAGGTGGATCTTCGTCTTCTTCAGCTTGTTCCTCTTCTTTTTGTGTTTTTTTTTTGTTTGAGTGCGATTACAACTTTGGATGCGGCTGCTTCATTTTCTCTTGAACTTGAGCGCGATTATCTTGCATTATGCGGATGGCTTGGGATATGGCTGTTGGCTTTTAACTGTTTGAATGGCCAACTGGATTCACCGGATGGATGGTTTGGAATGGATAAAAGACGTTTGCGCACAGATGGAGTATGTTTACAGGTAATGAACTTCAAGATACAGTTGACTATATGACTATAGGCCATAGATACAGTCATGAAGAAGAATATGAAGATGACGACGTTGGTGATGGTCTTCAAAGTATCTCGCGCACAGCTGTATATAACTCGATGGCATAGTAATTTATTTTCAAGAACACACACCACCACCGCACCGTTTCAATCCGATATGAGCCAACCGACCGGCAATCTGTTCCTCATTTTTCTCCTCTCCTTCTGATGCAGTTTTCTTTTTAACTGGTGGCCGATCTTTCTCCGTACAGATGGTGTTGTTGTTTTAGTGATGATTTGCCCCTGTAATGCACTTTAATTTGGTGTTTTGCGAGCAGACAGACAGACATACGGGGGGGTAATGTAAGGAACTTCGATCGATATACATATGATGTATCTGGGTATGCATGAGGGATTCCATAGGGAAGGAAATCAATGGATACAGTTGACGGTGATGTTATGAGAGATGGAGAGCATGTTATGTTGCATCCAACCTGCAAGTCGTGATAATTTCAGCTAATTACAGCAAATCAAGAGAATTTTTTGTTCTTGTTTTGTTGTTGGAAATATCAATACCGTTTATCTAGGAAATATGTGGTAGGCCTTCATTACTGACATGGTAGGAGGGTCACTCACCTATTGTGAATGACTTCATGGACACTACCTGTACACTTGGCTGGTAGAAGTGGTGGACATGAAGTGCTATACCTATGTAGTCAGACTTAGTAGGAGGTCTAGAACCTACCATGAGCTCATAGGTTGCATACTTCAACATTTTTGGCAGAAATTTATGACATTCGCGGACATTTAAAGCCGACGAATAATTTTTATGAAAATCTGATTCACATCCGCTCCAGACCTGGGGTGAGTTTGGGCCTTAAGATGGTTAAGTTGTTATGGCTTTTGAGAGAGCTACGTAAGGTAAGGTTTTCATTTGCGCCGTTATCGGGTATAAGGAGGACTCTTAGAGCCGAAGGGCTGCTAAATACGATTTACATGTTCTAGTGGCCTTGGCTGCTACAGATGCGCACATTTCCGACTCGGTCAATATCCCTAAACTGATAGTACAGGCAAGGTATCGACATAGTCGTATTGAGGTTTCTTTGCAAAATGCTCCCCTCCAGTTCATCTTTAAAATTGATTCCATTCAACTGAAGGGTTGCGGTTTTATTCTCTTCCCACTAAAGAACGCACATCCCCCTTGAATTTGTATTATTAACCTCCACTAAAGTCCGGGGAAGAATAGATGATTTCATAAGGGCTAGCCAGCGGATTCGTTACTTAACTTTCACTCCAACTCAGCCCAGGAAGTGCACCGTGGAGTCACATCTGATATTATGTCCGTACCGCTGCCAAAAAGGGGTTTGCATAACTATAATAGCTGCGCTGACTAAGGCACAGATAAAAGAAGTTACTCTAGCACTCTTAGCTTTTTGTACGTCACGCACTGTTTGATGGCGGAGAAGGTGTCGTCTGCATTTCTGTTAAAAAATCGAGGACGTTGCACCTATCAACGCTTAAAATTCCAAACTGGCGCTACCTTAGCGCTTACCAAAAGATTAACTAAGACATTAGAAAGAAGAAAATGGTTACGTGTTGTCTATGGTTAGAAATAGAATTCTCAGATTACGGCGTGTGCTTGTATTCATAGCAAATTCCGCAAGTACTTACTTTAGGTGGCGCTACAGTACGGGGTGAACCTGGCCCTCGGGCAACAAGCGTCTCCAGCTAAGTCGATCTTTTGCTAGCTGCCTCCAGTTTCGCACGTTACCTTCCACTTGCGTGCGCCACCTGAGTCTCAGTCTTCCTCTACTGCACTGTCCCTCGCTCGGACTGGGGCGTTTGTGTCCATCCGCTTGCCAAGCCATCTCAGTAGTTGGATCTTCACTCTTCTGGCTTAGTAAATGTCGCTGTTCAGTCTATACAGTTCGTCGTTGTATCCATATGCACCTGCATATATGCATTCATATGATAACGTTCTTACGAACACTTATGTATGTGGTTGCGTGATACAATAATGCTGTATTCTTAAAGGTCGTTTGTTTTGGCATCTTTCTAGGCTTAAGCTGCTTGTATCTCATTCGAAACACTTACTATAAATGCTGTAAATGAGCAGATCCAGTCGTCCTTATGTGACCTACGAGGTCCTTTGCCCTTGGCAGATTTACTCTGTCTTCTGCGGAGAGTATGCAGTAAAACACCCCATGCTCTGCATCTTTCTCCTAGTTTGGACATTCCGGGCACAGCAGATATGTGCACCAGCCATCGTGCGCGGTCATGCCCGATGGTATGGGGGTAGTGAGAATCCCTCGCGGTCGGCCTTTTATTGAGCTGTTCCACCTGACTTCCCATATTGCTGTCAATACTGCTCTTTCTTCCTATTACAATATTTTGTTTGGCTTCCTGCAAGTTCTAATATTTTTGATTGCGTAGGGCTGACGACAGTCTTCTTTTTAACGCTTTCATCGATTGTGTATTCGCCGATGGTGTATAGGGAGAACAGGATTTTGCGTGCGTATCTCATCGATGGCTTCCGAAGCGAAGATAGTGTGCATGTTGGCATCCTACACGTAGGCCTTATACCGTACCCGGTCAACAAACATCCCCCCGCAATATTCAAGCGAACTAATTTGTTGGCTTCCGATTCGAAAGTTCGCATACTACACTGCCTCGCGGCTGGTTATTAAGGCAAACCTAGTCCTGTGGTTGGTTAGATTTAGACCGGCAGACTGCGGCAAGCACCTACACCTTTTATATAAGACTGTAATCCCGTTCCTTGCTGTAGAAACACGGTTGTTAGCGTCGGAGGTTAAATCTCGGAACAAGAACACTTAAAAAATACAAAACTGTTGGCATTGGCTGAAGGCTGCGCTAACTGGAGGGCGTCATAGGATAAGGAGATAGGAGAGTCCAATTTTGAGTCACTTTTTAGTGCATATCGGCTTGTATCTCGCTAAGACAAAGTGTTATGTGGGCATCCAAGGCTGCAATTGACGCTGCCTGCATAAATGAGTGAGTTGACGTATCCCCATAAAAAATAGTCTGAAGGTGTCAATTAATAGCTCATTGAACTCATTTCTCAATAGTTCATAAATTCGCGTGCTGTGTGGCATATTGCGCCATCTTGCTAAACCTACATGTCGACCAAGTTCAGCTCGTGCAGTTTGAACAAAAAAGTGAAAAATCATTGAACGATACTGGCCGCCATTGACGGTAAAGTTGTTCTCACGGTCAATGATTTCGCCGGAATACAAACCGCCCCAAACGGGTCCATTGGTAGCAAATGTGTTGCCTGAAGTTGCTTATCGGCCCAAGTATGCCAGTTTTGTTTATTAGTATACCCACACAACCGGAAATGAGTTTCGTCGGCGTGGACAATTTTTCGATCAAAAAACGGATTTCCCTCAAGTTTTAGAAAATTCGACGCTGTGCCAGATCGTTTAGCTTCAGTTCTTGCACGAACTGTATTTTGTAAGGCTTAAGACCACAATCTTGCGTAAAATTTTCCTCGTAATCGACTAACACTGTCTGAATTGCTGCTAAAGGCGACAAATGGGCAAATCACGGTCTTCAATCCCTCTGCACGGACGAATAGGTGGCTTGGTATTAAATAGCGTGAAATTGGTGCAAAATTTGGTCACTATGGCTCGAAGTGCTTGCTCAGTAGGTCGATTATGATTGAAGTGCCCGAAAACATTTTTTTTAAAAAAATTCAAAAATTTGTAACGTTGTTCGGGTGTAAGTCTTTCTGAGCATGTTTGCCTTTGACATATGCCAGGAATAACGCGTGATCTGCCCAAAACAGAACACGGAAAACCCAAACTGCAAAAAAATCACCCATATGATATATACAAGGGTTATAACCTGCAGATAAGAACTAAACGTAGAAGTGCCTCATGGTTAACCGAAAAGGCCCATACTTTTTCACATTGGCTTATAAATAAGACTTGCAAAATCAGTATACCTTCGTGCATTTATCGCTCAAAACCATGAACGAGATCATTGGCAAAACATCAGTGAAACTGTGATGATGGCATTGCATGCAATTGTTATAAATGACGAGAAAATGGAACAGATATGATGTTGCTTTGTTTCGTAAGATGATTTAGAAATGTTGGAACATTAACCTATATTTATGCTGATATTTTTCATGCTACCTCAACAAAGTGAGCTTACTTTCTCGTGGGTGTGAACCTAAGTTTCGCCGAGATTTCACTTTTTTTTTACACAAAAACTAAGAGATGGATCTACGAGTATTTGACTCACCTTCATCTGTCAACTGACGCCAATTTTTATCAAAAATCTAAAGTACATAAAAGTTTATGTTTGCAGTTTCTTTTTTTTTGTGAAGGACTATCTATCCGAAGCAACAACGCTCTGCTTAGTATTTGTTTAATTCGGAAAGTCACTTGGATTAGATTAAGATTTGTTTGTGGAAAAAACAAAAACTAGTTGTGCAAGAGATTTCCCTGTGAAGACATCAAAATTAATTAAAATTAAATTCGAAGATTTAAATGACATTTTGTTTCAAAAAAAAACTAACTACCATCATCTTCATTAGCAACTGATAACAGGGTGACTTGTGTCGGTTTAATTATTTTAATATCAAGATAAGCACCCGTAAGTCGTGTATTCGGACAAATTTTATTGAATGTCTTCGTTGTTCATGGCTATCATGAAATTGTGTCGAAAAATCAGATACTGACACTCAGGTGTTGTTGTCCGGTGGAGAGAAACCAGTTTACACTTTTACGGTGGAATCAACACTTTTTTGGATTTTAGTGAAACCTTGAACTGGTGTTATCGAAACTTGAACTCAGTACTTTATGGGAATCTCAGTGATAAAACTGTGGTAATACAGCGGTTTTGTGGGATCAGATCATGAGAAGTACCTACATCATCAGACTTGAGTAGATGAGAAAGCCTTGAACTTTTACATTAAGATTTAGGAAATCTTAATCACTTTGGGGGAAACAAATTCAATAACAGCAGCAACCAATCTTCCCATAGTATCACGGAAGGAAGGAGGGCTTGGTATTTGACGGTTTTGTTGACACCCATGATGGAAATTAAGATGTGAGCTATATTTGCTCAACGGCCCTTACATTGTACGGGTCTTTTGACAGTTCTTAGTCCCTTAGTTGGTCTATAGTTTGTGAATGTTGAAAAGCCTGAAGGTAGATAGGAAGCTGTTAAGATTCGGAAGAACCGATTTAAAATCGAGCTGCACGTGGTCAATAAATGTACATAAGCAAAGAGCATACATCGTGTTACATAGGTTGCACAGTGCCTGTTGGTTATATGCAATAGCAATAGGACTGGTAGTAAACAAGTTACCAATTGAATCTTTTCATCATCTATTGATTTCCTATGCTGATTCAACAATTCGTTTTCGACGGTCAGACTTTTTTTTAAAGTAAAACACCAAGACGACGAATCGAATTCGAAAGATTTTAAGCAATTCAATAGTTTTGGGCATATGTCCATCATATAAAGCGCATTCCCATCACTTTTTCAAGCAACAGGAGACTTACTAGGTGAGGTGAAAAGTAACCTCCTTGGGAATGAAAATACTTTTCCGTGGCGTTGATGATTTCCTCGCGTAAGCTGAGTTTTTTATTGATGAGCCATCTTTTGAGGTTTGGGAAGAGATAATAGTCCGAGGGAGCCAAATCGGGCGAATGCGACAGAAATTGGAGCCGTTAGTCATTGATTTTACCCGTGGTTGCGATGCTCTTATGCGCAGGCGCATTGTCTTGCAAAAACAAATTTTTTTTTCGCTTCATATAAGGCCGTTTTGCAGCGATTTCGGCCTTCAATCGCTCCAATAATGCACAGTCATACTCACTGTTTTCCTTTTTCGATGTAGTCCACGAAGAGTATGCCATGATGATCCCAAAAAACCGACGCCATAACCTTTCCAACCCATTGACCCTCCCTTGGCTGCTTCGGAGCACTCGTGCCGGCCACTAATTCTGTTCTCTGATGTGTAATAGTGGATCCAGGTTTCATCAACAGTTACCAGTCGACGCCAAAATTCCGCCCGATTCCGCATCAGCAAGTCCAAACACTCTTTCGAAGTGCTCTCGCATTCGTATTTTTGGTCAGGAGTGAGCATGCGCGGTACTCAGCGGCAGGAGAACTTTTTCATATGCAGAATATTGCCCAAAATATGGCGTGTGCGCTCAGTTCTAATCTTTGTGGTATCTGCTAGCTCGCTCACCTTCACTTTCCGGTCAGCCAACACCATTTCATATATTTTTTTGACATTGTCCTCTGTAACCGCATCGGAGGGCCTGTTGCTGCGGACTTGATCGGTAGTGGAGTTGCGGCCACCACGAAACTCTCGAAACCAATATTTGACGGTGTAATCCGCGGAGCATTAGCCCCATAATATTTATCCATCTTTTCTTTTGTGTCCTTAGCCGTTTTGCCTCTCAAAAAATAATGTTTTATGAGAGAACGAAAATCGTTTTTGTCCATACTAAACATGATGCCAAACACGTCAACAACAATCAGCGGTCAAAACAAAACTTAAGACAATATCGCACTGAAATTTGGCATGTCTGCCTAAATATGAACGGACTTCAAGGCACCACAACCTTTTTTGCAGTAGTAGCGCATTCTGGCGGTCAAGGAGGATACTTTTCACCTAGTATATCGTGTAATACTCGAACAATGATTTGCTCAAAAGCCTCAACCCTTCTTAGGCGTTTTCGTTGGTAGCACGTGGTAAAGCACTATCCTGTTGGCGACACAGTTCTCCAACATTGATGTCACCCAAATTTGGAAACAAATAATCATTGATCATTGCATTAACTTGAACTCTGGCCTAATTTTTGAAGAAATAAAGACCGATGGTTCCACCGGCTATGGGGTAAATTTTTATTAATACAATGATCAACTTATTGATGATTATCCTCACTCTGCACGAATTTTACGGCAGACAACGATCCTCCGCGATCATGCGGCTTTTGCTTCTGCACCAATTGGATCTAATAAACCTCAAGACCAAGATTTTTAGAAAGAATTTTCCACATAGTAAATGGACAAATGCCAAGTTGCAGCCAACGAAGACGGATAAATTAGAGTCGTCTTTAACACCACTTCCACAGCCGCGATATTCTCTTCCCAAAACACAGTTATTGTTTTTGTTGGTATATGAGTATCCAATAGTATGAATTAAGCTCATTTTTTTTTATTTATTCGAAAAGAAAATGGCCAATAATGTCTGCCGTGAATTTGACGAAGTGCTTTTAGATTTTTGAAATGTTGACAAAAGAGAGTTTTGAGCCGAAAAAGGTCTATTTGTTGGAACCTTTGATTTACTTCTTTTATTTGAAGATATCTGCAGCTGATTCACATCGATTGCTTGTATTGGCATATAGTGAGGCTGCTTTAAGTTGTCGTGAGTGGTTTCAAAAATTTAAGAACCGTGAGTTTGATGTCGTAGACAAAGAACGCCTAAAGTGTTTGAATTGGAGGAAAATTCGTGCCAAACGCAAGAAGGACTTTCACTTACATTGGATGTGACTCAGCAAACAATTTCACATCGTTTAGAATCGCTAGGAACGATTCAAAGGCAAGGAAATTGGATTCCACATGAACTGCCCCTTTTAAGTTCTTAATACCCTAGAGGATAGGTATTGATACTTATGAGTAAGCCAGAGACAGGGGAGCTCCCTAACTACTTAAAAGTTGTAGCAAAAAAAATAGCGGTAGTGAATTCTTATTGCTTCTGCCGCCCTTTTCGCCTATCTTCGGTTGGCCTGTCTGTTTTGGCAAAAGAACGTTAGCTTCCAGAGATATTATTGATTTTGTTGGGGCATAGACCAATAGTGAGACTGAATCCCTTCATATTACCACCAGACCATGAGTGCTGTCATGTGCGGTCATAAAGTCGGTGAAGAGATGGATTGTATATATAACATATGTCTGGTATGTATACTCGTATCTGAAATTCTTTGGACTTTTCTAAGATTTCACTGGAACTTCTTTAATTATTTTTAACTGAAGGGGGCTACTGTAATAATTAGAAGATTGTTGCTATACATTACCATGTTTGACAACGCAGTTTTCTACAAACAAGAGTAGGGCTTCTTTTCATTGATACAAAAAATTTATATTCTTTAAAACTGTGTTACTTCACCCAAGGGATTGCATAGTGTAAGAATTAAAAGAAACATTTAACCTGGAAAAGTTCTGTCGGAACCTCATGCAGATATTTTGTTGTATATCATAATATGACACACTACTACGTTTTAAGGTATTTTAATATTAATTCCAAAACATATACTGCAGAATACATGCCTTTCAGTTGCAATACCTTGTTTTCACGCTTCCAAAGTATTGATTGATTCTTGAACCGCAAGCGACTATAGTACGAAGACTCTCTTTGCGCTGTCGTGGTTGTGCACATTTAGTATTATTCGTGTCGGTATCAGCAAGACTCTAAGTCGTACTTATAGGCGTGTTTAACCGCTAACACTAGGGCAGTGAAATCGGGTGATCCTGCGGGCCAATGTAAATCACCAAACCGTCAAATCAGACAATTGGGACATACCAGCCTTAAAATATCGGTTGTGGCTCGTGCGGTAGATTCTGTTACTCCATTCCGCTTGCACCACATGTCCTCCATTTCCCATTCATCCAACTGAGGAATGAAAAATTCACTGATCATGGTTCTGTAACTTTAACCATCCACAGTGAGTTTTTGATTGGCACCTTTTTCAAACGACAAAAATATACCAATGACTTCTCTAGCGTAAGAGACACACCATATAGAGATTTTGACTCCTCCCGGATTTTCAGTGCCGCAGAATCGCAAATTTTGTTTGTTTACGAATGCCCAAAGGTGGCTCATGAATAATTTGACGTAAAATCGTCCACTTCGTTGTTGAGATTTAGAACGACGTGAGCATAACTAAGACGCAATTGAAGGTTAACCCTAATCAAGAGATAGACTGTCTGCACTTTTGAGCTGTTATGCCTCTGCAACATACAACCTGAACATATCGGTGATACACATTCTATAAGAATAAGGTACGAGGTCGAAAAGCAAGGGTCACTAAATGTTCACATTCACTTCTAAAAAAACAAAAAACACTGTGGCGCTGGCAGCCCGTATGGGCCATGGCCTAGTTTCTTGATACTCATTTGTGTTGCCCATGTTGTCATTTTTGTCACATCTGAGCGGGGCCTACGGTTTATCGCCGAGTCCGAGCAGCACTCCTTAGAAGCTTTTTCGTAGCCAAATTTTTACTTTCGGGAGTAATGGCAACATTGCCCGCTGAAAGGGTGATGGCGATTTAAAAAAATGTTGGTGACCCAGCCAGGAATCGAACCCAGCCTCTTTGCGTGATAGTCCAATGAGCTAACTATCGCGCCATCGCCATCGCCACATTTACTTCTATTTGCAAAAAATTGTGGTTGCCAGTAGGCTTGCCAGAAAGGAAACAGAAGAGATTTTTCAGATACTCAGACTATTTGTGTCATCTACTTCCCAAAGCCAGTAACATTCTTTCCCTTACTAAAAAAATTCTGATGTTTTAACAGATGCCTTCAGTCCATCTGAACACCAAAGCGTGATAAATGATATTTTCCCATGTGATGACATGACCGCAGTGCACTTTTTCTCTGAATGTCTAAGTGGGGTGAAAAGTAACCTCCTTTACCGCCAGAATGCGCTACTACTGCAAAAAAGGTTGTGGCGCCTTGAAGTCCGTTCATATTTAGGCAGACATGCCAAATTTCAGTGCCATACTGTCTTTAGTTTTGTCTTGACAGCTGATTGTTGTTGACGTGTTTGGCATCATGTTGAGTATGGACAAAAACGATTTTCGTTCTCTCATAAAACATTTGAGAGGCAAAACGGCGAAGAAAACAAAAGAAAAGTTGGATAAATATTATGGGGCTAATGTTCCGTCAGATTACACCGCCAAATATTGATTTCGAGAGTTTCGTGGTGTTACTCCACTACCGATCAAGTCCGCAGCGACAGGCCCTCCGATGCGGTTACAGAGGACAGTGTCAGAAAAAAAATATGAAATAGTGTTGGCTGACCGGAAAGTGAAGGTGCGCGAGCTAGCAGATACCACAAAGATTAGTACTGAGCGCACACGCCATACTTTGGACAATATTCTGCATATGAAAAAGTTCTCCTGCCGCTGGGTGCCGCACATGCTCACTCCTGACCAAAAACACGAACGCGACAGCACTTCGAAAGAGTGTTTGGACTTGCTGATGTGGAATCGGGCGAACTTTTGGCACCGATTGGTAACTGTTGATGAAACCTGGATCCTCTAGATATTACAGACCAGAGAACAGAATTAGTGCCCGCGATGGACTGAAGCCGGCACGAGTGCTCCGAAGCGGCCGAGGGAGGCTCAATGTGTCGGAAAGATTATGGCTTCGGTTTTCTGGGATTGTCATGGCATATTTTCGTAGACTATCTTGGAAAAGGAAAAACCATCAATAGCGAGTATTACTGTGCATTATTGGAGCGATTGAAGGCCGAAATCACTGCAAAACGGCCTCACATGAAGCGAAAAAAAATTTTGTTTTTGCAAGACAATGCGCCGACGCATAAGAGCATCGCAACCACGGCTAAAATCAATGACTTACGGCTCCAATTGCTGTCGCAATTGGCAATTTAGCTCAATCGGACTATTATCTCTTCCCAAACTTCAAAAGATGGCTCATCAATAAAAAAAATTCAGCTCACGCGAGGAAATCAACGACGCCGCGGAGGAGTATTTTGCAGACCTTCCGGAAAATTACTTTTTGGACGGGATCAAGAAGTTGGAAAATCGCTGGAATAAGTGTATCAAGCTAAAAGAGGACTATATTGAATAAAATAAAAAAAAACATTAAAAAAAAAAATTTTTTCACTCCCGAGGAGGTTACTTTTCATCACACCTAGTAGATGCAGATATGCAATGTGCCTTACGATTGAATTGCTTCGGTCACCTTTAAGCGAAATTTTGGAAAACTTCATTGTCTAAGTGCTCTGTCGCGAGGAAAAAACAAACAATTGGAGTTTGTCGTTAATCATGAGAGCTGATCTGGCACTATCCTTGTAAGGAACGTTGAAGATTTTAGATTCGAATATGTAGCTCTAGTAACTCTTGGCAGATCTAGGCGCTCAGGTTCAGCAGGCGCCCCAAGAGGCGGTCCTACAATCTAAATTAGGATGCATACGAAGGTATTGTTATATTTTGCGAACACTAGCTACAACCTAAATACCGTTGCTACTTCTTTGGCTTCTATCGTCAATCCAAATAAAAATGCACGAATCATCCGCAACAGTTTTTCGAAGCCCATAGACCCTTTGACGTGTTTCTTTTAAATAATTCCAGTTGTAAACTCTGTAGATTCTTTCTTTGATAGCTTACTATTCTCGTTATCCTCAAAGGACAATGAGGCAGCATTTCTGGGTAGGGGGCACAAAGTTTAACATGGGTCAGCATGACAAACTACATCCTGGTGGGCTTAGATCATTCAGATACATCATTCTTAAGCGAAGTACAATGGAAAAACATTTATAAATACGAGTTACTTTCGTAAATAACTAAATGTGTAAAAAGAGATGAAATCTATAGCAATGGAGTAAGACCGCCAAGTTAAACCCAGTTGCTCTGAGCAACCACAAAAAGATCTTTCCAGGACGAGGCAATAGCATTTTCACGAAAAGTGGCTTTACTCATTACCATTCCCTGCTGTATACACATTATCCCAAACCAGCTTTACTAATTATTAATTGAATTCTACGCTCAAACCCCTGAAAATTATTCAAGCTATTGCACAGGCTTTAGTCAGTGGGATTTGTAGTCTTCGAGATCCTTTCTATGAATATAGTTTGTGTTATGCCTTCTCGCACTGAGGACTTTCCCATAGTACTCAAACAAAACCAGGTGGTTCTAACTAGAAATGCACTCCACTTAAAATTCAGGCACGTTTTACCACTCAGAATCTGCTGGATTAATTTTCACTAAACTCTAAACCATTACACAAGTCAATCACATCCTGTGAATCATTTCGAAATAACAAATTCAATCTAAATGTCCAATAAACACTCAATCTTATAATTAATTCGTTTTCAGTTTTTTTTTTTGTTTTTTTAATGTCTATAGATACAAAACAACATCTCTACTTCTACCTAATTAAGTTAATGCCTTTCAGATACTAAAAAGAATAAAAGAAAAACATTGCTAACCATTAGACTTCCATTTTTAAATATTTATGTGAAATTTTTAATTTCTCAAACATTTTCGGATCACCATCCAAGATACCCCCCCACCCGAGTACGAGTATCTCAGATTTATGTTTGACAAAAAATTTAAATAAACATCAAACTCTCTGTATGAATGAATGAATGAATTATTGATGGTGATGCGATGAAGGTGCGAAAATAAGCCAGTCCGGTTGGTCTTTCCTCTTATTTACGCGAAATTTATACAAAAATTTCGACACTAATCTCCAGTTGCAAGTATCATGTTTTGGATAAGATACTACAACATCCAAAGCTTGTCTTAATAAGGTAGTCTAAGAGGGGGAAAAAAAAAATTCAAAAAACTCCGAATTCCAAATCGATAGATACTATACATCGAACGGTGCCGGATAGTCGTACTCGTAGTTGCCAGAGAATCATATCATAAATCGACGCGACGCCAACGTGATTGATATCCATGAATTAGAGTCAATAAATTTTGCTCCCTTCGCGTGATAAACGACATAGCCGTCATATAACACCAGCGATGTCTGACAGACGATGTCGACGATGATGAGCATCATACCTTGCCCTAAACGTGTGGGGCGCTTTTTGTATCCGAATTATGATTAAATACTGTCGGAACATAAGTACGAGTACGAGTATCTCATGATGTTCTCAGTGAAGTATTGTATTCATATTAAACTATTTTTTCCGTTCTATCCGTAAATATGAATGTATGATTGATCCGAGTATCTTGAAATTGAAATAGAGACCAGAGTCTCGATCTCGTCTCGTACACATTACTCGTAGTCGTAGTGGCGTACTCTTAGATGTAATTAAATGCGAACGACGTTTCTCAGCTGGAAGCCAGGAAATTCTCATTAAAATATCTTTCATGGTACTCGGATCGTCTCCACTTATACTCGTATGTACTAAGCAGCGCTCAACGATTGGAGGAGAGCTTCAATGAAGAGTGCACGCATAGTTTGAAAGCATAGGCAAAGGAAGTATGTGTGTAGTCGTATCTTTGTATCTAAATCGACGTTTTAGCAATTAAATTGGATTTTTATTCGAAAGTGCAATAAATCAACTGTTGGCACCGAGCGTACTATACCTTTAGCCTCTCTCTACAATTGTAATTATGACCGAGTTCCCAGATCGATTTGTAGTACTCGTAACTCTTCGTTGTAGCTTCATTGAAATGAATTCAAATTTAAATTCAAATTTAAATTTAAATTTAAATTCGAATTCTCAGGAACCGTTAAGGCAGGTCAAAGGCGAACTGCGCGACGAGGACGTGACAAAATGATCTGCTCCATGGCACAGAGAAGAAAAAAAAAACAACAACTCTACCCAGCCTTTTGTATCCATAGAGAGTATTTGTACATTTAACCGGATTTTTTGTTGAAATTTTTTATCGGTTTTTTTTTTTTGTAACTAAATGTTTGTTTTGTTTGTAATTTCAGAAGTCGTTTACGTTGATCCTACAAGCGCTGGATATGTACAACACCTCCTATCCAGGTAATTATTGTTGCCAATATGCCATACCCACTTTGGAGTCATGTGTTGTGTACGATTGCTCGTATTCCTACTCGTAATTGTATCTGCTCGTACTGTTGGTGTTGCTGTTGCTATTCCTATTGATATTGCAGATGCTTCCTTGGTCTTTTGTTAACTTAGTCGTTGACTGGTTAGTTGGTTGGATAGTACCTACTTACTTTTATTTCCAAAGAAATAGGTAAACGTGCTGCATGCAAACCAACAGTTGCAAGTGTTATCTAGCTACTGGGACTGTGCCTATTTTGCATATTGCACCACATTACCTAGCCAGCAGCCGTCGCCATCGCCACCGCTACCGCCGCATCAAATGGTGTATGTTGAACCCTGAACGTTGCCGTTGCACAGTCCCACCAAACACCAAACACTAAAGTCTTGGGAGCTGGCATTTCGGAATTGTGCACATGGGTAAAACATACGATTAATTAGCCAATGTCCTTATTTAAGATTCCAAATTTATTCCTCTCCTTGTGAAGAAGGAGGAGACGATTCAGATTCGAGTACATCAGCAACAGTAATAGTAACAGGAACACCAACAGTAGATGCAACAACCATCGAGAGAGTATCTATGTATCTGTCTAATGTAAACAATTGTTTGTTCTTCTTTCTTTTCTTTTTTTTTTTGTTTTCGATTTCCATGTCGCTGTCGTCTGTGAACGTCTTTTGCACGTCGTCGTTGTATTTTCACTACGGTGGTCTATTGCTGCATGTACTGTCGTAACCAGACACTGAGAGGTTAATTGAAGAAACATCTTTTTCGGGCGTCATTCTACCATCGCCCGAATGGAAGACACTCGATCACATTGGGAAGAATGCCCGCATAACATACCGGGTGAGAGTTCAGTGCGCAGTTACATACTACAATACAACATGTACTACGTTCTGTCGGCCAAGGAATGACCAATTCGGTCATTATACATGCGGATCTGAGGGTCAAAAGGTCTGCCTAAACGGTTGGCAGGGTGTTAATTGCGAGAAAGCCATATGCAAACCAGGATGTGATCCAACTCATGGGAAATGCGATCAACCCGGCGAATGCGAGTGAGTACAATTTTTTTTTTAAGAATAAATTTATTTTCTTCTTTGCAGGTGTAGAATATGAACCTTTTCCACAGGGAGTTACCGGCTTTTATTTACCCTTATTGCAATCTGAATATTTTAACAAACTTTCCAATTGATCACGTCGAATCTTTTACATGACGAATCCACTTTCACAATAGTGCAGGAGCCAAAGTACTTAAAGATCTTAATAGACACAAATCCGCTGGTATACAGCCACTTCTCTGAATAGGTGTTCTTCCACGCCGACAAAACCACTGCGTAGCTTCTTTATCAATCCTGCTCCAAGGGACTATTTTCGAGTAGATGGAGCACAGCATTAGTCTTGTTTGTGCGAAAAAGTCTTCTCTCGCCTCCTACAGACTCAGTGCATCAAACCCTTTCTAATCATGATCCAGGGCACACTGGTAAGCCGCTAGAAATATCTCAATGACAGTCGATGCGGGTCGGGCAGTATATGATGACATAGCTGCCCTTGATATTTCAAAGCAATTGACAGAGTTTGTTCAACCTCATTACCTTTTGGCGAAAATGTGTCAATTTTGAGCTGATAATTCTTTAAATGTTTGTTTCCCAAAGTTCAATCCAAGTTGTCTTGAATAGTTTCAGCTTGGTGTACCGCAGGGCTCCGTTTTATCTCCAGCACTCTTCTTCAATCTTCATTATCTCTTGGGTGGCACTTCTAATCCATTATGTTCCTTTACTGACAAAAGTACTCTCTAACAGTTTGATTCGTTCCTAAAACCATGTCTCTGGTTTTCGACTGTAGAACTGGAACGACGGTGTGTTTTAAGATCATTGTGCTATTGACAGTATGTTCCGATGGCAAACAACGTAGGAATAGCCCATTTAGCCTCTTAGCCAGCTATTGGATGCAGAAGAAAAACCATAACAAACTCCAGAAATAGGTCTTCACCCACAAAAGTTTGTTGTGACAATCTTGTGGACATCGAAAACATCAATTTATTTTGGATGCTTTCGACCAGGGGAATGGATAAATGCAGTCTTATATTGTTAAAAAATCGACATAGGGCATGTGAAATTGACTAAAATGCAACCTCCGTTGGCAGGTAGGCATGGTTCGAGACTATTGCATGACATGCTAGATACGTCACGCGTTACAGTGCAAATACTTCTACAGTCGGAACTCATCGTTCTTCTTAATGTTTTTCCAATGGACTATCACTTTTCTGGAGTCGGGAGTCATTTTGTTGGCAGAAGGTGTTCCAAAACCGAGCAGCAGGCTTTGATGACAGCCTTTAAAGACTTTATAGCATCCAAAAATCAAGGCTTCTACAAAAAAAGAAATTGTGGATCTTGAATCACGTTGAAAAGAGTAAAGATGTTAACAGTTCTTATTTTTTAAATTTTTTACCTCAAAACGGGACTTTTCATGCGGTACACGTATAACCTAATAGTTGATGCAATGCCCACATTAGGTTAGGTTAGGTTAATACAGGGGTGTATCATCACACAAATACAAGGCACCAAAACGGACCCATTGCGATCCCTGTGGAACCAGTTGAATTTATCTTCAAAGGCAAAAAACCTAAACTTTCTGGTAAAACATCTATTTTCTTTGAAAAAGCCAAGAAGGCCTTTGAAATCCCTGCTGTCTGCGCGATATTGCCTCGCATTCACACAGTATGTGTGTTATGTCCTCAATCACTTGCAGATCGTCGAAATCTACAATTTGAGTCTCTGTCCTGTCAGGATTCCTATTATTGTTCTAAGCTTATCCCTTTTTAATTTCATTAACTTTCTAGATCTTTTACCATCAAGACGTTGCCATATAGCCTTGGATCTGTGTTGTCCTTCAAGATTCGACAACCTAAGGTTAGATGTCTTTATGGTATCTTCCTCGATAGTGCCTCTTATTGTGGAGAGAGGCAGTTTGATATTGGCAACCGATATCACGTAGTCTTCCTCTTCTTGCAAGCTCATCCGCTTGTTCATTTCACTCTTTACTGCAGTTTCCTAGCATCCAGCACAGTCTCACCCGGTTCTGAATGCGTAATGCTTTGAGAGTTGTGCGACAGCCCCTGACTGTATCAATGTTGATGGTAGTCGATTCCACTATTTAAGAGCGGCCTGGCTGTCGATGTAAATAGCAATATCTCTTTCGGATATCTATCTCATCTGCATTCCGCCAGAATCTTTGATTGGAAAACATTGCTTACGTCCGGTTGTTTTATAGACACTCTTAGCTCTGGGTCTTCTGCGAAGATACCAGAGCCTATTCCTTCCTCTGTTTTCGAGCCATCTGGAAAATTGCATTTTTATTTGCCTCACTGATCACTGCATTGGATTGCTTGGCAGTAGCTCCGCTAGGATCATGCCTGTCCGCAGCTACTGCTCTTGAAGTGATCCAAATTAGTGAATCATATCCCACTGTTGCCAGGAAGTTTTTTGATCTGTAAATCAAGCAGTGTTAGGTGCAGAAAAGTGTCCAATGCTGCCGTAAGGGTGGTGTGGAACGCAGCTGTAATGGCTATGGAACCCGTTCTTTAACCGCCGCTAATTTTTCGTAGATCGTTTTCTAATATGTTGCTTTGCATCATACAAATGCGCCATACTACCACCGTATATATTCAAAAAATTGTTATTTTTAAGCGTCTGCGTCTGTGCTTAAGGTACTGTTCTTCACCTTTAAGGCTTTTTTGAGAACAATTATAAAGCTGCATGCAATGAGATCACTATAAGATCACGGGAATCAAATTGCCGATGAACTTACCAAGCAAGTCTTTTAGGAGGACTTGCGTCGGAAAAGCCTGTTAATAGTTGTGTCTCTTATTGGCATGGCTATCCACGTTTAGAGCAGATTGAACGAGTGCTTCCGGACGTCCCTAAGAAGATGCCGAAATTTCTGCTTTCCTTCTGCAGGAATGTTTTTGAGAAGCTAACAGGATTCTTCTTCTTCTATGCTGCTAAGTATGCTAAGCGTAGGTGGCAACACCTGTTAACCGTGAAAGTAATAACGAAACCGCACTTCGTCTGTGAATTTCTGGCTAACGTTAACTTAAAATGGAACATAAGCGGTACTAAAGGAGCTTAATCACAAAAGCGATCTTCTTGAAGGATTGATAATTTGCACTAAAAGCGTGCTCGTCTAACTAGTCTATACAACTTAGTTTGAATGCTTTGCTTTGAGAGAAGAAAAATTTAGTAGCCTGTTCTTGTATTATTTTCCAGATACCTTACTTATTTCCCAAATTTGTATAAAGATAGCGTTATTCTCTCGGATGAACATAGCATCTGATGCTTATTTATTTACACATACATAAACTGTTGCCTTATATCTAACCTTGTGCTTTAAGACGCGCCTCCTATTTCGAACTAGCACGTTAGTATCTGTATTTGTTCGCTGTACATGGCGAGTTTCCATTCTTTCCAATTCGCAAATTAAGTGCGAAAAGATAAGTTCATCGTTGAAAGCTCATCAAAAAGAAAAGATTTTCAGGCAACCAGAAAGGATTTGATGTTCTGTAAAAATAATTTAGATGACAACGTATACGCTGGTGTTAAAGGAGAGGAAGAAAGGCGAACAGAATTCTTAGGGATCCTGAACGGAATCGTTTCGGTTTCGAACATCAGTCTAGACATTATAACAAGCTCAGACAAGAACGTCGATACGATACGAACGATACATCGTCGTCGATATTAGAAAGTTGATGCACATTAGAATAATATGATGTTATTAATTAATTGTTTATGCAAAAAATGTTAAGAGGCATCCTCAGTCCCTAAATATGGTAAATGAGCTATAAAAATGTTTGCCATACAGTAACCTTAGCCCAGTTCTCACATTTGACCTGGGTTAGACAAAACAGTAATTTATTTGATGTTAAATGTTTAATTCAATAGATGTCGCCAAGTGTCAAATGCTAATAAATTCTTTCATCTTTGAATGGAATTTAAATTCCTGAGAAATAGTTTCAACCAATTGATATGAAATCTGAGACATATTCACAAATTTACAAATGTCTCCATTAGATACTTTAATGGACTTCTTCTTATCCTTTTATTAACCCTTTCCTCGTTATACGAACTTATGCGTAACGAGTTTCCCATTTTTACTGCATCGCTGCTGCTCCGCTTATGGGGTTGGCTAATGTCGCAGACCGCAGAACGCGTCTACATAATGCTCGGTCCTGGATCGCTTCAGTGGTTAACCCCAGACGTTGTTGCGCATTTGCCATCTGAGAAATCCAGGAATTCTTTTTCCGACCTCGTTTTCTTACAGTTGGAGTGACCGTAGTTGATAGTGCATTTTTAACCGGATTTTCCGCAGATCTTCTTTGAACGTGGCAATACCAACTTATTCTATTCGCCTCAAGCTGTTCGGTTACCGAATTCTTTATAGTAGACTTCCTCTTATACGCGTAGATCCTTAACATTTTCATTTCCGCTGCCGTCATTTTGTTTTTAAACTTTTCGTACATTGTCCAGCACTGTGAACCGTATATAAGAGCTGGTCTAACAACCGTGGTGTAGAGTTCCCCTTTAATTTAAGTGGAAATTTTCTGTCGCAAAAGATTCCCGAATTTTTCCGCTATTTCATCCATCCCACACTCACTCTGTGGTTTACGTCGTCGTCACATTTCGCTTCCATGTTAACGATTGATCCTAAGTACTCGTACTTAAAGATAGTGCTTTTCGGAAGAACTACTCCGTCTAACATTAAATCCGGAACAGGTCGCAACGGATGCGCAAATGGGCACGTCAAATGCTCCGCCTTTGAACGACTTATTTTAAACCCGTTTCTCTCTAGCGCATTTCCCCATGAATCTAAGGCGTTCTGTAAATCTTCGACGTTATGGCTAAGTATAACTGCGTCGTCAGCGAAGAGAATTGGCGTTAAATTTGCTTCGCGTATGCAGTCTCTTAAAAGATAGTCGAATACTACGTTAAAGAGGAAAGGGCTAAGTACGCTACCTTGATGCACTCCGATATTAACTGGAAATTCTCTCGTTAGTCCGGCAGAGCTTTTAACCGCAGTTTTCACGTTTCCGTACATGTCTTGTATTATTCTAACATACGTTTCCGGTATGTTTTGAGCCCTCAGCGCGGCCCATATGAGATCCCTAGGCACTCGATCGAATGCTTTCTCGAGGTCGATAAATACCATGTGTAAATCCTTAGACGAATCTCGGTGCTTTTCCATTATTATTCGTAGGCTTTGGATAGCGTCCACCGTCGATCTTCCTTCAACAAATCCACAATGGCTATTATCGAGCTTTATTATTTGCCGAAGACGTTCGTTTAAGACTCTTTCGACGATTTTCATTGTGTGTGACATAAGCTTGATTGAACGGTAGTTGTTGCATTCTCGAGTGTCGCCTTTTCCTTTGTATAATGGAACCAAGAAGCTACTTCTCCATTGATTCGGCATAGGTTGTCCACATTTTAATTTATTTAAAAGTTTCGATAGCCAAACGCTGCCGATCCCCTCCATCTTCGACCAAAACTCTGATGGAATGCTGTCTGGTCCCGCCGCTTTCCCCCGCTTCATTTTTCCAATTGCTATACTTATTTCTTCGATTGAAAAGTCCGAAACTTCCTCCTCGAATAGACCAGCTGTCGGCACGATATCACGTGGAAACTGTTTGTTAAGCAACTCCTTGCAGTATTCAAGCCACCGGTCACAAATTTCCTTTTCATTTGTTAGTAAGCGACCGTCTGCGTTTTTGATGTATTTCGGCGAGGTTATTTCCATTGAATTTTTTCTCCTCTGTGCAGCGAGCTTAAAAATAGATACTTTAATGGACAACGTTATTAAAATGCGCGAGCTTAGATAAAGTAATTTAGTGGCTATAAAATTGGCAGATGAAGATCGTGTTATGATTGAGCCAATTAATCATAGAGAACCAAGCTAATATGCATAAGATTTGATTGCTTATGAAAGTACATAAAAGGCTTTCATAAAATAAGAGAAAATCATTGAACCAAAAGGGACCCAACCATATATTTGATTTCAAGCCAAGTGTCAGATTGTAAACTGTCAGTGCTATTTTGCAGTCTATGCAATTTTATATTGATAAATACACGCTTCAACAACCTTACCAAATTTTAGAAATATGATTCCAAAATTATTGTTTTGGGCGCCAGACGTAAAGAGCACTTGCAGCATATTGCCGCCAAGATAGTCGACCATCT
Organism: Volucella inflata; assembly: GCA_928272305.1. Classification (NCBI taxonomy): domain Eukaryota; kingdom Metazoa; phylum Arthropoda; class Insecta; order Diptera; family Syrphidae; genus Volucella; species Volucella inflata. The sequence goes on along the minus strand of OV743716.1, from coordinate 227,632,495 downwards.
ACTTAAGATCGCTATCCTCCGACCGATTGGTTGACCGATTTGGCACAACATTTTGCAGCGGTACCAAGACGCATAAGAACAGTGCATTCGTTCAGGAAAGTGTTAAAATATATCGATTCGAAGTCGTTCGAAACAATTAGGTCTTTATCTGTCACCTTTATGGAAAATCTTACGCAAAGATCTCGGTTTGGCTACAAGATCAAGCTCTTGCAAGAATTTGAGCCGGATGATCAACTGGCAGTGGAGTCCTTTTTTTTTGCTAAGATTGTACTCAACGATTGGGCTCAATTGGTATGTCAATAGCAAAATTGTCGCATTTGGAGCGACTTTACATTCTAAAAAAAACCACTGTTTTGTGCGCTTTTTGGGCTGAAGGAGTCATCGGACCATATTTTTTTCAAAAATGAAACTAACTAGCGTGCGACGCTCAAGTGCTTACTATAGAGCCATTTGTTAAGACTTTTTTGTTCCCAAATTGAATGGCATAAATGAGAAAGAGATGTGGTTCCGGCAGGATTGCTCTACAGAAAACGAAACAATCAACATATTGAGGGTAACATTCGATGAATGTATAGTTTCGTGTAATAGACCCGTAAATACCCTACAAAATCTTGTGATTATTTTCTTTGGGGTTACGTAGCCCCCCCGTAGTCGCTAGTCTACGCTGTCAAACCAAAAACAATCGATGAGTTGAGAGCCAACATTATTCGTGTTTTTGAGGATATTTATTCCTTCTGCCACAAATGCTTGATAGAGTGGTCGAAGCTCCCATTGAACTCACTCCACGTGTCAAAAAAAATTTGGCAATACGTAGTACAGTCGAAACATTTTTTCAAAACATTGAAAAAACGTCCAGGCGTCTTTCAGGCGTATTCCCATGATTTCTAAGAGTATGCCAGCACCATGAAATGCAACCGTATCCATCCATGTACACTCAAAGTCAATCCCCATTTCTTACTTTCAAATTTGTTAAGATAACTTTTGGACTTTAAGATCAGGCATTCATTGGTTCGTCTTAGAAAGCGATGGTGTTGCTAAATGGTCTTACTATTTGAACAAGCGATTCTGGTAAGTTTTCATTCAATTGCTACATGGGCCTTACTTTCAAACGACATTACCACAAGCTCTTGTTAATTCTTTCCGATAGATACTCGTACTTCAAGCTCGGTTAATATTGAATGCTCTTGAAACTGCACAAAATGTGACTGGCGACCGATGCCACCATAAATCAAATCCAGTACCCACAGAGCTTATGTTTATATTTCTCGAGACACAAGATCAGTTGGAATGTGCTGTGCAGTGATTTACCTCCAAATATCGCAGGCTGTGTGACTTTCTAACAAAAGTTGAAGCCAGACCGCAATGTGGCCAACCTGACTGTTTCTTACAGCTCTACCCAGCGGGTACGCAGTGTGCCTTGTACTTAGTTATCTGTATAACAAAGGCCTTTAATCTTAGTAGAAACGTCGCTAAATGCATGAAGCTGAACAGTCTAAATTTTGATTATCATTTACATTGATTGATATGAGTCTAAAAAAATACTTAGGCTGATTTTAGCACCTTTTAAGTCCTCGACCAGATCCAGTTCTAAACCACAAGCAATGCTGGCTCAATTGAACTCAACGAAACTTCAAACTTGTTCCTCTTTAGAACCAAGTTCATTGTTGATATGTTGTAGATATTACAGGGCCTTTCGATTGTGTATTTGAATAGTTTTCATGAATTTGTAGAAATTCAACTGGTCACTCATTGCTTTATTTGGACCAGTACTTGGTTACATTGTTCCTCATATTGGGTTCAGCCATGGAATTTGAAGAGAGACCGTTTATATGAGAACCAACCAGACCATGTATAAATTTCGGAAAGGCCATTAAAACTACATGTTTCTGATGCTAACTGCAGGCGGGATGACACACGGTCGCAACCTTGTTCCCCATCAAAGTTAAAACTACCCCAATTAGTTTGAGGGTATCTTATTGTATATAAATGTTCTGAATCTGCTAATTGAACCTATCTCTACTCGGAAAATGCTAATTCTTTCTCAGAAGGTGTGCTTTAAATCCGCCAGAGCACCATCTGAATATCGACGAGTATATGGTGTGCCGATACACGATTTATGCCGATGTATCGATACGTTAAGAAATAAAGCTTCCATTCTACCTTCTATTTTGGATTTGGTGGAGATTATTTCAGTTTAAGCTTCTTCACTTTCCTTGATACGTTTTAGAATCCTGTGCATTACATTGGTATTGATGACGGTTTGGACTTGTACCCCGGATCGCGCTTCGTGAACTCCGATACCGTTTCTTAGTGCAACCTCAGCATTTCTCACTCTTTATCATAAACTATGGACTTTAAACCTTATGGTTTATAGACTTTAGGTCTGTCCCTGTGGATAAGAGTTCTACTGTTGTTCTTCTTCCGAAGGCGGTAAGGTGCTATCCGTCATAATCTGAAAAAATGTTGCAGGTTCCTTACAACTCCCCACCCCAATATTTAAGAAATATGTAGAGGAAAGAATGTTTTCTGATAAACGGAAGAAACGTTGGCTATGCCAATCCATTTTTATAAACACCTCGGCGTACTCCCTGCCAATTCTGAGATCTGTGACTAACCATTTTTCTCTGTCATACTGTTGATAACGTTCTGGAGACAAAGGGATAATAGTGTGTGTTTTCTGTACACTACCTTAAACGCGCACCTTTAGCTCAATACCATGTCACAAGTTTAACGACCATTAGGTCAATCTTCTGCCTGTAATTAAAGTTTATGCCCTGAAATGTTAGCTCGATGTACCAACATAATTGAGATACAAATCATATTCTTCCCGCAGCATCATAGATTTTAGGACTTTCATGGTCGATTTTACTTCAAGGAACGATATGTGGCAACTAACTCTCCCGCGTGGATTGGCAAGTTTACCTGGTTGTCGAATATCTGCTAATGGGGAACTATCTTTAGAACTACTTACTTCTCTATTAGTTCTTTCGCTAAAAAGCTTTTTCCTAGGAGACTTACGAGGGCGGGTGAATAAGTCCGTGACTTTTGGATTAAAACACAGATTTTTTGATAAAAAAATAATTTTATTTTTCAACGTAGTCTCCCTTGAGCTCTATACACTTTGTCCAACGCTTCTCCAATTTTTTTATCCCTTCCAAAAAAAATGATTTGTCGAGGTCCTCAAAATAGGCCTTTGTTTGCGAGATGACTTCTTCATTGGAGTCAAATCTTTTTCCACCAAGCCATTTCTTCAGGTTTGGGAACAAGAAGTAGTCGCTCGGAGCCAAATCTGGAGAATAGGGTGGATGAGGGAGCAATTCATAGCCCAATTCATGGATTTTTGCCATGACAACTGCACATGTGTTTGTGGTCGACTGTGAGCAAACGCGGCACCCATCTTGCGGAAAGCTTTCTCATGCCCAAGTGATCATTCAAAATTGAAACCACTGAGCCATGCGAGATCCCTACGGCTTCCACAATCTCTCGCACTTTCAATCTTCGGTCGGCCAACACCATATCGTGAATTTTTTCGATTGTTTCGGGTGTAGAGACCTCAACTGGGCGTCCAGGACGTTCGGCATCTTCAGTGCTTGTACGGCCACAACGAAATTCAGTAAACCACTTTTCTACCATTGAAATCGATGGTGCAGAGTCCCCATAGTATTTATCAAGCTTAGCCTTGGTCTCGGTAATGGTTTTTTTTCGCAAGAAATAATGCTTAATAAGCACACGAAATTCACTTTTTTCCATTTTCTCCTCAAATTAGTGAGTAGTCTGATAAAAATAGCTGTCAAACACAAACTAACTGACGCAGCAAGTTCAAATTTTGACAGGAGTCAACTGACAGATGCCTGTTGACAGGAGCAGTGTTGCTGTTTCAGTAAAGAGGTCAGAAATTCAAAAAGTCACGGACTTATTGACCCGCCCTCGTACTACCAAAGAGATGAAAAAGCTTTAAATAAAAATCGTCCACGTGGATCGTCTCTCGTCACAGAGATGGTAGTATTCCGCGGTCTTACTTATTTTTCACTGTTGTCTGTCCCACCTTGAGCTTAAAAATTAAAAATTGCCATTCGATGTTAAGTTCAATGAGTAGGTCTACAAACACCTCGAGCGATATTGGAATTGACTTATCTACTGCTTACCTACTACTACTACTCCATCTATCAACTTACGCAACACTGTATAAATGCTATAGTGCACTTGTTGCATAAACTGTTAATTACACACTTCCCAATTCTCCAACTTGAATATAAGATACAAAAGTATCTTAAAACGCTTTCATTTTAAATGTCACTTACACTGTGAGAAACGCAACTATCCATTGCTGAAATAAAAGACTCGTACAACATGATTGATGTCTCCTTTAAAACACATCACTACTAGGAATGATTATGTTGCTTTCAACTTGATATAGGATTTTAAATATCTTGTTTACAAAATAGATCTGAAAATTAAATTTCAGATCACAGAATAACAAATGAACTAACTGACAGACAGTGCAAATTATTTAATGCCAGAGTTGGTGTACGAATACGTACGAGTACGTTCCAATCAACGTACGCAATGTGTTAATTCAAAGAAATCGCGAACCCCGTACATGGAGTTGCTCGCATAATTGCAAATCTATCTACAAGTAATCGGTCATTTGAACGATTTGGAATTTAATCCGATTGGACAGAGAGAAAAAAATTTAAAAAAAAGAAAATGTGCTGAATGTGCCCCAATTAGCCGATTCAGAAATTTCGCGAATATCGTGTTCTAATGCGATTAAATGGGGCATAAATCTGTATACATAGCATAGTCACCCAGAGCAAACTCCTTTCTACAATGAAGTGCGAGGTCATAAGTCTTAAGAACTGAACGATGGAAAAATCTGGATAAAGACCAACAAAACTTAAAAAGTCAATCAGGCGAGCCGTACAATATGCTCTAAGTTCCCAAAAGGTACATGGGCTACAGATGTGCACATGAAACAGCTTTGCACCTTAAACAAATGCATCACAGGCAATTATCGAATGTGTAGATGCAAAAGAGCCTTGTGTCAATGGCCCAAATTTTGATAAACGCATCGAAAAGCTCAAAGTTCCTATATCTTGCAACGTCTACAGTTTGGTCCAAATACAAGTTTCCTTTTAAAAATAAAATAAAATGAACAAAAATCAATTATTTTCAGTACCTTATGGCTTTATTAGGAAGAACAAAGATTCACACTAGTTCCAGAGTACCTCGGCTGGCTGAACAATTTTTCATAACCTTGTTGACTGTTTCTGACTCTATCTAACGAATAGGCTCGCGGATATTCGCTATAAGGCCTTGAGAAATATTTCTAGACTGTCCGCATAACGACGATATTTAAGGACAACCCAAACAAAAAGGCTAACGGGCTTATTTTGCAGCTCCAAGGCAGGCAATTTAAATCGCCAATTCGCTAAATAACACGATTAGGGAACCTAGCGCGTGAAAGATGGAATACTTGATGGGCTGTGAGGCATGGCGCGCGATCGTGCTGAAAACAAAGATCGACCAAGTTCATGTTTTTAATTTCAGTCCACAGAAATCGCTCACCGTTCGTTCACTTCGACATTGACTTCCCGACAATCACTTGCGTGTTTTACAATCCCTAGATGTAGCAATTTTATTTGTTAGCAAAGCCGCCGATATGAAAATGCGCCAACTTAGGAAAAAATGATATTTCGGCCCAATCCGAACTGCTGTAAGGCCCAAAACATGAAAACCGATAACGAAGCGGATGGTCGTTTGCCTTCAATTGGACGAAAGGAAACGATCCGAAATTCTTCACAAGGCTATTGCGTAAAATGTTTAGTTGTAAGAATCAATGACGAGTGGATATTCTTGGATTGAGTCAAACATCTTCAACCATTCTTGTCTGTACGTACCGTATGACGATGAAGACCCTGGGTGTTGTCGGCAGGCAAGCCAGTCTTATGAACTTTCTACCCAAACTTGCGTACAGCAGGCGTGGTGGGTGCTTCATTTCAGCACTGTTTGGGGAACGCAGCACTCATTTTGAAAAAAAAAATTCAACATTTTCCAACGTTTGTTCGAACGCGGGGTGAATTATTTCTAAGTGACGGTCAAGATTTTGAGCAGAAGATTCAAGAAGACGTAAAAAATCTTAGAGAGATTCAGATCCATATTGGCCAGATTTGATTGCTCGCTACACACGTTGACGCAACAGTCCACCTAAGGTTTGTTCTTCTATTAGCGTCCAGCTATAGTATGAGTTTGCACGTAGCGATTGTTATACCGAAGCACTACCATCTTCCTGGGAGACGATCAGCAATCAAGGGCGGTGTAGAAGTTTGCGAAACTCAGTTCAGGAATTTTATAGCTGCCTAACCATTCCAAAAGATAAGGATATGCCTTGCAGATATGACATTTTTCTTCAGCGACGTCAGGAATTCTTTAAACGCCAAAAATTACGCCTAAAATACGTTGCAGTGATTTCGAAATCTGATGAAAGGTTTAGCTTAAGTTTGTCTGAAAAAAACATCGTCAAAACACCAACCTCGCTAGCAGTTTTGGATCCATCTGTATAGAAATGGATTGAATTGTCGTCCAAGCAATCATTTTTTTCGCAGAGAGATCCAGATGAGATTTGTACTTACATGGAAGTGCTTGCCAATCCAATATTGGGGCGCAATATTTTCGATGTTATCTATTATGCTAAGAATATTAACTTGGCCAAAAAGCTTATTTGTCTACTTTGAATTCGCTAGACCAGTAAAGTTCGAGGTTTTGATATATCTATCCTCGCTTTCCCCACTATAACGACTCTGTCTTTAGTCTTGAAACGGCTTGAAAATGTTGCATAAGTCTCCGCTTTATTCTTACCAATAGCGCTGACTGGGCTTACAAGCTCTGTGCTAGTGAAGAAGAGAAGTGTTTGAAGAAGTTTGAAGATTAGATCTATATGTCAAATCGATCGATCGAACGATCTTCTATCAATCTTCCGATGACTCTTTACGGCTAAGAGCTGTATTTTCTCTGCTTCTCGGTAAAACATGTATCTGTACTCTCTCGTTTCAAAAACAACTTTTATAAATTTCTAGTTGTCATCGATTGTTTTGTACCCATGCTTTCTAATTTTATATGATCCTTAAATTTCTCTCTACGGTTTACCGAGATACCAAAGTCTAGACTGTATGATATAAATGAATGTCGAAAATGCGTGGAATTGGGATCGATGACGTATATTCCCAAAATAAATGCTGGTGTGCCCCAGGGTTCCGTTGTGTCTCCGACACTCGTTTTAATCATCAATGATATCTTGTCTGCTACTTCTAATCCAATATATTCCTTCGCTATCGACAGTACTCTTTGCTTTCCATATTCGTTTCCTAACTCACGGCCCTGCTCTTCGGCTGTAGAACGGGAACGGCCGCGTATGTTAAGCTCATTAAATTCCGATATTAACAGCATAACCAATTGGGGAACTATCAACAGAGTGGTATTTAATGCTTCCAAAACACAATGTTGTCTGCTGTCGCTAAAGCGAAATTCAAATACCCAGCCATTATACATGAATGGCACTTGCATCGTCGAAACCAAAAAACTTTCCATTCTCGGTATGTGTGTCAATGAAAACTTACGTTGGAATGACCAACATACTTTATTCGAAGTCACCAAAAATGCAGCGAAATGTCTAGGTTTCCTTAAGCGATGTAAGAAATTCTTCACCCCCCCCCCCCTGATCGGGCTTATTGACATCCTGGAGCACTGAGACATAATGTCTCTTGCCTCACCTTGTTCTATCGCTATTTTCACCATCAGTGCTCCACAAAAATTGCCAGTAGCATTCCGCCCGTCCAAACCTCCAACCGTAATATCCGTCTCGCTATGAATGTTCATAAGTACACCCTCAAGCCCACTTTCGGAAGTCCCCTGAAATATCGTGATTCTTTCCTAAGCCGTACAACTCGCTTATGGAATGCCCTGCCGAGCTCTTTATTTCCTAGCCTTTACAATATTCAGACATTTAAGACCAACGTACATCGGTACCTCTCTTCTCTCCCGCCCTAAATTTCCTTCGCCCGCGCTATGTACTAACATTTTAAGGGTGCACAAAATCCCTTGTGCGCGCGCCAATTATAAAAAAAAAAAATGAATGAAGTACGAAAGGACGATGGTGCCTAGACAGGAGGTTCTTGGCTCCTACCCAATTCTTCAATTGGAATTGGGGTATCAGCCTTGAGCAGTATCTGGTTGATCATAAGAGCTGCACTTCTCAGCTCCCATCGCAGTTTTTGGCGGTAATTAACACTGTAACATAAAAGTGTGATCTTCTACTCTGAAGCTTAGGCGTCGATATTCCTTGGCGTTGGTGTTAGCATAAGCCTTGCGACGGTCTTCGGCAGACTTTTAGCCGGCTCGCAAGGGACGAGTTAAACAGAGCTCTCGGTTGACAAAGAGCACATACCTGCATATTGCCCATACCTCATAAACACTGTCAAATTAAGGAAAGCTGGCGTTCTGAGGAACTTTCTCTTGTGATTAAGATTTATGCCTTCGCAGTCTCCACAGAAGTTTCTTGTTCTTGCGGTAAAGTGTAGGATAAAGCTTACTAGCTATACTGCAAGGTGCTTGCGTGCAGATTTAGAAAACCCACTTGAATATTCTACTACTACGAGGCAAATGGTAGAGTTTTTTAAACCTTTAGAATGGCAGAGACTTTAATGGTAACCTATGCTCCCAGAGAAGGCCTTTATTGTCCACTGCTGTTTCAAAAATCCAAAAACTGGCCTCTGTTGAATGTAAACAGCCAATGGGGTTCTGCACAGGCTTGCTTGTACAGCAATTTGAAGAAACGCTACGACTATTGGGCGTAAAGAAGACTAAAATAGTCTAAGAACTGTTAAATTAAATCATCATAGGACTACATAGATTCCGTAGAAGAACTTACATGTGCCATAAATCATATACCACCAACAATTTACAACTCTTCACAGAAGACGTGATGAAAGCATTTCAATAGAGAAAAGTTTCGGATTGGATTCTAAAATTTCAGATTATCTCTTGAACGTCCGAATCTTTTCAATTTTACAAAGCCAAGAACAGTGTAGACTCTTAACAATCATATTTCCAAAGATACAACGTCCATGGTGGTGCTGTTGTCAGTGAATCTCTGGAAATCTACTTGTAATCTTAGTATGCTCAGTGTGTAACAACTCTGTGTGAACAATACCGTTGCTGGTCTAAGGTTGACTTTTGCACAACAACAATTTGGGGGATAAAAAGAAGAAAAATTTATAACAACCCATCTTCTAGCTCGTCAAGTTAGATAAGATACAAAAACCACACCATGGTCTTTTGATTACCTCTGCAGGCAATGCGACCGCTAAGGATGAGCACAAAAAAATGTTTAACACAGAATACGTGATTGGTTTTGCTAGTCTGACATGAGCCGACTTCAACGAACGGACGGACGAACGAACGGATGGATGGAATAATGCCTGCCGGAATGGCCCGGCCAGAAAGGCCTCCCAACGTAGTACGAATACGTAGTTGTTGGTTGTACATCGCGTACTATACAATGCGATTTGGCCCACAGAGCGTTAGTATACTCAACTAACCATAACATCAGCACTCGGTCAGCAACAGCCGCAACCATTATTCAATTCATGAAAATTGCCAGTTTTGATGCATCTCTCTGAACCGGGGGTGGTGAGATCTTCCGGCGCGGGCGATGGCACCGGTAACAGGCAGCTTAAAGCAGCAGGGCCATCTTTTTCTATCTGCAGCATTTGGGGGTATGAAATTCGAACTTCTCGCAACATCATCGCAATCAAAAAGAGAACACCGTACTCACGATTGTGCTATTTAACAAGCTTCAAGTTGCTAGATGTTGTCGTGGTCGACTTTGTTGTTTTTTGTTTTTTTTTTTTTGATCACTCCAACCAATCCTGGTTGCTGGTTAGTGGTTGCACCGTTGTTGTCAGTCCGTCGTTGTTATCGGCTCCAAAAAATTACTTCTTTTTTGCACGTTGTTCGGATCTATGGATCTCTCTTTGCAGCTAGCCTCGTAGTTGAGGAGTTTCAAGACTACATGACATGCCATAGATTCGTCCGCAGATAAAGTCTGTTTAATGAAATCATAAATTATACGTCTCTTCTATCCGAGAGCGAGAGATTCCGTTGACTGCTGTGGCATGCAGTACCATGATAGGTGCCTCTTCACTGCACCTTATAGCCACTACTCCCATCCATTGGTGGCCGAAAAAATACAGCAAAAAAAAGAAAAAGAAACAAAACTCTAAGGCTCTTAAGCAGCAGCAGCCGCGGAGGTAAAGCAATGGTTCAGCTTGGCTGGTGGCGTCGTTGCCCTCCTTGTTGGCGAAATTGAAATTGCCTTCGATATCGATAACGTAGTGATGTATGTTGCCCGATGTTGGCCCGATGGGACCCATGGGTGGATAAATCCACCACAGAGTATAGGTATACACATACATATACTTGTGCTGCACCATGTCCCAACGGCATCGCGCGGCGGGGAGATAATTTGTGAAATCTTCTTTATTGTTCTGAGAAATTGTTATTAATTGAGTTGTTAGAGCAACGGCAGGCAGGGACTGAGGCAAGCTGGAGGCTCTTTCAAGAAGAGGTTCAGTCTCAACTCTGATATGCAATCGGCAAACAGCCACTAATGAAGCGTATCACTTGTTGACGCTGATGTAGATGATGGCAGCCCAGGATGGATGTGACAAAACTGAGTTAATTGGTGGGCTGATACCGCTCTTGATAGCGCACAACGACTTTATAATTAGGTGCAAAGATTTGGTGTCGAGCAGGGTAATTAAGTAATTTTTTCAGAGCATCCGATCATCGATGCATCAGATCATCAGTAATGGCAGCAGAGTACAAGACCATCAGCAAATGATCAGAGGAAGCTTTCATAAATCTCTATCAACCGCAGCTGACTGATGGACTGACCCGGTCACATTTGCAATTTAAATGAAGATACCAATCAAACAGGTGTGCATCAGGACATTACGTGGAACATTTATTTTAGCTTGGAATCTTTTTCTTCTTTGTCTCATCCTCCTGGAGTTTCAATATAATTTTTTTTTTTTTTTTTTCTGCCGGGGTATCCGTACGTTGTTTGTTGGTTTGCTGATGTCGGTTGTCGAAGTCGAAGTTGAAGTTGAAGATGAAGATGAAGTTAAAGTTAAAGTCGAACTGGTAAACTACTGTGGCTGTTAAATAAAAACAAAAGATATGTACGTCTCGCAAAGTGTGTACGAGTATACTCGTAGATAGAAGTGCTTCAACTCCTCGTAGAGGACGATTGGTGAAGAAGGAGGGGGAGAAGTGAAGACAGCGTTTACCAGAGGCAATTAAGACAATTGATCCGACCACAAAAACTAGGAAACATCACCCATCATTAGCGTACGAGTATACCCCGTTTCGAATCGATTTAGTATCCGTCGTTCATTGTATCCGTACAGTCCTCCTCATAGACTCGGTTTTGTCGTCATTGGACAAGATGCACTACTCCACGAACTGGTACTAGCTGACGGACGGACATTGTTTCTTGTACCACAAACAACGACTAAAAGAAGAACTCTACTTCGATGCCTTTGAGGCTTTGTTCGTACTCGTACTCGTATGTGTCCTCCAGTTGAAGAGGATGTAACAAGAAAGTGGCGATATAGTCTCAGATAGCTGCAGATACGTTTGTTCAATTAAGTTTTTCAACACGGAGGCATTTAAAAGTAATGTGGTTGTTATGCAAATAGCGTTCAACTAAGCGTTACTTTTTTGTGACTGAGCGCAGCTTTAAAACGCCTTGAAGATGGCGCGCGATGTTTTTTCGGATTCTGCTCTTTTTTTTCTCCTTTTTTTTTTGCCTTGAATTTTTTTCTGTCCCCTCGGTCACATCAAGTCAGTCACTTTTGGATTTATTCTGAAATCAAATTTCACCTCCAGAACAATGTGATCACATGCCCAGACGAGGAAGAGGCCAGGACAGGACGATATACATATTTGTTTGTACGAGTAACTTCCACTTCTTCTAAAACGAGTACCAGTACACCTCTCGTTCGATTGGAGGAATAGGAATGGTAATTAAAATCAAAGACAGAGTACGACTATCATGGATACATAGCATGGATTCGAAATAGAGAATCTTGTTGGATCGAGGAAAATGTGTCACTTGGAGGGCGAATACAAGACTTTTAAAGTTTGACTTGAAACAACATAGCCCCACAGAATAGTCAAGAGACTGTTGTGGAATGCAGCAACAACAGCAATGCTATTGCCAGTAATAACAGTGTAACCAAAGCGGCGACAGCTTTTCGGGAGACCTACTGGATGGTATAGAGGTAATCGTACATTGTCGCCACAACACAAGTATCGTGCAATGTTTAGCTGGGAGTTCTTTCGCTTTTGTTAAGTTAACAAATTTGCAGTTGCCAAGGAGTTACGACACAAGGGTTGGTAACTTGGTTGGTATCCAACAGCTTCTAAACCAAACAACTGACTGGGCTTACATGACATTCGTGAAGGGTTTGATTGTTCGATTATAACATATTAAGAAGCAAAAAAAACAAAATGCAAACTGCAATCAACTGAAGTTTGTTTTTGAATTAATTAAATCGACGAACAACTGTTTGGAGGGAGTTATCTTTTTTCTTCATTGTGGTAATAGTGGATAACTGTGGCATTGCCATTGGAAGGACATATAAAGGTGACTGTTATTAAAAGCTTGGGAAGCAAATTTCCCTACAAAAAGAGGTTTTTAAAGTCTCCTCCTTGCCAGATCGTTTTGATTTTCGATTTCAATTTTGAGAGAAACCGTTGCTACGAGTATCATCTAGATACTGCCTTTGGCAGTTGTGGAGCCCGAAGGCATGATCCTGACCACTTATGTTTCACTAAATTTCGACAAAATGTTTATTGCACCAGAGAGTACCTACGATCATTTGTACAACTTATATGTCAAATTAATTTAAACAATTTTGTTGATTCTACTGTCACCTGTCAACAAACTGCATCTGGGGTATTCCTTTACCATAACCGTCGTAGCAGATAATTCTTCTTGGATTTTTGTCTTGAATGAAATCGATGTTCTGAAACAGTGGAACCTTTAGCGGGATTCTGCGTTTCCCAAAGACTCAACTGTTTCGAAAATGTTTAAAAATCCACTTCTTCGCAAAGACGAAGTGCAGAGTAGTTTGGGGTCGATTGACTAAGAACACATCATGTCTGTGAACAACGTTCAGTCCGTGGCCGAAAGTACCAAATCCAGTGAAAGCGGTTCCCAATTAATTACAATTTTTGCTAACGATAACCCTTGTCACCCCTGTTGTGACAAAAGTGCTAAAAAGGGGTCGACCTACATGTTAAACAGTTGCAACTGGACGTCCATTACTTAACTTTTTTTTTATTAAATAAAAACAGTAAATAGATTGCATAAGAATCTAGTACGAATCGTGACCTATTTTATGTTATAAAGTGTAGGACCAACTGTTTTTTTTTTTTCAACTCATAACAGGAAGGTATTGGGAGACTGCCACAAATATGCGTTCTTATTCTCAGAGGTTAACCACCACTGACGTCAGAAATAGTGTTTTCAGTACTTTGAGTAATGCGCGGGAATCGAACCCAAAACCCAGAGATGGAAGCCGACGACCTGAACCATAGTGTTCAATATTAAAATATGTTAGCCTTACAAATACGTGATTTGAGGTATTAGTCACAGCAGTTTCTAGTTTAATCTTTCATTGGAGATGCGACAGTGCTGCATCAGTAGTTGATTCAATTTAGTTCACTTTCCTTGCCTCGTGAAGAGAGTAGCCTCGATTTCTAATTTATTGTATGAAAGTTCACATCTGAAACCTGTACCTGAAAGCAGATGAATCCTAAATATCTAAAATCAAAAATACAATTACACTCCCTGTATAACTTTGGTCGCACAAAGATACCTAGTCAAGTCATAAATACTGGTACACAACTGAACTCACTCATTACGAATGCAACACTGGGCGCATCCATTTCGTATTGATTGCGATTTGACAGTTGATATTTATGCTTCATTGTGACGTAAAAAGTTTTTGACATTAATTGCTTACAATCATAGAATGGGGCGACATCGAAAATCATATTGATGTATTTGGCCTACTTAAATGCAACATGGAAAAAGGCGATATCTTTAGGACGTTGCGACCGCTTGGAATCACTCGAAATTTTGTGTATCGTGCTGTGAAGTTGGTTGAGGATACTGGTGGAGTACGAGACCGTCAAAGATCCGGCCGTCCGCGCACTGTGAGAATTCCGAAAGCGATCAAAGCCGTGAAGAAACGAATCGACCGAAAACCACTGCGAAAACAGAAAATCTTGTCACGGGAAAAGCAAATTTTGCAAAAATCCATGTCTCGCATTATCAAAGAATATTTAGGACACACTGGACACCTGCTCACGGCCGCATTGAAGGAAAAACGCAAGCGAAGATCAAAAGCGTTACTCAGCCGGTACGCGAAGAACAGACAAATTCTGTTTACTGACGAGAAAATCTTCACCGTAAAAGAATTGTTCAATAAGCAGAATGATATATCTCTCAACCAATCAATATTCAACAACAAGCCATGGACCTTCCAGCAAGACTCTGCTCCGCTAACAAAGCAAAAACGACTCAACTGTGGCTCAAAAACAACGTTCCGGATTTCATATCAACGGATGATTGGCCAGCTGGTAGTCCAGACCTCAACCCGTTGGATTACAAGTTTTGGTACGTATAAGAGGGCATGGCTTGCTCTACTCGACAAAATATTGAGTCGTTGAAGTGAGCCCTTGTCGGTGCATTGGACAATTTCCCCATGCATGAAGTGCGTCTCGCATTCGATGAGTGGCCACATCGTCTTAAGTCGTGCTGGAAGGCAAATGGAAGTCATTTCGAACAAGTTGTTCTAAGATTTGTAGCCATTGAAGAACCCTATAGAAACAAAAAAAAATTGTTTAAATATTAATTCGTTTTCATTTGGCGCTGATTTTTTCTGTGTACCAGTATTTATGACTTGACTAGGTACAATTACACTATCTGAAGACTTATTTGTAATTTTGGAAGCAATAAATAACATTGGCCCTGATTGCTAGTTCATTAATAGTTCTTTTATGCAGCTGATGGATGGTGATCAGAAGCAAGTCGTTGGTTCTTCAGTGTGGGGAGCACTCGAATTTGAATTATTTTGTGTTAATGAACAGGGAAGCAGATATTGAGATTTTAAACTGCTTTCGACACATTTTGTTACCGTAGAATGACCTAACATTGACCACTTTTGAGTTTTGAAGCGTTATAAAAATATAGGTGGACTGGTTACCTTCCCGTAACGCATTTCTTTCAACATTGAAATAACAGCGGAAGAAACATTCATTGCAATATTATCCGACTCTGAATTTTAAACCTCTTCTGGACAGGACTACCTCTGGGTTGAAAGGAAAAACTCCACACTTCTTAAAACCAGCAACTGAATTCAGTGAGCGACCATTGTGATGAACGCATTCAGTCGCTAGTTTTTGTAATAGCGAGGGGAATGCTTCTTTCGACAGGTTTTGTGATCTCTTACCTCTAGTTTACTTCCATTCATCTAGAACTTTTCTCCATACCTTTTTTAGCGGACTATTAAAAGCCACATCTAAAGGCTGGCAAATACTCGTATGAGTCGAGTTTGGTAAAAGAACCAGAAGAAAAGAAGAATATACCGAGTATACGGTGGATCTCCTTGCATCCATGTTTCCCAAAGGTGCTCTGATCTATAAACCACATACGGTGGTATCATAAAGTCTGAAGCAGAACCACAGAACATAATTGATGTACTCGGTTCTGTACTATCTCTAATACGCTCAGGATATTTCACACCCTTTTAAAAATAGTTTTATCGTAGTTGAAAGTTCGATTTGCCAGGAATAAAGAGTTGTCTTTAAATTTTTGAAATAGTTCTTCATATCATCTCTACTAAGTTTGGCATTTGAAGTTTTTAATTTTTAAATCTGTTTATCAATGTTCCCTTTGCTATATTAAATTGACACGAAGCTTTTGTAATGGACAACTCTTTTCGTTCAGGTTTTGCAAATTAAAAATAGGTCAATTGGGACGGTTAAGAATTTATGAAACTGTTTTTACGAGTATTTCCGATTAATTTCACACAAAAATTAACTAATAAGGCAAGCTTTTTTGTATATATTATGAAACCTGAAATTTTTTTCCTCAATTGCACAATGTTTTCTTGCCGTGCGGAGATGATTTTACCGACACTATTCGTTATTGGCGATTATTTTCAATTTTGGCAGTTGAATGTGAATACCCAGGGATGTTATAAGTGGTAAGATTATTTAAAAGTCTGGTCACTGTGAGTCGCTACGAAAGTTTAAAACATTTAATGATTTTTGGTCAATGTTAGGAACCCAGTCAATGTTAGGTCATTCTACGGTGCTTTTTTCTGGAATTTCTCTCTCCTCGAAGGAGTGACGGTTTCATCCATACCGAATTTGATAAATTTACTTCGAGAATCTGACAGAATTACTTCTTATGAGACTCTCCATGGACAGAAAGTCAGGAAAGTATTGTTGAACATCGGAATTGCCTTCTAGAAGTATGATGACAGCCACGCCTCTGAACTTGCAGAACAAGGCATGACCTACAATAATTCAAGGAATATCTGTAGGACCTAGATGCTATTACTACACCTATTTGCTTTACTACTATCGATAGGATGCTACGGCAAGTATATCTACTAATCGGACTAGAATTGTAACTGAGTCTTGGTTTGCAACTTCGACAGATTCTCTATCGAGCCCAAAACTAAGGTACAACATTCTTCGAGATAGTCGCAGAATCGTTCTAAGTAGTAACTCGAAGGGTCTTACTTATGTAATGTCGATGCTCTAGTGTCTCATACTTTGAATATGAGGACTCTTAAACAGGTGTTTCTGGCTGATATAATCCCCATCAAAGGGTATCAACAGCGATCATACTGCACCACATATTTCTATACAGATTTAATATTGAAGTCCAAACCTTTGAACAGTATCCCGATGTAAAACTTTGATACTGAAGAGTACTGTGGGCTGCATAGCCAGCAATTCATCCATCGGGAAGCGGACACAGGCTGATTTATTTTGCATTTGATAAAGAACACCTCGCATCTTAGAATCTATTAGGATGGATGAAGTTCTGTTAATGTGGACACGTGAAGCTAGATTAATCATATTGCAATAGGATAGGTGCAGACACCCGCCCGCTATTCTAAACGTTCAAAAATTTCAGTCAGTACAGATGCAAAGGTACTAATGTGTACAGCTTCAGAAGAAGTTCTTTGAAATAGTTTAGCGTTAGAAGGTTACAATTGTATTGTGGAAAATAACTTTCTTGTCTGCCCTTGAGCAGTTTCGACTGTATTAACCGAGCTTGGAGCATAAATTACAAGGTAAAACAATACCGACTCTAGAGTGATATGGTCCGAATGATGGGCTTACAATGATCATACAGTCCAGGCTGTAGTTGTCGCAAAATGTTGAAACCTGACCACAACCGACTCGGCCTGCGTCTGGAGAGTATGATGATTTGGGGTCGGTCAGTACCACTTCAGTCTGTAAGGTGTCATCCTTATAAAAACTACTAAATATTCCTTACTCTTGCCCTACATACTCGTATATCAGGTCCAGGATTTTGAATTGAGATTCCGCAAAGATCCCTCCTGACAGAAGTTTTTGACGCACGGCATGGGATACCTAAATGGATTCGGCCTTTCAATACTGCCCAAAACAGGTATGAGGAATAACAAATAAACATTTTATCGCATAACACGTGCTCGAACCCACGTCATCTAATTGGCAATGTTCGTAATCTTTTGCAAATTAGACCAACTTAATTTTTTTGCAAATTTTTTAAGAACCATCCGTATAACCACAGCCGAAAAATTTACATAATCGCACATTTACCAAATCTTCCGACAAAAAAAAACAAAACACAAACTTTTGTCCTCACATCATTTGAATACGAATAAAATGTTAACATAAGTAGGAATTATTTAATAGATATCATTTGTCAAATGTGACATTTTAATTTATTGAGACTTCGAGTAGTGTATCACCAACTTAAGCTACCCAAACATAATTGAAAGACCACCACCTAGTCCGGTAATCTATGAATGAAGAGATAATTTTCGAACAAAAACAAATTTGCATCCTTTATCTTGAACTTTGTAATTTATCCGACACTCGGGCATAATATCTTTTCGGTAATAAATTTGTGCGTTATTTTTTGCTTTAATTTATCGAGCCTGTTTTTCGTGTTTCGCTGGTTGCTCTTTTAAGTCTTTAAGTGCAGGAAGATTTGAGCTCGTTTGGCAACGCTTCATGTTGGATGTTTGAAGATAGTTTAGAGAAATAAGGTCTTCTAGGACAGAAGTTGTCATGGAACTCTGTGTTGCTAAGAGACAACAGTTTATAAAATAGTCATAAGATTTGTAATAATAGGATTACACTACGATAAATTGAACACTTCTAGACTGAAAAGCAAAGTAGATGGACCCTATCGAATAAAGTTAGTTCTAAATATATGAAAGTGCGGCAAGACAAGTACTGAGTATACAGCAGGACCGGGATGATAACCCAAACCATAGTACAGTCCTATAAGGAAATAATCACAGGAGCTGGATGTGAAAGATACCATTGGTGACGAGCAGACACATTAAGTCATCATTGAAATGAACAGCATTGTCTTAATAGATCAGATTACCATCACTTGAACTAGGATTTCTGCTTCAAAGCTGTTTGGAACACCTTACTAAGGCTTCAATTATATCATTCAATAGACTTGAACTCTATAAAGAAGGGCATACGGTAATGATTCCTCTTCATCACTTGTGACTCACTGAGAAATCAATCTCACTCTATCAAGGATTATACTTTGATATGAAGGGAGTTTTTTACAATGCTAAAATGTCCTCGATTGGCATGTTTTCTATTAGACATCTATGACTCTGTGCCTAGCATGATCGTTACAGTAGATTCACAAATTCGACCCTTACTCCTTGATTTGCATTGAAGTACACTCTCCCCTCGACTATGCAATCAAGGTTATGTGGACGACTCGTTCGCTCTATAAGATTCTCAAATTTGCTTAAGATATGCAGCTATTCAAATCCATTCCCATTTCAAGAACAACCGAAACACATAACAATACGCGAAGGGTGCCTAATACCTAGGTTTTATTCTAGACAGCAAACTGAAGAGGACTTACTCTGAGTTAGTGTGACCAATACTCACTTATGGCTAACTCGTCTGCCGACCTCGAAATTCCAATTTGAACCAAAAAATATGCATCAAAATTCTTGCTTTAACAGCGGCCCACCAAACTTTGTTTCATTTGCAACCTGTAAACATTTTCGATATGCGGAGTACCTTTACACTTAAAGGCACTTAACAATAGATGGAGTAACTCGTAAATATGTTGGAAAGAAGAGTTCGGCTGCTCACACTGCATCACTTGTTTCTTTAATCAACTGAAGGAAGAAGTGTTCTTAAGCAATCTCCAAACTAAGAGGCTTATATGGACAACAACGGCGCGCTGGCAGCCCGGTATGGGCCATGGCCTAGCTTCTTGACACTCATTTGTGTTGCTCATTTTTGTCACATGTCATAGCAAATTATTTTACTTTCGGGATTTTGCCATTGCCCGCCGAAAGGGTGATGGCGATTTGAAAAATTGTTGGCGACCCAGCCAGGAATCGAACCCTGACTGTCTCGTGATAGTCCAATGAGCTAACTATCGCGCCATCGCCATCGCCAAACAGAATTAAAATTACAGGACTCTCTTTGCCTAAGTACACCTCAACGAGTATTACTCTGCCCTAGACTAGCCTACCAGTAATTGCCTCTGTGTGTTATGATTGAAAGTGTTTTAGGATTCATCATAGACTCGCTTTCCGGTTGGATATAGCGATGCATCAGTTCTAGGATTGACGAAAAGCGAAGAGGCATTTGCAAAAATACCCCCTCAAAAGTATCATTTGGAAAGTCTTTCGTATGGTCTGTCTTGAAAGTCATGAGTTCATTTTGCTCAGAAAATGGAAGTCGAGAATTTTGATCTTTACGTGATCTCACCTTGGGACAACAACCTGTATCGGGAGCCGATGTCCTAAGTTCCGACCATAATTGTCTCGAAGTTTCGCAAGTTAGAAAGTTCTGCCAATCCATTGGCGAAGATAGACTAACTCGTGTTCATGCTGTTTACCTGACTCTCCTTTGTGACCAGGGACCCAACAGAGTTCAACCCTATGTCAACGCTGAAAGTCTTTAGCTCGTTACAATTGCGCTTCACAAACTTTGGTTTAATATCAACCTCGGTGTTGACCTTAATAGCAGCGTGACTATGAATGAAAATAGTGTATTGACAGTCTGGCCGCTTGGGCTACGGCTAATTTTTTTACTGGGACGACAACTCTGTAGTCCTGCAGGCGATGTGATCATCATAAGTTCAGATAATCGAATAAGATCCCAGCTTCGGTTCCTTTCATTAAGTCTTCTACCACTTGGTTCCTATCCCTATTTCCCCTTAGCTCAGTTGAGTAACTATGTAGTTGTCGATAGTTAGGTATCCCATCTAAGGAAGTAGGGTCATATTTTGGGGTTAATCTTTCGGGTATATGTAGAGGACAAGCTCTTTTCTACCTCTTGATTCCGTGATCGCAGAGCTTGACCCATTCACCGATCATTCTGAGGGCATAATTCAGAATTTTACCGCTTATGGGGATAAACTTGCGGGCGCAAAATTAACCGCGTACGCTGTGGGTTATATTCTTTCCCGTCTTATTTTCAGAGGTACAAATTAATTGACAACTAGGGTTTACAGGAGAAATGGTATTACTTCTCCTTGAGGAGTGCTTCTGGAGGTACAAAAATAACAGACACTGTGGGTAATAGTCCAATGAGTTAACTATCGCGCCATCGCCATCGCCATCTGGAGGTACGTTGTTTCCTAGTGCTACATTAATATTCCTATTGCATCAGGTCCGTAAGTGCCGGATTAACCCCGACATCTTCGGTTAATATAAGCCCTTAAGCTGTCAACAAAGGCACGAATATTACACTTTCTCCACAGATTCTTTCATACTGATTCAGGTGCCATATTAGTGACACAAGAATCAGAGAGTTGTGGCTGCGAAAGGTGTCCCACTCCAAAGGTCCAGCAGCTAACTTAGAAAATGCCTTTCTAGGCTTTACTACTCACTTTGTCTTAGCACTGACTTATGTGTAACCTTATGAGCAAATAACCTTGGAATTTAGCGATGATGTTGTAAACTGGCTATCTTTGCAAGACCTTTACAATCACACGAAAAGGGAAACTGCTGAATATAACATCCTTTGCCATATTTCAGTTACCGAATTTACCAAAAGTACAAATCCATTTTTGATATGAGCTCAAAGACTCATTCCACCAGTTCTTTAACCAAACATATGATCCACGTCCCAAGGACGATATAAAGATCATTCTTCAAGGAAAGAAGACTCTTCGGTGTCACAGTTGAAGAACGATCCGAGAGCATCTTCGCAACGGATTCTATTCAATTTGAAAGCAGCGACATCACCATTTAACGTTCCAAAAGTTTCCCAGTCTTCTAAATGTTTTACATTGCAATCGATTCAAGGGACAGTTTCACTAGATACCCGATCTTGTACTGAAGAAACGGCAATTTCTGATTATGTCTTCCCAAACATCTCGAGGATCTTGAGCTAAAAGAACAGAAAACAAGTTTGAAAATTGGTAGCAATCCAGTAGAGATGCTAAGACGTTGCGAGGAAGGAAGGCAATTAGAAAAGCGCTTAATTGAAGTCATAGCGGGGCGCTACTTCCGAAATGATTTTGACAAGAAGTTAGTTTTAAGGACACAAATCGCGTACAGAGAAACGAACGTGTGATCTATGCTGAAAGTAAACAGCATGACTTCTCCATCATATTGGTGTATAGAAGCTGAGTTTTCACGATTAAGGGTCAACTTTTTCTCGTACCTTCGACGGCCAAAGCTAAATAAATCCTTTTGTGAATTTTGCAATCCTTTTAGCAGAATATTGAACGGGCGGGCATACCTTAAAATAAGTCCAATACTCACTCTTGTGAGTACCTGAAACTCAAGCGCGCCCATCTTTATTAGTTTGCTCTGCTTCGAAACTCAAAGTCACTCCGAAAAGATACACTTTTAATTAAAAAGAAAAAGCGCAACTTTATATCTCGTTGCGTACTTTGATCAACAATCAGCAATCAACTAAACATAATCTCTGCCATAGGTCATGGAAAAGCAATCGCCTATCAATCCAATAGCTTCCTCCAAACGTTCCTTGAAGAACCGAACAATAACAAAATAAAGAAAAAAAAAATGTATAGACCCTAAGTTCAATTGCAGCTTAGCTATCGTCCCATTATTTATCGTCTTCATCATACGGACGTGTGCAATATTGCCAGGACCCCCCGATATCTGTCGATTTTTCCTAATAGCCATTTGCCATCCACTTCATTTCGCAAAAAACCCATTAGAAACTATCTTCAGAGTTTGTTGGAAGTGGCTTGTCCTCTGCCATCCTGTCTTCGTCTCATTCGATTCTGTAAGGGGTCATCTCGACTAAGCCCCAAATTATTTCGTTATATTTCAGCTAAGACGGGCGTAATGCCGTGCATTACTTACTCTCATAGTCATACCCAATCGTGTACTCAATCTTACGGTCTCATGGGCTTCTTGCACTGCCAGCAGTGCATCATTACCGCTGCACATCTTCGAGATTATTAAAAATTCCATTTGCAACATAACGCGAACGCGATGGTACGAGTATAGTGCGGGACAGTATACGAGTACAAGTAGTATACAGTGCGGCTTAACTCTATTAAGCGCGCGCGAATAAAGTCCATTAATTCGCGACTCCTAGCCGGTAACTCATTTGGGAAGAGTTCAAAGTTTAATTTGTTACCAACAACGAGCAATAATAATGGTTGCTGCCATCAATGCCTCTTCTTCTCTTCTATTTACAGATGCCGTCCCGGATGGCGAGGACCGCTTTGTAACGAATGCATGGTCTATCCCGGCTGTAAGCATGGATCGTGTAATGGTAGCGCCTGGCAGTGTCTATGCGATACAAATTGGGGTGGCATCCTCTGTGACCAAGGTAAGTTTACAATCGCTGCGACTTGCCACAGTATGCGTGCACGAGTATTTATTAGTGGATTACGAAAATTGGCGGGAAAAATAGAAATTCAAAAATTCAAAAATTCGATAATTTAAAAAAAAAAGAAAAAAATAGAAAAACAGGAAAACGATAAGATTTAGCGAAGCGAATTTGACAAGTAACATTAATTATTTCATTTAGATTTAAATTATTGTGGCACTCATGAGCCATGCATGCATGGCGGGACATGCGAGAATACGGCACCTGATCAATATCGTTGCACATGCGCAGAAGGTCTCTCTGGCGAACGGTGCGAGATTGTGGAGCATCCGTGCGCGACGCAACCGTGTAAAAATGGAGGCACATGCACATTGAAGGTATGTATCCGTTGGATTTATGGTATATTCTTAAGATACGAAGTACCTGTACCTGTACTCGTACTTGTACTTCGTATTCGTTCTCGTACTTATTAAGCACTTTTGTGTAGTTTTGTGTAGCGCTGACGTATAAATGGTGTAGCTGTTGTTATTTTTGTTGTTGCAGCAACAATCGTTCGGTTGCACATTACTTAAGTTGTATTGCTGGCGCGCGTGTTTTATTTTTTCTCTGTTTCTATTTCTTTTGCTTTGTATAAATGAATTTTTGCATTTTACAGGAATCGCAAAAAATGACAGATACGCTGGGAATGGCGACAGGATTAAGTGTGCGCGGCATGAGAGGCATGAGCTCGATGGGTAAACCAGTTGGACGGAATCGAAGTCCTATGAACGGAGGCATTAGTGGCGGCAGCGGCAGCAGTGGCGCATTGGCAAGAATGAGTCCAACAACTCCACCTGTAGCTGAATTCACTTGTACCTGTGCACCCGGTTGGACGGGTCCCACATGCGAAATAAGTGAGTATAAACCTAGTTAAAAGTTATTCGTATTTGATGTTGTTATTGTTGTTTTGTGGAGTCTTAGATATACGAGTATTTTGTTGTTTTTTTTTTGCGAATTGGCAGTGGCGTTAGAGTGCGCTCAAGGCATGAACACAATTTTTCGTTTTGATTTAGTCTCAAGGAGAAACGCACTTTTAATGAGAAAGTTGTCAAAGTGTTCAGTATGTGCACACTGTACGAGTACTCGTATCGCGGGGAACAGATAAAGGAGTTGGAGTTGTCACTGGAGTCGTGCAACTTGTACAAGTGGATCTAGGCACTATGGTAGCTGATTCGGTGGGTCTGGAAATTGGAATGTATCGCAATTTGTTTTGACGTTTTCAGTTGAAGCAAAAATAAAAATAAAAAATAGTAACACATCAACCAGACAGCAGACTGTGATACTCGTATTAGTCGGGGATTAGATATGTAAATGTAGTTTAGCTGTTCGAAAAAGGAAAGAGTTTATCTGGTGACATTTTTCCATCCTGGTGGCAGATAAAAATTGAGTTAAAGTGTCACTCTTAGATATAGTTCTTCTAGATGGTAGTTGCTGGTCGAATGTGCGAGGTTTTGCGGTTCTTGGCTCAGGAACTCTTGAAAACTATGGGTCGATTTCTGTGGAACTAGCGCCAACAGATGGTATACCTATATGAAAGTAGCTTCAAGTAAGAAGACTTAAGAATTCTAGAAATGGGTTCTCTAATTTGCAAAGGATAAGAACACACCGTTTGAGTCACTGTGTGGCGACCGAGGAAACGCTCTGCGTCAATCTCGATTTCACGAAGCACTCGAAGTACTTGAAGTACCACGATGAAAATGAGTAGTGATGTTTCGTTAGGGTTATCCTGCTACTCTTGTTGGCACTGTAAATTTAGTACGATTTCAACAATATATAACTCTACCGCTTGCCTTACGTAAATAGTTTCATTAGAAGATTAAAACTTACCCAGATTTTTATGACCAACCCTCTCTGGCGGAGTATATCCCGTTGCATGATGGGAAAGTGACTGATAAGCACCGTATTAATTCCAAAACAATTATTGTGTCATTTTCTAGGAAGATGTCGCGCCGGTCTATTGGTATCAGTATCCTGTGGATGTTTTTAAAGTAAAGAATCATTTTAGTACCGAAGATCTAGATGGCACATCTTGTAGAAAGAAAGTTCAGTAAGAAAGTGGCAGGAAACTGGTCGCAGATATCATGGTAGATAGATGGATATGTGTCTTCTGCACGGTTCAACACTTCACATGCATTCTTCTTGTTTCTACAGGGTTTTCCTATAAGGACTTGAAAACTTTTTTTTTAAATAAAACGCGCAAACCATTTAAAATATTTCAAAAACTTTACTATCGGCTTGAAGTACAATCAAAATATTTATGAATGGAACTCGACTTCGTTCATATGGCCACCGCGGGCACGTTTGCAGCGGTCGATTCGTTGAACCCAATTTTCAACGACTCGGCCACACATTTCGGCCGAAACGACCGCTATTTCGCGTTCAATGTTGGCTCTGAGCTCTTCCGACGTCGTCGGCTTGTTGGCATAAACCAATGACTTAACGTAGCCCCACAGAAAATAGTCAAGCGGCGTTAAATCGCACGAACGAGGCTCTTAAAGTTGCAGCCACCGACTCCGAATTTCGGTGGAAAATTTTTATAGTTTGCAGACGTTGCTCGTTCGTGTACTTTATCATGATGAAAATGTTGAGTTTACTGAATAAATTGACAGTGACAGTTTGATCACTAGTAAAAGGGTGCGTTCACAAATTAAATTCAAAGTTGTCAAGTCCCTAGAAGCTGTGTAAGCAGACTTTAGGGTGCAACCATGTGTGAAGACACGATCAAATACAAATATCTTGCCCAGAAAGAAGTGATTCGACGCTTTGCTAAGAGAGAAATTTAGAAATTTTGTCAACTTTATGTACTCGTAGCTCTAGTTGTTCGAGGACACTGATCTGATCAGCAAAGTGCTCATCATATGGCAACCTCATGTACTATAAAACGAATAGATATCAGTGGCCTGACTCGTTTCTAACGCAGTAGAACAAGAAAAAGACCTTGGCTAGTGCTAACAAGTTTAAAACGGTTTCAACTATTTTGGATAACCCAACTGGCGCAAATTAGTTAAAGATCACAGAATCTAGGGCTGTTGACAACGATACTTAAGGCAGCTGCTAAGATTCAAAAGTCCTTTTAAATTTGTCGATATCATCCAACGTAGAGGAAATCATTAAAACTACCTTATCTATCCATCTCCCAGACAATACCAAAAATATAAACAGTCATTTCCTGACCTGAAGAATACTAGCATGAGTGGCATTTAATTCAAAAAAAATATGAAATTCAACTCTAGGACTTCTCTTATCGTTGAACCATTGTGATTTTCCGCTAAGCAGTTTAATAAGAATTGTCGGAATATAGCGATCTGGCCTATTGTGAAGTTTATCGCACCGATAAGGACCAATAAGTTGGTAGAAATTATCTCTCAAACGATATTGAAGTGATTGGTGTCTTAAAATTTGGGACAGACATAGTATCTCCTTTGTTCAGATCCAGCCATTCAATTTTGAAACTCCTTTCATCTGTCATATTGAGATGATGTAAGGAATTGTTGCCCAAGTTGTCCAGTAATTGGTTCTGCCTGACAACGGAATATTAATCGTCATCGCCGTTTCATCTTCAGAAATGTTCCTCAGCATCGACTGCGAGTGTACAACTTGGTTCCCTTGATCATTCTCGCAGGCGCTCAATCGTACTTTGTGGACCTGACATTTTTTTTTTTACTTTCTGCTAAAACTTCCGAACATCTTTCCTGTTACAACTTAAATAAGCTTCGTAGATCCTACCCTTTTTAAACTCTTTTTCTTTCTTCTGAAAGGCCGATGCTCTTCCTTAGTTTTTTGCTCATAGGGCATACGAGTCGCGTAAGTCATTCTTTTTAACATCGCAAACTGTCAAAGATAGTTTCTTGCGATTGCAGCAATCCAACGTCAAACTTTTTTACATTCAAAGGTAATCTACAAAAAAGTACGATGCGAGTCAATGTCGAACCCTCGGTTCGTTCGGACGTCCAGGGCATTGGCAACGCGCTTTGCATCAAATGCAATGTGGTCAATCTGGTTATTGATCTTGAAATGGGCGAACTTTGCGTGAAACCTAGGATATAAGAAACATATATCCTTGTTAGTAGCCCTCAGCGAAGATATGGGTGCTCCCATTAACCGTAACTGACATTTGCCTTCACCCTCTCTACTTTAGTAACTCGACAACTCGTTCAGAAGTCCCTTACAGTTCTGGGCTCGGAACAAATCAATGCTGTGGTGAAAAAGGATCACCATTGATTTCATCTTTACATTTCTTCCACTGTGTTGCCTTATTCCAATTGCGAAGACGACGCGACGAATACCTTTATATGTCCGTTAAGAACAGAATGTTTATCAATTCGATGTTCTAAGTTTTGTTTTTTAAATCATAAAACAGCAGACACTTACTCAAACAGCAAAAAACTAGATGACAGTTGGGAATATTTGACGTTTAATAAGCGAGTTCTGTCACTCTTTAATCAAATGTGCGAATGGCTGTCATAAACGAGTATCTGTGTTGCCACTTTTGTAGTATTATAGGCCGATTAAAATGTTCAAATACATTCAATATTTAGGTCAAAGTTCATGAAGTGAGATCGTTAGGAAAGTTCTCATCAATGAGTTAGAGCCATGATCAAGTAACTTTCAAATTAATTTCCGCCCTCTAAAGTGGGACATCATCATCAATTCTCCGAACTTTTCCCGTATAATAAATGTACCAAATGGCCCATTGATCTTATGGTCCAACCTCTAAGTTTCATTTTTAGAAAGAAAGTTTCCCAACCGAGGAGTGGCAAATCGAATCCCACCTGCACTTCAAACTGTTCTCTCCTTAATCAAAGTCTAGACAAATTGTAATTGCATTCTAGATCGATGGAAACAAATGATACGCAACCTTCGCCCACTTTTGACGTATTCATTTGAAAACACCACAGTCCACGAAGCATGGTGGAGTGCTCATACCGTATTTTCCAAACATTGACCTTCTTTACGTGGAAAGATTTTTCCTCATCATTTGCTTTTAAAACAAAGGGTGGACCGATGCTATAGGGTCATTCGAACAATCACTCACTCACTGATAGATTACACGTAAGCGCAGCTATTCTTCTGTTTGCCTTTTTGTCATGTGGTGCTGCTTCATGTGCGTTCTTCATCGATGTCTTTCCACTTAACGAAAACGTTCAGCAAATGCGCGTTAATTAACAGGCAAACAAGCACGAGATTGTGATTGTCGTGGGTGTTGTGCTGGAAGCTGCATCCAACAAATCAGCCAACGGGCCAACAGTTGGACACGCTCAAGAGCCCAAGTCCGAGATTCCAAAATCATGATTCAAGATTCGAAATTCAAGATTCGAGTATTTATCCCATCATCCTATTAACAAGTGCGCTCAAAAAGGTTGCTGGACGCAATTACGGGAAATTACACACGCAGAAAGAGGTGTGCGGGGAAAGTGCCTTAAACACTCGAGAAAACAAACTTATTCGCTGGAAGAACAAACAAGAGGTAGTGGAACCTCTAACCTACACCTCGAGTCTTGTTATGTATACGTATAGTACTTGTATCTGGTATCTGGTATGTGGTATGTGTTATGTGTTATGTGTCATCACCAAAAAGGTTACATTCTCTCAATATGCTCACACGCAGCATCCGAATCTGAAGAGAAACCGATGACTTCTTGAGGAAGATTGTCCACTTGAGAACGCCGAGATAATTATGCAGAGATGCCTTGCTCTACAAAGCACAATTTGTGCCGTGTTCAAAGATACGCGCGCGCATATCTACCTATACACACTACACCGAAACAACAAGAGTCCAACATTTAGGTTATGATGGGATTGCATATGTTCTACTCTTGGTGTACTCGGTGTGCGACCACAATTTATGTCCCTCCGATTGGATCCCGAGATAAAGTTGTTGTTCGGATTGTAGATTGTAGATTGTTGATTTGTAAACGGGACAAGATTTTATAAGAAAAAAAAACTTGAAAACAAATGTTAAAAAAATATATATAAATACAAAATACAAAAAAGTGATCTCTCTCTAACATAACCAATCTACTTACAGACATTGACGAGTGTGCCGGAGGTCCCTGCGAGCACGGTGGCACTTGCATAGACCTCATTGGAGGTTTTCGATGCGAATGCCCGCCCGCGTGGACAGGCGATGTATGCCAGATGGATGTCAACGAATGTGAATCGAATTTTGCAACAAATCTTGGACCCTGCATCAATGCGGAAAAGTGTCATAATTTGCCGGGATCCTTTTCGTGTCAATGCCTGGAGGGCTGGGGCGGACTGACCTGTGCAAAAAATCTAGACGACTGTGTGGGCCAGTGCAGAAATGGTGCAACCTGCATTGATCTGGTCAACGATTATCATTGTGCGTGCGCAACGGGTTACACAGGTGCGTTTGTCGATGACTGCTGTCATGCAACTTGTATCTCTGTAGAAATTGTGTGCGACATAAACCTGATTGCTTGACTTTTTTTTGTTGCTTTACATTTTATTTTATTTTATTTGTTGTTGTTGTTGTTGTTATTTATTTTTAATAGGACGCGACTGTGAGACGGACATCAATGAATGCGCGAATTCGCCTTGTCGCAACAATGGCGAATGCGTGGACATGATTGGAAAATTCAACTGCATATGTCCACTTGGCTACTCGGGCACTTTGTGTGAGGTAAGTGCAACGTTTTTTTATTCTCTTTTTTTGTTGTTGTTGTTTTGTTTCTTCTTTGAGTTCTTTTTCGTTCACTTGTTTCTTACATTTTTGTTTTTGTATTTGTTTTTTCTGTAAGACTATGTAATTAAGAGATTAGAGGAGTGAAACTATGGGAAAATGTTGCGCGTACATGTGCGCCAGTGGTACGTACGTATTCGGTTGCACTTAATTGGTATGGACGCAGAGGTAATAATATTGCTTGGTTATAATTAGATACACGTACGCCCTCTATGGCGTCGATATTTGCTTGGTTTTTTGGGCAAAATTGACAGCTTTTCGATTGGACTCTGCAGTCTGAAGCTTGTCCGTGGGGAATAGTTTAATTTAGGTTTCGTTTTGATTTGATTTTTTCACTTGTGCTAAGTAAGTGATTAGACAAACATTTGCACTCAATTTAAGAGGCAAAGACCAAGCAAAAGAAACGAGCAAATGTTTGACTTGGGAAGAGCGAAATCTTGTTAATGCTGGGTTTTTTCCTTTTCGATTTTTTGGATATTGCTCAATATCCAATATCAATATGGCAGGAGTTGGACTATGCTTGATTGAATCGATACATTCATTTGGTTATGACTGTTTACACATCACAGAGCAATTAAAATTTGAATTGGAAAGGTAGAAATGAAAAATTTCAACTGTACATAAGGCTGAAGAGGTCACATCTTGAGTTTTAGGGTCTTTATTTGACAACAAGCAAAGAACAACCGTTTTCAGGAATTCTTGCTTAAGCTTATACCGAATAGTAGGGCAATAGCTTTTATTCCGAGAGCCATTTAACATCGGTTATCATAGCTTACGACACTATATGAAACTGTCAATGCCAACAAAAGGCCATGTTTAGAGCATTTTCTCTATTCTATCAGGTATGGCTTTGATTTCTCGCTTGCCTAGGTTAGGTAAGGTTAGGTTAAAGTGGAAGCTGTTGGAAGAAAAGACCAACCCACTTAGACCTGCTGGCCCGTTGTGATACCATGTGGATCTGTGATCCTTCTGCTCACGATACCATTTTAAGTTTTTGACTAAGGGAGGGTCTATTGTCGAAGTTTTATATTTCCTTGAAAAGAGGACAAGTCGGTTTTATGGGGGTTTATTCCCAATCCACAGCGATCCGCCCAACGTGTTAGTATTTTGAGATTATACTGAAAAGCTTTCTTATAGTGTTAAGATGTTTCCTTGAAACGGCTTTAGCAACGTCATCCGCATACGCAATCACCCTGCTACCACCCCCTTTTCCTAGATACCAGCAGTTCGTTGACCAGGGAAGGGGTGGAAGGATACACCTTTCAACAAAAGACCTAGCTAGTTTGGGGTTGATTATCCTGCTCTTAAACATTCGATTGATCAGTTCCCCAAGTGAGTTAAATGGATATTTCCAGACAAGTCTTGTTGTTACCTAAATAAGTCCAATTATCTCTTTTTAAATAATTGACCTTACCCTTCTTCTATTATGGGCCATTCGTTTTTTTGCAACGCATTCGTTTGATCTCAGATCGTCTTGGGTGCTAACAAATATATATTCCCTCTTAGATTTGACATAATTGTAACGACTCATCAGAGAAGCTGCTTCTGATGCATCAAGTTCAGTAATGAACTAAACGAGACCTTAAATGCCAACAAAGAAGATCAATGGACTCCCCTAAGATAGAATTGAGCATAATTCATTGGTCAACAAAAGAGACACGATCCTGTTTGAGTTCCCACAACTACTTGCTGTATTTTTGGGTTCAGGAGCCAATTGAGTAATAGAGTCCTCTCAAGTAAGGCAAAACTGACCTCATACATTGTCGGATTGTCCTTGTTAGGTTGTCTCCCGGTATATGCATCCTTTCATCAGAGGCAAGTGTTCGCGCAAAGGCGCGGCTTAACGTCACAAAAATACTGACTCTTACTTTATCTAATCCTTTCACAACCAGGATAATGTTGGTGTTTGCCAATCTGTCTGTCGGAAGATCGATCCGGTTTCTGAATAGTCATGAACCACTTTCTTGTGGGCGGCAATCATATGATCATAAGTCTCATACCCTGGGTTTGGTTGGAGTGAGGTTCTCAACCCTCTACCACCTTCGGGACGGCGAAACCTACCTCGAGATAATGACATTTTGCGCCTTACTCTTACTCCTGGTCGCAGATGCCAAAGAGGAAATGCAACGATAGTCCTGTTCACTAGGGATATTATTCTGGAATGATTGGCTTCTTTTGGTGGAGAGGTTGAGAGAGAAAGGTAGTAGAATCTGTATGTTATGAATCATCCTGTCTGTCAGTCAGCTTAGTATAGTCCTTTGTATTAGTATAGTTAGGTCTTGCCAAAACCCTTTTACATGACTTTAAGTTACAAGGCATTTTTCAGGCAAATTTCCAGAGACGGCAAACAAGTTGTTCCACTTACCACGAGCTCTCGTCAGCAATTAGATTATTTATTAAATCATTTAAAGACCAAGCAGTGCATTTGCATCAACTTTTAGTTTATAAACCAGACGCTCCAATCATCAGTTTCTGCTAAGCTCCTTTATTTTAGCTATGGAAACAGATTTAGATTCCTGTTCTTGTGTACTCCTATATCAAATCTGGCGTAGCGATGATAATGACTTTTTATAGACCGGTGCCATCAACTTGTTGCTCTCGAACACAAATAAGGATGCCACGAATAGGTGGCTGTAAAATCATGTGAAAACATTTACTTAGTGCCGTTTCTAATGTTGAAGATCACAAAGAAATCTCGTTCTTATCTACAACTGTTTGCAAAACAATATAACAAAATTCACTTCATGTATTTCACCACTTGCCAACCACACTGTTTCTAACCATAATCATCTCATTTATTTGGAATGTTCGTTTAAAAAATCCGGTGTGCACATTATTACTGTCATCACAATCTGGCGCCAATTTAAAAAATAATTTATCACTAATTCGCTCCTAATTAAAGTGAGGACAAGGAATAAAATCAAAAACAAATGGGAGCTTCACCCTGAACTTGAAAAACAGGACTCCTAATTGGCGGCATCATAATATGCAAGTTGCCAGAATCATAAAATTAATTGACAATACGTTGTCAAAATGAGAAGGTGACAACAGTTCTATGAGCGTTGTCATCGTTTCTTCTGTCGTCGGCTTCTTGATCTTCCTCATCGTTGTGTCGTTGTTGTCGCAGCAGTGGAGTCATACCCGTGTCCTCCGCGGTGGTGTCGTTTTTTTCACGTGTGTTTATTATATTTGCTTCGTTTATTCGTTTTTGTTCTCCTTTTATTCTGGTGCTTGTGTCATTTGATACTTTAAAACTCTCGGCTGCTGCGGGGCTTTGGGCTTCGGCAACAGTGTCTCAGCTTTGACTTCAACTTCGGCTTTAGCATCGGATGCGATGTGCGGTTGAGGCGACCGCGACCGCGCAGGCTTCGTGTGGGTTAAGTCATTATATGTTATGTGTTCGGAGTGCCTGTGTCGGTTGGTATGTACCTGTCACATGAATTTAATGCTTTAATACCTTATAGCACTAATCGTATTACGGGCAGTCAACTGTGATGAGAAAATAATTCAAACGAACTGAATTTCTCACGTTCTCTGCCGCAATTGTCGCCTTAAGTAGAGGTGTTTTATCGGTTCTTTTCTTTTCTGTCTATGTGTAAACGAACAGATCGGCTTAAATATTGGAAAAGGGTTGTGGTCCAATGCACGCGCGAAAGCGCAAATTGTGGATTTTGGATTTTGGATTTTTCTTTTCTAGGAATGACGAAAAGAGATGATGTTCGATACGGAAATTTGCGACATGGTAGTCAAACTTTAATTTGGGAAGACATGGTTTTGAGTGCAGTGGGGATTAAATAGACCAATTCGTGGAATGTCTATGAATAAGCAGATATAACTTGACATGGTTTTGCTATGAATCAGTTGTTGTGAGATTGGTGCCAGTGTCCTCATTGAGGCGGTATATTCCTGTCTTCGGAACTCATCAATGGATATTGCAGCTAGAGCACCTTGAGTAGGGTGACACAGAATGATTGTCTGACCCGTATATTTTCGCTTCCTGCTATATTCCTACTATATTGCTGTGCTTCGATTTTACAAAGAAAATCTCAAGGAACTATTTTATAATAAGCGAAAGGTCAGAAGTTCTGTTGCCGATAAATTTGCCATAAATTTATTGTTGCCACTTAACAGTTTATATGGTCAATTGTGTAGTGATCCATGCCTATTAGTTTTTTTGTCTTGAAACTTAAACTTTCAGGCCTTTATAACTAAAACAAAACACTGTGGCACTGTCAGCCCGGTACGGGCCATAGCCTAGCTTCTTGACACTCAATTGTGTTGCTCATGTTGTAATTTTTGTCACATCTGAGCGGGGCCTACGGTTTATCGCCGAATCCGAACGGCACTCCTTAGAAACTTTTTCATAGGCAATTTTACTTTCGGGAGTTTGCCATTGCCCGCCGAGAGGGTGATGACGATTCGAGAAATTGTTGGCGATGCCGGGGATCAAACCACGGACCCTCTGCGTGATAGTCCAATGTGCTAACCATCGCGCCATCGCCACCACAAGGCGTTTATAACTGGCTGCAAAAAATAGGTCATTTGATCTGAGCTTAAGTTATTACCGGATATTTTGCATTTAAGCTACGAAACGCCAATGGACTCACATTGAATATAGTCCGACTAATGCTCTGCAGACTTATTCTGTCTGAAGCGCAAACTGTGAACCCAGTATTATGCTCTCAGTTCTGCTAGAAAAATCTAATGCAAGCCTCTTTCGATGCCATCTAGATTTCAGACTCCTGGGCTTGCGGGTATTAGGTCTTACGAGGATCAGGTTCCCTCAATTTGAGAACATTCATCCGTTACAAGATAGACATTTCGAGACTAACTGAGATAAGAAAATCGAAAAGTGAAACTTATCTTTCACAAGAAAACTTATCCACCTTACTTTGGTTAGAGGCAAAAAGAGCCTCATATTGAGAAAAGTATAACCGCTTGGATTGCAACCTACTTAGAATAGAATGGATCACGATCATTAATTTTATTTTAATTATTAAGTTCCATATCGCCAATACTTCATCATTTGAGAAAAGCCAGCTTAAAGTTATTTTTACAGCTTCTGTTTCAGTACTAACGAATGCCCGCTGTGTTTTCCAAATTATGGGTATATTATTGGCGGAAGTTAGTGTTCGCTAGTGAGTACCGCACAATTCTTTTGGGTATTATGTTAAAGAAGTTACCTTTTCTTTAACACTTTTTGGACATTGTTATCGACTTTAACCCAGCAGAAAGTGCTCTCAAACGCCATTCTGCGCATACGGATGAGCCTTACAGAGCCGCCAAAACTACAAATAGCTCTGTATAGCTCATCTTTGTAATTTTTATCATACACGGCGTTGAAATCTATAAAAAGATGGTGTGCATCGAGTTGAACTTTTTATGTTTTTTCCAAGATCTGCCGGGGCGTGAAGATTTGTTTAATTTTGAACTTTTCTGTTCTAAAACCACTCTGATAGGGGCAAATGAGGTTGCTGATCGTTTCCAACCTGTCAAAAGGGATCTATGTCAGATGGGATCTATATTATGGAGACATAGTTATGGCTTTATTAAGCATACAGATAAGTCATAAGGTCAGTTCCAGCAGACATGAATAACTCGGGCTATAAGTCGTCAGGTCCAGCTGATTTTTTGGCTGAAGGTAGATAAGCTACAACAAAGCCTAACAACTTTTTCATCAGTAGGAAAACTGAATGTTTGTTCTCTTTGGGAATAGTCCCAGCCGACGGAAAATCGGAAAATCGATTTGGCCAACAGAATCTGTAAAGCGCAATCTCCATACTGAAGTGCTCTTTAAGGACTGGAAAGGCAATGATATATGCATTTGGACCGAACTGTGTACTCTATTGAGTAACTACAGGGCAACAATGTTTTACTTAATAGTTGCAGTCCTTGTTAAACGGTGTCTCAGTGTCATTCTAAAAGGCTATATTCCCATACATTGAAGGAAGCCCAAGTGGATCCATCACATCTCAAACCTACATGGAAAGTACGAGTATATCATGCAACAGGATCTTATTTTTAGCACAGAACACATGACTGAAGAACGTCTTTCATTCTGACAAGCGAACAGGATAGGTCTTTGGCGATGTTGACGCACCACAAATGTTATTTTGAAAGAAAGAAACCGTTCGTGGCCTTGTTCATATAATTTTATAACGGCCGCAAAGTGCTCTGTTTGCATCAATAAATCATATTCGGTTTTTTTTTTTTTTTTTGCATTTGATTTCTAGAATAGTAGAACATACCTAGCTCACTATATCGAGCCCGTTTACATCGTAGCAGACAATTCAAAATACTTTTTGACATGTGTCAATTATTCAAGAACCGGATGACAGTGCAAATGACGGTAAGAGAACCTGCTGCTAACTCGGTGAATAGACTGCTTGCCTTTTGACATATGTTATATGTGATGTCATTTTGACAAAATTGCGGGTACTTATGTCAACGCAAATGACTGATCCAATTCTTATGTCAACCACGTTTTCTGTATTGACTATGTCAAGGAGAGTTCTTTTCACATTAGATTTGTAAATGTCATTTAGTGCAGCCGATTATGTCAAAGCCGTGTTTTGTAAAGCAAAAACTAAATGAATATCTGTTTAAAAAGATATTTTCAGACATTCGACTGAAAAAAGTGATGAGGTAATATTTTGCAATGACTTTTGGAACTAAGGTCAGATTGATTGGCATTGTTGAACATTCTTTTGACATCAGAGGTTTAACTGCAGATAAATGTTTTCTGTTTAGAACCCTATGCTACTCGTATGTTTGTTTTTGTTATTCTTTCGAGTCCAATAGAAATGGTAGCCTCCATATTTTGTAAGAAAACATTTAAGGTACAGCTGACTCTCTTTTTGATGTGGGTTCTTAGGTTCTTAGTTCTTGATGATTTTTGAAAAAGAGCTTCAGGAATTTATATGGATATTAAGGGGTTTGGTGCCTTTATATCTGATACAGTTGAATCGGTTACCCAGCAATCTTTTGCTACTTTTGTTTTTCTCTATAGAGGCCTACGTGCATTTGATATCAATATTTCTTGTCCTCTAAAATTGAAAGCTCTAGACTCCTTGATTAAGTGTGCTGTTTTGCTATTCACATGCAGTTTAGAGCTAGCGTCTTCCGAAATTATTCCTTGTAGATCGATGTCCAGCAATGTTAGGTTGATTGTTGGTGTTAAGCTGAAAAATGCTTAGAACTTTGGTATTGTTCGGCAGCGCTTTTAATACCGTCCAGTTCTTCTTTCTTTCCTCTCGCCTTAATCCAAGCAATCAAGGCCCTTCTCAAAATCATTTAAAAATGATGAGATGCTATCTATATTTGTCAGCTATCTTATATTTCTTTAAGACCCTGATGGCCGCTACTCTGTGTTACGAGTCGATTAGGCACCTGCTAAGTGATGTAGCATTGATTTTCATTGATGATCTTGGCATGCGGCTTGCGGTTACTTTTTCGTAGTCAAAAAGTTGCTGTTTAAGCCTATGAGAGTGTCGGATAAAACTTTCTCCAAATGTAACTCTCTTTGTGATACTGTGGATAGTCATATTGCCGTACCTGTTTGGTGCTTCTCTTGCTAATTTGTTGCTCTCATTCAATGCGGCATTGGTGAGCTTATTCGGGCTGATACAATGCCAGCTTAACAAACTGTTCACTCTTTAAAACATGAACAGGTAACTGATGTAAGCCATATTCTATGACTTTTTGGCCTTCTACCGACTAAAAAACTATTAACAGAGCCGGTCCAGCAAATATTGATGGGAATTAGAAAAATATAAAGAAATTGTGCTATAGGTGGTAAGGTTCAATTTTCAATGCCCGTCAATATTTGCTGGACCGGCTCTGTTTAAAGTTTTTTAGTTTGAGACAAGTTGGCACAGAATCTGTTGATGATCCTGTGGACTCTGGAGCCTCTTGATGTTATGCCTGGGTATCGTTAGCAAGTTGGAGCCGATACTGTTGTCAGTTGTAGTGCGATAGTGTATGAAAGCTTCAGTATCTATTTTAAGATGTTATTTTTGAACTTCTTGTCGGTTCTACGTGTTACTTCTAAAAGTGTTTTGCGGACACCTTTGTTGTAATTTTGAAAGCATTGACTGATCGCTAAATCATCGATCTGACTTAAAGTTTGTTGCCCATTAGCCAAAATTAATCCAATTTGATGGCAGTCATTCTGTTTAAGGTGATCGTCAAATGACCAGCTCGAACAAACTTTCTTTTCCCGTTGTCTACCGTTACATTAAAATCGCCATCACTATCAATGTGTCCTCACTTGGAGTTGAATTACTGATGGCATCTAGGTGGCTGAAGGAATCTTTATTTTTTTCCTTGAACACACAGAATGGTTAAGCTCAATGATACCTTCAATATTCTGTCATCGTATGGAGAATAAAATAGGCTGTTGTATCTGTGGTTTGCCAGAGTATACTTATCGAACTTTCTCTTGGTTTTAAAGGGACGAACGGCATAGTTTCACCACTTTATCTAGCTTACTTCAAAAATGTCCAAGTAATCTCACATAATCTGGAGGTGTCAAAAGAGTTTTCGCATTTAAGAATCAAACCGTGGTCAATAAACCTTGACAAAACATCTTTCTTGTGATAGTTCGCAATGCCACATACGTATTCTCTTAAAATAGAGCACGGAAGATGCCAACCACTCTGTTTAGGCTTTGAATTTTCCGCAAAAACCTCTTCCACGAAGAAGATATGAAGTAAACCTTGCCAGCATGGCACAGACGTTCGCATAAACAGGTGTCACTTCGCCTTATAGTGATACAGATTCATTGGTCAGGGCAGCCTCTACATTTTTTAAAGTTCCACTGACTTTTGAGAAGTAACATCAAAGGAGTACCGAAAATTCTAAATCATAGTATTTCATCCCTATGCGTGCTGTATTGTGCAACCTTTAAGTCGGCTAAGCTATCTGGAACGCTGCTTCTCTATTCTATCTATTATATTTAATGGACTCCTATTGCAAATATACTCGTATTTGTAACACCTTGTAATTTGTTCTATTATTTCTTATCCAAGAACATTAAAAACAGGCAATTTGTTCCTGTTCCAATGCTGTCTGTCAATGTGACATTTGTATTTCTTTGACAAGCTAATGACATTTCTCTTAAATCTAACCTCCAACTACAATATCTAAGTGCCTATGTGTATGTCTCTTCAAAAGTTCTGTTTATAGATACTCGTACTCATACTCAAGATTATTATATGTCAATTCCATTTAGTTGTCAAAGTTTTTCCGCGACAATTAATGACTTTGCAAATAACAAACATTGCTAAACGTTTAACAATTTTTCCTGTTTTTTTTTTTTTTTCTAGGAGGCTAAGGATAATTGCTTACCATCGCCCTGTATCCAAGGAAGATGCCACACTACTCCCGGTGGATATTACTGTCATTGTCCACCTGATCATGCTGGTAAACACTGTGAGAAGATGCGCACACTATGCTCCTCGCCTCCCTGCAATGGTAAGTGATACAAAAGATACCGAGATGAAGGAAAAATAACAAGAAAAAAAGAAATCTATACAAATCGAAGAAAGATGCTATCTCCGCATCCATAAAGAGATGGTATCTTACCATATTTAAACATTGTATCTATGTATCCATATCTGAATCTGCTCGTACTCGGTATATCGGCAGTAATCCCCAAACAAATATGAACATTTCGAAGGCTTTACGACTCAAAGAAGATCTATTTGTTTGCCTAAGAAAGATTTATTTACTCCGACACTTTAGGTTGTAAAATAGTTTCGAGCTGTCATTGTACTCTGCTTACACTACTCGTACTCCTATATGCTGTGACTACACTAAGTGCCAGTTGTTTTTTTTTCTTTCTGTCATTTTTCGACTCATTTTGACCAAACAAAACGTTAAATTGTGTACGCATGTCACGTGAACCTCATTCTTCAGATGTTGTTGGACAAATATGGCAAAATCTTCATCTTCAACGTCATATTCCACGGATCGGATTTAAGTGACATTTGTGTTGTGTGAATGCGTTGCATGATGCGTGAAAATGCGTTTGTTTTGTTTTTATTGTTTTGTCTATATGTGGACGTCGATGTGGACGTAAACAATGTGAACGGAGGGGCAAGTGGGTGTTGTTTTTTAGTTGCGACTGTTTTGTAAGATTTTTTTTGTGTATTTGAAAGAGTTTCACTTAGCGGTTGTATTCGTAGGAGGAGGAATGCCTTTGGTATGAGTATGAGGGTAATTTGTCATAAACTCAATTCGGTGGAGAATAATTCATCAAGCAGGTAATTGTTAAAGATGGTAATGATGGTAATTGGCTATTTGCTGAAGGCGGTTGTAAAGAATATCAATTGAGGAGGAGTTGTTTTGTCCGTTGTTGGTACAAAAGCTGCCGAAGAATGGCAAATAGGCTACGAGTGGGCCATTCTATTAATTTGTGAATAGTCTTAGTCGCTTTCATTGAACTAAATTGAATGTGACTGAGGGAATAGTATGAATATGCCGCTTCTAGGAAACAAGCTTCTGGTATTAAAAGAAACTTTTCTCACTGAATTCTTTAGAGTTCGTTTGTAGGTCAGCAAGAGGAGGTTTTATTAGAAAATGAAT
Source organism: Volucella inflata (assembly GCA_928272305.1). Classification (NCBI taxonomy): domain Eukaryota; kingdom Metazoa; phylum Arthropoda; class Insecta; order Diptera; family Syrphidae; genus Volucella; species Volucella inflata. Next base: position 227,591,991 of record OV743716.1, on the reverse strand, counting down.
TACATTTATGAATCGATTTCTTCGTTATTCTTATCTGTTAAAAAGATAAGGTTATTCGAATTCTATGCCACTACGACCTTTACCATTGTTATTCACGATCATTGCGATGACTTAAGGCAATCAGTCATATGAAATCATCTTTCACAATCTGATCCTTTGCGAGCTAACTGAAATAAATTCAACATCGGCCCCAAAATAGGAGTGCTTTCCGCTCTTGCACATTAAATTAACTTACCACCTTTCCAGACCTATGCGGTGGTTCTCAAGCCCATCACAGTCCGGTGAGGTGTTTTGCTATTGAGACAGATTTGACTGTTCCAACTTTTTCAACGAAGTCACAACCATTGTATTATTCTCTAACCAAGTTCAACCCTCCAAAACAAAGAAAGGCACTATATAAGAGATGCCATACCGGCCATGGAGACTATCCATAAAGAAAGAAGAAAAGTGATTATTAGTTCCTGATTGCGAACTGACGAAGTTTAAACGTCTAATATTCACCAAAAAGAAAGAACTACCTTTCTATACCACGGTCAGTGTTTACTATGAAATACTTCATGACAACCACTCTCTTATATAAAAAAAACTCATTTATATACTTTGTCCTTGGTATTTCCCGAAACTACACAGGAAGCTACCCAACGGCTTCTGCAGAACACTCAGAAGCATCGAAATAAATTTAGTCTGTCCATCACTAGTTCTGGTACTGTCCTATTGTTGCTAGTTTTCGCTGCATAGTGCGTTTCAGCATTGAGATTATCGGAAAAGTGCCAACTCAAAGCATAATAAAGCAGATAAATCGATAAACTGTGGCTTTGATGATACAAAACCAGGATGAACTTTGCAAAACTCTCACCAGCTTCGTTCGTCGCAGGATATAAGCATACTGATTCCGCAGAGCCACTTACACTACATGAGTTAACCACTTTCGTCTGAAGTAAAACTGGAATCAACACTTACACGTCAAGTTGGCTTACGTTATTTTTGATAGACCGCGCCAAATAGAGCTAGCTTTCCTTCTAGCATTTGCAAAATTTTCAGACTAAATCGCTTGTATTCGTTAGCCCAGTACAACTTCTTGTTGCATCTTGTCATCTAGTTTTGTTCGTCAACAAGGACCGAGTATAACCCGTCGGTTTTTTAATTCAAAAGAACCTTCCTCATCTGCTTTTGAAAAGTTCATCCAACCTACTCATAGAGAAGAACTAAAACAATATGTTGGGTGCTTTCTAAGTTATTCGGGATTGGAACTTATTTTCACTCCAAATAATTAGTAATTAGCAAGATTCATTGTCCTTAGGTCCGAACATAGCTATGGGTATTTGATATTACTACACAACCCACTTGAACCGTCCTGCAACTAACCCAGATTGACTCTGTCTTCCTTGCGTATGCTCCAATAGTCACAAGCTTACTTATGTTTGCTATGTAGTTTACTTCCGGGATATACCTTAGGAGAGTTAGTGTTAGTATACGTTATTGTCCTGCAAAGGCGAATAGGTTGGGTAGGTATGCCAAAACCATGTCGGCTCATATAAATAGGTTTCTTAATAACTTAGTTAATGCTAGAGTGCCGGATGAACCTGCGCCTAAACTGACAAGCCTGTTCAGCTAAGACGGTCTCTATCCTGCTTTTCCCAGTTCCTTTCTCGAAATTGGTTAAGGTCCCCTTTCATTTGCGAGTACTACCTTAGATGCGGCCGTCCTCTAGTGCGCCGTGCTTCGTCGATAAAACAGGACCCTTTAGTTGGAGCTTTGGTATCCATTCGTTCACGGACTTTTAATCTGTAGATGCATGATAAGATCGATGTCTCTGTACAATACGTATCTCTTCTTCCTGAGTTCTGTGTGGATGCCATTGCTACCAATGAAGCCGAAGTCATTGAATATCTCGATGTAAAGAAAAGTGACAGCGGGTCGCTTTGTCTAAAACTTTTCTTGACGTTGATGGATTAACGAGAATTCTTCAATATCATCTTGCATAACTGGACAGGGATGTCGAGACTAGACATGACGTTGTATAGTTTTTTCCTTATATTCACGAGTGGATGTCATTCTAAAACCTGTCTGAAATGTCAATATTTTACGGGTGATGAAATTCCTTGACCTGAAACCGCACTGGCATGGACACACAAAGTAAGGTAGAAACAATCTAATTGGCGATAGCTAAGAAATTATTTCTCTATAGTAAGCGCTATCAAATTCTGCATTCATTGTTGGCACCGAAGGTCTTTCGAGAGGTCTTGGCTGGAAAAATATTGAGCCCTGAGTTAAGGTTTACTGCTCAGTTCTTGTTCGGGACCGCGACTCCACTTTCTAGAGCAATATATGGACGGATATGTATTCCAACTGCCGTGCCAAAGATTCTCCCTTTACCTAATTGGCGTTTAAATTACCGACAGAATCATGTTACAGACATTGTCTTTGTGGTTTTGTTTTGGAGACCTTGTACAGGCAATCTTCTACAAATTAATTCTTCTCTATGTCGTCGCTATGGTAAATAGCCCAATTAACTTCTAGGATGACAGTGATGTCAACTTTATAACGACCTAAAGGCTTAATACTCTCTGTAAGGCGTCCAAACATTCCATATCCGACTGTTATTGTTAGGTTTTCGATTTTTGGTATCCATACCTGAGGCCGTTTTTTACTTTAGTGCACATTGGAGAACTAGATTAGATCTGTAGATTATCAATTATGATAATGTATCTTCTTCTGTATATAAAATAAACTTCAAAAAACGTATGTTCGCTATAGACACTCAAAGAATCCAACCTATTTTCGATTCCGAACATGCTATATAAAGAGGACGTCACGGCAATGGTATGTAATTGTTGGCCGATTTTTGGCCGTTTTTTGGACGATTAAGACGATTTCGCCAAATATCATTCTATATGGGGTCGGCAAATTTGAATTTTATGTTAAAAAAATTGTTGGACCAGCATGCAAGCAAATCGATGGGTCTCTTCGAAAACCGCCCCCAATGGGACAACACATTAACCGAAGCTACTATTTGCAGTTCCTAGAGGTCATTAAGGTATTTGTTTGCCAGTTTTAGACGTTTTGTCAAGGAACCGATATTGTATGTCTCTGGAACAAGTATAAGCAAAATATGGCCAAAGATATACTGAATCGACGACGGATAGAGTTAATGCCCGATTATGTTCATTATGATCAAAATATTTTTGACGAAGGGTTGTTAGAATTGAATAAGAATGTAGAAGAATTTTCAGGTAAAACCATTTTAGATTTTGGACTGCCGATGCCTACAAATTGCAGCTCAAGATAAACATGAACATAGATAAAACAAAGGGTATACGATGCGTTATTAACATCAATTGACAGAAACGAACGAAATTTATATTTTCTTGGTGTTCCTGGAGGTACAGGAAAAACATATCTTATCAACTTGCCTCCTGGAAAAGTAAGATCTACTCGTAAAATATCATCCGGAATTGCAGCTACACTTTTGAGGCCGAACCGCTCATAAAATATTAAAAATTTCACTTACAATTACTACCACTTTTTGTAGCATTTCGAAACAAAGTTTGGGACGAAGCTACCATGTCGAACAAGTTTTCAATTTTTCAGAGTTGTTGCCTAAAATAGGAAATGGACAGATGTCACGAAACAATGGGAGAGTTAATCTAGATCAAAACCTTTGCATTTTAGTAAATGATCTTCAAGAATTAATCAACAACGTTTTTCCACAATTAATTATATCGGGTTTTCCAATTGAGACTTGACAACTTTGAATTTAATTTGTGAACGCACTCTTTCACTAATCACTAAACTGTCACTGTCAATTTATTCAGTAAACTCAACATTTTCATCATGGTAAAGTACACGAACGAGCAACGTCTGCAAATTATAAGAATTTTCTACCGAAATTCGGAGTCGGTGACTGCAACTTTAAGAGCGTTAATTCCAATTTTCGGTCGTTATTCTCGCCCTAGTAGACAGGCAATAACAAGTTCAGTGCAATTTTGAGCCTGCATATTCGTTGTGTGATGTTGCCGTGTCAGTTAGATGACGGGTTGGTCGAAGTGTTGAAAATATCACTGCCGTTCAGGCGTCCGTAGCAAACGATCCAAATCAGTCAATTCCAGGGCATTCTCAAGAATTGGGCATCGCTTAGACCACATTATGTCGTATTTTGGTTTACACCCATACAAGATCAAGCTGACTCAAGAATTGAAGCCGATGGACCATTTGAAGCGGCGTACGTTCTCTGGAGAAGATGAGCCAAGATGGTGAATTTCATCGCAAAATCATCTTTAGTGACGAAGCTCATTTTTGGCTCAATGGGTTCGTCAATAAGCAAAATATGCACCCAAATTGTGCAACTGTACACGAGTCGAGGTCAAACGTCAAAAACTTTAACTATAGAGTGCAAAATTCTGACCGGATGTGAAACTGGAGAAATAGTGTTAATTTCCCGAATTCCATCGATACCAACGGATCTTCCATTCCAATTCAATTATGCAGTTTCCAATAATATTGTCATTTCAATTACTATTAACAAATCACAAGGTCAGACATTCAAGGTTTCGGGCTTAGACCTATGCGTTGAGTGCTTTTCCCATGGACTGCTACCCGTAGCTCTTTCGTGCGTTACTTCCAAACAAAATTTGTCTGTATTGTGTAACCAAAAGTCAGCAGCAAACATTGTTTATAAGAAAATTCTTTAATCAAAGGCACTACTTCGCATTCTGTACGTCTCTTGTTTTCTAAATTACACCCAAACCAAGCCGGGGCGGGTCGCTAATTGCAGTATACCCCATTGCTGCATAAAGTTATTAAAACAACATTTGTAAGTTTTAATGCAATGCGTGCTTTTTTTATTAACGTAGAGAACGAAAAAAACTAGTTAAATAAAAAAAACAGTCAAGGGACGAAAAACCACAGGACATCCGATATATCGGATGTATTGGATGCAATCCAACGCCACATTTACTGCAAATAAATTCGCTTTTCCCTCCACAATATTTGCAAAGTCTGTCCGTTATGACATAGTCTGGCCAATGTTCTCTGCCATCATATCTTGTATCTTGTAGCATACTTTGGACTGAATTTCCTCTGATGGATGGTTTTCCATGTGTGGTAAGCAATAAAAGAGCTATATTTCGGCGGAAATTTAATATCTGGATGCATTTGAGACACTTACGTCCAACAAGTAGCAGAAAATTGGCCACCACCACTTTTTTTTGTCTCATTCTTGTGCGATTTCCAACATTAAAGCTCTTTTATCGAGTCAAAATTTGTAGCGCATGTTACCACCCTATTGTCCTTCCACCTAACCAGACACACTTTATTCCCATTATCGGTTCTTTCTAATTTTTGCATATCCGCCTGAGTTTTCTTGGGACATTTTGATATTCTTTGGTCCCGTATTGTTCATGCAGCACCATATCTACGATCTATGAGATGTTGAAATAAAGCAACAGAGGAAAAGTAATTATCAAAAAAATAATTTATATCCCCGATTACATGGAATCTCTGCCAGCTCAATTAGGTGTAAAACAGTGTCCCCTCCTAGTCCAAATTTCTTTTCTCTGCCATATTTTCCTGAAATGAAATCAGGTAGCCACTGCTAGTGCATAGTCCAGTTCTTAAATCCAAAGCGAATTGGTTTTCCTCGAAAATATATTGCTTTGCGAAGTGTTGTCCGTAATAAGGAATCATAGATTCATCTATTGATAATTTTTCTTCCAGACCTTCATGTTCTTTAAAGTTTTTATTCAATTTTATTATCAATGGTCGAAGTTTTGTACAAGTTTCGGCACATCCTCATTGCTTGTTCAAAAAAAAGGGTTTATTTGGGTATTTAGCATATCCAGAAAGTAGGAGTGCTCCAACTATAACTTTCAATTCGTCCAAATCCATATGCAAATTTATATTTTTTTGGAATAAATATAAATTTGTCTGCTCTGCTCTAATGATGTTTCGGCTTTCTTAGCTTCCTCAGATAAGGGTCTTTCATTGCAACCTGTGGTAATATCAAAAATAGGCTGAACCTTATTCCGCTTTTTTTAAACTAATTTGAAATTTGAAATTTCTTTCTAAGAATACTTCGAGAGAGGCTCTTCGTCACTTGCATCGAAGTCGCAGTTTGTAATAGCACTATTGAACTCATCTTAAGAATTGCCATTACTGCTAATAAGAAACTTTTCATTATTGTGAATTACTTCTTCTTCTTCTTCTTATCCTTTTATTAACCCTTTCCTCGTTATACGAACTATAACGAGTTTCCCATTTTTACTGCATCGCTGCTGCTCCGCTTATGGGGTTGGCTAATGTCGGAGACCGCAGAACGCGTCTACATAATGCTCGGTCCTGGATCGCTTCAGTGGTAAGCCTCAGGCGTTGTTGCGCATTTGCCATCTGAGAAATCCAGGAATTCTTTTTCCGACCTCGTTTTCTTACAGTTGGAGTGACCGTAGTTGATAGTGCATTTTTAACCGGATTTTCCGCAGATCTTCTTTGAACGTGGCAATACCAACTTATTCTATTCGCCTCAAGCTGTTCGGTTACCGAATTCTTTATATGTAGACTTCCCCTTATACGCGTAGATCTAATGCAATCGCGTTTAGTGACTCCACTAGACATCCTTAACATTTTCATTTCCGCTGCCGTCATTTTGTTTTTAAACGCTTCGTACATTGTCCAGCACTGTGAACCGTATATAAGAGCTGGTCTAACAACCGTGGTGTAGAGTTTCCCCTTCGCAAAAGATTCCCGAATTTTCGCGCCATTTCATCCACCCCACACTCACTCTGTGGTTTACGCCGACGTCACATTTCGCTTCAACGTTAACGATTGATCCTAAGTACTTAAAGATAGTGCTTTTCAGAAGAACTATTCCGTCTAACATTATATCCGGAACAGGTCGCAACGGATGCGCAAATGGGCACGTCAAATGCTCCGTCTTTGAACGACTTATTTTAAACCCGTTTCTCTCTAGCGCATTTCCCCATGAATCTAAGGCGTTCTGTAAATCTTCGACGTTATCGCTAAGTATAACTGCGTCGTAAGCGAAGAGAATTGGCGTTACATTTGCTTCGCGCATCCAGTCTTTTAAACGATAGTCGAATACTACGTTAAAGAGGAAAGGGCTTTCTTGGTGCACTCCGACATTAACTGGAAATTCTTTCGTTAGTCCAGCAGAGCTTTTAACCGCAGTTTTCACGTTTCCGTACATGTGTTGTATTATTCCAACATACGTTTCCGGTACGTTTTGAGACCTCAGCGCGGCTCATATGAGATCCCTAGGCACTCGATCGAATGCTTTCTCGAGGTCGATAAATGTCATGTGTAAATCCTTAGACGAATCTCGGTGCTTTTCCATTATTATTCGTAGGCTTTGGATAGCGTCCACCGTCGATCTTCCTTCAACAAATCCACACTGGCTATTATCGAACTTTATTATTTGCCGAAGACGTTCGTTTAAGACTCTTTCGACGATTTTCATTGTGTGTGACATAAGCTTGATTGATCGGTAGTTGTTGTATTCTCGAGTGTCGCCTTTTCCTTTGTATAATGGAACCAAGAAGCTACTTCTCCATTGATTCGGCATAGGTTGTCCACATTTTAATTTATTTAAAAGTTTCGATAGCCAAACGCTGCCGATCCCCTCCATCTTCGACCAAAACTCTGATGGAATGCTGTCTGGTCCCGCCGCTTTCCCCGCTTCATTTTTCCAATTGCTATACTTATTTCTTCGATTGAAAAGTTCGAAACTTCCTCCTCGAATAGACCAGCTGTCGGCACGATATCACGTGGAAACTGTTTGTTAAGCAACTCCTTGCAGTATTCAAGCCACCGGTCACAAATTTCCTTTTCATTTGTTAGTAAGCGACCGTCTGCGTTCTTGATGTATTTTGGCGAGGTTATTTCCATTGAATTTTTTCTCCTCTGTGCAGCGAGCTTAAAAATAATTAGCATTTTAGTACTGTACGACGTTTGAACTTCTTGGATAGATTGTCTTCTATCCGCCGATTGTGAGGATATTTGTTCCAACTCCTGGTACAGGTTTTCCGCTGCTGCCGCTCGAGTTCGAGCCAGGACTTCCTTTGCGATCTTTTTAAGACGCTAGTATTCAAGAGCCAGTCGAGCTTTTTCGATATCGTTGCTCCGATCGCATTTTGTCCACGCTTGGAATGCACTCTTCTTGTCGGCCACAGCTCGTTTGGTTTCGTCATTCCACCACCATGTTTCTTTGCCGACGTGATGGTATTTCGATATAGTCCCCAGATGGGACTTGGCGAGTGTTATGCATTCCTCGTGCATGCTGTTCCACATTTCTTGCGGGCTAAGTGAGTCTGCGATACCGTTTATATTGTGATGTACTTCTTTAGCCAGTGCGATAAATCTTGCGCTTCGTTCCTTCGATAGATTATACCACCGGATTTTTGGCTTTCCAAACGATGCCCGTGTTTTCGGTGGTTCCGCTGTGAAAAATTCTGTAATGAGCAGACGGTGTTGGCTTTCTAGCGATTTTACAGTCCTTAACACGGTTTCTGATCGACATTTTGCAGAGGTGATAATCTATTTGCGTTTGTGGCCTCCGCTGCTATAGGTGAAAAGATGTTGTTGATGTTTAATAAACATTGTATTTAAGACGGTTAAGCCGTAAGCCCTTAACGCTACAAGGATGTCTTCGCCAGCTGAATTTCTGGTTCCAAAGCCTTTACCGCCGTGGCAGTCCTCATAATCAACATTTGTTTCTCCGACGTGGCCATTTCAATCTCCGCCTACGAAGAGCATCTCATCGATAGGTATATTTGTAAGCAAATTACCGAACTCTGACCAAAATGTATCTTTTTCCGATTGGTCACATCCATTTTGTGGAGCGTACGCGCTAACAATGTTCCACGTTTCATTGTGTATGACGAGTTTAACACTCATCAAGCGGTCGCTTATTTTCAAGATACCAACGATGTTGTTTAGAAGATCCGCTGCAACAACGATTCCAACACCGTTTCGTCCATTGACCGTTCCATGGTAGAACATCTTAAATGCCTTAGTTTTTAAATCTAGAAAACGCGCTTTATTTCCTGTATTACACCACTTCGTTTCCTGTACGCACAGGATTTGTAGAGTTCTGCGACGCATAATCGCTTCCAGTTCTAAACTTTTTGAGGTCATCGATCCGACGTTCCAACTCGCAAACCGAAGTTTATGAAAATATTTTGGAAACTTCATTTTGCCCGCCCCCGGAATCCGTCGGGCTCTGACACAAGCACTTCTGCTTGCTCTCGGATCACCCGAGTGCGTTGCAATCGTGGTGCCCAGCGGGGTAGTGCTATTAATTGCGATCATTTCCATGAAATGTATCTAAAGTTTGAGTGGTTTGACACTTGTATGCTCATTTCGAATTGAAACTGTTCTTTTACCCCACCGGTAGTCTCCAGACGTGGGAACCCACTGATTGTATACAAACTTGTGGGAAAGTTTTAAGGTGTTAAAGTGTCACAGGCTCATTTTTGGTGTCATAGTTGCCTGTATATGATTGGTGTCCCATTTAGTCGCCTCTTACGACAAGCTGGGACGCACTGCGGCACTATTCTTTATCCGATGCCGATGTGAATTACGTATTCGCAATTACTTCGCAGCATATTAGACCCTAAATGGTTCAAATCGCCTGCATTGTCAGAATTGCTGGCGTCACTTTCGCAATTCGTGTCCCTGCCATCTTCAGGTGGTTCAACATATATGTCCACAGGGTCAATAATATCATCTTTTTCAAGTTCTTACTTGGGCTGAGGACAATCTGAAAATACAAAATTATACCTACACATATTTAATTTTTTTTTTGTATGGACATTGCATACCATGCGATATATCGAATCGTAAAAATGTGGCGTCACACTGTAAAATCTCTGCAATTTTTATAAGAATCGAATGCCCAAACATACCAAGTAACATTATAAGAACAATAATTTGAACAGAATTTTAAAAAAAATTAAATAGTACTGGAATAAATGCAACTTTACTTACCCACTACGCCTGTTGATAAAGAAAGATGGATCCATTATCACTGAAAATCAATATTTAGTCACTAAAATCAATTACGTAAACCAAATCACTTGATAAACACAACACTAATAATAACTTCAAACGTTTGACACATCATTTTCGAATTTAAATCTTTCGTTATGGTTACCAAGCTTACTTTGGTGCAGATCCGATTAAACGGATTACATGCAGTAATGGGATACAATATGATTAGGGCAAGTAACATAGTGAGTCTGAAGAGACGAAAGCTTTGTCCCACCTTGGACTGATTTATTTCTCTTCTTCGACAGAATACTGTTGCTTTGTCCATGTCAAAAACTCCTACTTCCATACCTATTTCTTGTATGGCCTAAATATGAAAACTGAAGCATGTTTGCAGCCAACTTGGCGTGTTGATTGAGGCCCAGGTCCACCCCGGACTGTAGCGCCACCTAAAGTAAACTAAGTAAGAAGCATGTTTGTTAAGTCTAAGGAATATGTAGATCAGGTGGAAAAGCGGTCCATAGTTCATGCCTGACAGGGGATATAACTTTTTCGTACAAAATATAGCTTATGGTGCGGTAAAAGATGGAGGTCTATAGGAACTTCCATGCCAATTGGCAAGTGTTTACTAGTCGACATATCTTTATTTATTAAGCATCAGCGTTCGTACTTTGATCCCAATACGATAAACGTCATCGCTTACGCTTCTAGTGTGAATATTTAACTTTCAAATCCAACAGTGACATCTAATTGTAAAGGTATTATCTACGAACACAAGTCTCCTGCATAGGTTACTAATAGCTTAAATATACTTAACCTTCATCATTGCCTCGCCGTATCGATATTAAGTTATGCATCTACGGGTATTACTAATCTAATCGGTATAGTGATTGTCATAACTTCCTCTTGTCTCATATGACTAATAGCCAGCAATCTTTATCACGCAATTAAGGAACATTTTATTTGAATCTTGTAAAGTGTATTTGTCCCTGTCGCTTCTCAGTTCAGTGGCAATCTAAGAAACAAATGTTGCAATTTTCAGTCTCCAACGGTTTGTGGAAAATTATATTTAGCAAAAATTAATTTCAATTTCATCTAGCAATCTGTAAATCTCTACAGACTCTCTATAGACTGCATGAATTGATGAGGATTTTTCTTTTTATATTTTCACCTTGTATAGATAGTTGCACTCCACCCATAACTAATGCAACACAGTATCCATCGCCATGCAGTGGCCATGGTAAATGTGAAATCGGAGACGTTGGCACCTACTGCAAGTGTCATCCAGGACATACAGGAACCTACTGTGAGCACAGTAAGTATCATCCTCTCGTTCACTTGTTTAAAATTTATCGGCACTTAGTCAGAAAAAAAAATAAAAATATGTATATATTCAACAACCATCCGTAGATACTTGTGTAGTATCCACACAAGCAATCCTTGCTCAGAAGTGCGTGCTATCCATATGCTGTACCGTGGAGATACGTTAAATTATTTATTATTGATTAATCCGCTAATAAACTAATCTCTGAGATGCCACAGACGTACACAGCTATATGAGATGACAGCACGCATTATCCTCGCATCCCCCAACAACTCCCTCTTGCATGTTACATTTAAGAAAAGATTACAGATACCGAATTCGACGAGGACGACGAACAACAGACGACCGCGACGGTAAGAGGTAGATGAAGATGATGAAGAAAAAGAAGAAGATCCTCCATGGGATGCATAGCATGACATGGATGTATCTGACTCTTCTTGCTGAAGTCTTTAAGCTTCCTTGCCGGAGTTGAAGTCAAAGTCAAAGTCAAAGTCGAACTCGGGTGGAGAGCGGCAAAAAACCTAATTAAAAATACCACACAATTTTATTTCTCCCGCAGATTTAAATGAGTGCTCCCCGAATCCCTGCCGCAACGGAGGAATCTGCCTGGACGGTGAAGGTGACTTCACATGCGAGTGCATATCTGGTTGGACAGGTAAGAGAAACCTTTGAGAATATTGTGGTGCTGGTGCTAGTGCTGATGCTGGTTCTAGTGGTGGTGGATTTAAACTCACCTCCTTCCCAAGCCTTCACCTGGTTTCACGTGCTTAAATGTTTCATCTCGGATTTATCGATGAGTTCGCGGCGGTGGATTTCGGTTGAATCCCTTGCCCATCGTCATTTGGGCAATTTTTTTTTCTATTTCTGTTTTTTTTTTTTTTTTTTTTTGTAGTTTTTTCATGCCGCGTCACACGCGAAAATCCGCGCGCAGAGAGACAAAGTTATTTTTCATTACTTGGCCTGCATTCCTGCGCCGAGGGATATCTCTTCGGTTATACCTCCTCCAGGATGAGGATGATCGAAGGAAGAAGCAATATCTGGCTATAGGCTCAGCTCATACTCATGTTCACATGTCGTCGCCATCACCGTTGATGGTGTTTCTTGCTTGTTCCCAAACTCAAACCAAGACGAAGACATTTACTCCGCATCGGAGGTAGAGGCTATCAGCTATCGGGATTTTCGTTATTTTTTCATTTTTTTTGCACGTATTCCGGAGCGGATTCGACCTGCTGTAGAAATCCAAAATACAAAACACAAACTACAAAATATTTTAATTAAAAATTCCTAATCGTGTGTGAAGTATTCGTTATCTGATTGTGGCAGGCAGACTGCTTGTAGAACGTAAAAGGGAATTAATACCGAGTCCGTGTGCAACACGCAGCGTCTGTGCAGAGATTATAATTTCTTTAAGAGCCGTTTTTCCTTGAGTTGTTGCGATTTGAGGCGAACGCGCGCGCGCGATTTAGACGAAATAACTAGTTTTTCCTTCATACTCGTAGTTGTCGTTGTAGTTGTAGTTGTAGTCACTTGTCGCTGGAAAATTGAACATAACGCCAGTACAAATTATTTGCAGGTAAACGTTGCTCGGAGCGTGCGACTCAGTGCTACGCTGGACAGTGCCAAAACGATGGAACATGTGTAACTGCCGACGACGGGACGGCGCAATGTCGCTGTGCACCCGGCTGGAATGGACAATTTTGCAGTGAAGCAATCGACCAGTGCCAGGGTCAGCCTTGTCATAATGGTGGCACCTGTGAGTCCGGATCGGGGTGGTTTCGTTGCGTTTGTGCACAGGGTTTCTCTGGACCAGATTGTCGGATAAATGTTAACGAGTGCTCACCACAACCATGTCTAGGCGGTGCTACTTGTATCGATGGAATCGGTGGATATACTTGCGTTTGTCCACCCGGAAGGCAAGGCATCCGATGTGAGATTTGTAAGTACATTTGCCTGATTTTTTCTACTCTTCATTAGCGTAACATGCTTATTTGTAATTTATTGGTTTTTTTTTTCAGCTCTCTTGGATCCGCAATCGGCGTGTATGAATATGACAAGCCTTTCACCGTACAATTCGCTCATGAATAATTCCAATTCGAGCATCAATCAGTTGGAGGAATCTTGTAATGCTTGCACCTGTGTCAACGGGGAGAGAAAGTGTACGAATTTGTGGTGTGGCTTATTGAATTGTTTTGGCGAGGAATCAAGGACGTCAAATTTGTCCGGAGCTTGTCAGAGTCATGAAGTCTGTGTGCCATCGCTGAGGGAATCTTGTTTGGCCCCACCATGTTTGACCAGAGGTGATTGTAGGGCACTGGAGCCATCCCGGCGGGTGGCTCCTCCAAAATTACCAGCGAAAAGTGAATGCTGGCCGAATCAGGCGACACTCAATGAAAATTGTGCAAGATTGACGATTCTTGTCGAATTGGAGAGATTGATGGTAGGTACGTCGGTTGAGGGATTGTGCTTGACTATGCGATCATTGCTGGCCGCAAGAATGGTGAAGGAACCTGACAGCGAAGGAATGCTGATCATCATATGTGACCTTAAGACATCGACTAATGACACCATCGAGGTGACTGTGGTGAGTATCTCTTTTCTTATTTTTGTTTTGCAGTGTGAAATATGTATGTGTCTTAAGTGAGTCTCAAGTGTGTTATTGATAGTTCTGTACCTTGGAATAGTTGGTAGCATATTTCTCAGCTTTGTTCAAGTCTATTTGAAAATATAAATCAGTCAGAACGTTGACATTTAGTTCATTGACATAGCATCATTGGTGTTCGTTCGTTCCACATATGCAAGCCATCTCAACCTTCTATTTCGCAGTTTTCTGAAAAGTTGATGTTACTGTACAGCTCTTCAAAGTCCTTCAAGCAACGCAAACGAGGCCGAATATTTTTTGTTCTCTCGAAACGACGAAGGATATTTCCATGCGAATGCCATATAGTCAATGGGCCATAGATAAGGCCCGGGATGATCACGGTTTTACGAGTATATAGAGTCTCCTTTATTTTTCTTAATAAGGCCTTACTACCCAGTTTCCTCCCGAGCCCTTAGAAACATCGCACTTCAAGAGTAATTTTGTGTCTGCTTTAAGTTCTGATGTCGTTGGTGCTTTTGACTGCGGAGCTTAGGTAGAAAAAGTCCTTAGCAGTTTCAATGTTAGATAAAGCCACTTGACAACGGTTCACTTTGTTGAAAACCTCTTTCATCATTGAATATTTGGCTAAATTTATTGCCGACACTTATGGATCGCCGAATTGTCTCCAAAGACATCCTGCACAACCTGACGAGTTTACCAGAGATGTCGTACCTAGACATGGCGTTGCATAGATGGTCCCTATGTAGATCTAAATAGTGAGTTTATATTTTAAATTCCCGGGTCTTTTCCAAGATCTTCTGGAGTGTAAATATGTGATTGGTGGTGCACCTTCCCGTCCTTAAACCGCACTAATATGGACCAACCAAAATGATTTCAGATGGTCACATAAAAAGGCAGAAAAAAAAGGAGTCTTATTGCCTTATAGAAGGCACAGTCATGCGTTTACCATTTCTCTAGCCATATCTTAGTGTTGCATATTTCCAACCACATCTTTTTCCGCCTATCTTCATTTCCTCGATCATGCGCTTCTGCTCAATCCCTCGTCAAACCAGAGGATTCTTTTTAACAGCGCTTTGTTAACCTTCTGATTTATATTCTACGTTTACCGTATGGTCCTCAGATGTTGAGGAATCTTGATGAAATTGCGTTCGACAAAGACCCTAGCGATCTCCTTACATGTCTCTCTACAGCTTTTCGACGTCGAATTTCGATGGTTTTACCTAACCCCGTTGTAAGTATTATATCCGCATTCGATCCCTGACTGCAACAAGGTAATGATCCGATAATGTCACAAAAATCTCGGCTCCTCGCAATCTATCTTATCTCACTTAATCTCAAGAATTCTATGTAGTTAGTAGTTTCGTTCCTGTTGCCGGTATTTAGAATTGTCACGTAAGTTGTTGCCATTAAGTGGTCTCTTTTAATAACCAGTGCATTGATATAAACTTTCAACCTTATATAACAGTCAGAAGATTGCCAAGTTTCTTGACAAATCATAGGCTTTTTCTGGCCAGATAGACCACCTAAGAAAATAATTACTACACTATACGGGTGTTTTTCTTTTAGAGTCGAAGAACTTTAAATTGGCAACACTGTTTTCTGTGACAGCCGATTTGACAGTACTCGGCTGTTTTGAGATTAGTTTGGTTTGGCAATTCATAATGAATGTATTCACGCCGGAGCAATGTTTGTAGTTCAAATTTATTTTGAAAATCAGGGTTGAGTTTGAGAAACTCATTGGGCATTACGTACATTTTATGGTGCTCATAATCGTCCATCAGAGTAATTATTTCGAGAAGCTATGACTCGTTTTTGCAATACGTTTACTCTTTTGCAATACGTTTACACAACAATCGATTGGTTATATGCAGCGTAGTCTTGATGATGATCCAAATCTGTCAATTCGTCGTCGTATTCAGCAATTAAACTTGTATCCATCCACTTTATGTAAAATTGTGCGTATAGATCTCGGTTAATGTGCTTAGAATATTCAACTTGTACAGGAATTGAAGTCACATGCACATCGTTCGCCATTGTCAAAACACCATTACATCCAGAAAAATCATGTTACTTAAGTGCAACTTGATATCATTCGTATAAAAAGGACAACAGGAAAGTAAATAAACTCGTGAAAGCATTTGTTTGGTATGTTGACATTCTTCAGATTCATGTAATCTTCAGTTATTTCTGCTTGAAAATCAATTGTCAATGAATGTGGTTACCGAGCAGTCAGGCAGGCCAAATGCAGGTTAAAGACCTGCGCTTCCTATGAGTTTTGCCTAATAAGTTCATCGCGACCTCACTTGTGGCAATTCCATCGTGCTCTGGATCTTCGGACGAAAGTTTTGGGAGGCTTAAACGCATATGCTTCGCTCGTCCACCGATTCCTCACAATATATATAGTCCACTGCCTAGATTGCTCAAATTTCCAGAATTAAGTGAAATCTAACGTTTTCGAGCCATCTTGAAGTCTCGAAGGCAAGACCACATTCCTTTCCTGACTCAGATTCTGCTCGAAATTATTGCGTAGGAACATAAGTTCTGGTGTCACTGCATCAGATCAAAATCTGAGTTCTAGTGGTTGAAGCACCGAATGTCACTTCGGTTTCTGTGTCGCTTCTGCTTCCACTCTTGCTACAAAACCCAAATGTGGCTTGAAGACTTCTGACGCAACATGCTTAGTCCAAAGAAATTTATTTTACAGGATGACACCCAAATACCTAGCATCATTGGAAAGACAAATGGTATTGCCTTAAGCACTTGATAAATCAGATCGGTCTTCTATGTAATGAGAACAACTTAAAACGATTGACTCGAAACCCAAGTTTCGAACACGTTCAAGTCTCGCGGAACCTTAGAGCAAACAGCGGTTCGATAGAAAGTAGAATATTTCATTTGCGTATGCTTTAGCCTAAATGTAAAATAGTTGAGCGAGTAAATTTAACGTGCATACATCATAGTAACGAAAGAACAAAGAGTCCCCTACGGGAAACATCTGTTTACCCTCAATCAGAAATCGTTTCACCAGTATTGCTCTTTTCCACAGAAATAGATAATTGTCTTCGTCGTTTTGTCTGCTTAGTTACAGATGCCGTCTAAATTTGGGCTGTCATGGTGCGTGAAAATTGCCCTAGTCGAGTGAATCTTCACAAATTCTTCCGCGCTAGTGGGAGTGTAACATCATAGACAGCTTAACTATTCTCTCAATGCATATTAAAATGAATGAGGTCAACATTATAGTTCTAAATTGATTTCTGGTCTTAAGGCTTCGTCAGGGGTCCCGTATGTATGCTAGTGTCAAACGTTCTACCTCCTACTCGTATCGTAGTCATAGGTAATCAAATCCGGACTCTGGGTTTCATTAGTTAGCAGTGATAACTTTAAGACTTGACGCCCTCTGATCATATACCTTCGAGAACAGGACGATACGCCTATCCAACTGAAACCCTCTTACATTCCCAGTCAGAACCGACTAGTCATTCAACTAAAAATTAAATAAAAACCAATCTTCTTCATTTGAACTCATAAATCACTGTTTTGTCTTTTTTATTTTTATTACAGTCTTCAACAAAAGTCGGGGACCTGCAACTGCCGCTGGCTATAAAACTTCTTGGGGAACTGCTCTCTCGGCAAAGTGGAATCTCTCATACGCATCATCATGTCGGAAAGCCAAACTTAGCACCTTTGATCTCGATATTAGAAGTTAAAGTTGAAACAGCTTTAGTAACGAAAAATACCAACAGTTCCGGTCTCTTGGTCGGAATTCTATGTGGCGTTGGAATAGTCCTTATAGGTTTTGCCATATTCATCGGAACCATGTGGAAGCAAAAAACCGCCATTCGTTCAACATCTGGCATTAATCTAGCTCCATCGCTCGATGCTCTACGCCATGAGGAGGAAAAATCCAACAATCTGCAGAACGAAGAAAACCTCAAAAGATATACGAACCCCTTAAAGGGTAGCACAAGTTCACTTCGAGCTAATGGCATGGAACTCAGCTTAAATCCTGCTCCAGAACTATCTAGTATAGCTCCACTCTCAGCTGGACCAAGCTCATTGCACCATTCCCAACCGTTGTATCCACCCTGTGAGTCAAAATTTGACCGGGAACTAGATACATCCGCGAAAACAATGCAACAAAAGAGGAGTTCTCAAATTTTGCTGCATAAAACACAAAATTCCGACATGAAGAAGAACACCGTTGGTTCGTTGGAAAATCCCCGAAAGGACTTTGGAAAGCGCTCAATCAATTGTAAATCAGCGCCACCCTGTACTGATGATCCGGACATTCTAACGGTGCATGTGTAGTAAAGGCTCACAAAAATGGCATAGCTTAACCCTAGGTTGTCATTTGGTTGTAAATTTTACATATTTATTTATAAACTTTAAGTTTACACTGTTTTCGGTTGTCTTCCGCTAGAGGGGGCTGTCAAGAAATAAAAAATAAAAAATAAAAAATAAAAATACGATCTCGTACGTAACGCACGAAAGTTATTTGAAGATGCAAATGAGTTCCTCGCACAACGCATTTAAAAACAAAAAAAAACGGAAAAACGGAAAAACAACTCAAAGAAGGTTCAGCGAACTTGTTTCGTTTATGTCCAGAGAAGCGCCATCTATGTATACTTCAGAAACTACTTAAAACAAACGAATTAAACAAAAACAAAAAGAAAAAAATATATTAAATCAAATCTTACGCAGTATTCACGTTTAAAAAAATAAAAAAAATAAAAAATAAATGAAATTAACAAATAGCAATATAAATTGTTTTCAAATCCTAACGAGTGTGATATTAAAAAGGTAAACATAATGTAACTTTAGCTATAAGTTTGAGGTTAGATTTAAGTTTACAAAAAAACATAAAAGAAAAGAAAAAAACATTTTTTAACCAGAAAAGAAAAGAAAAGAAAAGGAAAACTTATAAAGAACTTAATAAATTGTAAATAAACAGAGATTACGTTACCTATACTATATTTAATGTAAATACAATTAAATTGTAAATATTCCAATATTGTTTAATTTTTTATTCAACAAAAAACTTAACTTAAACAACAAAGTTTGATGCAATTCCATTATACAATATGACTTTTATTTTTTTTTTTGTTTCTTTAATTTTAATCTCCCTCGTTAGTTATGTATTATTCAATCTCTCTTAAAGTAAATTATTATTTATTTAGTTTAATAAATGTTTTAATTTTTTTTTTTTTATTTAAGAAAATAGTTAGTAAACAGTTGTTTAGTAGATCAGAACGAGGATTTTTTTTTTAATTATATAATTTTACTCTTGTAAATTCAAAGGCTGATGATGATTTTTATTTTTTTTAAATAATTCATCGTGTAATGCGAAATGTATTTGTTTTTATTTTTTATTTTTTTTAAATATTAAAGAATAGTTTTTTTTTTTTATTAGTGTTTATTTAAAAGAATTATGATTGTAAGTAGATTTTTAAGAATTGTAAGCAATTGTAAATGGATTAGGAGGATTATTTGTATTTTAGTTGATTTTTCTTTGGAGAAAAAAATAAAAATAAAAAGTTGTGAATTTATGCAATAATTGTCAATAAATTTTTAGAAAATCTAAGAAAAATGATTATTGTACGATTTTATATCTAAGGTGAAAATACAGATGCAAATTTTTTATTAAAAGAGCATTCCGGTGATCTCATTTCTTCGTTGATACGAGGGCGGGTCAATAAGTCCCTGACTTTTTGAATTTCTGACCTCTTTACTGAAACAGCAACACTGCTCCTGTCAACAGGCATCTGTCAGTTGACTCCTGTCAAAATTTAAACTTGCTGCGTCAGTTAGTTTGTGTTTGACAGCTATTTTTATCAGACTACTCACTAATTTGAGGAGAAAATGGAAAAAAGTGAATTTCGTGTGCTTATTAAGCATTATTTCTTGCGAAAAAAATACCATTACCGAGACCAAGGCTAAGCTTGATAAATACTATGGGGACTCTGCACCATCGATTTCAATGGTAAAAAAGTGGTTTACTGAATTTCGTTGTGGCCGTACAAGCACTGAAGATGCCGAACGTCCTAGACGCCCAGTTGAGGTCTCTACACCCGAAACAATCGAAAAAATTCACGATATGGTGTTGGCCGACCGAAGATTGAAAGTGCGAGAGATTGTGGAAGCCGTAGGGATCTCGCATGGCTCAGTGGTTTCAATTTTGAATGATCACTTGGGCATGAGAAAGCTTTCCGCAAGATGGGTGCCGCGTTTGCTCACAGTCGACCACAAACGCAATCGTGTAACAACTTCACAGGAAGGTTTGGCGTTGTTTAATCGCAATATGGAGGAGTTTTTGCGCCGTTTTGTAACCGTGGACGAAACATGGATCCATCACAACACACCAGAGAACAAACAAAAGTCAAAACAGTGGGTTTCTAAGGGTGAATCGGCGCCAAAGAAGGCCAAGGTGGGTTTGTCAGCCAATAAAGTTATGGCGACTGTTTTTTGGGATGCACGCGGGATAATCCACATTGACTACCTTCAAAAGGGAAGAACAATCAATGGGGAATATTATGCCAACTTATTGGACCGATTCAATGACGATTTGAAAAAAAAAACGACCTCATTTGGCCAAGAAAAAAGTTCTTTTCCACCAAGACAATGCAAGGGTGCACACATGTACAGTTGCCATAGCAAAAATCCATGAATTGGACTATGAATTGCTCCCTCATCCACCCTATTCTCCAGATTTGGCTCCGAGCGACTACTTCTTGTTCCCAAACCTGAAGAAATGGCTTGGAGGAAAAAGATTTGACTCCAATGATGAAGTCATCTCGCAAACAAAGGCCTATTTTGAGGACCTCGACAAATCATTTTTTTTGGAAGGGATAAAAAAATTGGAGAAGCGTTGGACAAAGTGTAAAGAGCTCAAGGGAGACTACGTTGAAAAATAAAATTATTTTTTTTATCAAAAAATCTGTGTTTTAATCCAAAAGTCACGGACTTATTGACCCGCCCGTACGTGTTCCTAATAGTAAGGTAAAGGCTTTGCTTTGGACTCTATGAGTGTAAATGTAAAGGACAAAGCTATATGCATTGCTTAGAAGATTTTATTTTATTTTATTAGAATTGTGCCCTCTCGCGTCAATAGCGCCGTGTCATTTGTGTTGCAAAACAAAACTATTCTTCTTCAAAATTAAGTACATCTAAAAAAAACTTTGGGCTAACTTGCGGCAAATCTGTGACCTTAATAATTCAAATTGTGTTTGAATGTTATTTGATTAATGTCAGGCTGACTTCATGTGGAATCTGAATGTGAAGACTGTCTAGATATTTTAGATCTTTAGGTCTCTCCAAAGTTTCGGCGATTTCCCTCCAACATTTTCGTCAAATTGTCAAAATCCGTTTACTTTCTCCGGGTTTAATCAAGGTCTCTAGCTAGCTCGATCTTAAGCTAACTACATCCACTTTCGAACGGTAAGTTGGCCGAGGTTCTCTTCGAAGACTTTTCAGATCGGAGCATTGATTATGCACGATCCAATCATCTCAGTCGTTAGAACGTAACAATGTCGCTGTAGACTTCGTTGTGGTTACCGTCTATGCAGACGGGATCGAAAATCACTCGAAAAATTTTCCTCTCAAGGCAGCCAAGAGCACCCTCATCCATTTTTGCTAATGTCCATGCCTCTGCGCTATAGAGCAGGATTGGGATTATTAAATTCTTATGTAGGGTCTCTTTTGTTGTTCCAGGGAGAGTTTTACTAGTCAATTGCCTTCTTAGCCCAAATAAGCAGCATTTGGCAAGAATTATTCTTCGAAACTAGAAAAACGAAATCCTTAATTCACCAAAGTTATATCTGTCGAGAGTGAGTTCTGTCCGAGATGTCAGTCTGGGTATACTTTTTGCTTGCCACTGAGATCACCCTGCTTTCTTCTGATTAGTCGCTAGATGGACTTTTGAAATATTGCACCTCTTGTTTTGGCGCGTGAATTGTGCACTTTTATTCCAAGAATGATGGTGAAGGAATAGCACAGTAGCGCATCGCCTTGTCTTAATCCTTTTTTTGACATCAAAGGTCTCGGTAACATCTATTTACCTTGATGAGGCAGCGTATATTTTCCATAGTTACCTATTCTGCAAAGACGAAAAATCTTGGCAGGGATGCCAAAACTAGAGGTTGCTCTGTACAGCTGGTCTTCATAGAACCCAACATACACGGCAATGAAAAGGTGGTACATATCGATGAAGCCTATTAGATTTATTTCCAAGATCAGCCTGAAGCCACACCTGATATAGACCAATCAGGGTGTTGACGAAGGGCTTTAGGCGTTCACACTATACGGCAAATAAGATCTTGTAGGCGATGTTAAGAAGACTAGCACAGTTCAGACGGTGTCCTTTCTTGAAGATCGAACAAACAATGCTGAGACTCCATTTGTTTGAAGAGATCGGCAATCAGGTCGTCCGCTCTGCCAGCTTTGTTGGACTTCTGCTTAGATATTGCTACCTTCACTTCATTCAGGTCGGTTGGACGGAATTGTTTGTCTAAATCGTCCACGTTTAAAGGTTCATTCTGCTTGATAGCGGTATTTGTGATGTTTTTTTTCGTTTTCCTCCTATGATGCCGGCATTTGTCTCTTCTCTTCTGCTCATAAAGCTCGTGAGCAGCTCTAGTCCTTCTATGCAGCGCCGCTTGGTATGCATTTACTCAACTACATGGTGCCAAACTAGAGGTTTCGTTGTTGTGGTGGTCGAGCGAAACTCGGCACATCAGAAGCGGCTTTTTGGCAGTATTGCCACTGGTCTTCAATACCTAAATGCTGGCGGTGGTGGACTTCGTGAGAAATTAAGAGATACTCGATCGGAAAAGTATTTGGCGATCTCTTGCCATTGTAGTCATCTGACATCGAAATTCCTCACAGCATTAGCTTGTTTTTGGGATGTTCGGGATATATGCAACGGTACTCTGGCTATAACAAGGTAGTGGTCCAAGTCGATGTTAGTTATTCGGAACGTTCCGACATCTATAATACTAGAGGAGTGTCTTGCGTCGATCAGGAGTTCTCCAAGATAATGTTTCCCCTTGGCACAGTTAGTCGATTAGTCTGAATGCTTTATCGTCTTGCAGGCTAAATCGACCAACAATACATTCAAAGATGTCCTCTCTTCCTAGGTCTTCTTCAAAGATTCCTTAGAAGCTATCTGTGTTGTCGTCATCTTTCTCCCCTGGGGAGGTGTGCGCACATATAAGGCTATTGCTAACAAATTTAGCATTATTATGGAGAGTTGCGCTCGTTCGCATGCCGGAAACTAGAGATCAGAAGCCTTAAGTCGTACTGGTATGGGACAGCAAGGCAACTAATGACTTCAGGGGATAATACATTGCAGTAGACAAGATCCTGTAGGGTGTTCGAACCTCTAATTTTGAAAATAATGTACATGTGATTGCCTTTGGCTATTAACTCTGCCCAAAGGAGTGAGAGTGATTCCCTGACGACGGAGTAGAACCATTTGTACTAGTACTAGACAAGTTCGTCATTGCTCGTGCTTATTTTTCCTATGATTCGTTTTCAAAATCACCGCTGAAGGCCGAACTCATTCAATACTGTTATAGCTGTATGGGAAGCTTTTCCTAGCATGCTCGGATTTGCTCTAGACTTACTAGTGAATCTACATTTCCTTTATAATCTTTGGCGTTTGGTGCTATATGGACTGGAGTTTTAACTCTGCTACAATAACACTAGAACTCTTATACCTGTAAAAAGTTAGGTTTCGCCGAAAATCTTATCTGAGCCATAAAAAGAATGCAATTTGAATTGATGGCTTCCAAATTTATTAGGGATAAGCCCTTGCGCAAGGCCTTGCTGGACTCTCTCTCTCTAGTTCTTAGCTACTTCGGAAGAGCAAGACTGCTTTGATCGCAGTTGGAAGACGTGGTCACAATCGAACCATTGGAAATAAATTCAATGATCGAGAGCATTTGAGTTGAACAGAGCCTTCAAAGAGGGCAGTAAAGTTGTTTGAGACTTGCTTTATCCCAGACGACCTGCTTACTGTTTTTTTTTTTTTTTTTTTTTTTCCTTCAATATTCGTAGTATTATTCACTCGAAGTTTTTCCGGTCGGCAAAACAGTGAAAAAAGAATCTTATTTAGGCGTTATGAAGCGTTTAAGGGAGAGTGTCCTCCAGAAAAGACTGAATTTATGGCAGTCTTGCATATAGCACCGCGATAATGCATTA
This sequence comes from Volucella inflata, assembly GCA_928272305.1. NCBI lineage: Eukaryota > Metazoa > Arthropoda > Insecta > Diptera > Syrphidae > Volucella > Volucella inflata. Next base: position 227,567,872 of record OV743716.1, on the reverse strand, counting down.
TCTTACAAATTCATTTTTTAACCAAACAAAACTACCAATATGATCGAGCATGCACCGCATTCTCCAGATATGGCACCTTGATTTGTTTTGTTTTTATTGACCCAGTCCACGTTCTTAGTATGAATACATCAGTTGTTATTTCTATAACAAAAACAAAACAGTTTAAGTGTTTTTTTTTTTTGTATTGATTTAATTACCACCCTGTGTTGTATATCGTTTATTTGAAAACCGTCTTTTCATGTTTTAATATAACAAAATGCAACTCACTACTTTACTGAACGCAAAGCCACTCAAACTTGCAATCCACATTCCAGACATTTGTTGAATTCCACAAAGCTTTCCGTTTACTTGTCAAACGTCAGCTGAAATTCTCCCATAAATTCACAACAAAACAACAAAATCGCGAGTGCTTCGCAGTGTTTCCGTTTGTTTTTCACACCTTTCTGATGAAAAACATCACAAACTGTTGATATTATTTAGTGATAATAGGAACACAAAGTGAAACCACAATGCTCCAAATCATTAAAAAGTATATTTTGAATCTGTATTTGCAATATGAAATGGTGACGTGCATCTACATGTTCGAGCCATGGGAGAAAAAACTGATAAGTAAGTGCACCTCAAGTACCTTGGAATCGTTTGGTTCTACTTCCTTGTCTCTTCCACTTTCAGATGGATTTGTGCTTCTTATCTTAGCTCTGGTTACCTTCTCCAGTGTTGTGTACTTACCCAAATACATTGAGACATTATTGCAGTTTGTTTCACCCGTGCCGCACAGTACTGGATACACTCCCATCTACCAGACCGAGAAAATGTCCATCAGTAGATAGATGAAAGCAGAAGTTGAGTCACCCATCAACTGATGTGTGTAAAAAGACGGGTTTTACGTATATGTAGTTACTTATTTATAAGAAAGCAGGTCAGAAAACGGAAGGATCAAGCTCAAAAGAAAGAAGAATGAAAATATTTATGTATTCTCCAAAATTAGATATTACTACGCGGCTAGATTTACCTAGGAATTGCATAATGTGTTGCTTAACAACAACAAATTTACGAATGTTTGTATATTTTGCTAACTTTGCCAATTGCTTTATGTTTGTTAATACGGGTTACAATAAAATTGATATTCAATAAGGACGGTCTAGAGTTTCAACGTTTACATAATCGTCTGACGCAGATTTTACGTGGTCAATAGATGTCTGACTAATGCGGCAAAGCTAACTGGGGATATTAGTAATGAAACTAACCCAGCCCAGAAGAAAAAATGTCGCCCAACCTGCATTAAATATTTAGAAACGTAATTTCGTATAGCAGTATTGTGACTGAAGAGGCTAATGACATTTCCATCGTCTGACCTTGCAGGGTGCTATTAAAAAATGACGACGTTGACTCAGAAATTTAATTACTTTGTTACACAGATGTGTAGCCAACACGACAATTTGACAATTTAGAGTTCAAAACAGGTATACGTCGATGCTGCTGTATTTTCAGTTCGGTAAATCTCGGGCTGGTGTGAGGTTTGAACGACTATGTAAGATTTTACGTATACTTTACAACATCAATTCACATTAGCTGGCTGTTACGTATTACGGTGATTCGTGGGCAGTTATGCTTACAAGAGAAGGATTCGTCACAGTTTTCATAGTTTTGGCGGCTTGCCATGAAGTGACCCTCGATTGCGCCAATGTAAATTTGTTGCTCTTTCAGATTTCTCTCTGAATAATTCGAACCCTACATCCTTTCGGTCGTCCAAATACCAAGGTTGTTTGATCTATTTTATTGGTTTTCCCCTCAAATCTTCTGCCGTTCGATCAATCGCATAGCGCCTATGAGAATTGTTTTATTTTTGAAGCGAAGCGTTTGGTATTTCAATAAGACTTCATGATGTAGTGTCCTCGGCGATAAACTAAATCAAATCCATTCGTTATCTTCTGCTAATGACTTATGACTTATCAACATTTTGCTGTACTTATCTAGAGTCTATGAGAAAGTACTTCATACGCAAATCCTTAATCGTCTTTTCTAGTCAAAGTCTCTAAAAACGTGATTTTGATCGAATCCGGCCCCACAAGGTCCTCGCAAGATTTGAGATATTACTTAAATCCGATGACTTCTGATGAAACGATGGAGAAAGTACAGGAGAGGTTCGCACTCTGAAAGAATACCGTCTAAGGGTTTGGTAAAGACGAGTGGAAGACGTGGGAAACTGCAAGTGTTGTCAAAGGGGCTAGGCCTAAAAGTCTCATTCCTACAGCGTCGGCAGAGAAGAGGGGCAAGCGGAAATCTAAAGCCGATCAGGCTCTTGGACACACAAACTGCATCCATTTTTTCTATTTCGAACAGGGCCATTAGGAAGAAAGTTTCTGGCATTCACTTTCTCTGATGGACGATGCTGCAACTAAGAAAAGCTGCATTAGCAGGAAATCGATTGAAGCACCTACAGGAACAAAACAAAATCAGTGCTGGTTTTATTCGCACACGATTTTCTGATAAAACCTGCGCTACAATCAACAAAGGTAGTTCTATTCGCCGGAAATCGGTATTGATCATCTGCTGGAGCTAACTAAAGAATAAATCATCTGCATTTAAGCAGAGGGCTGCGGTATGGAAAAGAGAACTCTTAAAGCATAGTCTTCAATGCAGTAAACAATTGAATGTCAAAGCAAGTCTGTGATTCTGAGTTTTGGGGCAGGTCAATTCCCTCTTCCGAACAGTTTGGAACAACCTCACTGAACAAAGCTATAATATCCATATACGAACCATGAACGCGGAATAAACGCATCTGGGTTTAAGGGGTTCTACAGAACTATATGACGAGCGATCGAAAGGACCGATTCCACTCGACCAACTCCCGCCTTCCAAGCTTTGACAGTATTACAAACAAGATTTAGTTGCTACATAAGCTACAACCCAAATGGAGAATGACACAAATTCGTCCTTGCGCCTGCTTATTTTCTATTTGATTCGTCATTACCACTACCATCGAAGGCGGTAGCCGGTAGCTTTTCCTAACATGCTTGCACCTGCTCATGATGCAGTGATGAATCTCCTTACTCTTGAAATTCATATCACGTGCTGTACTCTCAAAGCAATCTTACGTTTGAAGGTTTTTGATCTTCGCTGCAACACGCACTCTGATGCAATGACAACTGAACTCTTGTTGCTGTAAAAGGTGAGAGCTGTCAACCTGCTGTTATCCAGTGTTGCATTTATTTTTACACATCAGTTGTGCTTCTTCAATTCGTAACCATTGGGCACTGTTCTATGTTTATCCGGACTCCAGTTATAACCGCGAGTGCTGGTCAGCAGACAAATATAGCAGCAAAGTCTTTGAAAAGCGATGGTGGCGGATGAGCTCTTAATGGACCAACGGCAGGGCTCATATCCGCGATGTGACCTCTCGTCCTAGAGCTATTAAAAATGGAACTGACCCTCCAGGTTGGGTGTTGTGCCGCCGGAGTAACTGCTCGGGCATGGAAAAAAGATGAAAGTTACAAAGAAGAAATAAGCTTCGGATACTGAAGGATCTTTTGTTGACAACCCCTGCAAACGAATCAAGGATAATGAACTTCAGATTTGCACGTGAAATTTTTAGTCCAAGGCAACGTGCAGCCGAATATCTGTAGGAGGCTCTGTACTGCTACATCCGAGAAATGCGAAAAGGAATAAAAACTTCGTCTTAGTAGATGCGGATTTGTTGTTGGAGGCAGATTTAAGCAAGAAGTATTGAGTTTCCAGTATGTGAATTAGCACCTTTTAAAAATCGAAGCAGGGGTTCATTTTACAACATTAGCCTTATATGCGCGCACAATATTATATATAATGTATTTGGCGACACCAAATATAGCATCTAAAACCTGTTGAACAAGACTCGCGAGCATTGTTCTAGCTATGGCATTAAAATTGTCCTCGACTAGGAGGGGATCAATGATAGCACCGTCGTAAGGTATAGCCTTCACGACACCACCTCCAATAACGTTTTCCGGCTACTCGACTTTTTGCCGGGGCGAAACATTGTTGAAGCTACCATGCGTTTCCCAAATCTCAATTTTCACAAGGGGACTCGAAGAACTACTGTCAACCAGGTAAACCACATTGCGATCGACTCATTCATTCTCCAGTACTATGAATACCCGAATGTTCCGAGGAGCCACAATCGACTCGGACCAACACCTTGTTGTTGCCAAGGTACGGTTACGTGTACCCCGAACAGTGCAAAAGCATGCTAATACTGTCAGGAATTTTGACATCAGACGGCTATAATCGCAAGAGATCGCCAAATTCTTTTTCGATCGAGTCTCTCAATCTCTTAGGAGCATCATGTATTAAAAGGCAGTGGCAACACTGAACTTAACTGCTATGTTTCACTCGACCACCACCACGAGCTACTCGTTTAATGACGAGTGCATAGAAGGACTAGAGCTGCCTACGAGTATGCAGAGCAATGCCTAGTTTTAGCATGCCAAATTAACCAAGATGACGATACTGCATCAATGTTGGTAAAGATCTCACCGAGACATTTGATGTCAAAAAATTATGTAGACAAAGCGATGCGCTGACATGCTATTTCTTAAACATTAAACTTAAAAGAATAGTGCCCAATTCACGCTCGCAAACTAGAGGCACAATCTTTCAAAAGTCCGTCCAATTACTCGCATACTCCGATGATATTGACATAATCGGACGGAAGCGGCGAAAATGGGCTTAGCGGTCAACGAGGGCAAGACCAAGTATATGCTGTCAAGCAAAAATGACGCTGAACGATCAAACGAAGAATGACTCTTGCCAACCGCTGCTTGTTAAGGCTAAGAAGGCAATTGACTAGTAAAGACTTCTCTTGAACAACAAAAGTGACCCTATATCAGACCTTAACAATCCCAGTCCTGCTCTATGGCGCAGATGCATGGACATTATCAAAAATGGATGAGAATGCTCTTGGCCGCTTTGAGAGCAAAATTCTTTGGGTGATTTTCGGTCCAGTCTACATAGACGGTGAGTGGAAGAGCAGACGACGAACTATATAGACTGTATAGGGACATCGACCTAGCAACAACAATTAAGACACCTACGTAGAGCGGATGGACACTTAACGCTCCTGTCCGAAAAGTCTTCGAATACGTCCCCGAGAGGCAGCATAGCGCCACCTAAAGTAAGTAACTGCAGATCATACGAAGGCTTTCCGGCATATACTAGGTGGGGTGAAAAGTAATCTCCTTGGGAATGAAAAAAAAAAATTTTTTTAAATGTTTTTTTTATTTTATTCAATATAGTCCTCTTTTAGCTTGATACACTTATTCCAGCGATTTTCCAACTTCTTGATCCCGTCCGAAAAGTAATTTTCCGGAAGGTCTGCAAAATACTCCTCCGTGGCGTCGATGATTTCCTCGCGTAAGCTGAATTTTTTATTGATGAGCCATCTTTTGAGGTTTGGGAAGAGATGATAGTCCGAGGGAGCCAAATCGGTCCACGAAGAGTATGCCATGACAATCCCAGAAAACCGAGGCCTTTCCGACCCATTGAGCCTACTCGGCCGCTTCAGAGCACTCGTGCCGGCTTCAGTCCATTGTCGGACACTCATTCTGTTCTCTGGTGTGTAATAGTGGATCCTGGTTTCATCAACAGTTACCAAACACCCTTTCGAAGCAGCACCCAGCAGCAAGATAACTTTTTCATATGCAGAATATTGCCCAAAATATAGCGTGTTGTGGGCTCAGTACTAATCTTTTTTTTTGACATTGTCCCCTGTAACCGCATCGGAAGGCCTGCCGCTGCGGACTTGATCGGTAGTGGAGTTGCGGCCACCACGAAACTCTCGAAACCAATATTTGACGGTGTAATCCGCAGAGCATTAGCCCCATAATATTTATCCATCTTTTCTTTTGTGTCCTTAGCCGTTTTGCCTCTCAATAAATAATGTTTTATGAAAATGAACGAAAATCGTTTTGGTCCATACTCAACATGATGCCAAACACGTCAACAACAATCAGCTGTCAAAACAAAACTAAAGACAGTATCGCACTGCCTTAATATGAACTGGACTTCAAGGCACCATAGCCTTTTTGGCAGTAGCAGCGCATTCTGGCAGTCAAGGAGGTTACTTTTAACCCCACCTAGTACATGTAAGAGATCAACCTCTTCCCTGCCGTCCTTCAATAGCTGATTACTGGCGTCATGATGGAGCACTTTGCTTTTTATAGGCTAAGTGTACTGAGCATAAGTTGTAGTACTTTCTGCGATACTTGCTGTTAGAGTTATGACAACACCACGGAGTAGTACCTCTGTAAGTTTTTGGCATACGTTCGCACCTTTCTGCAAGAACTCGAGGTGGTTTCTGGTACCTTATCACTAAATAGCTTGGTCATCTTTTTCTAAATGATTAATAAATTTCAGTAAATGAGCAAAGAGTACATTGGACTAGTTTCTCGCCTAAATGCTCTATACCGACAGAATCATATTGTACTCGTTTTCGTGTTCAATTCGGCTTATTTTTGGTGCTGATGTTAGCTTTATTGATCTGTAACAATACTACCAATTGTACATAGTCTGAGTTTGCTTTGTTTGTTTGCCTTTGGTATTTACTGTCGTGTTTGTGCGCTTGTGTATCATTTAACTTCTCATGAGAGCTCATAAAACAGACTGTCTCCAGACGAAGGGGAATAAAAATGATGCAAAGTGACAACATAATCTGAACTAAGCATTCGAAATGAAAGAAAAAAAACATATCACACTGCAGAGCTAGTGAAAAGAGAACATCATTAGCCATTCATTCAAAGTTTAATAATATCTCTCTTCACTAGGCGCCATCAATGGGTTGTTTTACAACAAACATACACTTAACCACCATTGAGTACTGATGAATGAAAGACCTTGGTTCCCCCCTTTTCTAATGCCATCGGAACATCAACCGTGTCACGCTTGTTTTAAAAACAAATCACTCTATATTCGTCGTTGTCGTCACCTTTTTACACTCCTTAATCCACTTGTTGCTAAGGAAAAATCAATACCAACCCCCCAACAACGGTCTACCTTGACCCAAATAATCAAAAAATTAAAACTAACCTCATAGATGTTTAACAGTTTTGTTTTTTTTTATTTCGACAAACAGTTATACTTTCTTAACATTGTGTGTGTACTTGTATGTGACTTTTGTTATGTAATTGTTGTGTGTGATCGGACTCATAAAAATGCGGTTTCAAGGACTCTACCGTCATCGGGCAGGGCATGCTTCTTAATGGTTTGAAGAATGAAAAATAGATTCACAGGAAAATAGAACGAAATATTTGCTGGCAAGTTTGGTAATTAATAAGAGTTTAACGGTTTTTGTTTAAAGTTTTTTTTTTTTTCTAAAAATTAATTCTAAAAAGGAAACATACATCACTGGGTGTACTAATGTGTAACGATGATGCTATGATGAATGAATGAATACTGTTTCCTCTATCTATCTGACATTGACTCTGACTTCGATTACGACTTCGACTTCGACTTCTGTTCTGCTTAAATGTACTTAACGCACCAATCGAATAGTATAGACTAGCTTAAGGCTAGTTAAAACTAAATAATTAAATAAATTAAATTAAAATCAAGATAAGGACAGGGGGAGGAGAGTGTGAATTGGCCTCGCTAGCTGCTTTTTTTGTTTTTTTTTTTTTCTTTTGTTTATTGTCGTGGTCAGACTTGACTTATTTGTCTTTGAACAGCTTGGTGGGCTCCAACGGTCGGGTCTTGATTTTTGGTGATTCTGGCCAACTCCATGTGATTGGCATGGAACTGGCATAGTTGAAATTATACAATCGTGATTCCAGCCACTTTCGCTTATCAACTGGTTCTGGATATTCCGCTGCAAGACCTTCAAAATTTAAAGTAGAGAATTAAGAGTAATTGCAGAATTAAAAATAATTTAACTGCTTACCCTTGGCATAAGCACATTCACTAATGCCGATGGCAATTTGCACTGAAATCTCTCGGATCTTAGATAGCGGGGGATATAGTGAACCCTTTTCTAAATCGCTTTGTTCGACACTCTTTGCCAACTCCATGCCAGCTATTAGGAACATATCGTCGGGAACATGATGTGTACCAGTTGCAATGACACCCAGCGCAACTCCTGGGAAGATATACGCATTATTACCCTGACCAGGGTAAAACGTTTTACCACCATACTCCACTGGTGGGAATGGTGATCCTGATGAGAAGATTACGCGTCCCTACATATATCAACAAAACAATTAACAAGTTAGTCTTTGAATAGGATTCGTAAATTACTTCAGTGGCGTCGTAAGCATCTTGGGCAGTACATTCAGCCTTACTTGTCGGATTTGATAGAGCAAACACAATTGGTCTTTCATTGTTCTTTGCCATGACTTTGAGGATTTCCTTAGTGAAAATTCCAGATGCAGCTGATGCTCCGATCAAGATCTATATAAACAAACACAAAAAAAAAACATTTCAGCACGATTGAGAGGATGTTGCTTGTCTATTCTTACATTTGGCTTGATATTATTAACGGCGTTTAAGAGTTGAGATTCATTTTCAACATCTTTGGCGTAGTAAGCTTTGTGACCTTCTAGATCCTTTCGACTGGTGGTGAGTAGTCCATTAATGTCATGCATCCAAATGTTGTTGCGTGCTTCCTGTAAACATTAATTGAAAGTGATTTCATTGTTAGATCTTGGTTGTGTAGAGAAAGTAAAGGAAGAACTGGAAATAGTTCTGGCATTCAGCGTGCGGTAGAAAAGAAGGGCATACGAAATATTGAAATTCTAAAGAGAAATATGCAAAATAGGGCCGTTTTGTGGTGAACGCAGCTCAGTGGTATCAAAGAAAAGCAAAATATTCTTTAAATGATAGAGCTCTTACTTACTTACAGATGTCCTAACGCAACTTCTATCTTCGATTCTATGGACACGTTTATGACTGAGAAAGAAAAATGCTGTATTAAGAAATATGAATTCAAGTACACTGGTGCGTATTGCGCACCTTTAAAAGTATGTATTTAACCTGTAGAAATGATTTTTCAAACATTCGTCGCCTTAGTACCCACAACCGAGGAAAGCAACGACGAAGAAAAATCTAAGATAAGTGTTAAGAAGTAGAAGCCGTCACTAAAACAGGGGATTACAGAATTAAATCCTATCGTTGGTTGTATCATATTTGAGATCAATGAATCTTTTCGTTAGTGAGTTACAAATTACGTTGCGTTTGAATCCACTAAATTCGTTGAATAACACTTTCCTTTTTTATATGTATTTGTTGCCGGACCCACAAACGTCAAATTTACATTCTCTATCAGTGTTTCAAAAATGTCGTCAAAATTGTCTGGGTTAATTTAATGGCCGCGATAACTTCTTTACCTCAAATCTAGGGTTCAATGTTCGCATCGTTGTACCAACTAGATAGGGGTCAACATCTAGTGTTAAAACTCAAGACGACAACGTCACACAGTCATTTGACACGTTACAACAGCGATGTAACGCCACTTAAATTGAATGACAAGACTAACAAATTTCATGGAGCAAGTTCAAATGAGGAGTTCAAAGAAAAGATCAAACTCTACTGACGACTCTAAAGCAGCTTCTCCCATGAAAATGGATTCAACAGAGTTGAATAGTGCGCAGTGAAAAAACATAACAATTTTCATTTGCATAAAAGGCTTTAATATGGTGCAGACCAAAAGGACTAAGCCACAGTAGACTACGACCATATAGATGTATCAAAGTTGTGTATCGGCAAAGTGCTATCATAAGGTAACAATATGCAATAACCAATTGCAATCCATTTTAAGTAGCAGACCAATGGGAAAAGAAACCTACAACAAACAATCTAAAAAGTATAAGTCACTTTTTTCCAAAAAAAAGTTCAGAAACTTTTTCTGAATCACAACAACAAATGCAAAAAAAAAAAGGACAGTCGATTTAACTAAGGTCTCTGAAGCAAAACAATCACGGAGATTATTAGCATCATGGCAAGGAGTCGCTTAACAAACAGTTTCCATGTGATATCGTGCCGGTAGCTGGTCTATTCGAAGAAGAAGTTTCGGACTTTTCAAACGAAGAAATAAGTATAGCAATCGAAAAAATTAAGCGGGGCAGAGCGGCGGGACCAGACAGCATTCCATCAGAGTTTTGGTCGAAGATGGAGCGAATCGGCAGCGAATGGCTATCGAAACTTTTAAATAAATTAAAATGTGGACAACCTATGCCGAATCAATGGAGAAGCAGCTTCTTGGTTCCATTATACAAAGGAAAAGGCGACACTCGAGAATGCAACAACTACCGTTCAATCAAGCTTATGTCACACACAATGAAAATCGTCGAAAGAGTCTTAAACGAACGTCTTCTGCAAATAATAAAGCTCGATAATAGACAGTGTGGATTTGTTGAAGGAAGATCGACGGCGGACGCTATCCAAAACCTGAGAATAATAATGGAAAAGCACCGAGATTCATCTCAGGATCTACACATGGTATTTATCGACCTCGAGAAAGCATTCGATCGAGTGCCTAGGGATCTCATATGGGCCGCGCTGAGGTCTCAAAACGTACCGGAAACGTATGTTAGAATAATACAAGACATGTACGGAAACGTGAAAACTGCGGTTAAAAGCTTTGCTGGATTAACGAGAGAATTTCCAGTTATTGTCAGAGTGGACCAAGGAACGTCCTTAGACCTTTTCTCTTTTTAGTATTATTGACTATCTTTTAGTCGCATGCGCGACGCAAATGCAACAGCAATTCTCTTCGCTGATGACGCAGTTATGCTACGCGATAACGTCGAAGATTTGCAGAACGCCTTAGATCGATAGATACAAAAATGCGCTAGAGAAACGGGTTTAAAATAAGTCGTTCAAAGACGGAGTATTTGACATGCCCATTTGCGCATCCGTTGCGACCTGTTCCGAATATAATGTTAGACGGTATAGTTCTTTCGAAAAGCACTATCTTTAAATACTTAGGATCAATCGTTAACATGGAAGCGAAATGTGACGACGACGTAAACCACAGAGTGAGTGTGGGGTGGATGAAAAGGCGGGAAAATTCGGAAATCTTCTGCGACCGAAAATTTCCACTTAAATTGAAGGGGAGACTCTACACCACGGTTGTTAGACCAGCACTTATCCCTTTAAATGGTCTTTTTCACTCACATGCTTTTGTTCTTGATATAACAAAGCCTTCGTAGGGTCTCTTCAATATTTTTAATACGTCCGAACAAGAAGTTTCATTCGCAAACCAAAATTTCAAAGTAATTTTCGCTAAATATTTTTTTTCATAGTAAAAATCGACGATAGGACTTAAGATTAACTAATGTCCTTAGCTTCTGGCAACAACCTTGTTGACAGATGGGACCCAAACTCAGCATCAAAAGAGCTGACAGTGTTCCAACAATTGAAGCAGAAACGGCCAAACTTGATTTAGCGGTGAACGGACGAAAAACAAAACAAAGTTCATCAGATACTCGTATATTGTGACCAAGAAGAGACGCACAACATCAATGCCTAAAACAAAGAGACTTATCTACCTCAACTCCACTAACAACAACTCCGATAACGACACCAAGCCAGAAATCATCGAAATTACCACTGTTCATAGCTTTTAAAGTTGAAAATTTTGGACTTAGATACGAAGACACTTCTTTGCAGAGTTATATCCACTCCGCACCAATTACTAATTACTTTTACACGCCAGGAAAATAGTTTTAAATTACAGCATGCTTACATAATTATTTATATTGAACATACTAACCTGTAATGAAAGTCCTTCCTGTACCATAGCTTGTACGCATAGATCCGCAATACCAATAGCTGCTTCACCAGCACCAGCAAACAGAATCTTATTATCAGAAATGTTTCTACCAGTAATCCGTTTGGCAGCATAAAGACCAGCAACAGTTACCGAAGCTGTACCTTGAATGTCATCGTTGAAGGTACAATAACTGTCTCTGTATCTGTCCAGCAGTGAGAATGCATTATGATTAGCGAAATCTTCAAACTGAATGAGCGTATTTTGACCATAACGCTTCACAACAGCTTGCATGAATTCCTCAATGAAAGCTGCATATTCATCGCCGGTTACACGTTTCTGACGCAAACCAATGTATAATGGATCCTCCAGTAGATCTTTGTTGTTTGTACCAACATCGATTTGAATTGGTAGGCATTGATGAGGTGGAATACCAGCCAAGGCAGTGTAAAGAGATAGTTTACCAACAGGAATACCCATGCCGCATGCACCCAAGTCACCTAGACCTAGAATACGTTCACCATCTGTCACACAAATGGCACGAACATTTGGTTCAGGCCTATTTAAAAAGCGGAATGCAATTAAAAGAGATGTTTTCTAGAGTTTTCACTCAACTGTATGTAATATGATACTTACCAGTTCTTGAGGACATCAAACACATGACCCCTATCGTTAATTGTGACGAATAACCCGCGGGGACGTCTGTATATGAGACCGAATTTTTGACACGCCAAGCCAACAGTTGGTGTATACACAATGGGCATCAAGGAATCAATGTTTTCCGACAACAGACGGAAAAAGAGTCGCTCATTGCGGTCATGCAAATCAGTCAGATACAGATATTTGTTGAGATCCATCGTGTATCGATTGATTGATATCTTACAGAGCTCCAGTTGCTCCTCTTGGGTCTTGTAACGAGCTGGCTGCAGTCCATGGATTCCCAACATTTGTCTTTCTTCCAAGGTGAAGCCAAGTCCCTGTAATTAAATATATATATATATATTACTCGTAATTCAAGCAAATCATTTAAAAAATGTAGAGATTGATTTTTAATCGTTAGCCAGCCATGTTTTTGTTGAAAGCACACTCTTAAATCTGTCAAACGCTTAACACGTCTTGCTGAATGTTTCACGGCCTTCGAGTAATGTCAGGTGGGAGATTAATCTTGAAAGCATGTACGAGTATTCGTATACTCGTAATCTGCTGGGAGAGCTGTAACGACTTTCGTAAGCAATTTTCATTAAAGTTAACGATTCCTCAGATGCGGGTGATTTTTCTAACGACTACCGATTTTTTCATTGATGGTTCCGTAAGATATGCACATACTCGTAGTTCATCAAACGTTGTGCTTGAAAGGTAATAAATACAATTGAGTGTTGGGATTGGGAAATAATTTCACTTCGTATGGATTTGATTATTTATGTCACGAGAATGACTCTTTTCTTTTTGTAATTTTTTGAATATTCGTCTTTGAAAGTCTTTAAAACTATTTGCAATAATTTTTACTATCAAAATGTTAAAGTGAGGTTTCTACATACTTTCTTTACCCGTTTAGACTATCTGCCTGAGACACGTCAGCCTTCGGCTCGAGAAAATTTATTCTGACTACTCCGAAAACGGACGTTCAGTGTTTCGTTTTTTGTTGAATTTAATTGTCTATTCTCTCAATGCGGTCATGTCAGTGTGGTCGACGGGTTTCGACTTACCAAACTACGTACACGCACATCGTGTGCTGTGCATTCATAAAGTTGGCAGTTGTATGTTTATTCGTGTGGTGGCGATGGCGCGATGGTTAGCTCATTGCAGTATCACGCAGAGGGTCCGTGGTTCGATTCCCGTTATCACCAACAACTTTTCGAATCGTCATCACCCTTTCGGCGGGCAATGGCAAAATCCCGAAAGTAAAATAATTGCCTATGAAAAAGCTTCTAAGGATTGGCGATAAACCGTAAGCCCCGCTCAGATGTGACAAAAATGAGCAACACAAATGAATGTCAAGAAGTTAGGCCATGGCCTACACCGGGCTGCCAGCGTCACAGTGTACGTATGTGTGTTTATTCGACTTGCTCCTGCTTTCCTTTTACTCTCATCGGCCAGCATTTATTATTGGTTTTCGCCGCCTAAAGTAGAGGTTTTTCACCCAATCTCGACAAGGGTATCATTGGTTGAGTTAATGTCTACTCTAAGGTTGGTAAACTCCTAACCACTACGATGTTCTTATCATCAACAGTGACGTTTTGTTCTAGTCGGTGAATGGATGTTTTTTTGTTTGTTGATACGACAAGTTGTTCAATTGGTTTTTAAGCCTCTTTGACGATGCGTAAATCACGCTCATACGTCCTGATAAATGTGTTACAGAAGGGCTTGAAACTACTTTACGGCATTAAGCAGAGATATCTCACTGTATTTCCTACAAGACAAAGAAAAGCTTTCATTGAAGATGGGTAGCAGAGAGCTGAGTAACATGGCATGCTTTCATCCACCAACACCTGATCATGGTTGATGAATTAGTCCAAGCATCCTACTTAAACATCATATACGAGTACATCCTTAAAAAGCGCCGCTGGCAGACAACCGAGGCCGGAGCCTTTGTTGTTCTTCACCTTTTGATAACTAAGCCAACTTGCCATCTGTTGGTATCTTTTTGAATTACTTGTTATTTTGATACTAACAACTCTTTTGCGCTCAAAAAGTTGATAGAAGCTCCGTGTTATATTTTCGCGGTCCGAAATAGATCGATTTGGGCTTAAACAACGTTGGAAAATATTACAAAGTTACTTTCAAAGCGGATGCTGTGTTGCCGAAACAGTGCAAATTTTGAAAAGCAATTTCGGTCGAAATAATGCTCCAAATGTAGCCGATGTACGGAACTTTGTGAAGAAAGCTCGTGATACTGGTCTGCTGATTGAAAAGCTGGTATAGTTTTTGGAGTGGCGGCATTGGTCCATTTTTCTTCGAAGAAACGTAACAGTCAATGTAGAGTGCTACTGAAGCATGATAACCGATTTGTTGACCAGTGGATTTGGACTTGTACAAGCTGTTGTTCTAACATGATAGGGTTACGTGGCACATAAGGCGTCCCAGAGTGGATTTCTTGCACACTATGTTCAATAATCGTGTAATCTTCGGTGTATTTTTTGTAGATTGCAATTATGCTATTCTATCAATACAGCTTTTTCCAGCTATTCGTGGAATAGGAGGTCGAAATCATCGGAAATGTTAAAAGTGTTAGAAATGTTTTAAAACGGTGCCAACAGATGGCTTACCCTTTATAACTCCTCCTTGATTTACCTTGATTCATACCTTCTGAAGACAAACTTCAGCACAAACTGCATTGATGTTTTGAAATGTTGCCTTCATAAGGATAACAGTCGAATAGCCGGCTTAAAGTTGAGAAAACCGCCACTGTTCGGAGTTATTTATGTCGAGTACGAACGAACGAACCACGAGAAACCGACGACGTTGCCTAAACAACTAAGGTAGATGCAGATCCACCAAAATCTATGCGAGACATTGCACATAACGTGAAAGCAACTCCCATGACAGCAAACCGACACCTCTCCCTCATAGGAAAAGCAAAGAGATTCGAAAGGTATAAAAGTAGCAAAAACAGTGGCGGTTTGGAATCTTTGTATCGCTTAGCTCAAGAGACAAATGTGAGCTGTTTTTGCAACGGGTTATCATTCGCGATGAAAAGTGTATTCTGTTTGATATGAGTAAGAGGCGAATAGTCAAGCTCATCCCAAGCCCTGTCTTTACCCAAAATACCATCTACTAGACATTCAAAGGAACAATTCACTTGAATTTTTATTTAGCTTGAAGAACAATAAACGCTGTCAGGTAGTAAGAGAGTATAGACATAATCCACAGGTCAAAAGCCACGGTCCAATCATATTTCATGACAATAACAGACCCCATTTCTCAAGCTAAATTTGGGATTTCAAATTCTCCTCTGGGGGGTAGAGCACTTATGGTTACAAGCAGTTACAAGCTGCCAGTCATAGGTCTTGTTGAGTGCCAAGACCACCGGTGGTCCACACCAGGACTTAAAACACGGTACCGAGAGAGAGTTATGAGCCTCCCGGACTCCTACCGGACTTAACTCGTTGAAGTAGGCCCACTTGTTGGAGCGTCACGGCGGGTGTAGTTTAAACTTAAAACACAGGGGTGGTGCACCTGCTGGTATCAGCTGATGTAGAGTTGCAATAAGTACTGGATGCTGAAACCCTAAGGTCAGTAAGAGGTTTTAGGTAGGCCTTGACTCATACCAGACTTAATTAATATAGGCGTCATTATATTTGCAAATGGGTGCAAGGTGCTTTTAAATCATTTTTAATTAAATCAGATAAGGTGGACCTCACCCCTTATCACTCTGCAAAAAGTACACATCTAAACAATAATTTTGAATGTTCTGATAAAATTTCATTTATTATTAAACAGAACTTCACCTCGTATGTTTGAGAGTTCATAAACAATTCGGTTTGCCAATAAACTGTCCTGTGAAAAATAACACAATTTGCATGCCCTCGTATAATCGAGGGATTTTGCAATATCTGAAATTGTGTACACAAGGGGACATGAATTTCGATTTCAGATAGATTGAAGTACAATAATTCACAGCGCGCTTATAATTGATATCAATACCGATATCGTACCCTCCGGATGTCTCTTATCGATTTGTGAAAGGAAAACAATGTTTTATTGATAGTTGCGGTCTACTCGTATCTGGATGAAGGTAATACAAAAATCAATCAGAACATGTAACGAAATAATAGCAATAAATAGAATGACGCGCGCCCACAAAATTAATAACACTTTTAAATCAAAAATTTGCACAGAAACAAACCATTTTCTCATTTGGCAAAGCATCGACAGGTGTCTCGTTCAATTATCTTAATTGTATAATTATCTGTCTGTGCTTTTGCACTACATCTCATCAATTTTTTCGTTTCGTGTTGATACTCGCATCGCTGAGATAAAAATTCTGATTGTGTATGCACCGGATAGGCATGCATGCATCTTATGCAATACTTGTTCAAGTGCACTTTCATCGAATTTTTATTATTTATTCTCACTCGACATAGGGTAGATCAATTTGAATTTACATTTGCACTGAGTGACATTACGAGTAAGTGCATGAGTTTTGCTATGATTACTATAGTTGTGTACATACACATAGTGTGCCGATTGGGTAGACTAAATAGTTTGCAAGGTTTCAATTGTCTCTTCTTCTATTCCGAGTTGCCTTAAAGTCTACAAAACCAATTACGAGTAGGACACGATTTTTTCAATGCGAACCAGAACTTTCAAGACAACAGTAAAAGTTACTCATAGATTCAAAGTCAATAACGATTCTGCCGCCAAAGGCATCTTTCCTTCAGTTTACCTCTTTAGACTCACAATGGTTAAGCTCTTCTAATACTATGCTAGAGATTTTGGGTTCGATTCCGAAGTCATTCAGCGAAAAACAGAAAAAAAAAAAATAGTTGTGACCTCAACCTCAGGCAATGTCCAAAAGTTAAAATTTCTGTCTAAGACAGAGCAGCAGAGGACTATAAGTCCCTCTGTGGCTGCATAAAACTGACAAGACGGATGGAAAACAGAAACTGCAGAGATAAGGTTTTGGTAAACAGCATACTGTCGTGCTATCAATTTGTGTAATTTTTTACACTTCTTGATCTCTCCGTACTGAAGGAAATATGTGGAAGTCTAGAGAGCACTAAAAGTTAGGGCGGGCTCAGGATATTGTACATGTAAGTTGTTTTAGTTTAGAGTTCTCTAATCGAACCGGCATTTGGGACTACCTATTTACCATATCTGTGCTACGAGTAGTTGCTTGAGAGCAGGCGTATGGTGTTTTAACTTTGAGAAAAAAAGAGTTTTGTTGACATTATGGAGTTCTTTAATGTCATAAGCGGGCTACAGACGAATGACTATTCGGACAACTGGTTGGTATACTGGTTGTACTGTAAAAGGACGTAAAGACTAGACTTCTAACTTCATTTGTACTTTATTCTTTCTAGAAATGAGGTTGCGTGGAGCTAGAATTTTTTTGTGACTTTGATTATTTTAGTCGAAATTTCTGAAGCGGAAGGAAGTGTTATACCAACCAAAAAAAATGAAACAAAAGGATTTGGGTCATGCGTTTGTTAAAAAGACTTAAAGAAACTGCTACAATGAATTTTAAAAACTTCTTAAGAATGGTCATAAGAACGATAGGAACAACGATTTGAATAAAACAACAGCAGCGTGAGATATAAAATTGATTCTGGCTTTATTTTGAAGCTACGTTCATTGCACATCATTCAAATGGCCGCCTCGGCTTCGCTGGGAGCGCTTCAAGCGGTCAATCCAAGTTTTGACGACTCGATCCAATATGTGCGGCGAAATTCCAACAATAACGTGTCGAATGTTGCCCTCGAACTCATCTAAAGTGGTTAATGTAGACTAAGGACTTGGAAGTAGCCGCAGAGAAAATAATCAAGTGATGTCAAATCGCATGATCTCGGCGGCCAATTGATGAACGCTCACCGTGAGATGACCCAGTCGCCGAATTTCTCCTTTACAACTTGGAGCGTTGCGTCGAGCTCTGACCACAGAAAATCGGTTAATATCGCTCTATACCTGAGACACAAGATAACGGTGTCTACCTCGTTTTGAACGAAACAAAATGACATAACCGCATCAAACAGTCAATCTTTGTGGATACATTGATGCTTGGCCAAATAATTGTGGATTGCGTTCGCTCAAAAAACGGCGCTTTTGTTGGTTGACATTTTTCAGTCAAAATCAAGTAAGATCTGTAGTTGACTACAACAACAAGCCAGCTCTCATAATTTAGTCTCTCCATTAAATGTTGGATGCCACCCATGGAGCAAAATAACCACTTAGCCCAAACATCTGTTTTATCTCTTTGTCCGATGTTGCAAAAAACTAAACCTATGCTGTGTCATTATAAGTGTGTTGATACCCACTTGTGTGTTAAGTAGCTGTTGTGCCAAAAATGGCCCTCGTCCGAGAAAATGATTTTTTGGCCAAAATTCGGATACCCGGCCAATATTTCCAACGCCAAATTAGCGCACTCACGGCGTTGTCTATTGTCATCTAGCCCAAATTTACCCGCAAAATAAGCGGGTTGACAGTCTGGCGATGCCCAATTCAGCAGATCGGCACCGAATCGACATTTCTGGGACTTTTTCGATTGGTCACTCCGTCGGCTATGTTTCCTCAGTTCGCACCAACCTCTGTCTGGTTGGTGGCTTAAGATCTTAAAGACATGCCTGCACACTGAAACCATAATGACGACCGACCTCACGACGAAATCCACGTTGCGCACCTATTTACAACTGAGCCGGAATTTCGATAGTATTTTTTAATAATTTCCGCGCTTTCAGACACCGTAAATTGATGCATGATGGAATGGCAAATCTTACTGAATATTTTGACAGCTGGATGTCACTGGTAAATTTTTGAAATGGTGCTGAAACATAACAATTGGAAAAACCACCATTGCTACCTGGACCACCTTTAAAACTGTAAAAAATGTTGTAGTGTTGTTTTGCTGGCAATCGTTAATCCAAATTATGAGTTTATAATGGTCGAGTGCGGACCTAATGGTCGAATTTCAGAGAGTGATGTATTTACTAACAGTGAATTCTATGAATATCAAAAGTTTTCCAAAAATTCGCTTAATATTCCCCAGTATAACGTATTTCCAGAGTATAGCGCATTCTGAAAACATGCGGCTTGTATTTGTTGGTGATGACGCCTTTCCCCTGGGAGAAAATCTTCTTAAACCATTTAGTCACGAAAATTTGAGTGAGTAATAATCAATATTTAATAACCGATTGTCACGAGCCAGAAAAATTATGGAAAATGCTTTTGTCATTTTGGTATCAAGGTTAAACATTTTTTTTAAAAACTAATCAATCTTCAGCCTGATAAAGTCTCAAAACATTGCATTGGCATCGTGTTATTGACATAACTATCTGAGGTAAAACAACCATGAAAGTTATATAACAGGAAGTGTTGACATTAAGGATGCGAATAATGCAGATATTATAACAAAACGATGGAGAAAAGAAAATCAACTCGTAGGTTTACAGCCG
Source organism: Volucella inflata (assembly GCA_928272305.1). Classification (NCBI taxonomy): domain Eukaryota; kingdom Metazoa; phylum Arthropoda; class Insecta; order Diptera; family Syrphidae; genus Volucella; species Volucella inflata. The sequence continues at coordinate 227,548,030 of OV743716.1, read as the reverse complement.
TCACATTTTAGTAATTCAAAAACTTCAGCAAAAGATGTTAGACGCAAATTTTGTGACTATTTTAAAGGTGTTGGCGCAGTTCCGTGGCAGGGTTTGTACTCGTATCTTAATAAAAAGAACAAAATTTCATTTGATTAAAAATATAAAATCTTTAAGCCGAATCATTTAATAGCTCAGAGGAATTTGAATAACTTCGAGGGATTGACATTGAAACTGGTGTTAATGTTGGTCTTGAGGGATATAAACAAAATTGTGAAGAATCTGGCGATACATCGTCAACTTCATCAAATGTACACGAATCGTCCATTGTTGAAAAGCCGGAAATTTAAGTCTTCTGGTCTTTCAAAAACATTAGCTCGCCGAAATACTATTTATTAGGAATACATTCTGCTTCTAAAGAGCTTCCAGATCTATTGACTCTTTTTTTCTACTTTTTTAAACTCTCTTCGGTTCTGATGTTAGCGACCATTTTTTACAGATTTCAATGCCTTATATTTGATTAAAAGTTCCTTCCATGCTTTTGATTTTGCAGCCCAATTTTTATAAATTTCTATAGCGGGCGAAATTTTTTGGCATCTACTTTCTAACTTTCAAGCCTTGTTGAAATTTTAACTGGGAGTACCAAGTAATTGTACAATAGGGCACTATGCACAGCCGTGTGACTCGTTATCTAATTTAAATTTTTCATTAAAAGTTAGTTAGTTACAAAAATTAATTTTCCAGCTAAACAATGAACAATGGATACAATTTTCCGTCAACAGTTAGTGATGGTAATTCAATGTTGCCAAGATTGTTAAACCTTAGTCGGATTGGCGTTGAGTATCGACGCAATTCGATAAGTTGAAACTATTTTAGAACAAACCTCAGGCATCATCAGGTTGTAACATATGTAAGTATAGCAGGTTTTCTTCGGGGGTTATTCTCCAATTGACATTAAATACATAAAACTCATTTACTGCTGAGACCCTTATTGAAATTAGTGTCTGGGATGTATTGCGCATTCAATCTGCAAATTTCGTTCTGCTAACATTTTTAATTGAATCTTGAAATAGATGTATCGAAAGAGCATATTCGGTCAATTTTATTGTTTTTGTTCCGGAAAAAACAGAATGGAAGTGAAATCCAATATGAGTATGCAGAGGGTAGCCTCAGCGAGTCCAAGGGGATTACTTTGCAAAATTTAGAAAAAACAGTTTTGACCTTAAGTATGAACATCGTTCGGGTAGACCAGAAGAGCTAGACGTTGAGGTTCTTAAATTCACAAAAGATATCCCACTGTTACGGTAAGGGAGCTCACAGGGAAAATGAATGTAAGCCATCGACACCCAACAAATATGAGAAAAGTCATAAAGTTAACAAAATTGGTACCATATTGCACATCGCATAATAATCAGCAATGAGTCAAAGCTGTCGAGTCACAATCAGGAGCTGTTTTTAACCGGATCTTTATCGGCGTTAAAAAATAGCCTCTTTAAAATAACATTAAACGTTGCCACCAATAGTTTAGTTCAGAAGGCAGAATAGTCAGCCATTCCAGAGATGTCGCTTGGGACAACTGCTGATCCTAATACTAAGTTTGCCAAATTCACAGCTCTATACCCAATATGTATATGCTGACTAAAACGTTTCGAATTCAGCCTAAAAACTGGGGTGAAATCGGCTAACGCGATAATCGACTGTCGCTTTTTTGATTGTCGTTTTTGATTATCAACTATTCTTTGCTCTTTGTAAATCGATCGCAAAAAATTGTGGATATATTGGCATCACTTCTAAGTTGGCCTAGAATTAAGTGTAATTTTCGAATTGTGCTTTGAATTTGAAAGCTAAATTCAACACAATTTGTTTACAAAGATGTACATAGGTATATAACATATATATCAAAATACTAAATAATATATATGTGTATAATATGTATATATATGTATGTATATATTCAACAAAACAACATAAAAAAATCAATGCAAAAAAAACGATTGTCGATTTGATAATCACCTTACACAGAGCAAAAGTATCGATTTTGATTATCAACTATCGCGTTAGCCGATTTCACCCCTGTACTCGGTTTACGACTGAAGTTGCAAATAGTATTAACATCTGAAATAAGCTATATAGTAAATGGAAACAAAATCCGTCTTATACAAGTTGGATCATCTACAAGCCCCCAAGCTGATACAATCCCCTTTTTCAAAGAATCCTTGGAACAATCTTTGAGAAATTGGTATTACAAGTGCCAAAAGTAGGTCTGGATGCGAAATAGATGTTTACATGTTAAATAACTTCCTTCTTGCGACCATAAGCAATACAACCACTTTTCATTTATCTGAAAATCCGCATTTAGCCTTGTTTAGATGTTTAAAAATAGTCGTAGGGTATGAAAATGATATGGCAAACTGTATTGGAAATATAAAATCAAATTCTGTTGGGGAAGATGGGATACCGTATCGTTTTATTAGGATGATTCTTCTTTGCGTTATTTCTCATTTGACCCACACCTTAACAAAGTGAACTTTTTCTAGATACTGGAAAATTACTCGTATTGCTCCCTTTGCTAAAAAAGATTATCCGATTACTGCTGCGGATTACAGGCATTCGGCATTTTACCATGCTTGTCAAAAGACTTGGGGAAGCTCATAGCAAAACTTGTCCTCCAGCATCTGTCTTATCACAATCTATGCTACGCGAAGCAATTTGGTTTCAGAGCTAAGCACAGCTGTTCCATTGCTATGGTCAAAACACTGGATGATATTAGACTTAAATTCGATAACGCTTCTTTGTTTACTCGATTTCTCTGAGGCTTCTGATAAAGTCTACTAAAATATTCTCTGCTGGGAATTTAAAAAAAAGTTTGGTTTTAGCAATATCTACTGCAGTAAGCTTCTTTAAATGTTTTTTAACTGACAACGGGTCGTTACCACTCATTCCATTTTATCCTTTTTACAAGTGTAGCAAGGTGTTCCGCAAGGAACAATACTTGGTCCTATTTTGTTCACGTTGTTCGTTAATGACTTGTCAACTGTATGTAAGAACACCTCGATACACATTTATGCTGATAACGTGCAGCTTTACGCGGCGAAACCAATCAATAATATAACTAAACTTGCAAATGATATGAATGAGGATCTTGTCAAGAAACAGTCCTAGTCGAAAACAAAATGTTTGATTCTCATTCCAGCTAAATGCAAAGTCCTCCTGATTCTGCAGTAGCTACTACCTGTCTACATTTTGCCCGATTTAATTTTATTTGAAAATAACCTACAAATTGTAAACCAGCGACTAACCTAGGCTTCGTTTGAAGTCATAATTTGACGGGTTATGAACACACATGTTAACAACAAGTGGCCTTTAATGATGCAGCACGATATGTTTACGATATTCGTAGATACGATCGCATATCAAATTACTCTTATAATAAGGTCGAATCTCCCTCAATGCTATATTGACGATAGAAATTATTTTTTGGTGCCTAATATAATAATTAATAGTCCACTGTATTTGTATGACAAACTTAACTTTGCATCGGCAATCAGAACATTTGTTCTTAGTCCATCCCACTATAGATGAATTATATATTATTTATTTATTCAAATAAGTTACGGAACTCATTACCAATAAATATAAGAAATATCTATAATGCCACACACTTCAAATAAATCTGTTTTTATGCATTTCTCTCTACAATAGCGATTCTCGAGTGCCCATATTCTGCTAAATATTTAATAAATTAAGAAACTTTGTTATATCGTTTTAAGTTTTTATTTCGTATTAAAATTCATTTCTAATTTAAATCTGGTAAATCGAAGGGGTGTTCTATTCGATCAGGATAACGCTCGCCCCCAAACAGGTAGGACTACCTGCACACAGTTATGGTAAAGAAGTTCTGTTGAAAAAAATTAGCCAAACGTCTTATTTTCCAAGGTTATAACCTTCAGATTTACACTAGTTTCGAAGTCTATAGAGCTTCGCTGATGGAAAGATTTTTAAGCTCCAAATTATGTCCAAGAGCCTCTTGCGTTATTTTTCTCGTCAAATCCGAACAATTTTTTTAGTGACGGCAAAAAGAAGGAAATTACATTGACGACTCAATTTTTAAATTTGGAGCAAATTCATTAACTTTAAACAGACCTATACATACGAGGGCAAGGTGAAAAGTTCTCAGCCTGCTGCAGAGATAGCGTTCCAATCAGCAAAAATTTATGCATTAAAAAGGTGCATGACGTTAGGCGAGTTGGACGTTAGTCGAATGAAGGTAAATGAGATAGCTGAGGCTTTGGGGATATCGGAAGGAAAGGTCCGAAACATCTTCCACAAAAACGTAGGGATGCGAGAGCTCTGGGCATGATGGGTGCCGCATTTGCTGAATGCCGAACAAAAGCAAATACGCAGACGATTTTCGCAGCGATCTTTGGACCGATTCAATAGGGATTCGACCAATTTTTGAGGCATTTTCTCACCATGGATGAGACATGGTTCCACCACTAGACCACCATAAACGAAATAACAGACGAAGCATTGGGTGGAAGCCGAAAAAAACTGCCCGATCTGCGGCCATCTTCCTAATTGTCTTGATTTTGCACCTTAGACTTTCATCTTTTCTCAAACTTGAAGGAATTTATTTCTGGAAAGTACTTCGCATCCAATGAAGAAGTTGAGAGGGCCGTAGATTAATACTTTCACAGCCTTATGCACTCTCACTTTCGGGAAGGAATACTGATGTTAGACAAACGCTATGGCAAGGCAAGTGCTTTGATCATCAAAACTCATATTTTAGTGTCTCATCGTTTTTGTGACGACCCAAATTGCAAAAATTGAAAAGTCATATTCGGCTTAAACTTGCTTGCACATTGTGTAAGAGAAGAAACCAGAACCATCATCAAGACATTTGGAGGAAGCGGGCATAGATAGCGATGATTTACTCGTATCTTTGGATGGAATCTGCCGATTGAAAGTTTGCTTTTCTCTACTTGCTCGAGCAATAGAGATCCATTTTATTGATGAGAACTGGATGGCCGATGAAAATCATCGTCAATCTATGCTGTGACTTTAATCCGATGAGGGCAAAGCCAAATCTTCACCGAAATAAGGCTATGGTAACATATTAGATGTAATTCACTTTACCTTCCATAAACTAAACGCAATCGTAAATAATTTGATCACTGAAGTTAATTGTTTCAAAAATTTAAAGTGCCGATTTCATTCGACAACATGTTGTGTTAAGATTCTGCATTCATGCCATTTAATTTCGTCAGTACTGTTCTAGCAACACTACCCAGTTTATTTGTTATTTTTGTGCAAAAACGATTAGATAACATAAGCAATAAAAAACAAATTAAAAACTTGTTACTTTGTAAATATTAAATGTGACATGAAAAATTTCGACAGCAACATTGGGAAAAACACAAGATTTGAAAGATACATATTTAATTACGGATTAACACGTACATAAGACCTTTTATCGATGTCTATGTATTAAGATTATCTGCTGGGCCTTAAAAAATCCTCTTGTTTTAATGAAGTATATCTACGGCTTTGTTTGTTACCACATGCAACCGATGACATTTACTAAATAAATAATTATTAATAAGATTTCACATTCTATACTATGTGTACGCCTTTTTTTTTTATTTTGCCCGCGCACAAGGGATTTTGTATCCTTAAAATGTTTGCACATAGCGGGGGCGAAGGAAATTTAGCCAGGGAGAAAACAGAGGTACCGATGTACATTGGTTTTAAATGTTTGAAGGTTGTAACGGCTAGGAAATAAAGAGCTCGGCAGGGCATTCCATGAGCGAGTTGGTCGGCTTACGAAAGAATCACGATATTTCAGGGTGCGCGTCCGAAAGTAGGCTTAAGGGTGTACTGATGAGCATTCATAGCGAGTATTACAGTTGGACGTTTGAAAGGGCGGAATCCTACTGGCAATTTCTGTGGAGCACTGGTGGTAAAAATAGAGATAGAACAAGGTGAGGCAGGAGACATTGCGTTGGTGGTCGAGGGTGTCAATCGACTGTGTAATATTGACATCACCTATAAGTTTTATCGAACGGTTTTGAATCCTATGTAGTAGGTGCAAAGAAGTCTAAGGAGCACCGGATCAGATATGAGCATTGTACTCCAATTTTTGCCGGATGAAAGTCTTGTATATTGAAGCCAGATCAGTAGGGGTGAAATATTTCTGACATCGCTTGAGGAAACCTAGATATTTCGCAGCATTTTTGGCGACTTCGAATATGTGGCCATTCCAACGTAGGTTGTCATTGACACACATACTGAAAATGGATAGTTTTCCGGTTTAAACGATGAAAGTGCCAGTCATGGATAATGGCTGCACTTTTTGGTGAGACATGCTATCAAATCATAAGTGCACCTGTTGCTACAAAAACCGTATTGTCGGTTATTAATCAGTTTTCGTGTTTCGAGATATTTCATGAGCTGACGGTTTATCAGCGTTTCCATGACCTTGGAAAGAAGGGACATAAGTGCAATGGGTCTGTAAGAGGAGAGAGAAGAAGATTCGCCTTTTTTAAGGGATGGGGAGGACAAATGTTGTCTTCCATCTGCTCGGAAAGAGTTCTAAAGAGTAAATTTGATGAAAAAGCTTACACAATGATTTTTCCACCGTAGAAGAACACCTCTTCAGAAGGAGAGGTATACCATCAGGACCAGCGGATTTATAAATGTTAAGATCTTTAAGTACTCTTCATACTACACGAGTGCGAAACTGAATTTGCCCCATTGAAGATGGGGAGTATTGAGTTGGCCACGAAGTGTGCAGCAAGCAGATTGGCTTTGTCCAAAGAGCTGACTACTAGAATGTCATTATAAATGAGCATCGGGATGGAGGATGAGGCAGAATTTCTAATGTTTTTGACGAACGACCAGTGGAGGAGAAATAAGGGGATTGCATCGAAATAATATTTGGGAAACGATGGAAGTACACAAAACTTGCAATATAGTCCCACCTTCATTGATGTTTTCAAATCCGATCCGTAGCAACAGCCAAACTGATCTTAAGCCCATGATAAACCCTCTCATTACTTCTAAGCTAGTTTGAATATGCAAGGTTTACCTAACCCAGTCGGTAGCCTTAATACAATAGGAAGCGATTGGATCGAGGAAAATAAGACTGCCGATTGTCTCGATAGGCGAGATTCAACACATAGTTTCGAAGGACCCAAGGGCTTCTATAAGATATTTGCGTTTCGTGGTGTGGGCATAACTACGGATTCTTTATTTTTTTTTTAATATTCTGACTCGCCAATTGCGAGATACGGCACTTTGACCTAAAAGATCTTTTGAACCAGTTTGTCAGAATTGTGATTAAGCTACTAGGTTTTCTACCTTCCGAATGAAGTTAGTAACTCTACCAGCAGGGAAATCCCTTAGTTCAGTGGTGTCAAATTGTTCCCTGAAAAAGGTATTCCTTCTGATTCCGACAGTCACACAGAATTTTTTCAGCTGTTTCATCATCTTCAAGATAAAGTCGGCACTCCGGAGTGTCGAATAGTCTCATTTGTTGAGGTGATATCTTAAACCGTGATGTCCTGTAAGGTACACTACTAGGTTTCTGATCTCTTGCCGTCTTAGATTTTGACCTCTATTGGCATTTCTATTGAAGGGCCGGACGACTCGTTTGGCCTGTCTTAGACCTGGTGTATTCTCCCAAGATGAGATGCACTTCGAGTGCTTCCAGGTATTTATAGCTAGATTGACCGCGCTTTTGGTGATGCAGCAAAAGGGTTCAGGTCCATTCAGGGAGCCTTTTCTGACCAGCTCGTCCGCCTTTTCATAAAGATCAATTTCCTCATGCCCAGGAGGCCACCATAGTTTGGTCCTGTTGCTTGAGCTAAGTTTGTGGAGGGTTTTGAAGCAGTACATGACTGATTCGGAGTCAAAGATGTGTGAGCTAAAGGCATTTTAGATATTTGACAATATATATATTGTGAATATATGGATGTGTGCGCCTTTGATACCAGAGTTGTAGATAAGGTTGGCGCATTATAGAATGGCATGTAATTCAGCTTGGAGTACTCTAGGACTCTTTCCCATAGCAATTGATATATCTGTATTTGGTCCGTGTATACCAGCTCCCACTCGCGTTTCCATTTTAGAACCATCTGTATACCACATACCACTTTATGCCGTTTTGGCTGTTTGGTTGGTTGTTGCTGACCAACGCTCCTATGCTGGAAATCTCAATGGAGAATCCCTTGTCGAAATAACTACAGATTATCGCTGACTGATACAATTTCTCAACCTTCATATGCGTTGTGTATAAGTGAAACAACATGCTATGAAGTCTGCTGCGTTTGAGCAATAAACAAGCATCACACAACGAGTGGGCTAGGTGTGTATAAATAAATTCGTTATCGACGTAGGTATTGCTTAATTCATGAACGTAATACATCCCTTTGTTACTTTTCCCCTTTTGCTTTCGTTTTTGACCAGAAGACATTCGAAAGCTTCTCCCCTTAATTTGAGAAAAAAAAAATCAAATTTTCGATCAGCGGATTTTTCCCCCAAAAACGAAAACTGTTCGACTTTTGCACGCTTTTGAAAGACTATTTTTAAAAACGATCGTTCTTGACCTCGTAGTTAAATTATGATTTCGGCTAAATGACGGAGAATGAATACACATTTTACGATTCACAAGGAACGTTTTATTCGTTTTACTCTGTTTATCCATTTTTTCTGTTTCTTTTCTTTTTTTTTTAGTTTTCACACCCAAGGTTGACTAGACTATTTGTTGTAGGTTTATCATTTATTCGTAGCGACGAGAACTGATGAGATAAGGTGATAATTGTCTAGCTATACACATCAGCTGTGTGTTCTACATATTGTCAGATTTGATAACAGACTGATCCGGATTTTTTCTAATGGGCTATAACAAGATCGAGTTGTTAATTTATAAACAGGAAAGTGCGGAGGAGCTCATGTTTTCGGAACTTAGACTGGGTGATATGGATAAATGTTAACACTTTAGTCACATGCAAATGATTTATGAGTTCTACGTTGTTGATTTTTTATTTTTTTTTTTAAATATTTCTTATTTCCACATAATTTGTCGGCTTATAAAAGAGATCAGCACCGAATCACACCGGAGGGTAAACGACCGCTGCCAAATGGATTTGAGATTGTTCTGAAATGAAAAGAATTCTGGGTCGCAAAGAAGAGTCAAACGATCGTTTGTTTCTTTGGCAAAAACATTCACCTGCATCTAGATTTAAATAAAAATTTGTGTTTTTTTTTAAATGTGTATATATAAGTAGTTTTTGCTTATTTTTATTTGATGCAGACTAATATCGAAGCGGCTTCCTTCAAAAAAAAAAAAAAAACACACAAAAACAATGTTGGCCACAAGAACAAGTGACTAAAATCGTGTTGGCTATTGACGCGACTTTATTTTTATACAAAGGATTTTAGATAAAGAATTTCTATTTTCTATTTTAGAATTTGTTTATCAACAGCAGAACGAAAGAGTTTACTCGTCAAATTCTCTTAGCCTTGATTGTGAAGTGGATATTTCATTTCTCAAGTTTTTTTTCTTTTTTGCTAATCAAATTTGGCTAGATGAACTTGAGAGAAGATTGCCTTTTGGGTAGCTGCTATGATAGATAAAGAATTTCGATTTCATGAAAAGAGGAAGGCCACTAAGTTACTCTGTTCAGCTGTTTTGCTCGTCATCCGCTATTTAGTTTAATATACATTCTGCTTTACTTGTAGCCAAGCTTTCATGGCAAGCTGTACCATGGGCGATACTTTGTTTTAAGATGTGTGAAATCGAAATATCAAAGAAACATCAAGGTGAGAGTAGTTTTCAAATTTTAATTAATTTTTTTCTATATCTGCTTCAAGAGTAAATGCATTTTCTAATATTATTTGAACTAGGCCAAGCAGACAAGCCCAATTAGTATTCAATAGAAGGTAACATATTAAAAAGGCTGTACAAAAACACTGTTCAATAGAAGAAACCTTCCTTAATTATGGAATATTATTTCATTCAATTGACTGCCTTGTGTACCTTGCCAGTAGGCCACATTTTAAACCCGATTTCAATTCATTTTCGATGGTTTCGGCCTCTAGTTCACTAATAGCTTGACCAACATTCTTATGGATTGTAAGAACGGCATAATGGCACTCCCCAAACAAAAGTTTAAAGGCGTCGTCGCCAAAACGACAGATTACACGAATATTGAGCAAAGTGTGTAATAAAACCATTCTAGAACGACTTGTGTGCCACGTAGCCTTATCTTGCTAGAGCCACAGCTCTCATAAGTACAAATCCTCAATTACTTTCCAAAAAATCGGCTATCATGATTCAGCAGCGCTTTACATTAACTGTTACGTTTCTTCGATTGTTGGCATGCAAGAAAAATGAACCAATAAAGCCGACACTCCAAAAACCACACCAAACAGTCTCACGTTCAGGATGCATTGGCTTCTCTATAAATACGTATGCATTTTCCGATCCTTGAATAAGGCATAAGGGATGGAAATGCGAAAATGCCTAATGCGAAAAGATGATTGTTAGAGCAAAACTGTCGTCAATTTTGAGCTGCCTTTAAGCTCAAAAAGAGAAACGATAACCAAGAAGGTGGTCATTTTGCGTCAATTCCAGAGTCAACTGGGCCTTGTAAGCAAATAATTCGAGATCTTTATGCAAAATTCTCGTCAGACTAATCGGCGATGTTCAGTTGATGCGTACATTAGCTGCCATCTATGGTACATTGAAGTCCTCGGGCTAAGGCGCACAAATTCGACAACAGCTGCCATATATTCCGTTGAGCGCAAGGGACAAACAGGGGTAAATGTTCGCTTATCAAACGTGCGTACATAAGCTGCAGTTGGTGCATTATTTTAATCCAAATTTATTTTTTTTAAAGTAGCATTCTTCAGCAACACAGTATCCACTTTGGCAGTAACTTCGCAATATTTAGCTTTTGGCGCATAAGAGCTGTCAATGTCAGAATAACATGTGATTCAAAAAGATACCAACAGATGACCCAACCTTGAAATGCGCCTAAAGTTCATCGATCTATCATCAGTTATAGAATCAGTCAAAGGTGAGATTGAGATTGACTGACTGACTACAAGTAGGTACATGTATTCAGGTAAAAAGCATTCAGAATATCAACAAATAACGCGAATGAATATAAAATCACATATAGATACGTATGTATCGATGATATCAAGTCATTTGTCTTACTTTGTTTTAGATGGCCCTACAATCAACAAGCCTCTTCACTCAGCTTTATCGTTGATCAAGAAGTCCGTTTTCTATTCGATTACTGACTGACTGCATGAGCTTACATACTTCGTTTCGCCTTTATTGACAACTAGACCCTCTTTCACGCTTCCAGAGATAATGTCAATATCGCCGGCTCATATGAGCGATCGATGGCACTTTGGAAATATTGTGAATCTGGTGCTGTGTGAGTCATTATACGATATTCAAAATAAACGCGAAATAGCGCTTCGTCTTCCATTAAGAGAATATATCCGGCAATGCTTCAGATAGGTTTGCTGCAGTGCTTAGTTCATCGGTTACTACTCCAAAGTCCAAACTTGAATCCAGACGACGCACTGGTAAGACGACATAATAACCCTTTTCGTCACCACAACTATTGCTAGATGTGGCAAACCAACGAAATTAAAAGAAAAAACATCATAGCTTCCACAGCTAATCTACCACCAAAATTTGTTATTTGTGGTCGAAAGTTCAAACAGTTTAGTTCTACAATATACTCGTATGTATACCGGATCTTCCTTCATAAGTATAAAGAGATCAAATTGTTCAGAGTATGATATTTCTACCCGTCCTTCGAGCCATGTTTAAAATTAAACATGCAGGTACGATAACACTACCATGATAGAAAGCAGTCGAGAGTAAGAGACCTGAAGACAGATTCGGATTGAAATTTTTTGAATGGTATACATAGTTGAGATGGTGTATGGAAATCAACTCTCTGATATCTACTCTCTTCGTTTAGGAATTCAGATCCACGGATTTGCGATTCGAGGTGACTTCTATCAGGTTACATTCAGAGTTTGTTCATAATCCTTGACTGGTGCTCTAAGACAAGGCTTCTATGAATAGGTAATCATTTTGAAGTCAAAATTGTTTTATTCATTAAGGAAGAAGGAAGATGACTACACTCGCACTGGATTGCTGAATTCCTTGTGGGAAGGATAACTTACAAATGCGGTGCCATTGATACCCATTCTGGTGTTATGAATTAGAAATGACCATACTTTGATCTGGTAAAGAAATGTCATTGAACCTTCACCTTCATTCGTGTCATAACGTCATTCAAATGTCCTATTCTGGCAAGGTTATTTTTGACGACTTTTCCACACATATCGGGCAATACAACAACTTGGCCATATCCTGATGAATATTCGATTTCAAAGCGTCAAGAGTTTACCATAAAATACGATATTTTGGTAACCAGTTCACATCACCAAAACCCGAAATAACTCGTCCAGGAAACCTTTTATGCCATAAAGCCAAAATGGGTCGTTTGAGATGTGGCACCGTCTTGATGTAATCACATGTTTTGCACGTCCATATCTTTGATTTGAGGCCAAAAAGGTTTGGCTAGCATTTGGCTATAGCGATAAGAATTGACGCGACGCACAGTAACACTGTCATCGTTTTCGAAAAAGTATGGTCCAATGGCGCCATCAGGCCAAATTGCACACCATACAGTGACTTACGACAGTTACATATAAAGGCTTTTTGCAAAGTGCAACGGTTTCAGATTATTTACGGTTCGGACTTAAAGCTACAAGAATACAACTCTCGACGTCAGACATCGGCAGCAAATTCACTGCATTTCCTCATGTTTTTACAAAAACTGACTTTAAATGAACCAGAAATGCATTTACGAATAATACGTTAGATATAAGCGAAATGAGTAGCTACGAGGGCGGGTCAATAAGTCCGTGACTTTTTGAATTTCTGACCTCTTTACTGAAACAGCAACACTGCTCCTGTCAACAGGCATCTGTCAGTTGACTCCTGTCAAAATTTAAACTTGCTGCGTCAGTTAGTTTGTGTTTGACAGCTATTTTTATCAGACTACTCACTAATTTGAGGAGAAAATGGAAAAAAGTGAATTTCGTTGTGGCCGTACAAGCACTGAAGATGCCGAACGTCCTGGACGCCCAGTTGAGGTCTCTACACCCGAAACAATCGAAAAAATTCACGATATGGTGTTGGCCGACCGAAGATTGAAAGTGCGAGAGATTGTGGAAGCCGTAGGGATCTCGCATGGCTCAGTGGTTTCAATTTTGAATGATCACTTGGGCATGAGAAAGCTTTCCGCAAGATGGGTGCCGCGTTTGCTCACAGTCGACCACAAACGCAATCGTGTAACAACTTCACAGGAAGGTTTGGCGTTGTTTAATCGCAATATGGAGGAGTTTTTGCGCCGTTTTGTAACCGTGGACGAAACATGGATCCATCACAACACACCAGAGAACAAACAACAGTCAAAACAGTGGGTTTCTAATTGTGAATCGGCGCCAAAGAAGGCCAAGGTGGGTTTGTCAGCCAATATAGTTATGACGACTGTTTTTTGGGATGCACGCGGGATAATCCACATTGACTACCTTCAAAAGGGAAGAACAATTAATGGGGAATATTATGCCAATTTATTGGACCGATTCAATGACGATTTGAAAAAAAAACGACCTCATTTGGCCCAGAAAAAAGTTCTTTTCCACCAAGACAATGCAAGGGTGCACACATGTGCAGTTGCCATGGCAAAAATCCATGAATTGGGCTATGAATTGCTCCCTCATCCACCCTATTGTCCAGATTTGGCTCCGAGCGACTACTTCTTGTTCCCAAACCTGAAGAAATGGCTTGGTGGAAAAAGATTTGACTCCAATGATGAAGTCATCTCGCAAACAAAGGCCTATTTTGAGGACCTCGACAAATCATTTTTTTTGGAAGGGATAAAAAAATTAGAGAAGCGTTGGACAAAGTGTATAGAGCTCAAGGGAGACTACGTTGAAAAATAAAATTATTTTTTTATCAAAAAATCTGTGTTTTAATCCAAAAGTCACGGACTTATTGACCCGCCCTCGTATTTCTCCTGTAAGGAAGGTTTCAAAACTTCATATTTATGCAGGGCAGATTTTGAGTTAAGTTGAATTAACATGACTTTCGTCATGTGAGTGTTGGAACTGTAACAAGAAACATTTAGAGAGTTTATTGGGATCGTGCCTGCTCTAAAAATCGTTAAAAAGTGATCTGGTAGATTTCGGGACGGTGACCCCTTGGATGAATACCCCGTTCTAGACAGCTTTCTGAGATTACTGAAAACATTGTGCGGGCCTTAATGTAAAATAACCCAAAATTTCAACTGAGGAGATTGTTGAGAGGCTTAACATTGACAATTTGTCAGCATTATTAAGATATTTGGATGCACTTCGAAGCTCGACACGTGGGTGCCGAACTGTTCGAAGTTGACCCTGTCCATAGCTCTGCTTAGACGCCATGAAAACAAACCTTTTTTGGATCGAGTCTTACTAACATGTGACGATAAGTGGATTCTATACCACAAAGTGCAACAAAAAAGGAGCCGAAAGCGTGGGAAAAGCTGGACTGCATTCACTGAAGGTACTGTTATCTGGGATTCCAGGGATTAAATTGTTTTCTCTCGAAGCTTAATGAAAAAGTTCAACTAATGCAATAATCCAATACTTAACGTTCAGAGTAAAAATAGTTGCGAACAAGTACTGTGATTGATAGAAGCAATTTCCACAAAAACTTCATTATTAAAGGCGGGACCGGTAGGTATATAGAAGTAGCTTTGTCCTTTGCCTAAACTAACGAATTCCCATTATGTATATGTCGTCTATTGTTTATTGCTGTTAACAGATAAACATTTGTCCATAATTCATGTCCTCCTTCGTAAAGTTCAAGGCACAAACCGAAATTTGAATGATGATGTATCTTATATTGTATATTATACAGAATGAGCATTAAGACGATTTTAGAAGCCTCATTTAGTGCTACTTCATTTATACGAGCTATATTTTAAGTCGAAAGTGTAAATGTGACCAAAGCACTCCGAGTTTGACCTTAATTCCTGTCAAACAAAAAAGATTGAGAACAAGATAACAGTTAATCGGTAGTAAAAGATAAATTTTGTAAATTAACGCAATCACATTGTTGTCTACTTCGGTAAAACGAAAAATAATTTCTATTTATTCTATGTTGATGAATTGTTGTTAAGTAACCGCCCGCCATACACCTAATTTGGCACACACTCACGTGGAAAAAATAAAAAATACTTTCAGCCATAAAAATTGTTACCTAAACCTGAGTGTGTACACACGAATACGAGTACTCGTATGTACAGATACATGTCAAATACTATCAAGTAATTCCCCCAGCTCTCAGAGTCCAGATGTACAACGTTTCGTAGAAAAATTTTGAACAGCGGTGTTCTAACAAGTTCCAATAATTCTAAAAAAAAAAAACCGTGAAACCCACCAGTACCATTAGAATATAAAAGATTTCCGCGAACAGAAACTTTAAAATTTTCCGAGCAATCGCTTGTGACTAATGCTGTGAATAGCGTCATAGATTTTGATTGGTATCAACTAGTACGCATGAATGTATCCGGTTGGGTAACAACTAAATGGTCGTGTTTGTATAACAATTTTTTTTTAGATATACCGACGTGTCCGTGAAACCAGTCACTGACCTATACGTTTTGGTAAGAGATTAACACTTTGATGTATTGTATCCAAGCGAATAGCAATTAAATTGGACTTTGCTTTGAGAGTTTTCGATTCCCGTTCTTTTAACTTGTTGTCAAACAATGCCGTTGATATTGTTCTAGAAAGCGCCATTTTAAATATCATCCATTATAGTCTGGTCAATTTCACAGCAAGCCTCGCAAAATATTACGTCACTTAGAATTCACACAATTGGTGCTAATCAAAAGTGTTATTACGACGCCGAAAAGCAGTTAATGGTCTTTCCTACTCAGTGACAGGATGAAGGTCACTTACATTTTAGAAACGTCAAGAAGCATTCGTTTGGTTTACCCACATTTTGAAGAGTGTACTTACTGCAGTCATGCAGAAACCATAATCAAGTAGAAGCTCTAATGAAGAAAACATTCAGCCCTTTCGTAGGTTCGCAACTTGAACAACTCTCCTGTGAACCTTAAATTGTTGGATTTATGTAAGTCTGCAACTTAACAAACAAACCTCCCCATCCATTTCAATCGTAAGATATGTTGTACACAACAGCGCGATAGTTAAGATTGTTTTTCATTTAAGTGTACCAGTAAATCGAGGTCTATTTATTGAAGTTTCTCCAAGCTACAGCGCTGGTATTCACTTGTTTTACATGAACTAGCAATCGGAGTTGATGTATTTCAATTCTTCTGACTACGGCAATGTCGGTTTAGAGCCTGTGCTGTACGACATTGTATGTTCACCATGATTCACGGTCCTTGCAAAAAGGACTGGGGCTCTCTACCGAACACAATTGCTGAGATTAAGCCGAGCACTCAATAGAAAACGCGCTCACTACTACTCCAGGCACGACAAAATTATTCTCCTCCATGACAATGCTCGTCTTAGTGTTGCGACGCCGGTCGAAACCTACTTGAAAACTCCAACTAAGAAGTTATACCTCATCTATCGTGTGCACCAGACATTGCCCTTGAGACTATCACTTGATCCGATCGTTGGCTCACGGCCTTTCCGATAACGAAAATTGAGTCGATTTGTGGATAGCCTCAAAACATGAAGACCCGGTATCCGTTTGTCGTTGTCAGTATTCATAGCTAGACGAAGGCTAAGCCTATCGATATATGATGTAAATATTTGCAACGATAATTCAACTAAAAGATTACCTCTAATCACCTTCTCGTTGACCGCAGCTTCATAAATGATGACATACAGTTTTTTTCCGATTATGTTACCGGCTTATACAAGTATCATAGTTAAACGACCTCTTGAAAAATCTACCATACAGTGGTGCCTCGCAAATTTCTGAATATTTTATTCAGGGATAATGGCTAAGCAATCACAGTACAACATATCACATGCATAGTAGAGCCCTTCACAGAATTTGATGGAGCACAATGCATATCAATTTTCACCCTGCACAAGCGAACGAGTTTAGCAGATTGGTGTGTATCTCCTTGATTTGCCTGGCTTAAAACTACAATGATATGGTCCAATCAACTTATTTCCAAAGAGTTGTACATGTTCGTACACTGCAGCAGATAATCGTATAATCTCATAATCTATGCTAAGGAAACTTGTGCTCAAACGAGCAATGCAATATGTATTCCTTCGCATTTTTCGTACTTTGTAGATTGTTAATGTTTGTTCCTTATTAAATCATCTTCCGTTGTTGAGCGGATAGGCTGTCAGCTGTAGTGTTGTTAGACTAAAGTTTGATATAACTTTCTTTACCACGTCCACAAAATGATATCTTTCCCAGTACCGCTCTTTTCACCCTGTTTCACCAAATACGCTTGCCGGCAGTCATTATCTTACCCAAGGGTTTCGTTGTAATGGGTGAAAGAAAACTTGCTCGCAAAAGCGAAGGCATCTCAGACGGCAGCGCTGCCACTGATAACAGCAACAGGATATCATGTAAGGTACTCGTATAAGTACATTTAATCTTGTTATTCCAGCCATCCGATGTCAAAGATTTTGAGTCGTTTCACGATATTCACAACCGTACCCTGTCTAAAAGAAAGAAGTGATGTTAGCCAATGTTTGCCTCTCGAAACTTTCAAAGATCCATCACATTTGAGGACCTAAGGCATTGTGATCAAGCTCGTTGGCCGGTTCATCGCACCAAGAGGTCTATCCTGGATCTTAAGCCTGAATAACTTATGGCTGTGTTGCGCAAACTTCACTTTCCAACAGAACTACCTAAGATAACTTAATTTCATGAATTTAAAACCACATATGACAACTTTAACGTCAAACCTTGGGGTTTTGTCCAGCAGCTCGTAGGATTTATTTTAGGTGGTTAGATTTTCCCATGAGCAAACACGTTGAGTCATATGCCCGTGGTATAATCAAATGCACCCAAACTTAAATGAGGAAAACCTACGGAACCAGAAGAAAGTACAGAAACAAATCAAAAAACGAAAATAGCCTTCAAGATACCGAAAAGTTCCGAAGTTTTATAAATAAATCCAGGCCCAGGTAAGCTAATCAATAACAACTTCTCGCAGATGCCTAGAAGCAACTGTTTGCATGTAACGATTGCCCAAGTTTAACAGAACAACTCAGTCGGTACTTGACTATTTCTTGTTTGAAGGAATGAACAAAAACTCGCAAAATGGTTTACATTTATTCATAGAACGGGGATGGACTCTCTACCAACGAGGTATCAGTTTATTGAAAAGCCATGGCAATCTTCGGCGGAATTAACACTAATCCACAATCTATTGCTCTGGCATTCGGAAGAGCCAAGGGATCACGAAACCGGCCGGACTACAGAGGGTGTATTGAACCCCACAATACACAATACAATGTTTACTTATCTGAAAGGGGATGCACTATGACCAGTATCTTCTGAGGAGATTTCTAGGAAGCTTATGGCTATTTGTACTAGGCTGGCACCTAGACTACCTTTAACTAGAATGAAGGGTCAGAACTCATTTGGGTCAGGAGAACAAGAGGTGATTCATTGTTATGATGAATAAGGCTTCGCTTTGGTTATAGGTACAAGTTAAGCACAAACCAATAACATGACGCTGCAGGTCGAACCTAATAAAATCAATGTAGGTAGTCCAAATTAGCTCACATCATAGGTCAGTTACCTTCCACAATTTGAGACTGCTCTTCAAACAGCCTTCAAAAGGGACACCGGCCAAATTAGATCCTGTATTCTAACCTTAACTATCTAACCGTAGTCTTCACGTACAAATGTAGCCTAATTTTAACTTCAGTGAGAAGTAGTGGAGGTTGCGAGGAGGATTGGCAACCGGGAAATACAGTTCACGTTTCATCAACATTCGTTTGGAAGGGTGAGACAAGCTTGCTTGCCAATGCACAACATAAATTATGAATTCTTTTTAACTTTATTCATTTGTCCCATTAGACGGAACCAATCTTTATATCTACGAAAAGAACGAAAGTCTTCATCGACTGTAGAAAAATTGCCCAGTCACTGCTGAAAACTCTTCGAGTTGCAACTCAACATTCACAGGAAGGAAGTTTTTGTAAAATCATGGAGAACGCACTGTGACACCATCACCAGAGAATTATAAAAAACATTTCAACCATTCAACGACCGTGTCGATGCACTCGGTCGGAAGGACAAACGATGAGTATTCATCAACCCCGATATAACACTTGACCATATGTAAACAGCAGGTTCGAGTGATCTGAATCACATACAGATGTGATTCCAAGAAGCCTGCAAAGCTAGGTACCGATTTCCGTGAATAAGTTTTCACAATCAAATCGAATGGAATCAACTAAACATTGGGAAAAGCAAGCTGTAGATTGGGTGTGTATAGCAGAAGAACCCCCAATTAAGACGGGAAACTTCAATCATTACAATTCTCATTATTCATATCCTTGTATGATACATTTATAACTAGGACAACAAATCAATAAACAAATAAAACAAAATATCAAATACGAGTACACATGTCCATGAATGGGAATGTTTATAGTTGCTCTCCAAACATCTAATGAAAGCATGTGCGCCCTGGAGTATCGATTTCATTTAGAAACAAAAAAAGAGAATTGTAATTGATATGGCTTCTAATTTGTTAAATAGATAAGTAGATCCTGGACTAAGGACTAAGGAGTAAAGTTTTTCTAATAATAGTGCTAATCAATTGTTTGAGGTAAAAAATCAAAAATAGTGCGTATACGCTCTAGTGGATATGTCAAGAAATATAGAATGCAACAACGAGGACATTTATCTGTATTGCAATGTTGACACAGAAAACTAGAAACTACTTTCATCGCCAATCACGGATTCTACATTTTTCTACTCGCGCATGTCGTAGCTAACTCAATATGTATCCCATAAACAGATTGATCTTATCTTTAGATCAGATAACTACAATACACTTTACAAACTTTGAGATAGGTACTCGTAACGGACAAAAATCACTCTAATTACGATCAGTTGACTCAGAGATGTGCAAATAATTATTAAAATTTTTATGGAAAACGCCGATTGCTTGTTTTACAGAAAAAAAAATTGTTTTTGGATATTCAAATATGATTTCTCCGTTTGGTTAGGTGATCATTGCATGTTCTTAATGAGTTTCAGACGTTTAGACACATTCATATCGCTTCTAAAATTTTGATTTTTTATTAAACTTCAGGTTTTGGTTACTACACTAGAATACATGCCTTATCTGATATCTGGCTTAGTAACAAAACTACGGCATCTTGCAAGCTGCATGTCGTTAAATTAGGGGTTTCGCTGTGGCGGACCAGTGAAACCCAGCACATTAGAAGCGGAATTTCTCCAATACTTGATGACAGTAAATCTCTTTAAAAGATTAAAGAAGACTCGATTGGAAAATGATTTGGCGAACTCTTGCGATTGTAGCCGTCCGAAGTCAAAATTTCTCACAGCATTAGCTTGGCTTTGCGATTTTCCGGATATCTGCAACCGTACCTTAGCTATAACATGGCAACGTTCCGACTCGATGTTGGCTTTATGGAACGATCGGGCATCCATAATAATGGAGGAGTGTCTAGCCTCCATCGCTCAATCTGATTGACGGTTGATTGATCAGGAGTTTTCCAAATCCACTTATGAAATTCGATATGTGGGATCCGCTATCGAAAGTGGTGGCCTGCAGGCGTTACCTTCCGACAGTACTATCAAATCTCTTCCTAGCTCTACATTAAAAAGTTCTAGTGTTTTATCCAGACATATGCAGATGAGTCACATACGAGTATAGTTGTCTATTCTAAAGTGTAGGCAGCCCCAGACGTGATCCACGATTGCTGAGGTTGTTCTCTTTACTAGAAGGATGAAGCAGAGTGGCTGACTTTAAAGGCATTATCACCCGTTTCTCCGATGAAGTCTATTCCTAGCACGCTTGAATCTCTTGATGCACTGATGTACATATCATGAACTGTGCTTTTAAAGCTGTGCTTCGTTTAAAAGGAAGTGCAATTTGGTAAAACTCTGTAGTTTAGCAGAGTTTTGCGCGCCGAATTTCTTTTGGTTTTGATATTATGGACATGCCGTCTGATGCATCGACGACAGATGAATCCGGGCCCTAATGGATGGCGCTAAAACTGATATAGGATGCAGCGTTGCTGTATTTTTGAAGGACGACAATGTCTTCAGTGGAGAGGAAAAAGTGGCTGCGTCTGAAGCGACCTTCGCTTAAGGCCTCGCTGGATCACCTCACTCATTCTAAGATAGCTTCAGAATGCAAGTTTTATCTGAATTGAATCGGGAGTGGTTTGTTTGTTTGTTGTCAGGAAAAATGAAATCATCAAACAACTTCACAGGCAAAGATAAGGGAATAGTATTTCAGAACCCGAGCCTAAGTTAAGATTGGTTTGATATGAGCATAACTGCAGGCAGTATGTATAGCTCTTTAAGTTGCGAGCATAATAAACGCATGGTTCCTAACGTACCTAAGAGTTCTTCTGAGTTAATGGTGTTAGTACTGAGTGGAATTTCTCCACTGGCTTAGCTGTCAAAAACCGGCAATCTGATGGATTACATTAATTGGGAACTGTGTCCAAGGTAACAGTGAAAAAAATCCTGGACATAACAAAGGAAATTCGGTATTCAACTGCCGACGTCGACTGGCTTTTACTTGCATTTTTCATATAAACACCTTACGGATGAAAGAGTGAAGACATTTCATACAGAAACCTCAGGAGGTTAATGATTCTTGGTTTTTTTTTTTTTCAAAAATCTTGTTTCAAAGCCTGCCTTTGCTTTTACAGCCTATTAAAAGCTGGAACGATGAAACGAATGGCGATAGAGCTAAGCCTGTGCTTCTGTTAATTTGATGTGAAAACGGAAAAGGTTTAACCAGCTCCGAAAGGAACACGCTCTGAAAGACTATCATCCAAAAGTCAGTTGTAAATGAGACAAGGGCTACAACACTCGACTTCCAAGGTTTGAAATACACAATCCTAGTGGCCACAAAATGCTATATATTTTTAAGAATACAGTATGAACAGAACATGAATTTCGGACAAATGAAAGTGTGACTTCCAAAAACATACGTTGTCTTGACAGGCTTATTTGTTATGCAAAGCTAATTTGTAACCAAAATCAGTTGAAGAATTATCTCTAAACAAATCATGAGTAGAAGTAAACCACCGATAGAGAGTATGAATATTTTATTCTACACGCGCTTCGCGTAGTTATAAAGCAAAGTTTAGGTGCCGGTAGTTTTCCTAACGATCTGACAAATTATGACAGCGTTTGATATATTAAGATATCGACTTCATGTATGGCAAGACGAAGAAAAGTAACTACCTACGTGTCATTAATGGTTCATTGACCAGATTATAACTATTGGGGTGATGTCATAACAAAATTGGCCAGGAAATAAGTTTTCTGAAGTTTGTATCCTCTGTTAGAGCTTAAAGAGAAGGTGAATGAAGGGACAATAGTTTAGGTATTGTATTTGTACGAAAAAAAAAATCTTTTAAATCAGACAACTACTTCGCATTGTGCCATGACAGCTAAACCCCAAACAGATGTACGTAACGACCTGGTAATTTTCCATTCATCATCCTCATCCACTACTTTTCACTCTCATATTCCAAAAGAAGAACTTGATGCCAAATCGTTGATTCCACGTATCTATCTACGTATGTACATATGTGTGTAAATAAACACAGTAAGACGTGTATTAATACCCGTACTCCCATGTGGCACAAATTCTATGCCAACATGGTAAATTCCCCTTTACTCATTTTCTCACATGTCAGTGCCATTAACATTGCTAATGCCAGCACATTGGCTCTTCAAACCCATGAGCCACGAGATTATGTGAAAAAAGTGCCCGTAACCAGAAACCTGAACCAGTTTGAGTCGTGGACAAAGAAGAGAAAACCTACCCTTGACCTTGAATAAATGTTCCCCGTATTCTACTTTGAATTTTTGTTACTCAATTAGACAGATACTCATATGTTTGAGAGACTTACCTTATTCATCCTGGGATCCCGGAGATGATCGATGCCCTGAATCTGTGAGGGACAAGGGATATCGCCAACAACATTGTGGTACTGCCGAGTTGCTTCGTTGCCACTTGTCGGTTTCTTTAAGTTTGCTGATGTAATAGCACCATGCCTCACCACACAGCAGATTTTCACCAGATTACCATTTAAACTGAAACGAGAGAATCAAATTGTACACGTGATTAATCGGAGCTTCGATAGTGACACAATTTTAAAATTGTACAGCCCCATGTGTGATACGAGTATCCGTGAACCATTTCTCCAACCCGTCAGTCAACAAACATTTTCTAAACCGAGAACATGAATCTACTGAAATTACTGATGCATTGTGACAACAACTTAATTTGCATCCCGCAAAGCTTCTCATCATCTGGTATAGTGATGCTATACCAGTGTCACTTCCGTTCAGAACACCACTTGGACATTGTTCTCAGTCAATACAGGTGATTTACACTAGGCTCCGGCATTGCTCTGTGCCAAATGTTAAATATACCCGGACGCGGTCACTTTCTACGAATCTTCATCTGTTTTCCTCTGCTCTGACGGTCTTCAATTGCGTGCGGCGAGGATCAAAATGTCTTGAGGAATGAACTCTAAATTTAGAAAAGAACGCTAGCCAAAGTTGATGATGTCGTCGGTCGCACCGATTCGGATTTTATTAATTTTTCCTCTGCTCCGTGATTATGCAACTTTCAGTGGCAGGAGATAGATTTTTTCTGTTTCTTCTGTTTGGGACAGGCCATGGCAAGTTTTCTTTAGAAGTGGCTGTAGCAGTGGCTGCCTAGATGTCTGCCAGTTGCTGCATGTGCGCTCCACATCAGCAGCCACCCTATATAACCTACCCCATTGCCTAAAAAAAAACAACCACAGCCCGCGCAGGGTTGGAAACCCACTCAAATTCTGTATCTGTTTGAAATTTGAAGAAAAATGCCACTGCCACTGCCACTGCCACTACCATACTACACAATTGATTGCCTGCCTCTACAAGGAGTTACATAAAATTTTCTCGAGAACTCAACTAAAACCAGCGAAAATTCTCTAGTGGAAAACCTTTGATAAATTATCCACCAAACACAAGCACGAACGAACGTCCAGAGTCCTTGGCAAATGCCACATTTCGGATGCAATTAAATATAGTGAATCAATCAATAAATTGGCCATCCCCAATGTGCCACTGGATAAGGGTATTCGGATTTTCTTTTCGGATAAATGGACATTTTCACTCTTCCACCCAAACACACACCTATTATACATCTGGCGACACTTACATTGGGCGATTCAACATGATTTTGTTTTGTTTTCACAGCGATTATGTCGGTTCATTAAATTTTTTAATTGATAGTTATTTTATTCTTCTTCTTTTTTCACTTGGAACTGTCGGGGATTCTACTCGAAACCACGAAACTACAACCGAACGAATACAGCGAAGACAAAATCTCAACTGAAAAAAACGTTCGAAAAATTCTCCATGGCCTAACAAATAATAAAAGCTCACAAAAATCAAATAAAAGCTTCACGAAATGACAGTGGGAAAGAGATAAACGTTGACGTTTCATCGATGGGTGAACATTTTACAGTGAAGTTGGCATAAAATGGAACGAATTTTTCTTAAATTAAAAAGAGTTACCTAAGTGGAACTTGGGCATTTTGGTTTTTGAATTCTGTTACTTTTCGCTGCCAAGCGGATTCATGAACCCTTGGCGAGTAGAAATATTCGAATTAGAGATCAATTTAGGAAGGCGCTATTCTTCAGATATAAACAATGTAGCGCCCGCAGGAATGAATGCGCAATGACAGACCCTTAGCCTTTACTTGATGGCACTAGAGTCCGGAGTGGACCTAGATATAAACCAATATGCATCTTCAGTAAGCTGGGCTTCTGGTTAATTGCCACTCTAAGTTTGTTGAGGTCCCCATCCACTATGACGAAGTCGTGCCCTCTACTGCGATGTCTCTTGGGGGCTTGAGCTTTCATGTTCATTTACCATCTTATGTGACTAATGTGCACTTTCTGATCTGATTAGTGTCATAAAACCTCGTAAATGCAATTGGGACCAAAAATTACTTTAAGAATTCTGCATTCAAAACGACGAAGGATATCTTTATCCACCTTCGCTGGCGTCGATGCATTTTGCATCTTAAAGCAGGGCTGGGATATGAGAGTCTTAAATAAAGTTTCCTTAGTGTTATTTTATAAATGCCGTATTATTCATTTGTCTTGTCGATGTAAATTTGCATGGTTCTTGAATGTATTGTGCGAAACTCCCAACTCAGCCCTAGAATCACTATCTTATAAAGTCAGCTAAGTTAGTGGCTTGCACAGACGATATTGAAAAGATGAGAAGAACTCGTCGAGCTCTCAAATGACTATTGAAGCAAATGTGGCAAGATGGGTTCAAAGATAAACTAAGGTAAAACAAAGTATATGCTGTCATTATACACACACACATTGACACACAGCATCGATGTCTAGGACAAAACGCCACGCCAGGTAACTAAAACTTTGAAGTAGAAACGAATGTTAGCTTCATCGGCCCTGCTATCAACTTCGATAGCGAAAGTTGCCCGGAAATCATGTGAATTATCATTCCTATTTACCGCTGCTTCACTGGGCCTCGAAAGCAAAACGCGGCGGTAGAGAACGACTTTGTCTTAGTGGAAGGGAATCTCAGCCAACTCCATGTGTGCTACTAATAGCAATTCCCAAAAGACCACCCTAGTTAGGGAGGCATGTTAGTTAAGGCCCAGGTGAGCTCTTGAGTATAGCGCTATCTAGGTCAGTAAGTATACAGCCACCCAAAGAGCTGTCGTTATTTTAATATCTGGTCGATGGTGAACAGCGCAAGCTTAACATCACATAACATAAGTACCCAGAATATTCTTGATGTATACGCTAGCCCAAATTATTATCAAGGCTTTTTCAATAAATCAAATTGTCTAATTATTTTATCTCAACGGCTTAAGATTTTGACGCCACTACAGGCTGCTACGAATTGACCAGTTACAAGCTGCTTGGTTTAGGTCATAGGGGTCTTAGGTCGGGTCCGACTCATACCAAGAGTGAAGCTATGGCCTAAACACAGTTCCGCATTGTTAATACTGAAACATGGTAAGGGTTAGCCAGGCATATTCTGGCTCCTATGGATGTAAGTGCATCCCGTGAAATTAAGTCTTACACAGGCACATGAGAAGTTCTTTAGATGTTTATCTTAGGCTAGCTCTTCGAACAGTAGTAAAGATCTAGTACGCCATGTAATGGAGACAAATGTCTCTATAGCTGGAGCAGTTTTTTTTTCTTTTTCTCTTGCTCTCTTTTTTTTTTGCTCTCATTCTTTTTGATTGAATTGACTGAGAGGTTGCCGATCAGCGCCCACATTAAATGCAACACACTGCCAAGGGAATGATGGACCTCTTCCCCATTTAAGAGTCCTCATAAATTATATTGCTAAATCGTTGGCACTAACTTTGTTTCTATTGCGTTTCAATTCTCATCTCTGTCGGCGTTTACTAACGGTCTGGGACCTTGGAATTCTTTTCTATGCGAATTGTTATGAACTTTCAAACAAAATACTCCTTGTGTCATTTGACTACATTCTTATCAAATTGGGGTCTTAATATTTGTGGTGGTGGACTGAAACTTAACATATCCGGCGTCTCCGATGGCTTGCTGGCAATGGCACCAGATCTTGTTTTCGTTTATTTCAGTATGAATATGTAGCATCGAACTTCTTGAGTAATTTTAAAAGATTAAGATACAGGAGTCGATTGTAATTGTGGCCGTTCGATGTTAAATCTACTCAGCTTAGCATCCGAAATATACTCATTGGCACCTTGACTAGAACAAGTGGTAGTAATTAGCACTTTGAAATATTCAAAGAACTCGAATACTGAAGCTGACTTTCGTCGAAAAGGGTGACGTCATCAATCTGGGTGACAGTTCTTGGATCATGGACTGCCCTCTTTATGATGACATTTCTTTTTCAGAGTTTGTGTGGTGCAGGCTGTGGTTTCCAGGTTGGCCGCCACTGGTGCTTTTCTCATCTTAGTTGTTCGTTTTTCGTTTGCTGGAGTTTTCAACGGTAAGTTCGTAAATTTTTTAAGTTTCTGCGTTGGTCCGTACCCCAATGGGCAGTTAACCCCATTACACAATCACAAATCTGCAGACACAGATCGTTAAAATATGGCAATCCACCGCGGTATAATGATATGGTTAGTTCGTTAGAAACTGTTATGCCATCATCTGTACTACCTTCGTAGTAAGGTATTTCTTAGATCCAAATTGTGCCTTTTTTGGTGTGTAAAGATTACGAGTATATTGTTATTTAAAAGTTTCTGTCTTTGCTGCAGTAATTCCAAGTCTGCATCCTGTAAGGAATATAGTAGGGGACAGAGGCATCCGTGATGCGATTCTGTGAATGGTAGCCCCTACATCGCATTCAGATGCCATAAGGGTAGGATGGCCTTCCTCAGCTAACAGCATTCGGCTTATTTCAGATCGTAGCGGGCTGTCACTTTTGTGTTATACTAGGACATATTATTCAGTGTAAGGTTTGAAGGGTTAAGTTTTAATTCAGTTGTTAAGTTCAGGTAGTTAGACATTAGATTAGTGTAAGTTTAGTTGGATATAAGCTGGCAAGTCCCTGTCTTGAACAGCGATTATGGCACCCAGATGAGGTGCCTCCCTTTTATCTATTATCTCTCTCTGTTCTTGTCCTTTGAGTCCGTCCGTCCGGGACACGAAACGAAAAATGTACGGAGTAGTGGCATGAACCAACCCCATCCGATGAGATAGAGCAGATCAACCGCAAGAGTGTCACTGCCATCTACTCTGCCATTTCCGATGCCTCCAACTAGACTAGTATTAATGGCGCCCGACATGGGGCCCGCACATACAACCATGAGGGTGAGGGTCTCAATCTCCTACAAAGGGCTTTTTGTGTGAATGTACCACATCATATAATATCCAGACAGTACCATAGGAGCCTTTGGCCCGAACAGAAGCCATTGCATCTGCTGATTTTCCCTATGATTCGATATTTCTACCAACACCGGCTGCAGTAGCCGAACTCATTGAATACTGTGATTCCAGGAAGATGTCACTTTTCAAATACAAATGCTCAATAAATTCTCCATCATCTCTTCAACTTCTTACTGTCGTCTGACCTGGTTGATAACTCCTAGAAGCAATGCTGCGGTCACAATAGGTAATCGACGCTATTCAACAGGTAAGTTAAGATGGTTACCAACTGGAAAATGCTATCGGAGGTTTCTATGTCAAAGCATAACTACATTGAATTCGGAATCCGTTGCTAGGACTCGACCTTGTTGAAGACGAGGAATCCACGGAAAACTTGGCGAGTCTGTTCGAGTCCTCCAAAACTCAGAAGACTGACTTCGAACAGAGCCCCTTATAGTCAATACTCGTAGTTTTCTTTTAAATATTGAAACACGAGGTGAAAGTCATAAAAAGGAGAAAATCAGCCAAAGCCTCGGCAGAGAGACTAAGTCGGAACTAAACACCTCATGTATCATGCTTAAGACTCACTTCGCAGGTCATCTAATCGGAACCAGCTCCTATCACTGGAAGCTCAAATGATAGTCTCCAGGACCCGGAACTCCGTTAGATCTGTCTGCGTCCTCGGTTTGAGCTTCCATTGACAGTTAGGTTTTATATAAGCGCAACCTAAGATGGCATCACTTTCAAGGATGCCAACTGGCACAAGCGAATTCTTCCCGACCTTCTCATAGATGTTAGTAGCCTTCCTGCTGTCCGTCAGTAGAAAAGACTGCAAACTGCTTACTGTAGTGGTGACAGGGCTAGATCCTGCGAAGTTTGCTGTGAAAGTGATGAAAACACTGTGGAGCATTAGCTCTGACCTGCGCTCGAATTAGGCTCCAGGTTGAGTAGTGGGTGCTAATACTGCTGCCACTTCATCACTGAAGTGCTTACTAGTCCTCTTTTGAAGAACATGAGAAATTCCATTCAAAGGACCATAAGGAGTTCCTTGCGTGACTACTCTGTGTCGACAGAAAGTCAAAGCCTTTTGTAACAAGGCTTCGGAAAGTCAAAACTGTTGACTAAGTCAGGGTATGGAGGTAAGAAGATGCCTAGTTTTCGTGTTGCTGTTGTTTTTGCCACACAAAGTTTTCTAAGTATACCCATCGCAACCTGTGATCAGTTCCATCTTCGGCTTCTTCAGTTGTTGTTCTATCGCCGGTTCGGTTGAGAAATGATTTTATGACATTTCCTATTTGTTTCTTTACTTATGACTGCAACAACTATTGCAGTTTCGTCTTCATGGTGCCTGTTGTTCAATAAAACATAAGTAACGCTAGAAGCGAGGACTAAGCGAGTTCCTGTTTGACACAATAAGAAAAGGAGTTGTAGAAGATACAAGACGTTTGTCTATGTATTTACACATAGTTCATTCCACATTCGCTGCTGACAGAATGTTGCTTTAGGCATTTAAATCTTCGGCTGTGTTCATCTCCAGGACCTTTGCCTTTGATTCATTTGTCCCTGCCTTTCTTATTTAGTGCCTTTTTTGAAGCCAGTTCAATCGTTTTTTGTTCTATAACTTTGATCAAGGGACTGGGTAAAAGCGAAACTTGCTGAGCTTCTCTCAAAAGATCAAATGTCAACGTCCAATTACTCATGAGAATATGATGTATATTGGTTTCAGTTACCAGACCTTGTAAATAGATAAGACGTCAGTAAGCTGGCTGCAGTCTTTCTTGAAGGACATTTTATCCCTCGGCATCCTGGGAGACATGAAATCTGCAGTGTGTAAGCTTACGAAGATAGGCCTTAACCGACGAGCTGGTAGTTTGAATAGTGACTATTTATCATTTGAGCCTTGGAAAGCAAGTTTCCGCATCACTTGAAACAGTTCTCATGTTCGAGGCATTCTCTCGGATTTGGGATAAGTTATTAAGTCTTGCTTTAAATTACATATCCTTTGGTTAACTTTGACTTATCAAAAGTAATATCGATCTTCTTTTGTTCTTCTGTATAAGTTTTACTCAAAACCTGAATACGAACTCAGCAATCCATATTTATCTGAATTTCTACATTTCTTTGCCACATCGACACGATATAAACGCTGAACCAAAAATAATTACAAATGAAATATTTTATTGCCACATTCTAGTTAACTTAATTTTAAATCTGAATAGCAATCACCATCAGTAATGACACAACACTTATGTCTAAAAATGTGAAACCCTCTTAAAATTATCCCAGCACCTCCTGTCAAAGAAGTTTTGACAAATTATTAAACAAAAGCAGTGCCGAGACCAAATAAACAGCACCTGTAAAAGAAAGAGATTCAAATTCAAATGTTTAAATTGTTGCATTGTCATATTTACTTGTCAAAATGAATGAAGTCCCCCTAGCTGTCACACTTTTCAGTGAAGTATTCTCCGTAGTTATCATTTTCGTCTCAAATTCAAAGGAAGCTCGAAAACCGGTCTTATCAAATCGATCATTGGAGAAAAATGAAATTCGAAAGAAACGTCCATCGGATCGAACTTGAATTTCATTCTTTTTGCCACACAATTTCGCAAACTTTCTGTCAGTGCTCATAAAATTCGAAAACTCTACATAGTCGCTGGCAGTTGAATCTTCGCATCTGAAAAATGTGAAAAAGTTATGTCAACTCTGACTCTGAGACTTTCTCATTCGTATTCTTACGGATAAATCCCTTCAACATCGAAAAATGTAAAACGAATATTGACTCTTTCGCCTGGTTGTCCAAAGAAGTAGTAATTACATTTTAAGTTCTTCGGGTAAGCTCCTGGGAAATTAGGTGACGTAAACCAGCCTACTTTGTTGACAGAACTGTTGTATGCAAAAACACAATGACTTGACATTTGTTCACCAGTTGTGATACCGAAATCTGAAGGTAGAACACTTCAAAATGGCTATCTATTGAGACAAATAGTCATCTGACTTACTTTTGACAAATCTGTATTCGGCTTTAAAACCACGGGTTCCTTTTCCGATTCTTTTGCTAATATACTTAAGAAGCATCATTGATCCATCTGACATTAATGGCTTAGGAATCACTGAGCCACAGAATGTATCTTCCAACTCGTATCTGCTTCGTTGGGGCAGGAATAACTGCAGGACATCAGCATTCTCGCAATCACTTCGGTTACCTATCTGAGGCAGGCTAAATTCGTAGAACTTTATCTAAGAAATAAAACAACAAAATCATGAGATATTTAGTAGTTCTCCAGTGATGTCAAGTTTTCTTACCTGAACTCGTTCTAGCTCCTCGCCTTTGAACTCGTACCGACATGTGAGGAAACCCGATTCGGAGTAAAGTGGAGAGTTGATGGTGCCATTTTTACTGTTTTTTGAATCGAAAATTTTATCACATTCGTATTCTAAAAAGAAAAGATGAAATTGGTGTCAAGGTACATTGTAAGTATTTTTGTTTAATTGTAAAAGTAAGTATAGTAGACAGTAGACAAACTTGATTCGAAATTGAATATCATTCGGATATGACTTCGAATTCGAAACATTCAAAACATAGAGAGAATTGTGCAAAACTCCCAAGTGAATTCAAGGTCCTTACTTATTTACTTAAGGTGGGGCTACAGTACTTGGTGCAGCTTACAAGGATCTCTGATCACCTCGATCTTTCGCTAGCTTGCCCCAGTTTCGTATTATAGATTGGCAGAGATCCCTTTCCACTTGCATGGCCACCTCAATCGCGGTCCTTCTCTACTGTATTGTCTTTCGGGGGCGGCCTCACATTATTTATTTGTCGTTGCGATGTTCAGGATATCCGCAACCCTATCTCTGCTACAACGAGGTTGTGGTCCGCGTTAATGTTGGGTCCTCGGAACGTTCGGACATACATAATACTGGTGAAGTGGATCAATCTATTTGACTATTGATTGATTAGGAGTTCTTTAAATCCGCTTGTAAATACCGTGATGTGGGAAACGCATGCTAGCTACGACAATGTTTCGCCTCGCCGCAAAGTCGATTAACATGCGATGTCGGAGATGGTGTCGTGCAGGCTATACCTTCCGACGGTACAACTACGGATTCTTTCTCGTCCTACCTTTGCATTCAAATCTCCGAGGAGAAAAAGGAAATTGTCAATTTAATTCGAGCCCATTTCTCTACTTAGACTCTGTTGTTCAGTAAACACTGCAGTCAAACAAAAGGATCATTTCCATATTTCTACAATAAACCTCACCAGACACCCGTAAGCGTTGGTTCGCCTAGGACTCCAATAGACTGCTGTCAATCAACTTACTTGTTAGGGTTTAAGCCTCCTTGACTCTTGCTAGGCGAGCATTTATATATTTATTAAAATATAAATATTAATTGATCTGGATACTAAGGTACCTAACAACTTCTAACTTCTCAACGTCAATGGTAGTCCATGTTGTCCACTAAACCGTCTGAATAAGCATGATAGAGAGAACTTACTAAACCGTTTGTGGAAATGTTGAATGTTATCGGAGAAATACCCCCCCCTGTTGTAAGGAATTTTTAATGTCAAAGATGTTTCTCGAAATGGTTATGTTGAAGATCATAATATATAGAAGAGGCTTAGGCATATCCATACTGGTCAATACGTAGGAAAGCTCTTCTATTGGAAAAATCGAAAGTCTTTTTTTTTTTTGATAATCAGTTTCGCCTCGACATGAATAATGTCATGCCTCGCTCTAAAACCAAACTGATTGTCTGGTATAATTTCGTTATTTTCAATTTACCTCAGCAGACCTCGAATACTTTGATAATATTTGGCGGTAAACTTATTGACCGAATATAAGCAAGATTAATCCGAAGTCGGCCACTTTTCACGCAATATAAATAAATAAAGAAATACTGTGGCGCTGACAGCCCGGTATGGGCCATGGCCTAGCTTCTTGACACTCATTTGTGTTGCTCATGTTGTCATTTTCGTCACATCTGAGCGGGGCCTACGTTTTGTCGCCGAGTCCGAACGGCACTCCTTAGAAGCTTTTTCGTAGGCAATTTTCTTTCAGGAGTTTGCCATTGCCCGCCGCAAGGGTGATGGCGATTTGAAAAACTGTTGGTCATCCAGCCAGGAATCGAACCCAGACTGTCTGCGTGATAGTCCAATGAGCTAACTATCGCGCAATCGCCATCGCAATATACAATACGTAAAAGTGGCGCATAAGCCGGCTTTATCATCCTATGGATTTCACTTGACGAAATTGAAGGCAGCTGGCTGGAGATAGAGATAACTTGAGGTTTTGATTACAACTTATGGTCACCCTGTATTGCAGATTGCAGTAAGCCCAAATTAATGGTAAAGAACTACAATTTCCTTATCAAATCATATAAACAATATCACATGCAAGACCCAAGGATGTTTTATGTTTTGACCAGCATTAAGTTTTCGAAAAACGCTTCACTTGTTTACTCGTAATATGCACCAAAAACCAAATCTGATTTCGAAGAACGCCACGACTAAACTAAAGTATTAACTTTGTTCACACCAACTCAAAATAAAAAAACCTAAAATATACATTCAGATATTAACTTTATTAATTCTGTGAATTTTTAAATTAAATTCCTATCCGAGGGAGCTTTAAAACACATAGAAAACTTTCGAGAGTACTTTTTAACCCCTCACTGTATCAACTGTTTTCGCCCATTAATTCTAAAACGAACAGTTCTGCAACCGCAACCAACTGTCAAGTGCATGTCGCTGCTTGTAAACAAATTTGCTTTGACTCACGTTGTGAAATCAACGATCTTTTTTGTTTTCATTTGTTATTTATATTTTTGTTAAATTATTTTCGATTTATTGTTGTTAAAATGTCTTTAAATAAAGATAATCTATTAGAAACATTCATTCAAATCTGTGATAAAGTTGCCAATGTCTCGAGTTACATCGGTAAATCGAAAATCTTGCAGGATTTCTTCCAGAAGGTAAAAGTCCTCTCAATTTCTGATTTTTCAATTATAATCTCCTGATTTAGGGTGTAACCGGCAAGGGTTTCAAGGGTGATATTCACCTGTGGGTAAATATGCTCTTACCATACGACAGTCAAAGGGTTTACAACTTGCAAAACAAGCAAATCATCAAGCTGTTCTCGCGGATATTTCGTACCAATGCCGATGATATGCTCATCGATTTGGAGCAGGGTAAGTCGTCTGGCACTTCTAGTGGTGCAATGTGTAAGTGTGAATTATTTTAGGTGATGTATCGGAGACTGTTCGGAAGTATTTTGAGTCATCAAAGGAAGCTACCCCATGTGGAAAAAGTACCATAACTCTGCAAGAGGTTGACAAAGCACTAGTGGACCTAACAACCTCTGGAAAGGAGGACCACCAGGCTGACATTTTCAGTAGATTGTGTAAAAAGTCTACGGCTAATGATCTAAAAATGGTGAGCTATAGACATACTGTTATTGTTTATTCAAAACCTTACTACTGGAGTTACTAGGTAATCCGCCTTATCAAACAAGATTTGAAGATAAATGCTAAGGCCAGACATGTATTGGACGCCTTTGGTCCAGATGCTTACCCAGCATATCAGTCCTCCCGTGATCTAGAGGCGGTTGTGAATCAATTTTCATCGAAACCCACAGCCAAAAGCCCTATTAAGGGGAAAAAAGTAAAAAAATTTGCTACCTATCTTCGTCTGAAAACTGAAGCCTTTTTCTAATTTTAGGGCGCTGCTGCGGCTAATTCTGTAGCTGTACAAGTCATGACTCCAATCAGTCCTATGCTTGCCAGTGCCTGCCATTCGGTTGATGCTGCTTTTAAGAAGAATCCCGAAGGTCTTTTCAGTGAAATAAAATACGACGGAGAGCGTGTTCAAATCCACAAACAGGGCAATGAGTTCCGTTTCTTTACACGAAATCTAAAGCCCGTTATGGATCATAAAGTTCGCCGATTCAAGGAGATCATCCCGAAGGTGAGTTTAAATTGTATTCCTTTTTATAGTTTAAAATTACTTCATTGGTACTTCAAGGCATTTCCCACTGCTGCAGACATCATCATCGATTCAGAGATACTTCTAGTCGACACGGACACTGGAGAATTGTTGCCCTTTGGAACGCTAGGTGTACACAAGAAGGAAATACATAAAAATGCAGAAATTTGCCTATTCATCTTCGACTGTATTCATTTCAATGGAAGAGATTTACGAAACGTGTAAGTTGGGCGTAATTGATTCAAATTTCGGTATCTGTAGCATGTCTCTCCAGGGCCTTTCGGGAGAGAAGAAAAATTCTGGAAGCAAATCTTCAACCTATACAGTCCTATGTTCAGTTATCGGAGAGCCATTTCCTTAAGACAAAGAGTGAACTGGCTTTAATGACGGCGAAGGTAAGCAAAACGCACAACTAAGGACTTTGATTAACTGATAAATACTTCAATATTTAGGTGCTTAAAGCGGGAATGGAGGGGATTGTATTGAAAGGTGCCAACGGGCTATACCAGCCTGGCAAGAGGGGCTGGCTAAAGGTGAAGAAGGATTATTTATTTGACGGTAGGTGATGATATTCTTTAACCATTCCAACAAGTTGTAGAATGTATGTGTTGTGTTGGCTGTTTCACATTATCTCATTATGTCGGCTGTGCTTTGTGCGCGGTTGCTTTAATTGTATTTCAAAGATTACATTCTAATCAAGTCATGTAGATAATATTTTAGCAACGAAACAGCAGCAGAAGAGAACGCTGAACGATTGGATATGCGAAGCCAAAACATAGGACGGTGTTCTTTTGAGTCCATCCATGAGTTTTCTTATTTATTCTTTATTTTACTTTGGGAAGAGATCCACTATAATGACGATTTATTTACAACGGCTGTTGTATTTCTGATCACTTCATTAGTGAGGCCAAGAGCTTAATGTTTTCGAACTTGCGTTTGCAAACTTCAGCTCGAACTTGAACCCACATTCGAGCTTGAAAGACGTCCATTTACGGTTTCTTATTGTGAGAACTTTGTTAACATTCGGAACATATTGTTTCCCAATGCCATCACGTTACCTTTATATTTCTCTGTCATTGGTGCAACAGACGAAATTTTCCAGCCACGAAATACTGCGGAGTTTTCACCATCCGACATTGAAGCCGTCCGACACTGAGTACATATGTGCGACATGTCAGCGCAATTTCCTTGCTTTTTTTTTTACAATTGACGCGTGCTCAAGGGATTTTATGTCCCCATACAATGTTGGACACAGCGAAGGTAAGGTAGAGGACCGAAAGAGAGACACCGATCTTTGATTGTTTGAATCCCTATATTTTAGAGTACGTCCGAAAGTGGGTTGCTACGGCTAAGGGTTCTAAGGAGCGGAATGCTACTGGCGATTTCATGGAAAGCACAGATGACGGAAATACCTTTAGAACAAGGTGGGACCGGAGGCATTACATCAGTGTTTGGGGGTGTCAATTGCCTAGATGATATTAACATTGTCTATGAGTTTTATCGCACGGTTATAAATCCAATCTGACAATTGCGGATAGATTTTAAGAGCACCAAGATTGTACTCCATTTTTGGGCAAATGAATACTTTGTATATTTAGGCCAGATCTTACTTACTTACTTTAAGTGGCGCTACAGTCCGGGGTGGACGTGGGCCTCAGTCAACAAGCGTCTCCAGCCAGCTCGATTCCTGGCTAGCTGTCTCCAGTTTCGCACGCTGCGTTGGCTGAGTTCCCCTTGCACTTGCGTTCGCCATCTGAGTCTTGGCCTTCCTCTACTGCGCTGCCCCTCGGGAGCGGATTCGAAGACTTTTCGGACCGGAACATTGGTGTCCATGCGCTCTACATGACCCAGCCATCTCAGTCTTTGGATCTTCACTCTTCCGGTTCGGTCGATGTCGCTGTACAGTCCGTAGAGTTCATTGTTGTATCTCCTCCTCCAAAGGAGACCAAAGATCGCCCGAAGAATTTTTCTCTCGAAGCAACCAAGAACACCCTCACCTATTTTTGATAATGTCCATGCCTCTGCGCCATACAGCAAGACCGGGATTATTAAAGTCTTGTAAAGGGTGACTTTTGTTGTCCGAGAGAGGGCTTTGCTACTCAGTTGCCTTCTTAGCCCAAAGAAACAGCGACTTAGGCCAGATCAGCGGGGTGAAATATTTCCTTCAGAGCTTAAGGAAACCTAGACATTTTGTAGCATATTTTGCGACATCGAATATGTAATCATTCCAACGTACATTGTCATTGAAAAACATACCGAGAATTGAAAGTTTTCCTGTTTCGACGATGCACTTAGTTATGCTGTTAATATCGGAATCTAATAAGTTAAGCACAGGCTGCCCTTTCCGTCTATTCTACAGCAGAAGAACTGGGACGTGAGTCACGAAATTAATCTAAAAAGAAGAGAGAATTGTCCTCAGCGAAGGAGTAATTGAAGTAGAATTAGCAGACAAGAGATCATTAATGGAGCCCTTTGCTGTTTTCCATCGGCTCGGAAAGAGTCCTGAAGAGAAGGATTATTGGATAAGCTTACGCAGTGTTTTGCCAGCGCCGATGCATGCTCCTTAAGAAGAAGAGTCCATCTGGACCAGTGGATTTTTTGTATGATTAGATGTTGAGTAAGATACTCATACTCATACTACACGAGTGCTATTGATTGGATTCGCCCCATTGAAGATTCGACGCACTCAAGTGTAGGTCCAGCAAGCAGATTGGCCTTGTTTAAAGGGCTGACAGCTGGGCTTTTCTCTGTCGGACGGAAATAAAATTTCTCTAAGCCTGATAGCCTCATTACAGCTTTAGTCGCACCATGCCTTCTCTTTTGGTCTGATACCCTTAATCCGATGAGAGATAAAGGAAACTAGTTTTATGTTATTCGTGGCATTGACTAGTTATCGAGCAAGAACTTTGGTATAGGATCCTTAACCTTCGCACCACGTTGACTGCCAACTAAGTACAAAATATAAGAGACATGATTCCCAGCGTAGTATTAATGTACTAAACTTCCCCCAGAGAAATATAACTGAACACATAGTTTATTGAAAAGTGAGGGCAACAGCTCAACGTAACAATGCTCTGATCTGTCAATGTCAAGACGTGAGTCAAGGTTTACATTTCTATCATGGTAAAGTTTATGAACGAGCAACGTTTGGAATTACCACTAAAATCCTGAGTCCGGGTTTGCAACTTTAAGAGCGCTTACTCCAATTCTTGTATATAAGAATGGTCCCACCAAACAGGCTGTACATGTTATAGTGGAAGAATTCCAGTCAATAACGCAGCGGTCGAATTGTCGAAAATATCGCACCCGTAAGTGCTTTAGTTCAAAATTAGCCAAATAAGTCAATTCCACGTCGTTCACAGTGGGAGTCCACGCTGTGGCGAATTTTGCATAAAGATCTTGGCCTACAACATAACTATCTAAATAACTGAAGCCTCTTGATCATTTGAAACGCCGAAACTTCTCTGATTGGTCTGTGCAAAAGTTTTAAAAAAATTCTGAACTCAAAAAATTATCTCATTTTTGGTTTTATGGCCTTGTCAATGGGGCCTTGGGCAGAAACAAACCCACGTATGCTTCAAGAGCACAATGATGGTGTGGTGTGGATTTCATGCCGGAGGTAATAGGACCGTATTGTCTCGTCGATGAAATGATCGTCATGTTACCGTCAATGGAGTTCGCTATCGTGCCATGTTGGAAGACTATTTTTCGCTAGAATTGGATTTTTGACAAGCTTGTGCCACACTCCACACAGCTGGTCAAACAATTGATCTATTGAAGGAGAAATTTGGAAATAATGTAATCTTGCGTAATGGTCCGGGCGAATGCCTACCTCGCTCATCCAATTTAACGCTGTTGGATTACCTTCTTAAGTCGTTGCTTCTGGAATCACTAATCCGTCGCATAGAATAAGACCTTAGCGGTGGACTGTATGTTCACTTTCTACTCATCGTAGATTTGGGCCCAAAATTACAGATCGGTTCGATAGCTGGCTTTGTGTTGCTCATGTTGTCAAATTTGTCACATCTGAGGGTTACGGTTTATTACGGTTTACGGTTTATCGCCGAGTCCGAACGGCACTCCTTAGAAGCTTTTAATTTCGGGAGTTTGCTGTTGCCCGCCGAAAGGCGATTTGAAAAATTGTTGGTGACTCAGACAGGAATCGAACCCAGACTGTCTGCGTGATAGTCCAATGAGCTAGCTATCGCGCCATCGCCATCATCAGTGGGCTACTTAGCGCTGTGATTTTAATTTTAGTACCTGACCTAAGGTCAAACATTTTCCACTTGTTTTCAAAATAAATCTAAAGCATAAAAATGCGGCTATTTGCAGATCATCCTAAGAATAAAGTTAAAAACCGAACGCGCTCCTTTTTGTTGCATTTCTCCCGTTTTTTACAGAGAGCAGAAAAGGAAGCAAATACGAGTATTTAATAAAGACAATATCCCTCTCGTTGATGTTCGTAATATTGTTTTACTTGGTCTGATTCCGGCAACGACTTTCGACCGACATATATGTATTTGGTTTCCAACGGCCTCGCTATCTGAGAATTATTTGCCACTGACAATGGACGCCTTTATGATAATTTGTGGTGCTCGATATGCTGACTTGCCCTAGCTGCAACTTGGGTCTCCACCGATATGAGCTTCCCTGATTGGTACTGCTTTGGCTGATTTTTCTCGATATGTCTGTCCGTGTTCCCATTTCTTCAGCTTCCACGGTTGTCTGTTCGTTCACCTTCAGACGTTGACTGTAACCTAGCGTATTTCTTGATTTATTTTCCATTAAGTGCTTTCGATCGGGTTCAATACTTCTTTGAATTCTGAATACAGCACCTGAAGTGCACCTAGGTGCCCTGCTTCTTAAGTGTCCTTTTTCAGTTTTTAAACAGAAATTAATGAAGTTTTCTTCTTTTTAAAGGTAAAATGGCTGATACCGCCGATCTGGTTGTTCTTGGTGGATGGTTTGGTTCCGGAAAGAAAGGTGGCATGCTAAGTATATTTCTCATGGGTTGCCTAGACAAGAAAAGCGGTCTCTGGAAGACTGTAACAAAAGTTCATTCCGGTCTTGATGATGCAACTATGGAAGAAACTCACAACAAATTCATGGACTTAATGGAACGCAGCAACCCCAAACAACTACCTTCATGGCTAATTTGTAATAAACCCCTTGTACCCGACTTTATTGCGAAATCTCCAGACGAAATGCCAGTTTGGGAAATAACTGGAGCCGAATTCACCAATTCAAATGCACACACAGCGAATGGAATTTCTATTCGTTTTCCACGCATCACCAAGATAAGAGATGACAAATCGCCCAAAGAAGCAACAAACTTGCAGGAATTGCAAAAGTTGTTTACCGCCTCCAAAGATAATGTCAACGTAGATCTGCTCCTTGGTAGTTGTGACGACACCAAAGATGTCCAAATTAAAACAAGCATTGCTGCGAGTCCATCAAAGAAAATCAAAGTTGAGAAAGTTAAGGAAGAGGATGAACCAGAAACTTCGCCCCGAACAGTGATACAAACTCCAGTCAAAATTGAAAAACTGAAAAAAATAAAAAGAGAAAAGTCGGACGATTTTGAAGAGGAGCAGATTTCCAATGAAAGCAAAAGAAAACGAAGGGGAGACATTTTTAATGGTTTCATGGCGTACTTTCGAAGTGAACAAGGAACAACGCTGCATACGTACTTGGGTAAGTTTGAAGAAAACGGCGGAGAGATAACGCTTAATAGGAAGAAGGCAAACTTGGTTCTCTATGAGAATCTGAATTTCGTGGAATCGATAGTTCTAAGCAGGTGAGGATAAACTTTCTGAAACATGGACTGGTTGTTTGTATATTTGCTTTCTTTTCTTGTTTGTCCTTTTTTAGGATGTACTACAAACAGGACTGTAGACATCTAACGATAAAGTGGATGCTGGATTCTATAGGAACTGGTAGAGCGGAACCGTTTCCAGAGTATGCCGTGCAATTAAAAAACTAAACGAGCTAATGCAGCTGAAATTTGATTTCTCCTTGAAACTAACAGTCAAAGTATCTAAAGTTAAGAAAATAAAGTGCTGGCAATTTAAGTTTAATAATGGTTGTAATCATTGCACTGGAAAGGGTAAAAAATTTGCTTTGTTGAGTCGACATTATTCTTTTCGAAGAGTCCACCTGTTGCTGAAAACTCTTTATTTTACGTTAAAAGCAAATTTGGAGTATAGAACAGAATAACATCTACATTGGGTTCTTTAAGATATTTCTAGGTGGACTATCGGTTGCTGCAGATAGGAATTGTGGACTTTTATTGTACTTTGAATCATTGTATCTCTTGCTGTTTAAAAGAACTTTTGAGATAATAATTTTAGATAGACAGTCGACTAAAAAATGAAGTAGACAATTATCTGCTTAGCTTCCTGTGGCTGTGTTTTCTGCCATTAAATATGAAGGATAGCCAGTAACAAGTTTCCTATATCCACACTCATCTCGTCTGTCAAAGCTGATACAGGTAAGAAAACAGATAGATGTTGATAGCAGCAACAATACCACAGCGTATGGTGTTTCAGGAAGTATGTTCAAGGCTTGAGTAGCAAACTGCAGTTACTGATATTAGAGTACACTGATTTCATAAGAAACCCAACGATTAAGGCAGACTTCAAAACAATGTTACACTCACACTACCTGATGGATAGTGAGGCACACAGATGCAATTGTTTCCCAATTTCTTTCTCTGAGATGGCAAATGTATTCTTGGCAACCTTGACAAGTAATAAAAGAAACGATTGGCAATTGCCCCACTTCCAGAGGATATGAAAAAAGAATGATGGGAGGAAATGAATCCTGCATAGAAGAACAAGCAAGCATCGTAGAGAACAATTTTGTAGATTGTTTATCGGCGCTAACGAGCAAATACCGCTGTAAGGCACAATGAACTTTTCCACCTTCACGGTGTAGACGAACAACTCCTCCTATCCGACCCATATCTAAGTTTAAGTCCAAACAAACTGTTGCAAAGGACGGCTTGATTGCTGAGCTGAGAGCATATACCAATTATAAAACATGGACGGACGAAAGTATGCCCGATAGATGGAATTCTAACATAGTTTGTCCGATACTCAAGAAAGCAAACTCTGAACTGCTCCAACTA
This sequence comes from Volucella inflata, assembly GCA_928272305.1. Taxonomy (NCBI): domain Eukaryota; kingdom Metazoa; phylum Arthropoda; class Insecta; order Diptera; family Syrphidae; genus Volucella; species Volucella inflata. The sequence goes on along the minus strand of OV743716.1, from coordinate 227,505,775 downwards.
CAGAGGCATCAGCCTTCTTAACATCGGATACAAGATGCAATAGCATCCGCCGTATTATGTGAACGCCTAAAGTCTTTTGTCAGCTACATGATGAGTTCATTTCAGTGCGGTTTTATGCCAGGAATGTCCACCATCGACAAAAATATTCACACTACGGATGATCTTGGTGAAAACTCAGGAGCTTCAGATGGATACACACCACCTATTCACCAGTTTGAGGGTTGCATTTGACTGCATCTACAGAGACTAGCTATACAGAGCAATGTTTAGTTTTATCATCCCTACCAAACTCTTCATTTTGTGCAAGACGACCGACGATAGAAAAGCATGCTGCACCATCATGGTAGGTACGTAAAGATCTCATAATCAAAAAAGACAGCGAAAGACGTGTTAATATTTACCTTTTTGCAACGGTTATTGATAAATTCGTGGATGAAGATACTGTCTTGGCTCGTTTGTTGTGAATAGACAACGGTTGGAGGGTTTTTTTAAAGCTCAGCAGGCACAAAAATCCACATGTCTGTTGTATGACTTTAAATTTATATACAAATAGCAGTGACCCAAGACTTTTCTTGCCGTAGCAGAATCACTCTCAGCAATTAAGTTTTGACTTTGTCTAAGTGTAACTGTGCCAAAAAATCTTTCAATTATACGTAAGTACACAAGACAGAAAAGAGTATGTTCTTGGCAGACGGTGCCTTCAACAACCCTACATTTGAGGGCAACGTGGTATAGATGAACCATTAGTTGTGTAAACTTGTGCAAAGCCCTTTGGAGTAAAAATGTTGAGTCGAATGTCAAGGCCGTTTTTCTTGGTTATTTTTGGAGTGTAGGTAAGTATAAATGGCGGTTCCGCATCAACATAGGTAGCACTAGATTGTGCCTTTTTATTATGACGACTCGTGTGACCTGGTTAATGATATGCCTTTTTGAGAATGTGACGCAATCAGTGCAGTTAAGAAAACCGATTAGATCTCGTATTCCTTTGCTTGAAATGTCGTTAAGGTCGTCGAAGCGCCGGGCATTCTCAGAGAAAATGAGAAAGAGTTTTCTTCTCATTTTCATTACCGCTGGTCTTGTTAAGTAGGTCTTTTATTTAATTCTTATTGTAGGTCGGCTATACCATCCTTGATATGGCGCAGTTAGTTAAACCCCTCCATTGGAGGTTGGCCTTCTGCAAGAAGAAGTAAGTGAATTTGTGGGCCTTGCAGAGCTGAGTGCAGTTCGTCTACAAGTTTGTTGCCTTTTATATCCCTGTGGCCTGGAACCCAGAACAGTGAGCCTTTAGCGTGTTCGCCCAGGGTGGTAAGCTCGTTTCAACACTTTTGCATCAATTTGGAGGATATTTTAGCCGAGTCGATATCTTCAATAGAGGCTTGGCTTATTATGAGGGTAGCAACGTATTATTCGCGTTACTCCCGAGTTGTGTGCAATCTTCTCGGATTGGAGTGTAAGTGAGTTTAACATGAAACACGATTAGATCCTCGCCCAGAACTTTAAGACCATTTACATCTGAAAATGCCTGGATGCTAATAATTGTCATTATTTCTCATAATGTTCTCACTCTGACCCAACTCCACAACCATGCATCTATTTTCCAGTTCGAAATTAAACCTCTTATTGCTGATAGTTCTCCGTCTGCGTTAGCAACTATCCACTGCTGATTTATTTGCTGAATCTCCAAAATTCGATAGCAATTCCACTATAAACGCGTTCGATACCCTGTCTGACTCCATACAAAGATGTCCGTTTTGACAGTCCGTTTGATAAGATCGTATACGGCAAAACTCGTTTATGAAAACTGGTTTGGAAGTGGCATTTGCATTTTGCACGTTATGAAGCAGTATTCTTGTGCACGCATCCAAAAGGACCGAAAATGTCATATGGAGCAGCTGCTAAGTCAAAAGCATTTGTTAGCAAGTGGGTGCACCGTTATTCCCAAGTTAAAAATGTGGATGATTTGCCGGATCGTGGGTCTACGCCAACAAAAAAGCAGGACAAAATGATTCTACGCGTGTTTGATAAAAATCCTCTTCTATCCTTACGTGGAGGACAAGGGATTTTACGTAAAAGACGTCTAAATATGTGTTGTGATACGATACGAAGACGTTTACTAGCCAATAATTTAAAATTTCGAAGTACAATAAAGAAACCACTACTGTCAAAAAAACACGTAGAAAAACCACTCAGTTGGGCTAAGGAAGATTTGGACAGAGATTGGAACAACGGTATTTTTTCGGATGAACCTTATTTTTGGGCATGGTCTCCTATCACTCATACCTGGTGTACACAATCCAATAAATTAATCCAAAGGACCGTCAAACACCCGGCAAAGATGCACGTTTGGGGATGCTTCTCAAAACAAGGATTTGGCAATATGTTCATGTTTACACATAACTTAAACGCACCCAACATGGTCAAAATTTATAAGAAGGCTTTATTACCATCTGCCCAAAGGTGGTGTAAAAGAAGGAATGAGAATTGGTTACTGCAAGAAGATAATAACCCGAAACATCGCAGTCGTTTGTGCAGTGCGTGGAAACAAGAAAATGACGTCGATGTTTAAGATTGGCGCGTTTAAAGTTTTCAATTGACTATTGGTGCATATGAAATGAAAGAACTCATATTCACTTCTAACGGGGAGAGTATGCAGGATATAAATATGAAATTTGTACACGATATAAAGCATGATAAAACGAATAATTCTGCATCATTAGCTCAAAATTCGCGTTTTTTGAGTTATGACAGTCTTCAAGTAAATGAGCGATATGTACACACATAATCCTGGATGACTTCAAATTTCGGACAGACATTCTACGAAAACCTGGCGATGATAGTCATGCCGCCAATAACTTTCACTTGTTGGTTGGGAATTCTGCATAGTCCTCCACCTGTTCATCTGTTGAGACCTTGGCCAAAGCAAACACTTTGTTACTAGCTCAACTCTTTTAGATTATTTGTTGTCTTTGCCATGAAAGCTAGTCGAATTACCTAATTTCAAGGTTTAGAAAGAATTTCTCCTTTTCTCCTGAAGAGTTGTTCTTCTATCCTGCGAAACCACAGCGTAACTTTTTCCATTGATCCTTCTATTTGGGGCAAATAGATGGCATAAGTAGACCTTGCTAACGCATTTTCTGTAAGCGGGGCAACGACACTTAAAAGAATTTCCTCTAAGAACGTCCTAATTAGCACACGCACAACAAACAGATCGTAGACTTTAAAGCTGATGTGTTGGGTGGTGGTGCGTTAAATTCTTTAAACGTTACTGACTAACAAATAATCCAAAAGGAGAGTAGTAGGCAAGCTAAATGGCTGAGCGCCATGTTTCGACAAAAAAGGGCTTTTGTACAATAATTAGCCCCATGTACCCTTAGAAAAGCACATCTTCTGTCCATCTTATGCACATCTGTCCATATATTCTTAGCAAAGGCCGATAACGTAATTAAAAGCCATATCGTTGAGTATCAACTGTCACTGTTTGAATGTAGTTTGGTAATTTTCTATTTAATAAACCCTACGACTTGGAAAGCACATGATTCCCATTTGTTGCATTGTTTCATCGTAAAACTTTTCTATTCCCTAATTTGAATTTAAAGATACTTATATACTTATACTTTGTGCACTCGTACACATTTAGAACTAAGAACAAACGTTAATATCTATTTATTTAAACGGGTCTGGCCAGAATGAATCACTACTCGTAAAAAAGGTGAAATGTTAATTAAATGTTAAGTTGACAATGAAATTAGCTTGCTGATTCAATTGCAGGAACAATATAAGTTATGTTGCTTGTCTTGTTTAATGACTTTTAAACTGATTTCTTTAGTTTTATGAGAGAAATTTATTGGAGCACCTTCGATCAACGAAAGATATTTGTTTGGGGATCAGAAAGCTTACCTTTGACCAGTAGCTATTACATACTGCTCTCGTCCAACTGAGCTTGGCTTGTGAAACTCATCAGAACAAGGGTTGAGGAGGAGAAATTATCAACATATCCTGTCAAAATGAGTAAATTTTAGATATAGCACGTACGACCATAGAATTTAGCCGACTGGATCGAAAGTGAGCTCAACAGCTGGCGTGACGAGCTCTTACTATAAAGGACTTCAACGTTTTTGGAATTGAGGTCAATTCGGATTTGTTTTTTGACTGTTTTTAGTTCCTCGAAAAGTGTAAATGGATGAATATCTGAAACCATTTGCCTAAAAAGTCTTAGATATGGCCTGCTTCTCCATCTCCAGGTTAGAAGTCTTGAGCCTTTCGCATGTAAGAGAGAGCATTGAAATAATTATATTCAAACGATTTAGCACAAATATTAATTGGTGTCGAAAATCATTATGAGCGACGAGGTGCATTTCCATTTAAGCGGTTACGTCAATCAGCAAAATCTTGCGGAAAGAGCCATTACATCCACTCAAAGCCACTGTGTGGTGCGACGTTCACGCGGGAGGAGTGATTGGGCCGTATTTTTTTAAGGACTCAATCGGCAGTACGGTCACTGTTATTGGTGAACGCTACAGGGCCATGATAAACGACTTCTAACTGCCGGAATTGGATAAGCAGAGCTTGATGAATATGTGGTTTCAACAAAAAGGTGCAGCCGCACACACAGCACGAGCTACAATGGATATGGTGACAGAAGCGTTTCCTGGTCGCGTAATCTCCCGTTTTGGCGATTTGGCATGACCAGCAAGATCGCCCGATTTAACCATCCCAGACTTCTTTCTTTGCGGCTACTTGAAGTCGCGGGCTTATGCCAATAAGCCTCAGACAATTGCAACCCTTAAGGAGAATATTTGACAGGAATGGCGTCAGCCACTTGTAGGATATCATCTTTTCCACTTAACACAAAAATTGTAAAGGTCCAAAATAAGATTTTCATCACTCAAAATCATATTTTTTTTAAAAACAAAATTGGATGATTAATTTTGCGCCACCTTGTAGTAAGGTGAGATTCTTATTAACACCTCCCTACAATGTTAATGTTTATATTACCGTAACTAAGTTTCGATTTATCAAGCAGTTTTTTCTATTTCAATTTGGGTTTGGCCTTTTGGAGACAGCGCAGAGTGTTTCTCCCGGCGAAAATTTGTAGGACCGTATAGTTCGTTTGAGTTCCTTTCAGCTAATCAAAAATCATTGATCAGTTCCTCAAACACTTGAAAGAAATAGCTCAAGTCTGTGAATATGGTTCACTTCAAGATGGAATGATTCACGATGTCTTCTTAATTGGTCTCAATGATGACAAATTTAGGCGTTTACTATTCACTCGACATACTGCCTTGATCAGAAACTTCCCGGAATAACCACCGTGTGGCGCTCCCATTATTCCGATTTGAGTTCTGTTTTATTTTTGTTAAGTTGGTACATCTGTTGTTGATATTCCTTCTAAATCTTAGCGTCATAGCTTGACATTTGCAAAAGTTACGTAGCCAAGAGTAGATCTATCTCTGAGTGTGTTGGCGATTTTGTCGATTACTTCCTCTCGGCTGCTCAAACGCGTTCCCCGTAGTGGTTTTTTAACTCGATTGAACAGAAAAAAGTCAAAGGGAGCCAAATTAGGTGAATTCTGTGGCTGTTGGGTGGGATTTGTTGCATTTTTCGTCAAAAATCATGGTGCAAAATCCACGAGTTTTCTGCCCACAATTCTGGTTTCTTTCGGCGAATTGCTTCACGCAAACGTCTCGTAACGCCCAAATAATACCTTTTGTTTACTTTCTGGCAAAAACTCATGATACACTACACCGTTGTAATCCATGAAAACCGTGAGCATTGCCTTCTTTTTTGACTGAAAACGACGTGGTTTGTTTGGTCTCGGCTCATTTGGTTAACGCCATTCACTTGCCTGATGTCTGGATTGTGTGTCGTACTCATAAGCCCACGTCTCTGGTAGTCGAATGTTTGTTTTTAAATGTATTTCAAGCGGTTTTTTTGTAATTTAAGGTGCTAAACTTGGTAAATTCCCGCAGTGACGATTGGGTGGTCTTGCATTTTTGAAAGCCAAATTGAGTAGGGTGAATAACTATGTACTTCTTCTAGGCATTTTTCAACCGCTGGCAGGATTGAAATAGGTCTTTAATTCTCCGTGTCTTTTTTTCTTCCTCCCTTGTATGTATATAGCGCGAATTGTTGATTTCTTTATTAGTTTTGGCACATGACTCCGACACAAAGTACGGTTTATAATCTTCGTGATTATAGGAGTGAGACACATAGCTTTCATTGTGAGATCAACTGGTCTAATTTTATGTTCTCCAGGACCCTAGTTGACACAATATTTTGTAAACTTCAATTTCTGTTGCTTCCTCCAAGTACTCGTAGATGCTTTGTTGAAGTTAACGGTGGTCGTGGTCTGACGTTTTTGTGTCAAAGACATGAATAATGTTTGCCGCTTGATTTGAAAACCGCTTCGCAAATTCATCACCAATGCCTTTTAAGCCTTCGGAAGCATTTGGAAAATTGCTTTTGATTGTTTCATCCACTGAACGTTTCTTTCTTCCAAGTAGTTCACTCACAATAATTGATCTCTTCATCACTCAATTCTTGCAATAACTTGTTAATTTGAGAATTTTATAAATGGCCTTGTAACGTAATTTTATTGAAGTAATTTTTAAAACTCTATTCATCAGGCGTCTGTAATGTCGTTCTTGAAAGCTTCCATTGCTTTGCAGGGGTTTTTGTTTTCAATATTTCAGTGTAGACTAGCACTGTTTAGAAATTCTATGAGATTTAAAAAAATAAAAAATAATTCGACAGATTGAAATCCAATCCAGATAAGTTTTGATTATAGTACAATATTTCACAAAATTGAAAGAATTTACTCTTTTATTGTTTATAAACAGGCTTGTCATGCACTTAAGTTACTATCGGGCATACCCGTAGGTGTAACTTAAAATTGCAACAAAGATTCCGAATATTGCATGGCACATTGGATATAAACACATCGATGGCGTTATATAGTTACGCGGCCAGAAAAAACGTGTAAATTATCTTATCTTTGTCCAGGCCTATGAAAACACTTTCCTACTATACGACCCATGAACCGGAAAGCTGTCCGTCTATGAGAGCCTTAAACTTAATATCCCATCTGTAGTATATTGTTTGTGCATATGAAAAGAGTTAAATGTCATTAAGAATTGCGGAATTTGTTTTTTATATGTTTTTAATCAAAAGCTACTATCATTGATTCTTATCAAAAAAAAATTCAAATATTAGTTACAATAGGAAAAAGGCCCGCCTTACTTTACATTTAAAGACAATTTGCTTGCGGTATATTATCAGTATAAATTATAAATAAGTTAAGTGATAAATAGTCCCGAGATACCAGTTACAAAGTGCTGTTATAATAGTCAAAGATCGAGATATCAATCGCTCTCATCATGTTGGCTGAATTCGTTGTCCTTTTGGGACTAGTCCTATTAATCTTTTACAAATGGTCTGTGTCAACATTTGATTACTTTAAAAAACGAAACGTCTTCTTTACTAAACCATTTCCACTATTGGGTAACCAAAAGGATTTCATCCTCCGTAGAGTGTCATTCTACGATCATATGTTGAATCTCTATAACGAAGCAAGCAATCATAGGTACTCGTATGTAGCAGTTGACTGTTATAAATGGTTTCATACACATACTCAAAATTAATTCTTTTCTCATGATTTATTGAAAGATACTTTTGTTTGTCACATCAGATACTGAACTGTTGTATGAATTGTGGATACTTCAAGTCCAAATTTTTTCGAGAAGGACTGGTTGATTTATGCAAAATAAGACGAAATTTTGGTAGCGGTGGGAGAAAGTGACAGTAGCGCCACCTTGTGGAGAACGCCAGCTCTCATATACTGATCACAGTCAGCAAACAGGGTTATATTCAGCAGCATTTATTTTACTCACAAAACTGTACTGCACAACTGTATTGCAAGATTCTTAACTGCACTCTCGCAGGATTTTCCTCAGTTTTGTGCTCTTGCAATTTTGTTAAGTAGGAGTTGGCTGTAAGTTGGTTCAAATTGGATTGCAGAGACTTTTCAAAGATTGTGCTTCCAGAGTTTGTTAGTAAGTTTCGCACAATTCTTTTCAATAGTATGCTTAAGAAATCACATGACAGGGCATCACATTGAGTAAAATATTTTTTGGAATCACAAGATTCGGTTTAGCTGATATTGCTTTAGTCCAGTGTGGACTTTTCAAGTCTGAAATTGCCTTCTATAACAGACGACTTTTTTCATACACCATTATACAATTAATTAAGCACCAAGTATGGTAAAGAGAAGGAAATGAGCACTTGATTGCTTCGTTGTCAAATATCTCAGAAGTTAACAGCTCATTTTTGGCGCCGGTAAAATTGGTGCCGTTATCACTTTGTATATGGAGCGGAGCCTCTCGACTGTTGACGAAAATTCTAAATCAGGCAAATCAGCAGCAATTTCTAGATGAATAGCCGTTATTGTTATACACGTGAAGAGTGCAATCCATCGTTTTTTCTTCCGACGTCCTTTAGTAATCGTAACCAGTCCGAAGTAGTCCAAACTGGTATAAGCAAATGCTCTCTAGAGTGAAATGGTCTTTTGACCATTTTGACCCATTAATGGCGGCGTTGGCTGAGCAGTTCAAATGCGACAATAGCAGCACTCATTTTCTAACAGCAACGCGTAATCCACCCACCCAGGATTTAAAACGTATCTCGGTTACAATAGAGTCGTCGTTCTGGTTTCCACCAGAGGCTATACTGTCATTAACTTCGTATGCGGAACATATTTTGGTAGAATAATTGGACATCTGGCAATAAATGGCATACTCGTGGCATCATCTATACTCCCATAGATACGTAGAAGGCCAGCATCATCTAAGTATGGCTTCAGTTTGTAAATAGCACAGTTTTTTTCTACTCGAAGGTACTATCTTAGCCGATCTATAGCCAGTGCGAAAATATCCATTTGATATTGACGACACAACTGATGCTCCGTATCACGTAGTTCGGAAATCGACAACTCCTACCTTTCTTCAAACTTCCGTTGGCAGTCTTTGATAAAGCATAGTTTCACAGCACATAGTTCTTTTTAGCTTCGAATACTAAAAAAATCTAGAAAAGTCAATAACCATTCTATTCACTATGTTCACGTGCAAAAGAGACTTTGGCATAAGATCATCTTTGAACATGTAACTGCTAATGTCAGCGGCCATAGCAGGCCAGGTAGCTTCAAGAATGATGGCCCGTCAATCCACCTCGAACTCCCTTCCAGCTTACGGGAATATTTGGCTCGCGTTCCTTCATCTGACGGATTAAGCTTCGATGGAATCCAACGACACTGACTGACTTTGCTGTTGTCGAGAATCTCCGCTACACGGAGCACTAAAAATGGTTTATTACGACGTGGGCCCATGCGAAGCCAATTGATGGAAGTTTTCGAATCACTCCAAAAAACTTGATTCTCGAATTGCAAACCGTGGCTCTTTACTATGGAATTGCAAAGTCTAATCCATACAACGGCGGCTGACAACTCAAGCCTCGGAGGTTTGTTTATTTTTCGAGCACTTTGTCTTTCCACATATAAATGACACACTGACTTCGTCCCCCATCTCGGCTCGAGGACACGTAATTGCGCTGAACGCCTCTTCACTGGCATTGACGAAATATTAAAAAATAAATTTTAGTTTAACAATTCATATTCAAAAATACGATTTACTTTTTGTAGTGAACGCTCCGACATATCAAATGCAAATGGCCGATTTGTACTTTGTGTGGAATATTCTTCAACATTTTTCGCGCCGATTTTGACGCTTGACAGAAAGGAAAATTAGTTCTGTTTGCATTTAAACAAGCCAATATTCAAGGCTCTGTTTGTTTTTGAATTCCCGATGTGTTCAGTTTACATAATTTTGAAAATATTTTAATAGGGACTGATCAGGTTCTCTGCGTTCAAATAGCGATGCCACTAGTCTTGGGTACTTGATGTTGATGTTGAGTTGTTAAGACGTGTGACAGACTGTTTTTTTTTATTAAAATTAAATTTAGATTCGCCAAACCACTTATTTATTTTTGCTTTCCAAACTCAGTACTAGTTAGGCTAGCACTATATTGCGCTCCACTTATAAGTCGACTGTGTTCACTAAGAGTTAAGAAGCGCCTCTGATCTGGAGATTCCTATGTTCCCTCTGTGTATCGTGATGAGAGAACCGCGAAGGCGAAGCATAGATTGAAGTGGATGCAGTTCATATGTCCATCCAAGATTTATCTGCTGTTAAGAGTAGTACCAAGATTTTTTTTGTTTTAGAAACATATTCAGCTTGAGAAGAGTTCATTTCTATGGGGAGTTTTAGATCGTTGAATGATGACTAGTGAACCGGTCGTAATAATACTAGGTGCTGATGTATTTATGCAGGACATTGAAGAAGGCTTGCGCAATCCCAAGACGAAAATGTTGTTGTTCAAGCTAACCGGATTCTATAAGTTAGATACTATACCCGTAGTCGCTCACGAGCCTGCAATTCATATAAGATCATAGATGACTTCCGTGTTTAGTTTGGCATTAAAATCGGTAAGGACGACTATGGGTTTAGGTTTAGTCGAGAAACTCGAAGAACAAGTCTTTGAGAAGATCAAACTTCTCCTTCTCTTAAATTGTGGGCGTTTAAGGCTTTTGTTGCCTGAAGCTCAGGACCTATTTCCTTAGTCTACTTCTTAAAAAAAGCAACGCAGATCTCTATATCGATTATTAATCTTACGAAACTATTACCTGGATTGCTGGATCTTGAAATGCCTTGGGATGCATGTTATTCACATATGGGATGATGCACATCACAGAACTGTCATTGAATTGCCTTTCATTATTTAAACAAAATTTACTCAGCCCATCCAAAAGCACTTTACTTGTTATCTCCTGAGTATCTTCAAATTACAAGAAACATTCAAAATATTGCTTATAAGCTGACAAGTGAAACAACTTATCGCCGTGTCGGTTTGAATTATCCTATCAAATCAATCATCAAATTGTGATTAGGTTCATACGCCTGGTATTTGTTAATCTTTCATGCTCCTTCCATTGCTAAGCTTTTGACGTCACTTAAAAGCTTGTATTTATTATAAATACTTACACAACTTAATTTAATTGAAATTTGTGAAATTAATTTCGATATCTGTTGTAAAACTCGCCGGCCGATCTAACCGCAAAAGCTCAAATCACCGAGCTAAGCTTTTAACCTTCAATTTAGTTATATGTTCATGTCAGTATAAATTCGAAATACTTCGTAGGTGGTTCCGTACTTCGTGATTCAAAGTCTAGTTCGTTAAGTATTGAGATTTTGTTGTACTTGTAGTTGTAGTCATCATGTTGGTTGAATTCATTGTCCTTTTGGGACTTGTTCTATTTATTTTCTACAAATGGTCAATTTCAACTTTTGATTATTTTGAAAAACGCAATATTCCGTACAACAAGCCGTTTCCACTGCTCGGCAATCAGAAGGATGTTATCTTTCGGAAGACGGCTTTCAGCGATAATATCCTGCACCTCTATAATCTGGGCGGCGACTACAAGTATGTATCACCGAATTGAAAAACAATATATAAAGTGTTTTCTAAATATCCGAATGCATGAAACCGAAATTGTGTCCCATCAGAAGAATAAGAAGTTTGTTTATGATTACGTTTGATTTGGAGTGCTCTTCAAATACCATTAGACCTTGAACTACATACGAGTATTTGTGAAAATCTGAATTTATATTAACGAGATTAGTTCACGGAATCTTATAAATTTGCATGTAGTCACGAAATTCGGATTCATGAGGCATATTGTATACAAATCAAATCAAATAGAATCTCAGATATGAGGTATCTTCATTTAAATACTATCGAATAGATTTTAGTGCTCGAATTTGTCTATTCGTTTGGATAGTTGCTGATTTACAATTCAAATATTGTATCATGTTAGATTTCAATGAACTTGAATTTGAGATAGTATCGCTGAACAATGATGGTGTAGATAGTGCAAGTGTTGACGCATTGGCGATGCGGTTTTTCATGTAAAGTAATTTTTTTTTCGATTTGTAATTATGGAGTGATACTGCGCACCATTTTTCGAACAAAGAGACATTGAAAATTTATTTTTTATTAAAAATACGAACGGGTATCTCGAGTTTATTCAGCGACATAATCACCCAATATTGAAACTTTAAGAGGAAGATATTTCTTTAAGGATAGTACAGTGTTATGGTTATCTGTGCTGCGAGTCCATTTCTCACAAAAATTGCTAAACAATCTAAATCTTCATCGCTACACAATATTTACTGTTACTTTGTTAACTCTGCCGCGGCCGTAGAAGAGGTTTATATATCAAGCCCATCCACACTGATAAAAGATTGACGAAAGGTTTCCCATTTTAGACAATGTAGTCCGCCAGGTACGACAGCTCCAGCTACATTGTTATACTCGTAATTACTAGATATTTAGATATTTAGATACTTATTTTTATAGGAAATGCTGTATATCAAGGTAAACTTATAATTAGTACAGGACATGTGATAACAAAATATTACGTATAATGTGCAAAGTAAGCTATGACAATTAGTAATAAAAAAAAAACACAAAGAGAAGATACAATTTAAAAATGAATGTAAAATTTGAAGCTAAACATTTGATAAAAGTGCAACCAAGGACTAGTTAAGAGTTGATAGAAAAATAAAATAAAAAAGATAAAAATAAGGAAATAAATCAGTTCATGTTGGAAAGATGTTTAAAACAGACAGTGAGTGTTCGATTCTAGCCCTCACATGATTGGGTAGATTGTTCCAGAGGCTGACAGCATATATGAAGAATTGCCTGAGTGATGTCTAGCAGGTATGTGTGGAAGGTCGCAATACAATACCATCTCCTTGAATAACCACCGTGAGGCACTCCCATTGCTCCGATTTGAGTTTTGTTTTCTTTGTTAAGTTGGTACATCTGTTGTTGATATTCCCCCTTAATCTTAGCGTCATAGCTTCACATTTCTTCTTGCCTACGTAAGCAAGAGTACATCTATCACTGAGTGTGTTGGCGATTTTTCCATTACTTCCTCACGGCTGCTGAAACGCGTTCCCCGTAGTGGTTTTTTTTTTAACTCGATTGAATAGAAAGAAGTCAAAGGAAGCCAAATCAGGTTAATTCGGTGGCTGTTGGATGGTATTTGCTGCATTTTTCGTCAAAAAATTACAAATAATGATGGCACTGTGCAACGGTGCGTTATCACGGTGCAAAATCCACGAGTTTTCTGTCCACAATTCTGGTCTCTTTCGGCGAATTGCTTCACGCAAACGCCTCATAACGCTCAAATAATACTTTTTGTTTACTGTCTGGCCTTCTGGAAAAAATTTATGATGCACTACACCGTTGCAATCCATGAAAACCGTGAGCATTGCCTTCATATTTGACTGAAAACGACATGGTTTTTTTGGTCTCGGCTCATTTGGTGAACGCCATTCACTTGCCTGATGTCTGGATTGCATGTCGTACTCATAAACCCACGTCTCGTCTCCAGTAATGATCCTTTTGATAAATGTGGGATCGGATTCGACCTCGCAAATCATCTCATTTGCATGAAATTGAGGGCTTTTGGCACCAATTTTGCTGCGACACGACAGAAACCCAAATCATTAACCAAAATGTCTTGGACGGATCCATAGGCAATTTCGAGTCCTCCGCTATCTCTCTGATGGTAAATTTGCGGTTATTGACTAACATTTCCTTTACTTCATCAATGTTTTCGTCGGTATTCGATGTCGATGGTCTGCCACTGCGTTCAGCATTTTCGATTGACTCACGACTGCTTTTGGGCAGCTCGTGCCACTGGTAAACGACCGTTTTTTTGAGAGAATCGTTGCTGAAACACTTTTCCAACATTTCCAACGTTCGCGCACCATTAAATCCGTTCGATGTTGTAAATTTAAAAGAGATATATAGATATACTTTTGGCTACGTAACTTTTGCAAATGTTAAGCTATAACGCTAAGATTTAGAGGGAATATCAACAACAGATGTACCAACTTAACAAAAATAAAACAGAACTCAAATCGGAATAATGGGAGCGCCACACGGTGGTTATTCCGGGAACATTCTAATCAAGGTAGTATGTCCGATGTTTATCACACAGGATATTAGGATTAACACAGTCAAATGCTTTGGATAAGTCAAGTAATGTTATCACAGAAGTATAATTAGCATCGATTGCCTGTCTTATATCGTCAGAAATTTTTAATAAGCCAGATGTGCAGCTGTGCCCGAACCAGAAACCTGACTGGAGAAGGTTAAGAAGCTCTTTGTCTTTAATGAAATATTTTATTTGGTTGCAGAAGATAGATTCAAAGACCTTAGATAAGAAGGGAAGTATAGCTATAGGTCTACATTCTGAATTTGTGCCTTTTTTTTAGGAATCGGGATGATCTTAGATTTTTTCCAGACAGAGAGGTACGCAGAAGTTAGTGGGTGATGTATGGAAGTAAAAACGGAAGGAAAATTTGAATAAATTTTAAGTCTGGATGAACATTATCTTGTCCGACAGATTTGCATTTAATAGAGAAGACTGCGTTACCTACATTATATGCATCAATTGCAGCTAATGAAAATTCGTTTTTTCTATTGTGTAGAGCAGGAAGTGAAAATAAATTTTCATTATCATGCTGATTATTCGTGTGGTCTATGGCTTGTGACCTAATGGGTGTAGAGAACCTAAGGTTCAACCCATCTTCTACATCAATATTGTCGCCTGAAACTGCAAGATTATCTTCACTTAATCCAATTTTACGAACTTCATTCCACAGAAACTTGGAAGTACGATCTGAGTTCAATCTTTAACTATAGGTAAAATAATTACGGCATGTTTTAAGATCTCTCACCCCTGGGTTACACAGGATTTCTTAAAAATCTGGATTTATTATTTTGCGTTTTGTCGACAACCAGACGGTTTATTCTGTAATTGAACGTCATCAGCGACGGAAGTAAAGCGGAAAAAATCATGAAAATATGCTGAGAAAGCAAAGAGACAAAAGAAAATGAGATGATGGGTATTGGGTATCTTCACCCTCAAAATTTAATGAATAAAGATTTGTTGCAGGTAATTCACTTTTTTGTTTTTCCATAGTAGCAATATGACTAGGTACCTACTCGTACGAAATCCTAGATTGGACTGGTAAATTAGCCTGTGTGTACGCGCTTTTAATTGAACAAAAAAATACCTTAAATGCACATCAAAATCCACCTGTACTGAGAATTTCAAAATTTTCACCCTAAAAGTGAAATGATTTCGTTTAAAAAAGAGAATCCGAAAATGAGACAGAAGAAAATCTGAAGAAGAAAACAACACACAAACTTTCTCAAATTTTAGAATCTTCGAATCACGAGCAAAATTTCGGCTGCCAGTAGATCGATAATAGACGTAAAATTTCCTCTCTCGTGTGCATGTACTCAACACATGTAAATATTTCTAGTTTCAATTGCGTGTGTGAACGTTAGGTAACTCGGTCTCTCGTGTACAGATGATACACATCCAGATTCTTAAGAAATCCTGTGGTCAGCCGAAGAGTTTCTCCTTCAAATGGCATTTAGAATGTCATTTGAGAGCCAGGGACAACTGTGCGATTTGATAAGACGTGTTTTTTTTTTTTTTTTTTTTTTAGCATTTTTGTGCATTTTTATTATTTTAATTCAGTAATACCTTAATGCTAAACAAAAAAATACTTAAAAATTAGCCTAATTCACATAACAATATTAATTTTACTTACTGGCCCTCTGCGGGCACTCTAAGCTACACCTATCACTCAATATAAGTCTTTCGACTACCTGACATTATTTATTTATTTAGCGCCCTTATGGCGCTACACCGAACTAGAAGGAAACGACGAGGGAATTCGCTCATTTTCACTAAGCCACCAAAATTCATGGTGCTGCCGAACAACATCCCTAATGTCGCGACTCCCTACTGCCCTACTGAACCGGAGACGCTCCGCACTGCCGTGTGCGACGTCTCTGTCGTAGTTGAGTCGCCTATCCGCAGCTGATCGAGCGACGTGGAAGATAAGCGGTACCGCTAATTTATCTTGGATCAGCTCTTTTTTTATCAAAATAGAGGAACGCCTCTGGGGGCACAAAGCCGTTAAAGCGCACGTTCTCGTGATATAGGTCATTGGGGTAATAAGCCCCAGAGATCAGATTGTTCGTAGAGCTCATTGCTCTGGCAATGTGCCTTCGAATCAATTTAATGATGAAATTGTCCACTCTTATTAGGTTAGCCCTATTGTATAAGACTTCATTAGGATAGAATTTTATGTACTCAGACTCTGGTGTTCTGTATAAATAAACGAAGACAAGCCCTAAGGCAAGCCCTCTCAAACACCCGAATCTTTTCCAATAGACTTGCTCTCACGTTGAACCACACGGGACAACCAAATACAAGCATAGGCCGGATGAGGGCCATGTAGCAGATAACCTTCACCCTCGCATCGAGTTGTCTGCTAAAAAACAGCCTCTTTGTAAGGGCAAAGGCACCTTTGGCTCTGGCCAGAGCAACATCTATATGTTTGTTAAAATACAGATATTGATCTAGCCAGATCCCAAGGTATCTGACTACATTTCGACAAGGAAGTGACTGCCCGTGTTGTCCAACGATCTGAAACTTTCGCCAATTCTTTCTGGTATCTGCAGAGGCCCCAGACAAATGCGCCCTAAACAGAATGGATTCCGACTTCTGAAAGTTGATCTTCAACTTCCAGTCATCGCAATATCGTTTAATTGCATCGAAGTCACTTTGTAAGAGCATATTTATGACCTCGATTTTTGAACCTGATCTGGACGCTACCAGGTCGTCTGCGTACGCTATGACATGGCGAAATGAACTCACAAGATCGCTTGTGTAGATGTTGAATAGGATCGGCGAATTAACCGCACCTTGTTGCAGACCGTTTTTAATGTCGAATATTCCAGCAGAAGTTACATCGCCATTTTTCACGATGAACCGCTTGCTAGTGAGCATATTAAAAAGAATGTACAGTAGTGGTTTGCTTATGCCCAGCCTGTTCAACTTGTAGAAAAGTCCCTCTACCCAAACAGTATCAAAAGCTTTTTCCAAGTCAACCAAAAAAGCACCCGTACATTGTTTCTTGCTTTTGTTCCATTGGATATCGGATACCAGTTTAGATGCGGCATGTGAGATATCATGCCCCGCCTTAAAACCGAATTGGTTACCCGGAACTATATTTTTGTCCTCAACCCACTTAGTCAGAACTCTACTGATCACTTTTTCAAATACCTTTCTGATATTCGGTAGGAGACTTATCGACCGAAGATTCGCCGGATTGGACGTGTCTTTATCCCTTTTGGGAATAGGATGCACCACAGCTGTCTTCCAATGCGCTGTATAATGTGCATTATTCATAGCATTATTAAACAGTGTGGTGTAAATGTCCACCGCTTCTATTGGGAGATGTCTAAGCACAATGTTTGGTATCCCATCGATTCCAACTGATTTCTTATTTCTAAGTGATTGAAAGATCGTTTGGAGCTCTGCCTTTAAAATGAACGGGGGTAGCTCCGTCACGCCGGCGATGACATTATGTGCCATATTTTCGTCATTGAACTCAGTGAAACCTGGGTTCTTGAATCGCCAGTTAGAAATTTCATTTCGAAGGCAGAAATTGTGCGAAAGGACCCGATTCTCCAGGTCGCGGTTCAAGCAAGTGACCTCATTTGCTTTATACACATTCCGGAAAGTCGCTCCTATGGCCTCTACCTTCTCCTGCGGATCTTCGATTACAAAGAAGTCATCATCATCAACAGCTTCTTGTGGATCTATACCGGCTGTTAGCAGTATTCGTTCATTTTCCGTCGTTCGGGCGATCTTTAGTCACGGAAGGTCATTTTGACCGTTCCTCCGAAATATTTTATTTATTTGCGGGAACATATTCGGGTTGCTGGTGTTTACAGCCCGAATTTTATTGTTCCAATACAAACTTACAGAAGCCCTGTAATTCTCTCTTATTAATGTTTGGAGGTTTTTGATCGACGACTTCAGTGTCCTGATCTCCGGGTTATGTCTGTCAGTAAACTGTCTGTACGAGTAGTCTTGACAGCAGTCTACTTTTATGTCGGTGCAATACGTCAATAGTTGCGTTGCGGAATAGGTCTTCGTTGTCAGTATGTTGATAGCGAGGTATCGTTTTGTCCATTGTTTGATAGATTTCTATTGGACTGTGGGTAGAGCGAATTCGAGGAGATGGCTCTCGTAAGTCTTCTGGAGAATTGCGTCCAGCGCACCCTACTATAATTGTACAAGTGTCTTTGGACAAACTCATCTAATTCTGCAATCTCGTTTGGAACATTAATTTCGGTACTGAGACCGCAATGGTCGCTGTCATATACAAAAGTATGTAGACAGTTGATAGTTTGTTGGTTCGAACCTGTCAGTTGTATCCGTGTGTCGAATAACAGGAGATCCAGATAGGAACCGTATCTGGGAAACGATGGACTGTCCGTCGCTTTTAAACCGAGTCGATACATAACACTATGCTGACCCCACCAATTGAGTAGTAGGTTCCCTCTAGTGTTTGGTATATTATTTCCCCAATCTCTGTGTTTAGCGTTAAAATCTCCGCCGATTATAAAGTAATTCTCCTCCAATTCCAGTCTTAGATATCGAAAAAGTATCTCGAGTTCTGAGATAAATAAGGTGGATTGAGTAGCCTCAGGCGCATAGACAGAGACCATGTACAACCGCTTTCCGCTTCGGAGGACAGGAACATTCACTGCAAGGACCTTCAGGGTTTGCTCCGCCATGTACGTACCCATTACGACTGGGGGTGCATTAAGCCCGGCAACAGCACGAAGATTTGGTCCACACGCGTGGTCTGTTCTGTTATCTGACGTTGAAGCTGAGCCATCTTCTCTTGTATAGAGAGAAAAATAGCTAGCATGTCAGAAGCAGCTTCAGGTCCCCTAGACGCTGAGGCCTGGGAAGCAACTTAAGCCTGTTGTGCAGTACTTCCTCTACCTGCCGCCATTTGGGCGTAGGTAAGTTGAGGAGTGACGGCTGGTGTTTGAATGTGTAGAGGTTGGCGTTTAACCTCCACCTTTTGCTGCCGGGCCAGATTTACTTTCTTTATGTATTGGAACTTAGGACAACCCGGATAGTTTGCGGTGTGTCCCGAGTTCCCGCACAAAGCGCACGAAAGCTGGGTCTTTTCCATCGCCCCATCCCTACCTAGAGCGCATTCCTCCGATTTGTGGTCCTTTCCGCACTTCACGCATCGAGACTGCATCTCGCAGTTCGACGCGGCGTGCCCGAACCTTTGGCAGCGAACACATTGTAAAATGTTTCCGGCTCTCCCTTTTTGCTCTGGCTGTCGTAAATGGCTTGACCCCTACGAAAGTGAGCCCTTCGCACTTATTCTCTTTGAACAGTGCGAGGAGCTCCTCCGGATCGGTAGACGGTTCCAACCCCCTCAGCAGCATTGTTTGCAGTTTTTCACATTTCGGTGTGAAGGAGAAGAACTCCGTCGTCGTGTCTTTCAATAATTTTTTTATATTATTATAGCGTTCCACTGAATTGCAATGGATTGCATGTCTATCTATACTTAAGCGTTTTATAAAGAAATTGTTGCCTATGGCCGACTTACATAATTCGATTGTATCTTTCAATTTCATTTTGAAAGTATTAATAGGTTGAACCCTTTTCTTCATAGACTGTTGTTGTTGCTGTTGTTTTTTCTGATGTTGTGTTGGTTGTTGTAGTCTCTTCTGTCGTGATTTTTGTTGCTGATCTTCGCGCATCAAGTTGAGCTGAGGTTTTAGGTTTTGTTGCTGCTTTAATTTGATCTACTGCTCTTGAGGCTGCTTTTCAGTTTGCTGTTGTTGTTTTTTCGGAGTGCTCTTGCTCTCTTTTTCTTCTTGCCAATTGTTTGGCTTTGATGGCCAGCACCCTTTGTTGCAGCTCTTTTATGCTGCTGTTAAGGGATTCCACTTGCTCATCCTCGTCCTCGGATTCTGAGGGCGCTAGGGAGGCGAAAGTATTATCCCCTAGATAGCGACCTTCCCCATCATCAGAAATGTATGGGTACTCATCCATATCTGGATCTTGATGGCCTTCTTTTGTTGCGGCTTTTGATGTTGTTGGTGCCCTTTCTTTAACTTCACCTGACAGCTTTTCGGTTGAAGTTGATAGAGAGGGCCGCTTTACTAATTTAGGAGTTGGTTTGCATTTCCTCCTCTTCTTTGCAGTGACGTCACTGGTCATCGATAATGGGTGGCCTGATGTGTCAGCCGTATCATCGGCTGATTTAATTTTTGGTTCGGCTGTTGGCATAGCGGAACGCTCGCCTGCCTCCATCACGTGGTCTTATTCCACAATTACTCTTTGTGTTTGAATTTAACAACGGAAAAAAAAAGAAAAAAAAGAACACTTTTCGCAGCTGGGAATCGAACCCGTATCCTAATATACGGGTTAATTTGATCTAGAACCGGGTGAGACTGTGCTGAGTACCAGTGACCGCGGCAAGAAGAGGAGGGCTATTCGACAATAGTGAGATTGCTAACATTAAACTACCCCTCTGCTTACATAGGGTAGTCGAATCTTGAAAGACATAGAGTATCCAAGGCTCTTCTTCTTCTTGGTAACAAGATGTAGAAAGCCTGGGACATTAAAGGAATCCTGACAGGGCACTGTCTCCTGCGGAAACACGCAAAGAGACTCAAAATGATAGATACGGCGATCTGAAAGCGTTTGAAGACATAACCCACATACTGTGTGAATGTAAGCCAATATTGCTTAGCCGAAGGAAATTTTCAGAAAAATACTTCTTTGAAAACTT
Source organism: Volucella inflata (assembly GCA_928272305.1). Classification (NCBI taxonomy): domain Eukaryota; kingdom Metazoa; phylum Arthropoda; class Insecta; order Diptera; family Syrphidae; genus Volucella; species Volucella inflata. The sequence continues at coordinate 227,484,953 of OV743716.1, read as the reverse complement.
AGAGGAAATAGGCGGCACGGATTTCAAAGGCCTTCTTGGCTTTTGTAAAGAAAATGGATGTTTTACCAGGGAAATTGTTTAGGTTTTTGTCACTTAAAGTTTAGATTCAACTGGTCCTATAGGGATTTTGCCGTTTTGGTGCCTAGTGATGAGTCCTATGACATACCCTGTTTAACCTAACCTTACCTAACCTAAGACATCAAGTTAATTTTTTTATCATTTCTTAAATATTAGGAACGATTTTGTGATTTGGGCCAATGTCTTATAGTTTACATCACCTTTGAGTCTCAGATGAGTTTTAATTCATCCGAAACGTTGGGGTTTTTGTTTACTCCAAACGCCCCTAGTCGCTTGTTGTTGTCGCCTTTTTTTGAGTACTTGATGGCGTGAAATATACAAAATCCAAAGCTTGACATTAATGTAAATGCACTTGAATCAGTAGAAATTTGTTTTGTTGTTTTTGAATTTGTTTTCTTTACGGTTTCCTAGATTTGGATACCGTTGGTCCATATTGGTTTTATTATACTCTTAAAGTAGAGTTATTTGTTTGTTATCGAGACGTTTGATTGGGGTCGTAGTAGCCTGTGTATTGTTGTTGCCTAAAAATGTGTTGAGGCTGGGTGCGTTTTTGTTAAATATGGAACTTCCAAGTCAATTTGATGACCAGGTAGATCCCCAATTATTTGCCAACTGGTTGACTGGATATCTGTTTATTGTTTACAAGATAACTTGTATTGTTTTGTCTTTGTTGATTTTTATGTGCCACTTTGTCAACCACTCAATTGCCTTCTCCAGTATTTGTTGTAGTTTATGAGTTGTAAGTTGGAGAATGTTTCCGGAGTAAAGTAAAACTGTGTCAACAGCAAAGTTAGCAGTCATTGCCGTTTCTCGGATAGATGTGGGGATATCTGCTGTCATGAGCATATAGAGCAAGGGCCCTAAGATGCCACCTTGGGGTACTCCAGCTCTGATCGTATGGATCTGTGATCATTGGTCCTTGAAACATAGGTTTTCTAAATAAATTTTTAGGAGTAAAAGGTTGTGTGTTTGGAACTGGTCCTCCAGGTTGGGGGTTGTGCAGCCGGGGTAACTGCCCGGCCATTTAAAAAAATTAAGTTACGAAGCATCAACAAGCCTCGGATATGGACGGATACGAGCTCCTCAACAAGACCTAAGAGCAATGCCCTAGCTATGACATTAAAATAGGAAGAGAGGGTATTTTTGGTGGAACATTCGGAAAATATAGCCTGCACAACACCACCTCCGATAACGGATTCAGGCTAATCGACTTTGCGGCGGGGCGAAACATTGTCATGGCTAGCACACGGTTCCCACATCTCGACATACACAAGGGGACTTTGATAACTCCTGATCAATCAACAGTCAACCAGATTGATCACATTGCGATCGACGCAAGACACTCCTCCAGCATAATGGATGTCCGTACGTTCCGAGGAGCCAACATCAACTCGGACCATTACCTTGCTGTAGCCAAGGTACGGTTGCGGATATCCCAAACTACGCCAAGACAAACTAATGCTGTGAGAAAATTCGACGTTTGGAAACACTGCCAAAACGCCATCAGAGATGCCGCTTCTGATGTGCTGTTTCACTCGTCCACCACAACGAAACCCCTGGTTCGATGATGAATGCCGGCAAGCACATGCAGCTAACCATGATGCATATAACGCGGCGCTGCTTAGAAAGACCAGAGCTGCTCATGAGCTCTATGAGCGGAAGAGGAGAGACGAGCACCGGCTTCTCAGGAGGAAGAAGAAAGAGAATGAGAAGCGCGCGATCGAGGAAATTGAGAGATGCTACTCCAGGAATGAGGTTCGGAAGTTTTACCAAAAGGTAAAAATAACATGCCGCGGAAACAAACCCCGAACCGAAGCCTGTAGAGATGAACAAGGGAACATCGTAGTAGAATCGCAGTCGATGCTAAGGATTTGGAAAGATCTTGCTTGAACGGTGATGACCAACAATTTCGTCCACCCGACCTGGATGAAGTGCAGGTAGCCATATCGAAGCTTAAGTCCAACAAAGCTGCTGGAGCGGATGGCCTGACTGCCGAGCTCTTCAAGGCGGCAGGCGATGACTTGGTAAGGAGCATACACTAACTCATCTGTAAAATATGGTCGGACGAAAGTATGCCCGATGAATGGAACCTCAGCATTGTTTGTCCAATTCTCAAGAAAGGAGACCCTCTGAACTGCGCCAACTACAGAGGCATCAGTCTCCTTAACATTGCATATAAGATCTTATCCGCCGTATTGTGTGAACGCCTGAAGCCGTTCGTTAACAACCTGATATGTCCATATCAGTGTGGCTTCAGGCCAGGAAAGTCCACCATCGACCAGATATTCACACTACGGCAGATCTTGGAGAAGAGCAATGTCTAGTTTTGGCATCCCTGCCAAATTCGTCCGTCTGTGCAGGATGACGATGGAGAATGCACGCTGCTCCATCAAGGTCGGTAAAGATCTCACCGAGACCTTTGATGTCTAGAAAGGATTTAGACAAGGCGATGCGCTGTCGTGCGATTTTTTCAACATCGTACTTGAAAGAATAGTGCAAAACTCACGAGCAAACACAAGAGGCACTATCTTTCAAAAGTCCGTCCAACTACTCGCATACGCCGACGATATTGACATAATCGGGAGAAAGCAGCATGATGTCAGTGGCGCTTTCACGAGTATTGAGACGGAAGCGGCGAAAATGTGTTTAGCGGTCAATGAGGGCAAGACCAAGTATATGCTGTCAAGCAAAAAGGACAACCAACACCGACGTCTCGGACAGAACGTCCCCTCGACAGATATAACTTTGAGGTAGTTAGGGACTTTGTGTACCTAGGCTCCGCTATAAATACAGACAACGGCACCAGCGCTGAGATCAAGCGAAGAATAACTCTTGTCAACCGCTGTTTCTTTGGGTTAAGAAGGCAATTGAGTAGCAAAGCCCTCTCTCGGACAACAAAAGCCACCCTTTATAAGACTTTAATAATCCCGGTCCTGCTCTATGGCGCAGAGGCATGGACATTATCAAAAATGGATGACGGTGTTCTTGGTTGCTTCGAGAGAAAAATTCTTCGGGCGATCTTCGGTCCCGTCTGCATTGACGGTGAGTGGAGGAGGAGATACAACGACGAACTGTATGGGCTGTACAGCGACATGGACCTAGCCAGAAGAGTGAAGATCCAAAGGCTGAGATGGCTGGGTCATGTAGAGCGCATGGACACCAATGCTCCGGTCCGAAAAGTCTTCGAATCCGCTCCCGAGGGACAGCGCAGTAGGGGAAGGCCAAGACTCAGGTGACGCACGCAAGTGGAAGAGGACCTCAGCCAACTTAGCGTGCGAAACTGGAGGCAGCTAGCCAGGGATCGAGCTGGCTGGAGAAGCTTGTTGACTGAGGCCCAGGTCCACCCCGGACTGTAGCGCCACCTAAAGTAAGTAAGTAAGTTTGGAACGATGTTGCTGAGTTTGAATAAGAGCCCTTTGTGCTAAACCGAATCGAATGCTTTAGCAACGTCTGGTCCACCACTCTGTATATTTGTTCGATAGTTGATTGTTATCTTCTGAAATCGAATTGGTAATGTGGAACTGCTTTGGATTGTGTCAGAATTGGTTGGTTAATTTATTTTTCCTTTATTGATAGATTTAAAAAGTACTTAACAATTTTTATAATTTCTGCGAAGCTAGAAAAGGTTGTATTTTAGAAGTTTTACAGTTGAAGTGAGTTTAAAGTAATAGATTTAAAAAATTCCAAACATTTAGGATGATTTCATAAAAAAACAAATTAACTACTAGGCGTTATATCGTAAATAAGCTAGTTCGTATAAAGCCTTCTTCATGTCAATGCTTAGCTTGCCAATGTGCTTGTTCTATAGAAAATGACAGCCAATGATAACTCCAAGATATTTTTAGCTTTCTACTAATTCAATAGTGTTGTTTGTAGTATTCGGATTAGCATCGTTTCTACTCTGCATTGGTTTAAATTGTTCATTGATAATCATTGAACTCTTCCTGCATTATTTGCGTCGCCATATCCAAAGTCCTGTGCTCTGCTTGGAGATGCAAAGTAGCTCATTCGTGTATTCGATGAAGATAATCGGTCCTAGTTTCGATTCCTGAGGGACTCCAAACTGCTTCTTCTTTTTATACTCATCGCGTCGTTAATCTTGACGCAAAACACAACATGTTGTGTAAACAATCCTTAAACCAGTTAGATATTACTCCAATCCATTCTAGAGCTTCTAATATCGTCCCATGGTTAAGAGTGTCGCAAGCTCTCACATTGTTCACTTATATGTGAACCTATAAGAATGCCCACAATGTGAATCTGCGTCTGCACCTGTTGCTTAAGTTTAATCGACTTTAACCTTTGAAGCGATTCAAAATTGACATTTACTTAATCTTCTCGTGTTTGAGGAATTTTACTTATAGCAACCTAGGGGCTACGGTAGCTGATCGCATTCTCGCGGTCGGTTCAAGGCATTTCATTTACAAATCTGAACATCGATATCATTTTGTTCATGGTCGCGTAATTGCCCGTAATCGACCTTGGCATTTGAGGTTAAAGGGCCGAATATCACGATATTAATAACATGCGGTTTTTATATAGCGTTTTACAAGTCCATAAAGATTCTCATTGATCTCATCTCTAAATATGTACGTTGAATTAGCTCCTGTCACACAAATTCTTTATCCATACCTCCTTACTTTTTTCTTTTTTTTACTTTTAAATTCATTTTTATTATTTCTTACATTATTACTTACATTCTAGACAAAAATGCTTAAATCTAGTTTGACAATGACAATCACTTATTCTAGCTTACTGGCTCTTACCGAGCGCTCTAAACTTAACAATTTCATTAAACGTTGCCTTTCGGCCTTACAACTATCTTACGACTAATCTTATATATCAATAAATGTAACATTTCTAAGAAAATATTATTAGAAAAAACTTAGACCCCATATCGTATTTTTTAGTTTTATGTAAAACTTAAAACTACATCCCTACTCTACTTAACCTACCTAAGCTACTTAACCTAACTTAACTATAATCAAGATGGTAAGCACTCGTGGCTTCTCGCAACGGGTGGTCACCATCCCAATTGCGATTTTGGAAGCCTATCATTCGCCAACATTGTGCACACACACCACTGAGACTTAACCAATGCCATGAAGCAGAGGTTACTTCTCAGTGGCCCTGCCTCATGTCAGCGAATGCGGCCTTTCAGCAAAATCCACCTAACTATCCTTAATCTAACTTACAACTAGGGGGAGTATGTTACCTTGGTAACGTACCGATCTAGGAGAGCATATCAACCCCCTCCTTAAGCCACCAGAATTCAGCGTACTGTTTTTCGGCATCTATCCGATCCCTGTCCGCAATCGCGGGACTAAAACGGAGGAGCTCCGGAGCATTAGCAACGTACCCGTCGTAGATGAGCCGCTTGTCCCTCGCACCGCGGTGGCGGTGGTATATAACCGGGATACCATCCCTGCTTTGAACTAAACCTTTGGCATCAATATGGAGAAATGCCTCTGGTGGGATAAAGCCCGATAGAATTGAGCTCTCGTGGTACATTTCATTGGGGTAATAAGCCCCAAAGATCAGGCTGTTGTCACTGGTCATTGCCCTTGCAACGTGCCTTCGAATCACCGTAATCAGGAAATTGTCAATCCTATTCAGATGTGCCCCATCGTAAAGGGCTTTGTTGGGATAGTATTTCTTGTACTCTGATTCTGGTGTTCTATACAAACCGAGACAAGTCCTAGGACACTGCCTTTCAAACACCCGAATCTTTTCCATCTGAGACGGCGCTACACAGAACAACCATACGCGATGCCTGGCCTGATTAGGGCCACATAGCATATGACCTTCACCCTGGAAACAAGTTGACTGCTGTGAAACAGCCTTCTTGTCAGGGCTAAGGCCTTCTTGTCTCCAGCGAGACAAACATCTATATGTTTGTCAAAATACAGATATTTATCGAGCCATGCTAATGGCATCCCGTGTTGTCCAATGATGGCCAAATTTCGCCAGTTATGTCTGATATCCCTAGAAGCCCATCTCAGTGGAGTCCTAAACAAGATTGTTTCTGACCTTTGGAAATTGATTTTCATCCATACCTCCTCCTCTGCATAATCAAAACGTTTTTGGTTTTGATCAATTGTGAGCAAACGCGATATCTTATCTAAACAGCGCTTTCGCATATCCGCAAATTGTTCACGATTTTAGCTATCTCACAAAATTTCTGTTTACGATTTTCCAAAACGATTTCGCGGATTTGTTGATGGTTTTGACAAATCTTCTTACTAAAAATCGTATCGATATGTTACTAGAGTCGCCGTCTATGTGCCAGTCACGGGAGTGCTTAAAACTCGGGCTTATTGTGTTTGAAAAGTCAAGTCCATTTTGCCGAAATCAGTACACGACGACTACCACGAGGTCATATTTTTTCCCTCCATATCACCTGGAAACAAACCGCTCGTATAATTCTGTCAAAGAGATAATTCGACACGCCGCCAGTCAAAGATTTTGTGTAAAGATTTAGAGAACACATCTACAAGCCATCATTAGTTAGAAAATCACTTTTTCTCCACACCCGCTACTTGACAAAAATTGAAATAGTTTCAAGCATAAGACATGTCCTTTGTTCTCATAATTCGTATCATAGTTAAGTTGAATCAATCTCGCTTAGTTCTGTACTCTGAATACGTCGTCAATTTGGAAGAATCTAAAAATAAATATAAACTTTCGGACGTCTACAACTGCACTGTCTTTGTATCTCTGTAGTATACTGATAGCACATGCTGCGTCGGGAAAACATCTATTTTAGTCTGATTAAGAGAGAGAACTGTCTGTTGAAAGGTACGAGTAATCTAAATGCCTAATTTTTATTTAACTTGTGATTTGACTTATCATATTGCACTGGTATCAGCTTATAAGTAAAATGAAATTGCTTTGGGTGTTCAGATGCAAAAAGCAAAAAAAATGATGTGATAATGACACTTACTCGTACGTCAATCCAATTCAATATTTGCTTTGGAAGGAGATAGCGCTTTCTAGTTTTCTGTCACTACTAGTGGGGAGACAAATTAAATTTTGTAAAAAGCTAAAGTACCGATGCAAATCGATTTTGATTTCATGAGAATACGATAATGTTTATTGAATTAAGAATAATTCTAACACAAATCGATTGAATAGTGGCATTGGTAGCTTCTAGATATAGGTAGGTAGGGGTAAGTTAGCATATTTTTCTGAGCTACATCAGAAACTTTTCAAATTTCAAATCAGCAAAAAAAGCAAAAAAATTAGTGCATTTCCTCGCAAATCTTACTATCGTCCATCCGCTTATCTCATTCCTAAGCTATTTGAGAGCATAGCTTACGATTCAATAGTTTTTCTGTGGAAGTCTATCTTTATGCAAGTGTTTCTTAAAGCTCGATCCACAATACAACTACAAGCCTTACCGAATTCGTTATAAGTACTTTGTGCGCTACAGAACGCAGGCTTGAAGTTGATGTGATCGACTTCTACAAAGCTTCATTTTAAATAATTCTGGCTCAAGGCTTTTAGTTAAGTTTTATAATATGGATTAAGTATTTCCTAGAAGATATAATTTACTCTCCTCCATTTAGATCTATAGAGTTTTTAGCCCCATAAAAGTTTGGTCTGAAATACCTCAAGGTAGCCATCTTGGTCCCTTATTATTATTATGATGTCGATTCTACTTATGATGGGCTGATGGCATGAAAATCCTCAGACGAATCTCAACGCCTCTCCAATCAATTTTCAATCTTAAATCAACTCATCCCCTCGGTAAATGAATAACGTAATGAAGAAGTAATATGTAAAAGGGAACCCCATTCCGTTCCTGTAGAGGTAATATATAGATAAATTATAAAAAGGGCCAACTTCGTATTTGAATTTGTCAAATGTTCCCACTAAGTCCCTTAATATAATATTTTTCAAGTCTTTGTTTGAAAACGATCAAGTTTGAGCACTTTATTGCATCACACGAGTGCGAGTCCAGATAGTATATCTCCCCTTATTTTGAATAGATGGCATTCGACGCTGGCAAAACCTCCTCCATTTTACTCATAAAAACCAATTGCATTTACGTTTTTGTTGACCAAGGTCCTGGAAATGCTAATAATATGTCGGCTCATGTCATATCTCGAAACACGGCAACCCCTTTATGCCTGGCAGTTCCGTTTTCGTAACAACAGGTTCACTGGTGGTTTGATGGCTTGCTGTACTTGATATTTCGAAACCAATCGATAGTTTGTGATCAGGCTCTTATGCTGAAAATGTGTCAATTTGCGATTGACGAATCAATTCGACGAATGCATTGTCTCAGGTGGTTTGAAGTTTAATATTTACCAAATAAATGCTCCGTTCTGCTTACGACACTCTTTTTAATCTTCATAAATGATCTCTTGTCTGCAACTTTTTTCTTTTCCGGACTTACGTCGCTGCTCTTCGGCTAAGCACTTGAAATTTCAATATAAGCATCATTACAAAATGGTTAACCACCAAGAGAGTCGAATTTAATATCTCAAAAACACAACGGAACTGCTGTTATGAAGGCCAGCTATAATCCATGACTGGCACTTGCATCGTGGAAATAAAAAATCTTTCCACAATTGGTATGTGTTTCAATGAGATCCGTGCGGCATCGGATAAAGAATAGTGCCACAGTGCGTCCCAACTTGTCGTAAGAGGCGACTAAATGGGACACCAATCATATACAGGCAACTATGACACCAAAAATGAGCCTGTGACACTTTAACACCTTAAAACTTTCCCACAAGTTTGTATGCAATCAATGGGTTCCCACGTCTGGAGACTACCGGTGGGGTAAAAGAACAGTCAATCAATTCGAAATGAGCATACAAGTGTCAAACCACTCAAACTTTAAACTTCATGGAAATGATCGCAATTAATAGCACTACCCCGCTGGGCACCACGGTTGCAACGCACTCGGGTGATCCCAGAGCAAGTAGAAGTGCTTGTGTCAGAGCCCGACGGATTCCGGGGGCGGGCAAAATGAAGTTTCCAAAATATTATCATAAACTTCGGTTTGCAAGTTGGAACGTCGGATCGATGACCTCAAAAAGTTTAGAACTGGAAGCGATTATGCGTCGCAGAACTCTACAAATCTTGTGCATACAGGAAACGAAGTGGGGTAATACAGGAAATAAAGCGCGTTTTCTAGATTTAAAAACTAAGGCATTTAAGATGTTCTACCATGGAACGGTCAATGGACGAAACGGTGTTGGAATCGTTGTTGCAGCGGATCTTCTAAACAACATCGTTGGTATCTTGAAAATAAGCGACCGCTTGATGAGTGTTAAACTCGTCATACACAATGAAACGTGGAACATTGTTAGCGCGTACGCTCCACAAAATGGATGTGACGAATCGGAAAAAGATACATTTTGGTCAGAGTTCGGTAATTTGCTTACAAATATACCTATCGATGAGATGCTCTTCGTAGGCGGAGATTGAAATGGCCACGTCGGAGAAACAAATGTTGATTATGAGGACTGCCACGGCGGTAAAGGCTTTGGAACCAGAAATTCAGCTGGCGAAGACATCCTTGTAGCGTTTAGGGCTTACGGCTTAACCGTCTTAAATACAATGTTTATTAAACATCAACGACATCTTATCACCTATAGCAGCGGAGGCCACGAAACGCAAATAGATTATCACCTCTGCAAAAGAGTGCAAGACAAGAAGAGTGCATTCCAAGCGTGGACAAAATGCGATCGGAGCGACGATATCGAAAAAGCTCGACTGGCTCTTGAATACGAGCGTCTTAAAAAGATCGCGAAGAAAGTCCTGGCTCGAACTCGAGCGGCAGAAGCGGAAAACCTGTACCAGGAGTTGGAACAAATATCCTCACGATCGGCGGATAGAAGACAAGCTATCCAAGAAGTTCAAACGTCGTACAGTACTAAAATGCCAAATATTTTTAAGCTCGCTGCACAGAGGAGAAAAAATTCAATGGAAATAAACTCGCCGAAATACATCAAAAACGCAGACGGTCGCTTATTAACAAATGAAAAGGAAATTTGTGACCGGTGGCTTGAATACTGCAAGGAGTTGCTTAACAAACAGTTTCCACGTGATATCGTGCCGACAGCTGGTCTATTCGAGGAGGAAGTTTCGGACTTTTCAAGAAGAAATAAGTATAGCAATTGGAAAAATGAAGCGGGGGAAAGCGGCGGGACCAGACAGCATTCCATCAGAGTTTTGGTCGAAGATGGAGGGGATCGGCAGCGTTTGGCTATCGAAACTTTTAAGTAAATTAAAATGTGGACAACCTATGCCGAATCAATGGAGAAGTAGCTTCTTGGTTTCATTATACAAAGGAAAAGGCGACACTCGAGAATGCAACAACTACCGTTCAATCAAGCTTATGTCACACACAATGAAAATCGTCGAAAGAGTCTTAAACGAACGTCTTCGGCAAATAATAAAGCTCCATAATAGCCAGTGTGGATTTGTTGAAGGAAGATCGATGGTGGACGCTATCCAAACCCTACGAATAATAATGGAAAAGCACCGAGATTCGTCTAAGGATTTACACATGGTATTTATCGACCTCGAGAAAGCATTCGATCGAGTGCCTAGGGATCTCATATGGGCCGCGCTGAGGTCTCAAAACGTACCGGAAACGTATGTTAGAATAATACAAGACATGTACGGAAACGTGAAAACTGCGGTTAAAAGCTCTGCTGGACTAACGAGAGAATTTCCAGTTAATTTCGGAGTGCATCAAGGAAGCGTACTTAGCCCTTTCCTCTTTAACGTAGTATTCGACTATCTTTTAAAAGACTGCATGCGCGAAGCAAATGTAACGCCAATTCTCTTCGCTGACGACGCAGTAATACTTAGCGATAACGTCGAAGATTTACAGAACGCCTTAGATTCATGGAGAAATGCGCTAGAGAGAAACGGGTTTAAAATAAGTCGTTCAAAGACGGAGCATTTGACGTTCCCATTTGCGCATCCGTTGCGACCTGTTCCGGATATAATGTTAGACGGAATAGTTCTTCCGAAAAGCACTATCTTTAAATACTTAGGATCAATCGTTAACATGGAAGCGAAATGTGACGACGACGTAAACCACAGAATGAGTGTGGGGTGGATGAAAAGACGGGAAAATTCGGGAATCTTCTGCGACCGAAAATTTCCACTTAAATTAAAGGGGAAACTCTACACCACGTTTGTTAGATCAGCTCTTATATACGGTTCACAGTGATGGACAATGTACGAAGCGTTTAAAAACAAAACGACGGCAGCGGAAATGAAAATGTTAAGGATGTCTAGTGGAGTCACTAAACGCGATTGCATTAGATCTACGCGTATAAGGGGAAGTCTACATATAAAGAATTCGGTAACCGAACAGCTTGAGGCGAATAGAATAAGTTGGTATTGCCACGTTCAAAGAAGATCTGCGGAAAATCCGGTTAAAAAGGCACTATCAACTACGGTCACTCCAACTGTAAGGAAACGAGGTCGGAAAAAGAATTCCTGGATTTCTCAGATGGCAAATGCGCAACAACGTCTGGGGTTAACCACTGAAGCGATCCAGGACCGAGCATTATGTAGACGCGTTCTGCGGTCTGCGACATTAGCCAACCCCATAAGCGGAGCAGCAGCGATGCAGTAAAAATGGGAAACTCGTTACGCATAAGTTCGTATAACGAGGAAAAGGTTAATAAAAGGATAAGAAGAAGAAGGTATGTGTTTCAATGACAACCTGCATTGGAACGCCTACACGTATGATATCGTCAAAAATGCGGGAAATATAGGAAATATTTCATCCTCTCTGATCTGGCCCCAATACTAGGTGGGGTGAAAAGTAACCTCCTTGACCGCCAGAATGCGCTGCTACTGCAAAAAAGGTTATGGTGCCTTGAAGTCCGTTCATATTTAGGCAGACATGCCAAATTTCAGTGCGATACTGTCTTATGTTTTGTTTTGACAGCTGATTGTTGTTGACGTGTTTGGCATCATGTTGAGAATGAACAAAAACGATTTTTGTTCTCTCATAAAACATTATTTTTTGAGAGGCAAAACGGCGAAGGAAACAAAAGAAAAGTTGGATAAATATCATGGGGCTGATGCTCCGTCAGATTACACCGTCAAATATTGGTTTCGAGAGTTTCGTGGTGGCCGCAACTCCACCACCGATCAAGTCCGCAGCGGCAAGCCTTTCGATGCGGTTACAGAGGACAATGTCAAAAATATATATGAAATGGTGTTGGCTGACCGGAAAGTGAAGGTGCGCGAGCTAGCAGATACCACAAAGATTAGTACTGAGCGCACACGCCATATTTTGGGCAATATTCTGCATATGAAAAAGTTATCCTGCCGCTGGGTGCCGCACATGCTCACTCCTGACCAAAAACACGAACGCGAGAGCACTTCGAAAGAGTGTTTGGACTTACTGATGCGGAATCGGGCGGACTTTTGGCGTCGATTGGTAATCGTTGATGAAACCTGGAATCACTATTACACACCAGAGAACAGAATGAGTGCCCGGTAATGGACTGAAGCCGGCACAAGTGCTCCGAAGCGGCCGAGGGAGGCTCAATAGGTCGGAAAGGTTATGGCGTCGGTTTTCTAGGATTGTCATGGCAAACTCTTCGTGGACTACCTCGAAAAAGGAAAAACCATCAATAGCAAGTATAACTGTGCATTATTGGAGCGATTGAAGGCCGAAATCGCTGCAAAACGGCCTCACTTAAAGCGAAAAAAAATTTTGTTTTTGCAAGACAATGCGCCGGCTAAAATCAATGACTTACGGCTCCAATTGCTGTCGCATCCACCGTATTCGCCCGATTTGGCTCCCTCCGTCTATTATCTCTTCCCAAATCTCAAAAGATGGCTCATAAATAAAAAATTAAAAAAATTCAGCTCACGCGAGGGAATCATCGACCCCACGGAGGAGTATTTTGCAGACCTTCCGGAAAATTACTTTTCGGACGGGATCAAGAAGTTGGAAAATCGCTGGAATAAGTGTATCAAGCTAACAGGGGACTTTAGAATAAAATAAAAAAAATATTTTTTTCATTCCCAAAGAGGTTACTTTTCACCCCACCCAGTATATAAAGGTTGTCCGCCCAAAATTCCACAACCCCTCTGCATTTACAGATCTATGAGTATTGTTTTTCCTCCCTAATGTTTCTTCGTTCGTAAGCAACAACAGTTCCAAGTTTTCAGCTGTAGAGTTTTAGCGCAAGAAATTTTTAGCGGCATATGGTCCGAAAATATTTGCGCAGTTACATATCAAAAAATCGTTTAAAATAGAGATTTAATTTCCGGACATTAAGCAATAATGAGAACGATAGTCCACGTTAGTTCACCAGCTATGTCTCCTTTGCAGCTACTATTTAAAATTTTAACATCATACGCATTCGCAATTTCCATAATCTTGGAGACCTTTCTATCAGGAAATTCATCTTTGGAACTACGAGTCGCATTTAAAAGTCGACAGGGACTTACAACGAACCTAGAATTATTAAATGTTGTGTTGGGATGCAGACTTTGGTATTTGTTTCTATGATTGTCTTAGCATTCTTAAGAATTCGCCACGCTGCTTTCTCCCGATTATGTCAATACGTGCGTCGGCGTATGCGAGTAATTGGGCGGACTTTTGAAAGACTCCGCTCCTTGTGTTTGCGCTTGAGTTTAGCACTCTTCTTTCAAGTATGATGTTGAAAAAATAGCATGACAGCGCATCGCTTTGTGTTTTTTGATCGTGTATGCGATGTTAAGGAGACTGATGCCTGTGTAATTGGCCCAGGTCAGAGGTTCTCCTTTCTTGAAGATCGAACAAACAATGCTGAGACTCCATTTGTCGGGTGTTCTTTCGTTCGATTATATTTAAAAGATGAGTTGGTGAACGCGCCTTACCAAGCCATTGCATTCCGCTTTGAAGAGATCGGCAATCAGGTCGTCCGCTTCAGCAGCTTTGTTGGACTTCAGCTTAGATATTGCTATTTTCACTTCATCCAGGTCGGGTGGACGGAATTTTTGGTCTTCATCGTCCAGGTTGAAAGGTTGATTCTGCCTGACAGCGGTATTTGATCCGTCATCGCTGTTATACAGTCTACAGAAATGATCTTTCCAAATCCTCAGCATCGCCTGCGACTCTATTACGATGTTCCTTCCTTCGTCTCTAGACGAGTTTCGGTTCGGGGCTTGTGTCCGTGGCATCTCATGCTCCTTCGTTTTCCTCCTAAGAAGCCGGTGTTCGTCTCTCCTCTTCTGCTAATAGAGTTTGACATTAAAGCTTTAGAATTTGTACCATGTTCCTTTACATCGAGTGTGTACTTCTAGATCTAGATGAATCTTCTTGTCAGGCCTTTACCTTAACTTTTTGGTTTGGTTCGGCAAATAAATCTTTTTACTGTTAAAACCCTCAACAAGAACAAAAGGTTGATAATGAGAGATAACATATTTAAAAAGCAATTTGAACTCATTGATAAGTCAGTACACAAAAGCGTTATGGCCATTATAATCAAAAATTGAGTTATCTGTGTACATTCTATCTAACAACCGGCAAAGTTTGTTTTGGTTTTTTTTTCTCAAAAAATGCCAAGTCTGAAGGCAATTTAACATAGGCTTGCGCCATGTGATTCGTTGATAATTCTTTTCGTGTAACTGCGTTTAACAAAATATTAACGTTTGGGTCTTTTTCAGGGCTTTTGCATTAGTCATAGTTCAAACATTGGGTATAGACTTTGTTATCTATAATATTTCGTTGTATTCCTTCCCTATAATGTATCTTATCGAGGGAAATTGAAAGTGCTCGTAACCCTTAGGTCTTAACAGGTACATTGCGGCAAAGTGCTGGAATATGTTAATGTAATTTGACTTACTGCTTCTAGTGACTTACTCGAAGTCGGCTTAGGTCCCTTTCTACTTGCGCGCGTCTCTCCGGGTCAGATTTGAACACTCTGCGGGTCAGAGCTGTGTGTTCCTTTTCTTTCACTACAAGTGGGCAGTCAAATTGGTGATGGCAGGGGGAAACTTGGAACATCAGTTGCGATCGGCGTCTCTAATGCTGCTACTGGTCTTCGGTAGTTTGTGCTGTCGGTATAGAAGTTTTTGAGAGGTTTCGGGATAGTTGCTCGTCGAAGATTCTGTAAGTCTTTTACGATAGTAGTTTTCCTACGTTATACCTTCTCGATGTTGGTCTTCTTTGTTGTTTTTTAGCGCTGTAAGGCATGCTTTACTGCTATCGCAATGTAATTAATTTGAATTAGAATTTAATGATTCGCGGGCCGACATGTCCCCTTGGGTATATTGAGATGAGGAATCCATGTGATTGCCTGATGTAGTATCGTGTAGGCTATGCTTAGCATCTATCATACCAAAAACGTCCTCTTTTCCTTTTCTGGTACTGGACGATTCCAAGTTCATACTTCGTATATTGTCCATATGTCTTGTTGAAGAGCTCATTGAGAAGAAACATTCTTTGGTAGGGTCGTCCTTGTCTTCTGTAAAGGCATGGGTTCTTATTACCATTAATGCTGATTGTCATAGGACTCTAACGTGTCGGAAGCTCAAGACTTCTTGCTTAAGTCTTCCGCAAATGGCAAATCTACAACTGAATAAGCGCACTTTCTTTTTTTTTTGGCTTTTTAGCTCGGTTCGCTTGCACGTGACCTATTTGGGTTTGCATTTCGTGCAGATCCAAAGATCGTTGTCCTTGAGACATTTGCAAGCATCTTTTACAGTGAATCCATGAAAATTTAAGGCCATTACTTAATTCGTCACATTGACAATATCTTCTGTATTGAGTTGTGAGCCTGGCTTAGCCGCTCGTTAACAAATAATAATTCTCAGCCGTAAACACTCAAAAACATGTTCACAAATGTATAAAGTCCCGACCGAAGTTAAAAAGTCAAGCAACTCGGCATGTGAAGAAATAAAGACAGTTGACAAGGACCCAAGGTCTCGTAAAGTGGCAGGAAAATCGGACATAAAAGCAAATAACAACATTTGGCCAGCAATCGAAGAGGGCTTGCTAGAATGCAAAGATATCGACAAAGTCTAAGAAGGAGTTCTGCGTCGCCTTAACGGATCGACTAGTTTTCAAATTCGAAGCCGCTATGTTAAGATCGTGAGCAAACCTTATGGTGAAGCGTAGACCGAAATCGTGAGCAAATTGCTGGAAATCAGAAAGTTGGGCCCAGCTGGGCTTACTATTGAATGCTTTGAGTTCGGATATTTTCCAAAAGCCCTAGCAAACGCACAGGGTCTTGCATAAGATGTCGAGAAAATGGCCAAAATTTTTGCTTTCATATGCCAAAAACATCGAATTCGATGTTTTCGAATATTCGAATCGAATATTTTCAGGTAGCAGGTGTTCTCCAGAAAAAAGGTGTGCGAGGGACCTCAAGTTTAACCTGTTCATGAATTTAAGATATTGACATAGTGATTCTCAGAGAGCAATACACAAAACTAAATTGAAAATAGTTGGCCTACCGACCTAACAAATAAGTCAGTCTTTTGGAATGAAATATTCGAAACGATCTGAGGATTACTTCATATAAGCTAAGATAAGCGGTATTTATATACATATTCAGCTGTTACATACTCGTAGTATCTAGCGCTGATAGGATATACTTGTCAGTGACTTATTTGGCAAAAGTCCTATCAACTTCGCGGCCGATTTCACTGCAGACTTCAGAGTGAGAAGAGGGTCGGATTTACTTGCAGCATTGATTTAGCCCTGCAAATGCCATCACTATTGCCAGAAGGAAAGAGCAATTGAATTAAATCTTCATGCTATGGTGTGCTTGGTCCTTGGTCATATATAAGGGACTCTTTCAATTCACTGAGTCAGCAGAAGGTTTATCGGAACATCAGTACGGTTTATGGTATACGGTCGTCGAAAAAAGTGTGGGATAAAGTGGCGCTGTAGTGGAGGTACCAAGAAAAACTGCGCCATTATAATCCTGAATGAGCTTGATTCGTCAAATTTAGAATGTATTATGAACCGTGTTCATCAAACCGAATAACTTGACTATCTCCATAAAATTATAATGAGACATAGGATTCCACCGTACGAAACGTATGAAATAACTTTATGCCGTAAGGCTCGGTCTTTGGTCTTATACTATACTCGTAGAGCGTTATATATGAGAGCCTGAGGAAATTTGAGATCTTTGAAATGAAGCGTAGATTATCGACTTAACAACGATATTGCCCTAATGTTCGGGGCGTTAGAAGTGGTTCAATATAACACAAGAGGAAATAATTGAAACTGTTCGCCTTTCGTTCACTAGCGCTGGTTTACAACTAGCTTATTCCGAGGACAAATGTTCTCAAAACAATTTCTATTGGAGTTGGAAGCAATCAAATTGTTTCTCATTTATTTTGAAGTATCTCGGAGTTATTATTAACCCTTGTTTTGAAAATGCGAAAAGTCTTTGAAACCGTGGGTCCACTTTCAACACTAATAAGTAATACGGCCCAGGGCAGACTTCTTGAAATAAAGGAAGAAATGGTCAGGCTAAATCAAACTCTTTTGAGTGATGCGGTACTCGTCGATTCTTTAACAAAGAAACACATATTAAGCGACCTTAGCCGTTAAGGGTACTAACGTAAAGCGAATAGTAGCAAAATATTCTAATATAAGAGGGAAAGCAAAAACTTTAGCTGATCTCTGCGAAATAGTGCTTACGGCCGTCCCTTGGGTGGCATACGACTAAATCTGGTTGTTCAAGTAGGCTTGGTTTTTCCTGGTTAGTATTAGTTACTTTTAATTGTTGCAAGTTTAAACCCAACTAAAGAAAGTTTTCGAAAGCAAGAGAATCTTCCAACCTTTGGAAACTCCAACCATTAACATGACCCGCTTGAATTATTACTTCAAACAGAAAAACCTCTTGTTTCCAAGGATGGATCCCTTGTCAAATTTTTCCCTCTCCAATCATCAATCTTCAATAGCGTGAACATTGCTCTCGGTTTGAGATTGAAATCTTCTGCCCCCAAAAGCCAAACAAACTTCAAGCAGAACATATTTCAATGACAAGAGCAGAAGCAGTTCAATTGAAATTCGTTTTTTGGGGTTGGCTTCTAAGGGAGGATTGATGTACCTATCTGTTGGTGAAGAGAAATTTATCGTGGTAGGGAAAAAATTGAAATCTAAATCGTGAAGGTCAAAGCTGCTTTATAAAAGCACATAAGATGCTCGCACGTTTTGTATTTGGTGGCTTTTCAAGTAAGTAACTTGGGAGGATTATTTAATTTTTGTTATTTGCTTCCAGATTTGTAAATATGTAGAGATAGAGCAGCATCGAACGGATGTTTGCAATCGAATTGATGATTTGAGCGGATCCTAAGTGCATCTGCGTCATAACTGCGTACTCGCACACTGATTTGAAAAAAAAATAATCTAAATGGAGCTGCATTTAATAATTATTTATCATGCTATTGGATCATGCTGAATTATTCACAAAATATCTGTGCAGTGTCATGTGCCACGTCATGAAATAGCTTCAGGTTGGTTTATTTCATCCTCTGTGTGGTATTTACTAGGTTTGGGGTTAAGTACACAACTCGAAGTCGGGAAATGTTGTTATAAATAAACGTTTAAGCAGTGAACAGCGAACAAGCAAAGATATGTGACAGACATTCGATTGGTTTTGCTGTCATTGATAAATGGAATGTAGTAATGATGGTTGGGTGCTGCAGAAATAGGACAGGCACTGAGAGGTGCTTATTTTACTTCTAAGTGGTAACCATCGGTTACTGGTACGGGTACTTAAAAGTGCGTGTGGCGGAGGTCCCTAACCGCAATTTTCCGTCCATTTCACCGATCCCTTGCAATATAGTTCATTGGTATCAATATTGCGTATACCCAGGCTTGGAAGACAAACACAAGTTGTCGACCGCCGGAGTGGGTGCGAGGACGAAGTCCTTGACTACCTCGAAGTTATAGCTATAACATTTTTAATTTAATTTATTGCACCACATGACAACGCGTCGCCTTGTCTAAATCATTTCTGGACATTGCAACAGAAGTGAATTCTCCATAATGAGTTTGGCAGAGATATCTAAATTAGACATGGTATTGTTAAGTTTGTTCCTTTGCATGCTCCATATTGCGGCTTTGAAGTCAACAGATAGATGATGAGTTTCGATCTAAAGTTTCCGGGTATTTTCCAAAACCTGGCGAATTGTAAATATTGATTCGAAGCTAAGCTGAATGGTCCATAATGCCGGGCGGCGGTGTTTTGGTCATCTTGGCGGTGTACACTGTGCAGAAATCGTCCTTTATTCTTCTTTGCAGGCTTCCATTCTGGCATGCCCGACATACTTCCTGATAAAACCTCCGAAAGGCATATTATCTTCGATGTATTCGTTCTTCGATGCAGCGCCAGGATTGGGGGCCAGGAGTTTTAGAGAATTTAAGGAAAACTGTAGTTTCCAATTTCGGCTTTCAATGTCCAAATTTGACTCTGTTGTTGACTCAACAATGACGGTTTCTAACAGCGCGCTATTTAGTTCTCACTTATTTACCCAAAGCGTATTTGATTCCTGTAATCCTTCCGCACAATGTGTTTTTTTTACTGACGATCTCTTTAGCCTTCAGAATTGATTTTTGGGAGTCTTTCGAATCGTTAAGACCCAGGCAAGTCAGAAACTTGACGTTTCGTATTGCCTACAGGCGTCTGTAAGAATTTTATATTTTCAATGCTGAGAGCTCCAGAGTGGATCATTGGGTTTCGTGTTCTGCGATGCCATAAGTGACTTTCACCACAGTTCCCTGAGGGTAAGTGCAAATTTAGGAATCGAATGTTCTACATATATGCGCCGTGTTCTCCTCTTCTATCGCGATCAGCCTTTGAAAATCATTGGTGGGCTCCCTAATAAGATCCTTAGCCAATGCTATAGTCTACCTTACATTCACTCAATGTTTTCTTCATCTTTCGTCGCGTTGCTGAAAGATTAATAAGCCTTTCAATGGGCTGTAAGTAATTTCTTTTTAAAGGACTAGAATAGGAGATCCCTCACTTCAAATTAAGATATCTGCACAGCTGAATAAAAAAAAATTATCGAATCAGTCACAGACCTCTGCTGACTGTCATATGCTGTGTTTTCTTTACCTCTTATGGTCGTGTCTTGAGTCGCTAAAACAAAAAAAAACATGAACTATGATTGCTACTTTTCACTACAATTTCGATATTGTCTCACTGAATCTTTTGGAGGACAAAAATTAGAAGTAGCATCTTCCGACAGTGCTGGTTCTTTAAATAACGAGAATGAGCCTCCGCAGCCGAATATCTTGCAGATCTGCTAAAAAGCCCTAATTCACGCCTCACCGTGGCGCCATCTGGGAATCTCACTGGAGATTGCGAAGTGAAGGGGACAAATGGCGAGTTTCCTGCGCCATAAATCAGGATTAGTGTCAGAAAAACAAAACAAGACCTTATCCGGGCTACTCCGACATATTTGGAGCTCAGGCCGGTAAGGATTGGTGGCGGACGAGACCTATATGGGCCAACGGCAGCGTTCACATCCCGGAACGGAAGATACAACGACGAGACGAATTGTATGGACTGTGCAACGACATCGACCTAGCAAGAAGGCTGAAGGTCCCACGACTAAGATGGCTGGGTCCTGTAGAGTGGATGAACACCAGTGCTCCGGTATGAAAAGTCATCGAATGCGCCCCCGGAAGACAGCGCAGTAGAGAAAGATCGAAACAGGTGGCGCACGCAAGTGGAAGGAGACCTTAATCTCAACTTAGCTAGCTGGAGAAGCTTGTTGACTGAGGCTCAGGTCCACCCCGGACTGTAGCGCCACTTAAACAGACAACATCATCTAGGTGTATTGTATCTAGGTTCTAACATTTTTCTTCTCGTTCGTCGATAAGAAACAAATGTTGCTTCTGTCAGTGCATACAACTGTTTAACGCCAGTCTTTTTCATTTCTCTCTGGAATTTATCTGGCACTAGTCAGGATATGAGTTCCATGCTACTGGTGTTAGCATTACAATAGACTTCCGACATCTAGAGCTAGGGCTGTAGGTACAGCCAATATTACACCTTTTTCCTGTTCATCGTGCTGATACCCTGGCAATACATTTGAAACATTTGTGACCAATCTTAATGAAATAACTAAAAAAATTCATAAAAGTAGGCGTTAGATCTGCTTCAAAAGACAGTTCATTGCTGAGAGTTGGATCAGCATCTTCCTAAACAGCAAACACATTACGAATCTGTAAGGTTGTGGAAGGCAATCGGATTATTTCATGGTTTCAAATTCTCTGTTGAAAATTCCCCAACTATCACTTTGATCTAGTTTTGGTACCTAGTCGCTTGTGAAAGGGATTTCTTATTACTCCTTTAGCCCTAACCTAATCTATAAGAGTAACGTAGTCCCAAATAAGCTCTCTAACTTATTCAATTTTGTTATTTTCCTTTCAGAATTTTTGGAATTTTCGATCAGCGCAAACCAGTCTATTCTATTCGTGATCCGGCTCTCATCAAACAAATCACCGTCAAAGACTTTGATCACTTTGTAAATCGTAGAACATTGGTGAATGACGAAAACGGTGGTCTTTTTGGAAATGCCTTAACAACAATGCAAAATGAAAAATGGAAGGATATGCGCTCCACACTTAGTCCTGTCTTTACTGGCAGTAAAATGCGCCTTATGTTCACCCTCTTCAATGATGTGGCTCGAGAATCTATTGAATTCCTTGAAAAGAGCTCAAGCAGCCAAAGTTCGACTGAAATTAACGTGAAGGACTACTTTACTCGATTTGCCAATGATGTTATTGGTTCAGCTGTCTTTGGTCTTCAAGTGAACTCCTTCAAGGACGACAAGAATGAATTCTACCTCATGGGCAAGAAGGTTACAACATCCACTGCTTGGCAGAATCTGAAATTTTTCATATTTGGAAATTTTGAAAAAGTTATGAGGGTAAGTTGCTTTAGATTATGGCGTCTCTTTTGATTTTCTTACTCAACTACTTGGCGTGTATCGTTAGGCTTTGAGAGTGGACTTTATAAGTCAGAAATACACTGATTATTTCATGAATCTTGTGCTTGCCACAATGAAATACCGCCGAGAACATAAGATCTATCGTCCGGACATGATCAACATGCTAATGGAAGCCAGGGGTATATACATCAATAAGGATGAGGACTACAAGCCAGCAACAAATAAGCGGGAATGGACGGACCTCGAGATAGTTGCTCAGTGTTTCCTATTCTTCTTTGCCGGCTTCGAAACTACCTCTGTGCTGATGTCATTTATTGCGCACGAACTTATGGAAAATCCTGACGTTCAGGAGCGATTGCGTCAAGAAATAATCGAAGTGCAAGAGTCACTGGATGGGAAGCCACTTACTTATGAAGCTCTCCATGGTATGAAGTACTTGGATATGGTCATATCGGAAACACTTAGGAGATGGCCACCAGCAGGAGTGATTGATCGACAGTGTACTAAGGATATTACTTTTAAAAACGGCAACACCGAAGTCACAATTAAGACTGGTGATATTGTGTGGTTCCCTATCGTTGGGTATCATTTGGATGAGAAGTACTTCCCGAATCCATACAAATTCGATCCGGAGAGATTTAGTGACGAGAATAAAGGTAACATTCAGCCTTTTACGTATGCACCATTCGGATTTGGTCCCAGGAATTGCATTGGTAAAATGAAAATAAAATCTATGAAATACAATTTTCCTCATTTTACTTTGTTTTTGTTTTTAGGAAATAGATTTGCTCTATTGGAGACCAAGGCTATCATATTCTATCTGTTGGGTAAGTTCCGAATTGAGGTTTCACCAAAGACGACGAGACCAATGAAACTTAGTACCACATCATTGAACTTGGATCCCAAAAACGGATTCTGGCTGAAATTTGTACAGCTTTCGAAAGATTAATACGGTTCTACTCAAACCAATACATAATAAAGAATAATTTTAATTTGTTTGGAAGTTTCATTGAAATAATCTGTTTTTGAATTAGTATTATGCAATGTCAGATAAAGAATATGAAACTCTGAAAAGATACCTCCAAGGAAAGACGAATTACAAACACAAACTATTTGCGTTGTGTACTGTAATGACCTCAAAAGATACTGCTTTACTTAGATACTCAGACCTGAAATCCTCGGGAATTATCTCTTTCATAAATACGCGAGTTTGGGTTTCATGTCACAATGGGATGATGAGGAGTGAAATCGCAGAGTTTTTCAGGACCCTCACCGGCATTAAGACTGCCAGTAGCCTCAATTAGGGTTAAAGTTTTAAGAGTGTTATTTAAGCAAATCTGTAGATTGGCGTGGCTCCACAGGATGCCGGTAGGCTGCAGCAATGCGACAATGTATTGTAGAAGAATCTGCCTAATGGCTTTATGACGGGGCACTAAGCTTTCTCTGAGTGTGCTGGGCATATGTCTTCTTTTCTTCTTAAGTCTCTACCTGAGACACTGCACCCTTCCATCCCCTACGATCCCGGGCACGCTGCTTCCAGTTGTCCAGACCAAGTGCTCTGACATTCGCGATATCTTGGTCTTTGAAACGGAGGTTCGGTCTTCTTTGTCTTCTCGATTATTATTGTGTATTCGCTCGATGTGGCCGAACCAATATAGTCGACGTGTTTTGGCTTTTTGGACTACATCCAAATCTTGGTACAGCTCATAGAGTTCGCTGTTGTATCTTCTCCTTTATTCTCTCTCCTCGCACACAGGACCAAAAATCCTCCGGAGTGTTTTTCTTTCGAAGGAACCCAGTATCAGCTCTCCTCTCTTGCTTATTACACATTTCGTCCTTCGAGTTAGGAGTTCTGAAGCCAATTGTTTGGCCAAGCTGAAGTAGAAACGGTTTCCTAGGGTAATTCTTCGCCGGATCTCCACTAGGGTGTCATTCGTGAAGTTCATGTTTACTCTGAAGTAGGTGAGGGAGTTCACCTCGAAATTTTTGCTGTCAATAGTGACGTTTTGTCCTAAGCGGTGGACCGATGCTTGATTGTTTGTTGATAGGATGTACCTAGTCTTGTCCTCATTTACTTCAAGGCCAACGGATTTCGCCTGTTCTTCAATCACCGTGAAAGCTTCTATCACGGAACGTGGGAGCTACCGATGATGTCGATATCGTCCGCATACCGTAGCAGCTGAACGGACCTGTTGAAGATAGTGCCTTCCGTGTTGACACCTGCCCTGCGCACTATCTGCTCTAGTACAAGATTGAAGAAGTCGCTTGATAGCGCATCTCCTTGCCGAAATCCGGTGCATGTTTGAAATAGTTCGGAGGAAATACTCCCAAACTGCACGTTGCAGCACATGTTTTCCAGCGTTATTACGATCTCACCACTCTTCGATCTCCTTGAGCTGGGAAGCTGCGTAAGCCCTCTTCTTTCTACGCAGGATCTTCTTTTCCTCCCTTCTCATGGCTCGATATTCTTCTCTCGCTGCCCTTGTTTTGCCCTGCAGCGCTTTCTTGTGTGCATCTTCTGACACCTTTTTCCTGTACACGCATTTATTATCATACCACGGGCTCTTTCTCTAGGGTGGCTGGTACCCTATAGTGGTTTCGGCTACCTCCTTGATGATGTCGCGATACTGGCACCACTGACTATTGGTGTATGTAGGTAGGTAGGTGAGTGCACAGAGGAGAGTCTCATAGTCAGGCGGTCCCTGTAGACTCTGGCTACTCCAGATGTGCTAAGGTGTCCAACGTCGAATTTCTTCTTCTGGGCGGTTCGCAGCTTCTTCTCGTTGGAAAGTCGAACTCTGAATTTAGCCGCGACAAGAAAGTGGTCAGAGTCGAAGTTTGCCCCCTCGGAATGTGAACACGTCGACGATGTTGGATGCGTGCCTCGTATCGACTAGCACATGGTCGATTTGGTTGGCGGTTCGACCGTCTGGAGAGCGCTAGGTTGCCGTGTGGATCCTTAGCCTTGGAAACCTAATGCTACTTATCACCGTATTACGAGCTGCTACAAAATCGATTAGTTGGTAGTCGTTGCCTGTTGTCGTTTCGAGGGTTCTGTGCTTTCCAACTAAACTGCCAAAGATGTTTCCCTTTCCGACTTTAGCATTGAAGTCCCCAACTTTAACATCGTACTCTGGACAGGCTCCATCCAGGAAGTCATAGAACTCCTCCTTGAGGGGATCTTCAGTCTCGTCGGAAGGGGCCTGTGCACATATTAGGCTTATGTTTTGTAAAATAGCTTTGAAGCGGATCACAGAAAGGTGATCACTTATCGGCTTGAAGTCAATGACTTTTGTCCTAAGTCGATTTCCCACGACGAATCTACATCCTAATACATGCAGTCTTTCGTTGCAGCTGTAATAAATGTCGCAACTTTTTCTTTCCATCATATCTCATCCTATCCATCGTATCTTCTGAATTGCGGTCATGTCTGCCTTGTACAGCGTGAGGACAGACTCAAGTTTTTGAGTGGCACCTGGGGTGTAGAGTGTTCTTACATTCCAGGTGAAAACTCTAATATTATAGTCCATTGACGTTCCAGGTCTGGTTGCCATTTGAGGAGTTCCGTTATATGAGGCTGGTTGCTGGTCTCATAACTAGATATTTTTTCCGTGGTCGAGAAGTTACCCCGACGGCACAACGGGCCGGATATTCTGGTGTCAGTAACCCAATTTTGGGATATGAGCGCTGCTGTTAATCCATTTAGGGTTCGTCTGCCACCAACTTTTTTCCAACACCCTGGCTCAGTATTGGAAGTCTCTATATACCGGGTATCCAAATATGTCGAAGCAGCTAATATAGGGATTACACTTTAGTTCGACCTGACTGTAGACGCAACCGTTGACTCCATCTGGGGAGCTCATCCGCTGCCGCCTGAAATAAGGGGAAACGTCTTAGTGCGTTGACACTCCTCCCCTCCTCTTTAGTCCGCTGCCACCAACGACCTTCCACAGGGGTTGGTTACCCCATCTCCAGTCGAGGTACTAGGCACCCACTAGTCACCAACGCGGAGGTGAGAGTAGGAGTTGATAATGAGAGGCTAGAGTGAGAACGCTTGTATTCTCATGTAATCGCATCACTACTCTTAAACCAGCGCTGGGAATACTTAAGTGATACAAAATCCTGCGACGCTTGCTGTAAAAGTGATGAAGCATAATCTTTTGGAGTCATGGCTATGTTAGCTTCAGGCACTCGACGCTGATGTGGTGCAACTTACTACTGAAGAGTTACTCGTAACTTAACTTTCTATGAATGATAAATTTCAGTAAGAGCATATAGTAAGTACAAGGAACAAAGTGAATTAGTTTTCAGACTCAGACTGAGTCCTCTGTTCTGACACAAAAAAAGTGCAGGAACCACTTAGTCCTAGACAGTTCCTTGTTTCCTGTGGGTCAAAAATACGATAACATAATTTATTTGTTTGTTTGAAAAAAAAGTTGGAGAAGACTTTGTAAAGTTATATCAGATTATACGGAAGATCAAGCAGCCATCGTGCCATACTGATATGGTATTTTTGTTGAAATAATCCTTTTTTAACATTTCTTCATGGAAAAAATTAGCTCGGCATTTCAAGTGCTTAGAGCAACTTGTGATCCACCTAAACGGTCTACCGGCTGCATATTTACCGAATACCATCGAAAACTCAATTTTTATTATTGGATAATATGGGACCAAGTAAGGCACACCTAGAGCGTAGTGAACCGAATCATTCGAATCGTCACCGTTTCAGTCGTTGGGCTTAGCGATGAGGTCCATTTCATGCTAAATGATTATGTAAATAAGCAAAATAGAGACTTTTTCTAGTCCAAAGTCTTCATGGATAAGCCAGCTACGTTTGTGGAATTGAAATTAAATTTTTCGATTGTCTTTTATTTTTTAAGAAAAAGTACCTCTTACAGAATCATCCTTTATATGCTGTTTACAAGATTATATTCTGCGGCTTTGAATAGACTGGTATACTGTACACACATGCAACTTTTTAGATATTCTATCTTTAATTCAGCCTTATATGGAAATTGCCCTGCCGGCGCGCTTCCTGATGCCCAGGGTCTTACTTACATCCCCGGTGAATCCTAACATACATCAATTGGCTTGTGGGGAGGAGTATTTTCACAGCTTTATATATTTCGTATATCCGTTCGTGTTGAATCTGCCCTTAAAGTACTCCCTGTTACCATATTTCATCTTTCTCACATATACAGATATTTTATCCACTATAGCCTAGTTCGAGGATGGCTGTGATATCTGCCTTAGTAGATAGAAGCCTGAAGTTGTTCTCCTGTATGTTCTTAAATTACAAGTATAGTCGCAGTCACTTAACTCATGGTAGTTTCTTCGTATCTTTCCGATTTATTACAAAGACATCGCTGGCGTGTCGAGGAAGCATTTTGAGGATCACGCCATACAAAGAAATTGTGGGTTGATGAAACATTAACGAAAAGCGCGATCTCTTCGAGACAAATCACTTCAATGTCGAATGCTTGATTCAAACGTTATTGCGGATCCTTACCTTCAAATTCTACTGATCTCTGAGACATTAAACCTTGCACAACTAGTCGGGTCTGTTGAAGTTGCATTGAGAAATCATTTTCCACCTGTTCTCCAAAGTCATGCATACAAAAATGATGTCACGCAGTTTAAGACATAATGAAAGGGAACAGACATTATCTTCATATTACCCGGTTATGTGAGTCTGAACGTGGGATAGTTTGGATGGATAGTTGTGTCTCAATAGTCTTCAAAACTGCAACATGTTCCTGGCCTATCGACTAACTCAGATACTCGTAATTTTCATAGCAACGCAGAAATTACATGCATCCCCTTTGTATCATTCTCAACATTTGTGAAACATAAAGAGGGAAACTCTATTGCCAACTACGGAAACATAATTATGATAAATCTTTTTCTTAAAAGATAGAAAATTCAACAAATTTGCGACTGAGACATAAAATTTGAAATTGGCTTGCAACGGGCATTAGCTTTATCTACGACTTAAGAAAAATTTGCTTCACATCGTTAAATCATCGATGAGTTAAACTTGCACTTTTCGCTGCAGAAGGTCTGTAATCAGCATCGCTATTCAATGCCTCTATGAGGAGGGTTAAAAGCCATTGAATGGCCCCGAGTTAATGTGTTTCACTTTAATTTCTTATATTGCTTTAGTTTTTAAAATTTAGTTTGAGGTACATCAGAGATGCCGCTTCTGATGTGCTGGGTTTCACTCGTCCACCACAACGAAATCCCTGGTTCGATGATAAATGCCGGCAAGCACATGCTAAGCTAAGCAAGATGCATATAAAGCGTCGCTGCTTAGAAGAAACAGAGCTGCTCATGAGCTCTATGAGCGGAAGAGGAGAGACGAACACCGGCTTCTCAGGAGGAAGAAGAAAGAGCATGAGAAGCGGGTGGTCGAGGAAATTGAGAGATGCTACTCTTTGAATAAGGTTCGGAAGTTTTACTAAAAGGTAAAAATAAAATGCCACGGAAACAAACCCGGAACCGAAACCCATAGAGATGAAGAAGGGAACATTGTAGTAGATTCGCAGTCGATGCTGAGGATTTGGAAAGACCATTTCTGCAGACTGTAAAACGTTGATGACGGACCAAATATCGCTGTCAGGCAGAATCAACCTTTCAACCTGGACGATGATGAAGATAGCAATATCGAAGCTTTAGTCCAACAAAGCTGCCGGAGCGGAGGGCCTGACTGCCGAGCTCTTCAAAGTGGCAGGCGATGACTTGGTAAGGAGCATACACCAACTCATCTGTAAAATATGGTCGGACGACCATTCCCTCCTTAAGGTAACATACAACGGCGTGTGAAATTCGCAGACAACACGGAATTATGGTGGTCGATTCTATGCCCAGAGCAAAGGATCTAGTGTCCATGTTAAAAAATATAAATGCACTTTAAATACTGTTTCAGTTGTTTTCACAAAACTGAGATTACTTTTATAGAAGAAGGAAAACTAGCTTGTTGGACTAATTTAATGCTAAAAAAAGTCATCAACATAATATTCCATCAGCGAAGTGTTTGGGTATCATTCTGCTCTTCGAAATATTTGGACTTAACATTTGAGACCGGAAACCCAAAAGGCGTATATACCACGTTAGACAAACTTGCATCCGTCTTTCAATTGGAAACTTGCACAGTCATCATGACTATGCACATTTTTCTCATGAATCCAAAAGAGGAGAAAGCATCTGCATCTTTAATAGCAGCTAAGCTATTCTATAGCTATGGCGATGGCGCGATAGTTAGCTAATTGGACTATCACGCAGACAGTCTGGGTTCGATTCACGATTCATCCTTTCGGCGGGCAATGGCAAACTCCCGAAAGTGAAATTGCCTCGGCGATAAACCGTAGGCCCCGCTCAGATGTGACTAAAATGACAACATGAGCAACACAAATGAGTGTCAAGAAGCTAGGCCGTGGCCCATACCCATATACGTCAGGCCAGACAGTTAATAAAGAGTATAACGTGAGCCTGAGCGTATTAAAGCGTTTGAGGGAGAATATTCAGCGTACAGAACTGTGGAGAAATACCTCTTGGTTTTTTGACCATGTCATAGCACCGGCTCATACACCTCATCTTGTGCGCGACTATGTAGTCAAAAACAACATTCATATCATTCTCCTGACATAGCTCGTTGTGATTTTTTTTTGCCTATTTCCACGGCTAAAGTTACTGCATTGCCGAAAGCGTTTTAAAACGATTGAGGCGATAAATATAAAGACAATTCCAAAATCAGTTACTGAAAAGTATCTTTAAGATTGAAAAAAGCATTGGAATATGTTTATTGCTTGCAATGGAGACTAAAATGAATATTGATGAATAATTGAACCATTTAGGTTTTGTTGAAGAATTCCGGGCACTTTTTGGCATTACAAGGGGCTAACAACCCTTTTCCAACAGCGACTCTGACCTAATCTAACCTAAGGGTACTTCTTAATCAGAGGGTATAGTCAAAGTAAGCTTCTGGAAATATTGTACTATCAGAAAAACTATCCACAACTCACAATGCAACATCTAAGCTTGGTTTTAACCATTGTTCTTCTTCTTCTTCTTTAAGTGGCGCTACTGTCCGGGGTGGACCTGGGCTTCAGTCAACAAGCGTCTCCAGCCAGCTCGATCCCTGGCTAGCTGCCTCCAGTTTCGCACGCTAAGTTGTCTGAGGTCCTCTTCCACTTGCGTGCGCCACCTGAGTCTTGGCCTTTCTCTACTGCGCTGTCCCTAGGGAGTGGATTCGAAGACTTTTCGGACGGGAGTATTGGTTTCCATACGTTCTACATGACCTAGCCATCTCGTCGGTGACTCACCGCCAATGCAGACGTTCGAAGATCACCCGAAGAATTTTTCTCTCGAAGCAACCAAGAACACCCTCATCCATCATTGTTTTATCTCTATAATATTATGGCGGGAGTGCGGAGTGGTTTTTAATGTCTTCCCAACGGATTTGAGAACTCTGAAAATGTACCATTTTCAAACTAAGATTCGTTAGTATCAATCACTACGGTTCCTTGGGAACTCATGGGAAAATGAACGTGCAGGTTATTTTCCCATGAGAGATTGATAAAACCGTATAGGACCTGATAAATGCCAACATTCTTGCTATTCCAGTGGGACCTGCAAATCTATATCGTTGGTGTATTTCACTATCATTTTAAAGTCTATTTTGAATAAACGCCTCATGTGCCACGGTATGTACAACCGCGAGCTAGAGGCGGACATGTACTTGCAGGTACAGCAGAAAACTGAAATACCTCTTCAAAGAGATACTTTTTATAGAAATAAGCTAGCTCGCTATACTGGTATTACCCAAAAAAGAATGGCAAGTTGTCAATGAAATTTTGAACAAAGACAAAACTAAATAGAATTTCGTAGTCACTTCAAATAATGTGACAACATCTGATCCTACAGAAGTCGCCACAGCTTTTAATGAATATTTTTCTAATATAACAATTACTCTTCGAGATTATGAAATCTTCTTATCCTTTTATTAACCCTTTCCTCGTTATACGAACTTATGCGTAACGAGTTTCCCATTTTTACTGCATCGCTGCTGCTCCGCTTATGGGGTTGGCTAATGTCGCAGACCGCAGAACGCGTCTACATAATGCTCGGTCCTGGATCGCTTCAGTGGTTTACCCCAGACGTTGTTGCGCATTTGCCATCTGAGAAATCCAGGAATTCTTTTTCCGACCTCGTTTTCTTACAGTTGGAGTGACCGTAGTTGATAGTGCCTTTTTAACCGGATTTTCCGCAGATCTTCTTTGAACGTGGCAATACCAACTTATTCTATTCGCCTCAAGCTGTTTGGTTACCGAGTTCTTTATATGTAGACTTCCCCTTATACGCGTAGATCTAATGCAATCGCGTTTAGTGACTCCACTAGACATCCTTAACATTTTCATTTCCGCTGCCGTCGTTTTGTTTTTAAACGCTTCGTACATTGTCCATCACTGTGAACCGTATATAAGAGCTGGTCTAACAAACGTGGTGTAGAGTTTCCCCTTTAATTTAAGTGGAAATTTTCGGTCGCAGAAGATTCCCGAATTGTCCCGCCTTTTCATCCACCCCACACTCCCTCTATGGTTTACGTCGTCGTCACATTTCGCTTCCATGTTAACGATTGATCCTAAGTATTTAAAGATAGTGCTTTTCGAAAGAACTATTCCGTCTAACATTATATTCGGAACAGGTCGCAACGGATGCGCAAATGGGCACGTCAAATGCTCCGTCTTTGAAAGACTTATTTTAAACCCGTTTCTCTCTAGCGCATTTCTCCATGAATCTAAGGCGTTCTGTAAATCTTCGACGTTATCGCTAAGTATAACTGCGTCGTCAGCGAAGAGAATTGGCGTTACATTTGCTTCGCGCATGCAGTCTTTTAAAAGATAGTCGAATACTACGTTAAAGAGGAAAGGGCTTCCTTGGTGCACTCCGACATTAACTGGAAATTCTCTCGTTAGTCCAGCAGAGCTTTTAACCGCAGTTTTCACGTTTCCGTACATGTCTTGTATTATTCTAACATACGTTTCCGGTACGTTTTGAGACCTCAGCGCGGCCCATATGAGATCCCTAGGCACTCGATCGAATGCTTTCTCGAGGTCGATAAATACCATGTGTAAATCCTTAGACGAATCTCGGTGCTTTTCCATTATTATTCGTAGGCTTTGGATAGCGTTCAACGTCGATCTTCCTTCAACAAATCCACACTGGCTATTATCGAGCTTTATTATTTGCCGAAGACGTCCGTTTAAGACTCTTTCGACGATTTTCATTGTGTGTGACATAAGCTTGATTGAACGGTAGTTGTTGCATTCTCGAGTGTCGCCTTTTCCTTTGTATAATGGAACCAAGAAGCTACTTCTCCATTGATTCGGCATAGGTTGTCCACATTTTAATTTATTTAAAAGTTTCGATAGCCAAACGCTGTCGATCCCCTCCATCTTCGACCAAAACTCTGATGGAATGCTGTCTGGTCCCGCCGCTTTCCCCCGCTTCATTTTTCCAATTGCTATACTTATTTCTTCGATTGAAAAGTCCGAAACTTCCTCCTCGAATAGACTAGCTGTCGGCACGATATCACGTGGAAACTGTTTGTTAAGCAACTCCTTGCAGTATTCAAGCCACCGATCACAAATTTCCTTTTCATTCGTTAGTAAACGACCGTCTGCGTTTTTGATGTATTTCGGCGAGGTTATTTCCATTGAATTTTTTCGCCTCCGTGCAGCGAGCTTAAAAATATTTGGCATTTTAGTATTGTACGACGTTTCAACTTCTTGGATAGCTTGTCTTCTATCTGCCGATCGTGAGGATATTTGTTCCAACTCCTGGTACAGGTTTTCCGCTTCTGCCGTTCGAGTTCGAGCCAGGACTTTCTTTGCGATCTTTTTAAGACGCTCGTATTCAAGAGCCAGTCGAGCTTTTGCGATATCGTCACTCCGATCGCATTTTGTCCACGCTTGGAATGCACTCTTCTTGTCTTGCACTCTTTTGCAGAGGTGATAATCTATTTGCGTTTCGTGGCCTCCGCTGCTATAGGTGATGAGATGTCGTTGATGTTTAATAAACATTGTATTTAAGACGGTTAAGCCGTAAGCCCTACACGATACAAGGATGTCTTCGCCAGCTGAATTTCTGGTTCCAAAGCCTTTACCGCCGTGGCAGTCCTCATAATCAACATTTGTTTCTCCGACGTGGCTATTTCAATCTCCGCCTACGAAGAGCATCTCATCAATAGGTATATTTCTAAGCAAATTACCGAACTCTGACCAAAATGTATCTTTTTCCGATTGGTCGCATCCATTTTGTGGAGCGTACGCGCTAACAATATTCCACGTTTCATTGTGTATGACGAGTTTAACACTCATCAAGTGGTCGCTTATTTTCAAGATACCAACGATGTTGTTTAGAAGATCCGCTGCAACAACGATTCCAACACCGTTTCGTCCATTGACCGTTCCATGGTAGAACATCTTAAATGCCTTAGTTTTTAAATCTAGAAAACGCGCTTTATTTCCTGTATTACACCACTTCGTTTCCTGTATGCACAAGATTTGTAGACTTCTGCGACGCATAATCGCTTCCAGTTCTAAACTTTTTGAGGTCATCGATCCGACGTTCCAACTTGCAAACCGTATTTTATGAAAATATTTTGGAAACTTCATTTTGCCCGCCCCCGGAATCCGTCGGGCTCTGACACAAGCACTTCTGCTTGCTCTGGGATCACCCGAGTGCGTTGCAATCGTGGTGCCCAGCGGGGTAGTGCTATTAATTGCGATCATTTCCATAAAGTGTACTCGTATCTAAAGTTTGAGTGGTTTGACACTTGTATGCTCATTTCGAATTGATTGACTGTTCTTTTACCCCACCGGTAGTCTCCAGACGTGGGAACCAACTGATTGCATACAAACTTGTGGGAAAGTTTTAAGGTGTTAAAGTGTCACAGGCTCATTTTTGGTGTAATAATTGCATGTATATGATTGGTGTCCCATTTAGTCGCCTCTTACGACAAGCTGGGACGCACTGCGGCACTATTCTTTATCCGATGCCGCACGGAATTTATTTGTGAAAAGGCGAAATTAAAAGGTGCGAGCCAAGCTTGAAAATGTTTAAAAGGTGTCTTCGAGATTATGAAATAAGTACAATAATAATGCTAATAGTCTTTGTGATAGCAGCACTAATGACCCTTTACAAAGGCAACTTTTTTTCTTCGATTTACCCATATTTTCACCATATGAGGTACATTCTTTAGTATTTTGAAAAGAATATCTTTCTTTGTTTCTGATGTCTTATGTCATATTTTGAACTAAAGTATTCAAAAGAGCATTTTTTTCAACGGCTGTTGTTATAACACTCCATTAAAAAGGTGATACTATGTCTTTAAATAATTATCGCCCAATATCTCTTTAATCAGTCTTTCTTTTCGAGAAGGGAGTCAAATCAAGATAAAACGAAGTTCTTCAGTGAATCGCAGTTTGGCTTTCGAAGTGGCAAATCCACTTAAGATGCATTGTTAGAGCTGTGCGGAGAGATATATAGCAGTTTTAAAATTTCTGATATCCCTGCTACTCCATTTATTGACATCACTAAAGACTTTGATATGGTGGATCATAAGTTATTGCTTCAAAAACTTTATAGCGCTGGTTTTAGAGGCTTTATCCACGACTGGTTTACTTCTTATTTAACTAATCGGAGTCAGAAAGTAAGGATTCGAAATTGTTTGAGTTCAAAGATTCACATTGGCATTAGAGTTCCACAAGGCTCTGTTTTGGGTCCTATTCTCTTTTTGATTTTTGTAAAGTCACAGCTTTCGCCGATGACACTGCTTTGTCGTATTATGGTATGAGTTACTTCAACATATTTTTGGATGTAAACTTTGATTTAGAATTAATGCGAAGATGGTTCAAACTTCACAAATTGATCATTAGTAACAAAACAAAGTTCATGATTTTTAATATTTTGGATAAAATTTGTGATGATACGCCTCTAAAATACCATTCATCCAATTGCAATAGATTTCGTTTGATCAACAGTTGTTCACTCGAACTTGACAAACCCACTT
Organism: Volucella inflata; assembly: GCA_928272305.1. Lineage (NCBI taxonomy): Eukaryota > Metazoa > Arthropoda > Insecta > Diptera > Syrphidae > Volucella > Volucella inflata. Next base: position 227,449,894 of record OV743716.1, on the reverse strand, counting down.
TTGATTGCCATACCTGTTGCGCAACCGACTGCTTTGAAATTGAACGCGTAGATAGCTTCAAGTATTTAGGTATTACTCTTGATTATAAGCTCAGTTGGATGGAGCGTACTACGTCTCTAAGGCATTATCTAAACAGTGTTATTAGGCAGATTTATCTACTCGGTCTATATTGCAGTTTGTCTATCTTAAAGCTTGTTTATAATGGGTTACTTAAGTCTAAACTGCAGTGTAGTATATCTTGTTGGAGTGGAATGCATTTTAATAAAATTGAGCCTTTGCTAACTAACCCTTATGTCAGTACGACACACTTGGGTGTGTATTTGCATTTTCAAATGCAAAAATCATGGTGATAAACATAGCAGACCGGGCTAAATCTTCGAGTAGCTTCCCAAAAATGGAAACTCAACCAATTCCAATTAATTTTAAGTAAACCAAAAAATAAATACCTACAAGATTAGAAGTTTTTCACAGTTAGACCGCACTAACCATACATACATACCCGAGTATGCAGCCTGTCTTTTCATGTCAAATATGGTAGTGCCTTTCTGTGAAGACACTTAACCGGCAGGACCATCTGCAGTTTATCGTTTGCTGAATATCATCGGCACCAATAAGAGACTTATTTCAAATGCTTAATAGAAATTTCCGTAAATATTTTATTCTACCTATATACGAGGGCGGGTCAATAAGTCCGTGACTTTTGGATTAAAACACAGATTTTTTGATAAAAAAATAATTTTATTTTTGAGCTCTATACACTTTGTCCAACGCTTCTCCAATTTTTTTATCCCTTCCAAAAAAAATGATTTGTCGAGGTCCTCAAAATAGGCCTTTGTTTGCGAGATGACTTCATCATTGGAGTCAAATATTTTTCCACCAAGCCATTTCTTCAGGTTTGGGAACAAGAAGTAGTCGCTCGGAGCCAAATCTGGAGAATAGGGTGGATCAGGGAGCAATTCATAGCCCAATGCATGGATTATTGCACTTTCAATCTTCGGTCGGCCAACACCATATCGTGAATTTTTTCGATTGTTTCGGGTGTAGAGACCTCAACTGGGCGTCTAGGACGTTCGGCATCTTCAGTGCTTGTACGGCCACAACGAAATTCAGTAAACCACTTTTTTATCATTGAAATCGATGGTGCAGAGTCCCCATAGTATTTATCAAGCTTAGCCTTGGTCTCGGTAATGGTTTTTTTTCGCAAGAAATAATGCTTAATAAGCACACGAAATTCACTTTTTTCCATTTTCTCCTCAAATTAGTGAGTAGTCTGATAAAAATAGCTGTCAAACACAAACTAACTGACGCAGCAAGTTTAAATTTTGACAGGAGTCAACTGACAGATGCCTGTTGACAGGAGCAGTGTTGCTGTTTCAGTAAAGAGGTCAGAAATTCAAAAAGTCACGGACTTATTGACCCGCCCTCGTATATATAATTTGCATTCTTTGGATTCTTGATTCAACTGCTTTAAGTAGATGAAATGCAACGAATCTGAGTTGCATTCCTGGGTATGCACATATTGACTAAGCGTTGTGCGACACTCGCATTAACACAAAGGGTAAACAGGAATATGATGTTCGCATCTTATGCAAGGTTAACCGCCAAACTCCCAGTTTTGAATTGATCAGGAGACTCGGATTTTTACCATTAAGGCATTTGTCCAAAGATCTGGATATAACTCTTCAAGAGTTTATGAAAGCCGCAATCTACGTGTCAACACTAGAAATCTCGTCCATATACCGTCAATCAGTAAATTACATTTTTCTTGCTGGTTTTTGGTTACTGCAATTACCTGCAAGTGTAAGATTTGAGCGAGTTAAATCCGTTTTTCTTAAAAAAGTTAAATATTGGCTCTTTTCGTGAAGCTACGCTGTGATTGGTGAATTATTGAATCATCTGGTTTGATGCATTTAATTTTTATGGAATTTTATTTTCTCTTCATTTATTTCAATTTTATCGCATCCCCATCGATATATTTAAAAAATTGTTGTTTTTTATATTTTTAATTACGAAATGTACATTCGCCACTTGTCACTGCAACAGAATGTACCCAACTATTTCAATTAAATTCTTAAAATCTGTAATATGAAAGTTGTTATTGAAATAAAGATTCATATAATGAAAAATAGGTATCTTGAGCGATATTTTGATGAGCCGCAAGCCTCTGTCCTTAGAATTTTGGCAGAAACGAAATAAATTCCTAAGCTGGCACAGTTTACAGTTTATATTTCGCAACGGTGGATCTGGCTTCAGCAATTTTCCCGATTGAATGCCTCAGAATATGCCTACAAAGAGCAGGGGTTAAAAGAAGAAGAACAATCTCGAAGGAGAAAAGTGTAGTCATACAAACCTTCAACACCACGGGTCAATATGAAAATCAAATTGAAATATTCAAAATATTCTTATACTCGTACATCTTCTTAAAAATAACATAATTCAACGAACTAAGCAGATCCAGTTTTTCGCGTTAAAACGCTTCCACTTTCGTTTTCATTTGTATGATCATCTGACATTTACTATAAGACCACATTGTGACACAAGTCCAATGTCCAACAAAATTTAAATGGCAAATGCCAACTTTTTAAGCCTGACCTGGGTCAACTTCAACTTTTTCGTCCCGACTGACATAAAACCCGTTTCAAGAATTTAATTTCTTCGTTGTTGGTGACCTATTGCCATAATTCGTATATTAATGCTAATTTGAAGCGAAATTAAATATCGCTTTTAGATACAAAAACCGGTATGAATCGAAGTGTGTAGGCTTCTAAGCTCTTTGTTATCCAAAATGTGGACAATACTAATGTTAATGTAGTAAGATCTTGTTGGATGGCTATGTTCTTTGCGGTCAACCAAAATTCTGGGAGCTATGTTTTTAGGGGCGGTCTTGGAGTAGTTTCCTATAGTTAGTATCTTCTTGTAAAGGGTTTTTTTTTAGCCCAGTACTAACTTTAGTCATTTATATCTGTCAAACCAGTTAGAAGACGCAGTAGGCAGTTAGCGGGTGGAACTTCATAACACGTTGAGAAAGCCTAAAGTGCCAAAGGCCGCCAGTCGTGGGCAGTGAGGTGCCCAACTGAAAGTGACAGCAAGGTTGCGAAGGTCCGTCGGAAGCTATATTCTGGTACCACTGGAGGTCAGGGGCTCCTGGAACTTTTGTTCCAGCCTGACCTAGGAGTTGGCCCCCTTGTGGGAGTATTGTTGTGGCTGTGGTTCATACCCAAAGTCGAGGGGAGAGTTGACCAAATGGTGCTTGGACATCTCATGGTTGAACATATGTCGTAGCCTGCTACGACCTGTGCTTAGCCATTTGATTGCTATGGAACTGATTGGTCTATTCGATGTGGAGTTGCACTGCAACCGGATGCCATGATCTACAGAATGGCTGGGGTAGTAGATATGCCTCGACCCTTCGACCAATGGGCAAGTTCGTGCCTTACACACGACTTCGAGTCTGGTACTGGTGGTGGTACTTGTAGTACCTGAATCGCGCTGATCAACGCATTGTTTTGATATCTCGAGCGAAGACTCACCGTAGGCTTGAGCCTTCACGACAGGTACCTATGTAAGACACTAGTGACATTCTCAAAATGTCATTTTAATTCAGTACTCTTTGTAATTCATCGTGATGACATACCTGCCTTAACAAACAAAACAAACAAAAAAAAAAAAATCGGCGCTGGCAGCCCGGTATGGGTCATGGCCTAGCTTCTTGACACTCATTTGTGTTGCTCATGTTATCATTTTTGTCACGTCTGAGCGGGGCTTAGGGTTTATCGCCGAGTTCGAACGGCACTCCTTAGAAGCATTTTCGTAGGCAATTTTACTTTCGGGAGTTTGCCATTGCCCGCCGAAAGGGTGATGGCGATTTGAAAAATTGTTGGTGACCGAAGCAGGAATCGAACCCAGACTTTCTGCGTGGTAGTCCAATGAGCTTACTATCGCGCCATCGCCATCGCCACACGCTTTAACAACGTTACCAAATTTTAGGAATATTCTTCCAGAATTATGGTTCTTTGCGCCAAACTTGCTCTCTATATAATAGACCAACAGGGACCCCTTTTTATCGCATAGTTGACCACCTTTGTATAAAATTTTCCTTGATGCAGGGGCATCGAGATGCACAGGAAGAAGAGAATATTGCATCTGTTCAGAAGATTGTTGAAGAAAGTCCGAAGCTTGGTCTCTATTGGTCCAATTTATGGATAATTTTATGCAAAAATCTTGGTTTGAAGGCTCACAAGATCCAGTTTGTAAGCATGTAGATGAGATGTGGTTTCACCTGAATAGCGCTACGTGCCATGGTGACAGCACTGTTAAGGTAGGTCTACTTAGGTGTCAAATGCCGAACAGTTACCTCGTACTTGATGTTCACCATCACCTTAACAGAGTCAACTCTCAATTTAAGAGGAAAGATTCATCCATATTAAGCACAAGACTATTTGAATCCCCGATGCTGAAATTTAATTTAAATTTCTATATCCGTACATTGGGAAAATCTGGCACCAATGGAATAACTTTTCTTTGAATTGCCTGACTTTTGTAACAATTTCAAGAAAAATTTCTATCGAGAGAGAAATTTATTAATATTAAAGGCTCCGCCGACCACAAAAGAAAAACAATCCATCAACATCTCTTTGAATGGAAAATTGATTTCCCAAGTTGACGGATACGTGTGGTGTGGATGCACGAAACTTTTCGGATATATGAAAGCCATTATTCGAACCATTTGGAGCGAGATATCTTTTTCACCATCTTTGCTTTAATATGGGGGAATCGCCTACGTAACCTTTACTTCATCTTTAATTCACAAATGCAATGATTTCATGAAAAGACCAAATAAAAGTATCTTTGACATACAAAAAAAAACCACTTTAATGACAAGAATGATGCTTAAGTCCTTTAATGTAAGAGTTATCGACCTTTATTTGGCTTTTGGAACACATTTGCATCATGATACTGCACTGGGAATTCTCTGGTTAGGACGTGTGCTGTAAATCGAAAGCATAATCAAGGATTCATTTATCTTATTTATGTCACCATATTGATACACTAGCAATTTTATCGGTTTAGTAACACATAAATCTTTACTTTTGTATCTTTCGTCATATATTTGTGTTTCAACCGATATGCCTTCCATTTAGCGCGGTCTCTGGTGTTGCTCTATAAGCTTAGATGCTAGGATGACTCCTTAGGAGCTTTGATGTTCATTCGATTTACACGTCCTTGCCATCTTTATCGACATATGTAGGTGAGCTCTTCGACCTAGTGATCCAGTAAATATACTCATATGAGTCTTTACGAAGGTTGATGCAATCAATAACATATTGAGTACAAATCGCTGGTAATATTTTAGTATCATCAAAAAGGTGGCTTCAACCGTAGTCTTGCAGACACTTACTATTGTGGATGTGCCCCAATAACCAATCGACAACTTCAAAAACTCACATTTGCTTTTCAACAGCTTCAAGCCAATCGCATCGCCTTGTTTGAATTCTTTTTGGACATCAAAGGTCTCTATGAGTTTTTTATTGAATTTGGTGGACCAGCGTGCTTCTCTTTCCTCATTTTGCACAAAAGGATGTCGCAGCTAAATGTTACTCTGTTTAACTCGTCTCTATAGATGCTGTCGTACGCGGTCTAAAAATCGATGACTAGGAGATTTGAAGTTATACTGATAAAGACCAATCAGATTGCTGACAAACGGCTTCAGGCGTTCACCGCCTGCAGATGGGATTTTGTTTCTTGAGGATCGGACAAATGATGCTGAGGTTTAATTCACAGATGGGTTGATGTATGCAAGTAGCTTTGTCGGACATACGAGTAGATACGGCAATCACCCCTTTACTTCACTTTTTCCAAGGTGGAGTGAATTTTCGGACCTCAGCATCGACTCTGGCTCGACTATGATGCTCTTTCGTCTATACAGGCTTCGGTTCAAAGTTTGCGTCCGTGACATGTTTTTTCTCTCTTTTGATACAACTTCCAAATCTCGTTTCTGGAGTGACATCTCTTAATTTGCTCGGCTGCGCGCATCTCATTCTCATTCCTTTCTCTCCTGAGAAATTGGTATTCGTATTGTGCCCGTAAGTGCCCGTATGTAAGTAGCTCTAGTCTTTCTATGCAGCGCAGCTTTGCATGCATCTTGCTTAGTTGCATTCGTCATCAAACCAGAGGTTTTGTTGTGGTATTCGAGTGAAATCCAGCACATGTTGCCACTGGTTTCCGATGCTCGATCGATCTCTTTTGATTGAAGCCGTCTGCAGTCGAAATTCCTCACAATAATAGCTTGTCTTGGCATTGTTCGGCATATCCACAACCGTACCTTGGCTACAACAAGGTCAATGTTGGCTCCACGGAGGAGAGTCCGATCACATTGTGATCAATATAGTTGATGGTTGATTGATCAAGGGCTCTCCAAGTCCCCTTTTGAATATCGAGATATCATGCTTGATGCATGATGATACCATGCTAGCTACGACAATATTTCTTCCCGCCGCAAAGTCGATAAGCCTAAATCCGCTATCGGAGATTGTATCGTGCAGGCTATATCTTCTTCTTAGTACTACCAAAGATGCCCTCGCTTTCTACCTTTGCATTAAAATTGCAAAGGACAATTTTAATGTCATAGCTAGGGCTTGCTCGTAGGTCATGTCCAGGAGCTCATAGAAGGTAACTTTGGTGTCGTCATCTTTCTGCTCTGTGAGGGCGTGCGCGCATATCTGGCTAATGTTGGAAAATTTTTCTTCGATGCAGATTGCTTAAGACTTCTTGCCTAACTCTGCCTCCAACAACAAATCCGTATCCAAATAGGTGCTGCTTTTGTCATCGATAACAGTCGCTGTAGTAAATGTCGTAGTTTTTTCTTGGATTGTGATTATGTCTGCCTTGCATCAGTCTAGGGCATCCGCTAATTGTTCGGCTGGACGCCACGTCCTTTAGTAGGCCACTTATTAAAGGACCTTAACATTCCGCGTGCATATTCGTCCTTGATGCGTTTGCAGGGGTTGTGAAGCGTAGATCCATCTGTATACGGGACTTTTATATTTTTTCTATGGCCGGGCAGTTTACCCCGGTGGCACAACATCCAACTTGGAGGGCTAGTTCCATTATGGAATTAGTATTCTTACAACTCAATAAATATTTTAGATCACCAATAAAATTTTGATTTTTATTTCGTTAACGTTGCACTCATATTACGCATTTTTCTCTCTCTCTCTCTCTAATGATTTTTACATCCACAAACCTTGCATCGTCTACTTGATGAAGACCGGTTGGTTGTGAGCTGCGTCCCTTTGATGCTGTTATTGTTGCATAATCCTTATGTATTTTCGTGGATGTTACTCCTTTTGTAATCGAAACACTCCTTCAGTATTCAATCCATCGACCTTTTTCATAGCATATTACTTTTTACACATTACACTGTCTGGGGAATTTGGAGTGACTACACTCGTTCGACTTTTCAAGAGCATCTTGTCTTTCTCTGGACCAATTACGAATCACATTTCCGCATCTGTGTCGTTCTCCAAACCTCGGCATTGCTGGCTTGAAATGTGGTTTCAATTTTGCTACCTAGTACTGCAATCGGCTTTGCCCGGAACCAACGGATGAATTAAGTTGCTTCTCATGAAGAGATACGAGTATCAAAGGCAATAATCTCTTCTGTTGGGTATTCACGATTCCGTTACGATGAAAAATTGTATTTTGGTAGTTCGATAATTAGGGACATCTTAACTGCTGCAGTGAGCCTTATATGAAGTCACCTTATATTGTTGTCAGGCGATAACACAAGATTGGCTAATTATCACTGAACGTATGAGTACAAACTATTACATAGGCACTATAGCAAGTATAGTTCCTCATTTACTTCTCACCACCGAAATCCAAAAGCCAACCGCATTTAATTGTTCATCTCTACTCCATCAATCAGGTTTCCTCATAGTACACGCATATACATATGTGTCTATTATTCCCTCAGTCAAATTTCTATTAAAAAAGTATCCAGAAACCCTGCCATTGTTCTGTTGTAGATCAACGAACCCTCTCCCACTATGAATAGAGTTAACATGAAAATAGTCATCTACTATATACGTATTTCAAGAGTCTTATCCTGAAAAAGATACATTGTATTGCACGGATGTACTTCGCAGAAGTACTCTTAAACTACTCGTACTTCATATGAAGTAACAAGTTCTCATATTCATCTTGTCTAGGTTGTTGCAATCATGCAACACTACGAGCATTGTGACGAGTCAATGCTCTAAATTTTCCACTGACTTAGAGATACATCTGAATCAGCATATGAGTATATAAACCATATTGAAAGTATGACGACGTAAAATGGGATGTAGTTTGACTTATTCACTTATTCCACAGATGATGGTGATCTATTTGTCTGCACTTCAGTGACGAAGTTGATTGTTTAGTTGAACAGAACAGCTTCATTTCAGCTTCACCTTTGTCCTTCGGAAGTTTGGGAATTAACCCAAATAACACCTAAAACAGTGAACCCTCCCTAAGAGAAGAGCCCCATAGATGTTCATATGCGTAGATTATCATGTGGAAGTGATGTGATGTTATGAGTTTGTGCCGATGTCAAATTTCAACAATTTGTCATTTGAAACATTTCAAACGTGTTCATAGATACTTAATCTGTTTAAAGGTGAAAGCAATTATGTGATGCGTTTGATGCTCCGGCGTACGATTCCTCATCATTTGGAACAATTCTAACAATAGAATCAGCAATGACTTGCAGAATTACTCCTCAATTTTAAGTCGTTAGTAATACTGTTGCTCTACTCGTACGTAACTCATGCAAGTTCACTAAAAAAGATACATCGCTACGCATACGGCAAATGTCACGTTTACAATTAAATTGTCTCACCTCTACGGTATGTCATATGATTTGAGCAATGACATAAACACCTATGATTGTTGAATTTCACTAGAATATACATAGAAATGTTACCATGTAAGACGGTATTGCAAGGAAGTATCAAATGAAATAATATTGTATGATAAATATTAGAATTCGCTTAAAAATGTATAATCCTCGGAACACAGTATCCAGTATTCAACAAATTAGGGGCCCAGACTTCTGAAAGGCACAACGATCTTGGAAAAATGATCCAGAGGTCTGTCTTACTGTATCTAAAAGCGCTGACAGGCATAAAGTCACAGACTATCGGCCTATGGAACTATCGACGCTCCAATTCGGAATTATTGTTATTGCTAATTTGACCAATTTCAGCACAATTTACACGTTTGGGTGGGCGTCTTAAGCCCGCCCCGTTTTGCACATTCGACCGAGAATATTACTTCTGTGGCCGAGGACGCCTAAGAGAGTCCACAAACATTGACGAGACAACGATGCTCACAATTTGATATCAGCAGACAATCGTTGCGTCGAAATTTGGTGAATGACCTGAAGATGTTCCTTTATAAAGTGTAAACAATTCACTAATTGCTGCCTGCTGACTGTCAGACGAGATTAGCTTACTCCCATGCTTTGTTAACCTAGTACACGAAAAGGATAGTTTCGGATCCAAAATCATAATGAGCAACGAAGCCCATTTCCAGATAAGTGTTTATGTGAATACGCACATGAAATGCACAAAGAGCCATTGCATTCCATCAACTTGACGGTTTCGCAATGCAAAAATGATTGGCCCTTATTTTTTGACGACGCTGATAGCACCACCGTAAACGCAACTTGTGAGGGCTACATGCAGATCTTAAAATAGTCGTATTGCCGCAAGTTGCTGAATTGGGCCCCGAGGATGGTTTGTTGCATGTTTTTTACAGCAGAACTAAGCAACCGCTCACACTGGTTGGCCAGATTGCCAGTTCTGACGGCGCCAGATTTCTTCCTTTGGGTTTTTTTGAAATCTCACGTTTACCACAGCAAACCACAAACCTAACAAATCTGGAAAGTCAACTTTGAAGAAGAAATCATCAATTTGAAGCCAGATATTTTGTGAGCAACAATTTGAAATGCCGTGGAATCAGCATAAATGTGCATCATTTAAAGATTAAAAGGTATTTGAACGGGTTAACAATGATGCCTGGGGACCTTCCAGAACAGAATAGTTGCCTTAATCGAGGTATTTTATGACTTTCATCGATGACAGCAGTAGATGGTGTAAAGTTTTCTTTCTGAATCAAGAAATTTGTCCCTTTAGGGACTACAAAGCTCACTTTGAGACGGAAACTAGTCACAAAAGTTCTTTAATGTTCAATAATAGGCCCAAGTATCATAAGTTTCTGAGAAGAATCAAACGCTGCTCGTCGAAATGATGAGGTAGAAACTCATTCAGTCCGATGTTGGAATCGATTTTTGAAGTAGCAGTCGCAGCATCAAACTATTTGCAAGAAAGGTTAAGTTTTAATGGCTATAAAATTGAGCACACATACACAATAGCTAAATAAATACTTAAGGAGGTGTCAGAGCTAACTTTTAAAAGATCATGCTAAAAACAAGTTCTAAGTTTCACCTTGAAAATTGAACAGCGTTCTCATTCCCTTCGAGCCTATCGTGACCTTAAAGCCAGTCAAAAACTCAGTACATTCAGTTTTCATTAGGTTGCTATCTAAGTTTCATTGAAGAAACCCCTTCCCGTGAAGAGAAAAACCTCGGCTTTGGAAAAACTTACTAAGGGACTAGTTCTTTGAGTATCACTCAAAGTTTTCCATATTATGTCGCAGCCTAAGGAGTGGGACTTTTAGTACTCGCGCCTTCGACAGAATTTCCTATCATTTCGAACCGAGTGTAAGTCTGAAATATTTTTGTTTTTCCCAACTGTCCCGTTCGAGATAGTTAGTTCTTTAGTGCGTACCACTTCTGAACCCCTGTCAATCTTTTCGGTTTCTCGTGACAAGTGCTTTGACCAAACACCTTTTTATATTTTGTTCGAGTTTAATCGCCTGTACTTTGTTCATTATTTGTCCAAATCTAATGTAAAAACCGTAGGAGGTCTCATCAGAGTCGAAAGATATAGCGACTTCTAGCCTAGCCCTTTTGTTTGTTACCTGCTATCAAATTTGCATGTTAAATTGGTCGAAGTCTTTCTTCACTTGAGCACCTCAGTTGATTAAATTTATCTTGAATAATGTATTCGAAGATTTTTAAAACTAGAATTTTGGTATCCATCCGTTTTAAACTCTGTTAGTTACGTCCAAGTCTTCTATTCTAATTTCCATCGTTGCAGACAGAAACCTAGACTCCTCGAAGCACTTTTCTCCTGAACGACTAAGCGTCCCTCCGTAGCGATAGACAAGAGCTTCTCTTCCAATATTGTCTAAGGTCGAGTCGTTGTTAATATTAACGGCAAACACGTACAAAAACGCGAACGGCCCATCCTAGCCGCTTCTTATAAGATATAAACCGTTCAACTCAGATCACATTCTTCTGAACGCAGTAAACACATAACATTGTCTTTCCTCTATTGTGATTTGGCATTGCTGTCGATGTCGATAGTTTCCCTTAAGTTAAGACAACCGTCATGAGCCTATAAGAAGTACTGAACTGCAGCTCTGATTTATCCGAAGTGGTTTTTCTAAATAAAAAATAAATAAAAAAATTATACCATTGGTGGAGGTATTGTAATATATTGTAAATCAAACCTTCGATGCTCAGAAATTTCTGAATCCATATCTACAGCTAATGGTATAGAATATAAAATAGTAGAGTTAACGGATGGAAATCGTAAATGTCTTCTGCAAAACATTTTTTTTTGCCCAAATCCTTTCTTCTCTGCCTTAGCTAATTTTTCTTTCCTCTATGAACACATAACTTTGTGTGGTGATTTTAATATTAATTTACTGATAAAAATAGGTCGACGAGAAATTTTCTCGATCTGGTGTCTAAAAATGGTCTTGCTGTCATAAACTCCTCACCCACTAGGTACGCACTGGGCGTGATGCCAAGTTTACTTGATGTTTTTGCTGTTTCTGAAGTATCAAATGTTTTACTGTGCGATCAAATTTCCCTTGATGGGATATCAGACCATGATTTGATATTCTTAACATATAAAATCGATTTTCTACATAATGCCATCCCTATTACATTTTCTTTTAGAGATTAAAAAAGTATCAATCTCGATGCTCTGAACAGAGATGTTCATGCCATTTATTGGAATCAATGTATTAGCCTTCCGGTGGTAGATGAAAAATTGTCCTTTTTCCAGAGATCAGTCAACGAGCTCTTCAACAGGAATGTTCCATTACGAACTATTCGTATAAAAAATTCCAAGTGTCCCATAAATGGAAAGAAAGACCTTCTGCAAGTAACTGGGAACGTTTTCGTCTTGCTAGAAATCACTCAAATAATGTAACCCGACAATGTGAATAGAATTACTTTCATTCCAAATTTAACCCATCATTAGATTCAAAAGCACTGTGGAAAAATCTGCGTAGCATTGGTGTTGGTAAATGTAGTGATTCTGAGTGCTTACTTGATCCTGACCGATTAAACGATTCCTTCTTATCTAATGAAAGAACAAATGATAATTTTACTATCAACAGGGATTTGTGTATAGATTTGAGCAGAGACTTTGAAACCGTGTCGGAGAACGATGTTTTAGAAAGCATAATCAAACTCAAATCCAACGCTATCGGTGAAGATGAGATACCTTTTCGGTTTTTGAAATTAATTTTACCGTACGTCTTAGACACAATCACTAAAATAATCAATTGCTGTATTACTTCATCGACATTTCCGGATTCTTTTAAAATGGCAAGAATTATACCTGTTGCTAAAAAAGCCAATCCAAAAGAACACTCTGCTTATCGACCGATAAGCATTCTGCCGACTTTGTCAAATGTATTTGAAAGGCTAATAGCGAAGCAGATTGTCAATCATCTTGATCTGAACTCTCTGCTTTCTCCACATCAGTCTGGCTTCATGGCGCAACATAGTTGGCCTTTGACAGAGTTAATCACGAAATATTATATACAAAATTACGCTTTTACTTTGGTTTTAGCCAGAATGGAACAAAACTTATGTCAAGCTATTGGTTTGGTCGAGCTCAAGGGGTTTATTATAACGGAAGTTGCTCAAAATACAAATATTTACATGAAGGGGTCCCGCAGGGTCCTATTTTGGGTCCAATTCTTTTCTGTATATGTATAAACGACATTGCTCAATGTTGTAATAGCGTCTCCTTCTATCTTTATGCAGATGACTTACAAATTTATTTTTCTAGGCCCTTGAGTTCGGTAGAAGACCTTTTTTTTAGGTTAAATGAAGACCTTCATAGAATACAAAACTGGGCTATTGAAAATGGACTGACCTTAAATCCATCCAAGTTCCAATCAATACTGATTTCTCAGAATCAATATGAAACAAGTAATTATCCTCCTCTTTATTTAAACAATGCGAGGATCCCTTTTGTATCTACGGTATCGTGTTTAGGTTTTAAAATAAATTACCGTTTGTCTTGCTCTGATCAAGTAAACTACACCGTTGGTCTTATCTACGCTTGCCTTCGGAAACTCTGGACAACTGCTCGTCTCATTCCAATCTGAACTAAAATAAGACTAATGAAAGCACTACTGATACGAGGGCGGGTCAATAAGTCCGTGACTTTTTGAATTTCTGACCTCTTTACTGAAACAGCAACACTGCTCCTGTCAACAGGCATCTGTCAGTTGACTCCTGTCAAAATTTAAACTTGCTGCGTCAGTTAGTTTGTGTTTGACAGCTATTTTTATCAGACTACTCACTAATTTGAGGAGAAAATGGAAAAAAGTGAATTTCGTGTGCTTATTAAGCATTATTTCTTGCGAAAAAAAACCATTACCGAGACCAAGGCTAAGCTTGATAAATACTATGGGGACTCTGCACCATCGATTTCAATGGTAAAAAAGTGGTTTACTGAATTTCGTTGTGGCCGTACAAGCACTGAAGATGCCGAACGTCCTGGACGCCCAGTTGAGGTCTCTACACCCGAAACAATCGAAAAAATTCACGATATGGTGTTGGCCGACCGAAGATTGAAAGTGCGAGAGATTGTGGAAGCCGTAGGGATCTCGCATGGCTCAGTGGTTTCAATTTTGAATGATCACTTGGGCATGAGAAAGCTTTCCGCAAGATGGGTGCCGCGTTTGCTCACAGTCGACCACAAACGCAATCGTGTAACAATTTCACAGGAAGGTTTGGCGTTGTTTAATCGCAATATGGAGGAGTTTTTGCGCCGTTTTGTAACCGTGGACGAAACATGGATTCATCACAACACACCAGAGAACAAACAAGCAAAACAGTGGGTTTCTAAGGGTGAATCGGCGCCAAAAAAGGCCAAGGTGGGTTTGTCAGCCAATAAAGTTATGGCGACTGTTTTTTGGGATGCACGCGGGATAATCTACATTGACTACCTTTAAAAGGGAAGAACAATCAATGGGGAATATTATGCCAACTTATTGGACCGATTCAATGACGATTTGAAAAAAAAACGACCTCATTTGGCCAAGAAAAAAGTTCTTTTCCACCAAGCCAATGCAAGGGTGCACACATGTGCAGTTGCCATGGCAAAAATCCATGAATTGGGCTATGAATTGCTCCCTCATCCACCCTATTCTCCAGATTTGGCTCCGAGCGACTATTTCTTGTTCCCAAAGCTGAAGAAATGGCTTGGTGGAAAAAGATTTGACTCCAATGATGAAGTCATCTCGCAAACAAAGGCCTATTTTGAGGACCTCGACAAATCATTTTTTTTGGAAGGGATAAAAAAATTGGAGAAGCGTTGGACAAAGCGTATAGAGCTCAAGGGAGACTACGTTGAAAAATAAAATTATTTTTTTATCAAAAAATCTGTATTTTAATCCAAAAGTCACGGACTTATTGACCCGCCCTCGTACCAATTATATCCTATGCTGAAACGGTCTATTTTCAGCTTGATTCGATATCAAAAAATAAACTTCAAATAGCTTTTAATAACATTGTACGTTATGTTTATCGATTGCGCAGGTATGATCATGTCTCACCTTACACAAATAACATCCTTGGATGCAGCTTGCAACAATATCTTAATGCTCGCAATTGCATCTTTTTACACAAAATAAAATACTCGAAATCACCCCCGTATCTGTTCTCGAAGTTGCAGTTCTCTCGATCTAATAGAATTCTTAATATTAATAGTCTACTCTATAACTATATGAATTCATCGAGACTATTTTTTATCAGCAGCATTAGACTATGGAACTCATTGCCAGAACATATCAAAAGAACGTCGAGAACATCCGACTTTAAAGCGGTCGTATTTCAATACTTCTCCACACAGTAGCGTTTTTTCTCTTTCAACTTTGTCTTTCCTTTCTCTTGAATTCTCTTTTCTTATCTATTTTCTTTTTTAAATATATATTAATCAACTTATATTTTATTTTCTTAAATTAATGAACGAATTATTATTTTATTATTATTAGTACTCTCAAAAGGTTTACTTGTACTTTATGTATTAATAATAAATTAAATCAAATCAAATACAGAAGATCGAAATCGACAAAATCGACAAATTCTTTCGACGTACGGTGGCCTTAAAATCCAAAAATTATTGTAGTAGTGGGTGCCGATTTGATGTGGATTTCCTGGACGAAGGCCAAAGGATTGTTTACCGAAGGTTTGGATAGTTACATAAAACGCTAAAAACCTATGGTGAAGAGAATTATGCCTTATATTTCAGGCATAATTTGATGTATTTGTATGTTTTTCAAAACGTCCTCTCTAGCCGCCTTGAACATCTCGGCTGTCAATACCAGCGCTTAAGTTTGGATATGGCTACCTCTCACTGAGGTCGCATCGACGGAATTGTTCGCAGCCACTGTCCATCATTTGGATCTGTGCTATACAATACAAAAAGTATAAACTTTATAGAACTTTCAAGGACCCTATTTGTAAAATTCATTTTTAAACTTCCTTTGAGCAATTTCATATCTCATTCATGTCTAAATATTCAGTCAACTCCGAAAACTAAAAGAGCGTATCATCGTCTTCGTTTGCAGATTCATATAGGTACATTCTTTATAAATATAACATGACTTATGCGTACAATATTAAACAAGTTCAATACTTGAAAATTCCTTTGTACATCAATGCTTTTGAACGCATTAGGAATCCTTTCTATTGTTCATCCATAGCATGACTTACACAATGCTTGCACATCGTAGATACTACCTCTTTTTGTAAATACACCTACACATAGCTATTGAATAAAAGACACCAAGCGAAGCTATACGAGTATACTCGTACTTATTGTATGTGACGTGCTGGAAAAAAATTTGAATAACTTTACCAAGTTGAATCATTTATCAAAAAGTCATTTGTGTAGAGCGTATGCTCTTCTTATATCAGCGATGACCTTCACGATTTGGATTTCAATTTTAGAAAAAAAAAAACCTCCCTCTACCAGATACAGATAAATACAAACTCATACATCAAATTTGCCCCATAAAGGGATTCTCAAGTGAACTGCTCCTTCCCCTATCATAGGAGAACGATGTGCTTCGAGCTTATTTTAAATTGAGATTGTAATCTATGGAAACAAGGCCAATTCTCATACGGTTCAAGGATTATATCTGAAGAGTAGAGAGTTTGAATGTGTGTGTACATTTGTACATGTTCGTTTCGCATTGTTACTTATAGCAAACCAACTACTAGAATCAGGTGTATTTATCGAATTCCAAGACCTGTCGTTCTGTAAAAAGGACGACATTGGTAGTCACAAGCAAGCCGTCATTTTTTATAACTTATACCTACAATTTATACAGCTAAACTGCAGGCGCTTAAAGGATTCTTCTTTCTATTTTTTGTTGTAAAAAGTCGGTTAGGCCAGTTCATGATCACAATTTAAAAAACTTCTCTCCTTGCGTATGTTTTAGTAAAAGACTGTACGTATCGGTATCGGTAATTAAAAAGTTGCTCAACATATTGTCGAAACGTAAATTTGAAGAGATGAGGACTAATTTATTTTACCAATACAATGAATGAATTCAATAATCAAAATATTGGCTTTTGCCCATCCTTGTAGCAATTAATGGATTCCCTGCTAAAACCACTACTCGTCTTTTGAGACTATCTTTTAATCAAGCCAATTTTTCACGTCTTCGTGAGAATGAAAGTGCTGTTCCGAAAGCCCTTGCTGCATCGATCAGAATTGGCCAAGTCTTGTGAATACAGCGGGTGGGGCAAAACTTTCCAAATAGTGTTTGCCATATAGTTTTTTTCTTGGTTTTCAACATGTGGACGAGCGTTGTTGTGATAGAAAATGATTGACCAGAATCTGGTTCGTTTTTGCTTCAAAGCTCGATTAAATTTTCTAATTTTTTGACTATAGCGATCCCCAGTAATCGTTTCACCAGGTTTTAGCTGTTTATTGTACAACATTCCCTTCGAGTTTCTCCAAATATACATCATAACCTTCTTTTTATGCATAGTACGTATTGGTTCCAAAGCTGGTGAATAACCGAGCAGTTATTGTGTTTGAGTCGAATCTTCGTCCAATAATTCTTGCAATTCTGCATCTTTGCATTTTTTTTTCTGTTGCCAAAATCTTACTTACTTAATTTAGGTGGAGCTACAGTCCGGGCTGAACCTGGGCCTCAATCAACAAGCGTCTTCAGCTAGCTCGATCTTATGCGCTGTACAGTCCGTACGTATTTTACTGGAACTTCTAGTACCCTGCTGGATGTGGTATTTGTAAGTGACTCTAATAGTGTACTACTAAACGACCAACTTTCTGCACCAGCATTCTCTAAGCATGATCTATTATTTCTCACTTACGATTTTATTGTTGATATACTCGTACGTCCGAATTTATTTTATCATTTCAAAGATTTTGGGCTTTCTTCGGAACAGCATATACAATCTATACCATGGGACTCTGTTAATCGCATCCCGTTACCAGATGACCAGGTCAAATTCCTGCATAACAGTCATCATTATAGTTCTCTCGGGAGATAGGGGAACTCATCGTGCAGCATGATCTGGCCTATCGTCGCTGGAAGCGTTATCGGGTTAAAGAACTTTACCAAGCCTATAAAACCCTGCGCAATTATGTCGTACGAGAGATTAGGGCTCTTTTATTTCAACCGTTTCCGGGCCTTGGTTTCGTAAATGTTGACAGTCGAGATGTTCTTGAAAACTTTCTTTTTGTAAAATCCAATGCAGAGGGAATTGACGAAGTACATCCAGTGTTTATGAAAACTATACTCCCATTGCTCTTGCCATACATAATGCATACAATGAACACAATATTGACAACTGGAGTTTTTTCCCGACGGTGGAAAATGGCAACAATAATTCCAATCCCTAAAAACCACATAGGTGATGAGCATAGACCAATTTCTATATTGCCTTATCTCGCAAAAATCTGCGAACGTATAATGCAAAAACAATTGAGTGATCATTTAAGCCAGATGGCAATGATTAGTATAAGGCCTCGTAGAAGTAGCATCTTCCGAAAGGTGCTGGTTCCTTAAATGACGAGAATGAGCCTCTGCAGCCGAACATCTTGCAGCTCTGCTAATAAGTCCTACTTCACGCCTCCCCGTGGCGCCATCTGTGAATCTCACTAGAGGTTGCGAAGTGAAGGGGGCAAATGGCGAGTTTCCTGCGCCATTAACCAGGATTAGTGTCGGAAAAACAAAACAAGACCTTATCCGGGCTACTCCGACATATTTGGAGCTCAGGCCGGTAAGAATTGGTGGCGGACGAGACCTATATGGGCCAACGGCAGCGTTCACATCCCGGAACGGGTTACTGGCTTCGGTGTAACCGACCCCTCGTCCTAGGGACACTCAAAATGGAACTGGTCCTCCAGGTTGGGGGTTGTGCCGCCGGGGTAACTGCCCGGCCATTTAAAAAAAATTAAGTTACGAAGCATCAACAAGCCTCGGATATGGACGGATCTACTGTTGACAACCCACGCAAACGATTTAAGGACAATGAGCTTCGGATATGCACGTGGGATGTTAGATCCCTTAATAGACCACGTGCAGCCGAGCAACTAGCGGAGGCCCTAGACTGCTGCAAAGCAGACATAACCGCCATCCAAGAAATGCGATGGGATGGGCCGGACAAAAAGAAGATGAAAAACTGCGAGATCTACTACGGCAATTGCTATCGACGGCAAAAGCAGCGCTTATTTGGATGCGGATTTGTTGTCGGAGGCAGACTAAGACAAGAAGTCCCCAGCTTCCGTCATGTGAGCGAGCGCCTCATAGCAATCCGCATCAAGGCTAAATTCGCCAACATAAGCCTTATATGCACGCATGCCCCCACAGAGGAGAAAGATGAAGACACCAAGGATGCCTTCTACGAGCTCCTCAACAAGGCCTACGAGCAATGCCCTAGCTATGACATTAAAATTGTCCTCGGTGATTTTAATGCAAAGCTAGGAAGAGAGGGTATCTTTGGTGGAACAATCGGAAAATATAGCCTGCACAACACCACCCCCGATAACGGATTCAGGCTAATCGATTTTGCGGCGGGGCGAAACATTGTCGTGGCTAGCACGCCGTTCCCACATCTCGACATACACAAGGGGACTTGGAGAACTCCTGATCAATCAACAGTCAACCAGATTGATCACATTGCGATCGACGCAAGACACTCCTCCAGCATTATGGATGTCCGTACGTTCCGAGGAGCCAACATCGACTCGGACCATTACCTTGTTGTAGCCAAGGTACGGTTGCGGATATCCCAAACTACGCCAAGACAAACTAATGCTGTAAGAAAATTCGACGTCAGACGGATGGGTTTAGCGGTCAATGAGGGCAAGACCAAGTATATGCTGTCAAGCAAAAAGGACAACCAACACCGACGTCTCGGACAGAACGTCACCCTCGACAGATATCACTTTGAGGTACTCGTAGTTAAGGACTTTGTCTACCTAGGCTCCGCTATAAATACAGACAACGACACCAGCGCTGAGATCAAGCGAAGAATAACTCTTGTCAACCGCTGTTTCTTTGGGTTAAGAAGGCAATTGAGTAGCAAAGCCCTCTCTCGGACAACAAAAGTCACCCTTTTTTTGTTTTCTATTTTGGAAAACTAAAGGATTAGAACAAAAAAAAAATTTAATTTGATTTTATTAAAAAAAACACAAAACTTCGCCATATATGGCCGCTTGTGCAGTTAGCGCATTTTCAAATAAAAAAAAAATTTGTGAAGTATTGCATTTCGTCCAATCAAAAGTAATAATTACAACGCGCTCTATTGAATTTAACCGCAGTACTTTTCACTTGTGCAGAGATAAAGGTAACAAATTTACATATTCACATTAGCAAATGATTTATCTAAACGGCCTTAGTAACTATTTTCCAATAGCAGTAACGCAGTTTAAGCAGCCGTCGCCGAAAAATCAAAAGCCATATATGGCTTCTTGTGCAGTAGAGGGTTAGTCTGCTTAGATTTTTCGAAGTATTGCGATACGGTCGTCCACACAGTCCTGTGTCATAAACTACAACATTACTTTAACGTCTCACAGGCAAAAATAAAATTGATATCTTCCTACCTCTCCGGGAGAACGCAGGCGGTGGCCGTTGATAATAATTTATCGGAATTTTTTGTCCCTAAGGGGTCAATTCTAGGCCCTTTTCTGCACATTAAGCATCCGTCGATGCATATCTACGCTGACGAAGTACAAGTTTATAAAGGTTGTTACTTGGCCTTATTGAAGACTGTGCCTGTAAAATAGATAAAGACCTCAAACTGATTTCAAATTGGTCAGTAACAAACGGTTTGACCCTGAATCCAGCTAAATACATCTGTCTAGTGATACTCGTATCTAAGAAAACTTTAGATTTAACATATTTTCCACCCATTAAGGTAAATCTCTCGATAATGCTATAGGCAGCACTTAATACTCGTAGCATCATTCGATATATATGTATGGTCTGAAGAAGTATGATCACGTTTCCGATTTGTCTAAAAGTATACTGAGCATGACTTTCGAAAACTATATCAAGTTTCGGACGCTAGTTCTTTTTCTTTCAATTCTATAAGCTCTGAGCTTACTGTGTAAGAGGTTACTGTAATAATTAATAAATAAATAAAAAAAAAAAAATAAATACCTTTCATAGTTTCTGAAGAAAGCCACTTACCTAAAAAAGAAAAGATAAAGAAAGAAAATTAAATCACTGTTGGAATTTATTTTAATATCTTTTAAAATATATGTATGTAGACGAAATGAGTTACAAATGTAGGAAATAAAAAGGTTTTCCTTAAGCAAAGAGCTTTGAAGACCTAAGCAAATCTACACTGGATCCCTTATGTTCCCAAATCTTTGTAAAACGTGAATGACATCAAACCAGTGAAGGTAAACATGTGTGTTTTTCGTCATTTTATTGAGAATTTTGAGATGGATAGTAAATGGTTTTCTTGGAGACATAACGGGCGGGGAGTCCTACAAAGGTCGGTGCTGGGGCCTCTACTCTGGAATACAATGTACGACGGAGTCTTGCAGTTGACACTGCCACTAGGTGTAAAATAATCGGTTCGCAGAAGACATCGCCCATGTTACTGTTGCGAAGAATATCTGCGAGATAAGGTCAGCTTCATTAGTCGGGAAAATGTAGAATACGTGGACATAAGGGTAGAAAGCCAAACCATTAGATTAAAAGCATCTATAAAATATCTATGAGTAATTCTGGACAATAGACTAAGCTTTCTGCCTCACATCGATCATTCAGAAAAAAAGGGCGTCAAAGCTCCAAGCAGCACTCTCTGTAATACTGCCAAATATCGGAGGACCGGGATATGGTAGAAGAGTCATTCTTCTTCTTCTTATCCTTTTATTAACCCTTTCCTCGTTATACGAACTTATGCGTAACGAGTTTCCCATTTTTACTGCATCGCTGCTGCTCCGCTTATGGGGTTGGCTAATGTCGCAGACCGCAGAACGCGTCTACATATCTAAGGTAGTACTTTTTTACGCTGCCCCAGCTGGGTTGGGACTCTAGCAACAAAGGAAGCAATGAGAAAGTTTTTGTAAACATATCGACTTAGCGCATTAAGGATAATAATCAGTAGCTTTAGGACGATTTTGGACGAAGTAGCTTTTGCTTTAGTCGGAATGATTCCCATCGATATTCTTGCGGACTAAATGCAATGAGTCTATAATAGAAAAACATCCAATACCCAAGAGGTGGCTGTCACCAAGATGATCAAGGCAGAAGAAAGATGGACTTTAATAATCAAGTGGCGAACCCGGTGGAAAACCACTACGAAGGGCAGATGGACCCACAGATTGATCCCAATCATAGATGTTTGGATAAACCGAAGCCATTGAAAAATGTAACTACCATCTTACACAGTTCCTATCTGGTCACGGTAGGAATTGAAAATTCGGGCACGATAGCTCACCTTTTTGCCCAGACTGTGCAAATCAGGAGAAAGATACAGATCACGCAGTAGTCCATTACACACGCTCTATGCGATGGAGACTGGACATGATAAATTCATAGTCAATAGTTGGCTAAGTGTTGGGATCAGAAGATAATTGGATGGAGGTCTGCACATTTATAACAAACGTGCAAAACGAGCTGCCAAGCATAGAAAAAAAATAAGAAGTGCGAATGCAGCAAACTGTCGTATATGAAAACAGAGCGCACTAAGGCGATGTCTATCTTACCAGCCCCGTGAAATAAGGAAGGTCCGCGGAGAGAGTGTCAAGAACTCTGCAGCGAAGGGAAAAGACGCACACACGCATTGTACACACCATGCACAAACTTAAGACTCTCCTTTTTGCTTTCTATTCCCATTCTCCTTTCTCTTTCTCTTTCTCCCATCACACATACCCACACAGAGAGGTAGACATTCGCAATTCACTTACAAAGAATAGAAACCCAGGAGATCGTTGACGGCCTAATAAGCCAACAATATGATAAAATACGAGAACTTGACCTGATTTCTAGCCAAAAGCTATTCCCCTGCCCCAAGAAGTTATGCTTAACGGCTGTTCCGCAGGGCAGAGACCAGGACGGTGTTTCTTTGCGGAGGTAAGGTTTATTGAATATGAGTCTCACGCTGGCACCTTCATTGTGTGAGAGAAAACAACTCTTTAAATCCAGTCTGAAACGCTTTATCACGTCGAGACAAAGACAGTTTGCATGTTTACATTGTCGTAAACAATCAAGTTCGAGTCACCAAATATTGGTCCCTTCATAGAAAACTCGTTTTTCTCACGTTTAATGAGTATACCGCAGATTATACAGTTTTAACGCATCGTCATGTAAACCTCCTCGAGTTTGTGAAGAACCCCAATATCGAGTTTGCTCGTGATCAGGAATGCTTGAATGATGGATCTTCAATGTTTCTACAATCCTTCGTGTCATGTAACGTGGGCTTGACTCGTTCATTGCCTCTGTTCTGTGCCTCTACAGTGGCCCTTCCTGACGAGAAGCGTCCTTTAGATTAAAATCACTTCCGCCAAATTTTTAGGACCATCGTTGACACTGATACATATATCTACAGAGCATCGTCATCAGAAACTCCATTCACGAAAGTCAAAGAGTAAAATCTCATCATTGTGATGTTGTCTTGCCGCCACAACGAGCTGCGATTTGGCGCCAGTTTTGCGGCGTGCCACAAACCCATCGACAAACAATTCAGATACGATTCAGATACTCAAAAAAAAAACACTGTGGCGCTGGCAGCCCGGTATGGGCCATGGCTTGGCTTCTTGACACTCATTTGTGTTGCTCTTGCTGTCATTTTTATCAGATCTGAGCGGGGCCTACGGTTTATCGCCGAATCCGAACGGCACTCCTTAGAAGCTTTTTCGTAGGCAATTTTACTTTCGGGAGTTTGCCAGTGCCCGCCGAAAGGATGATGGCGATTTGAAAAATTGTTGATGACCTAGCCAGAAATCGAACCCAGACTCTCTGCGTGATAGTCCAATGAGCTGACCATCGCGCCATCGTCATCCCCGATTCAGATACTCAAGAACAATATTAATCAACCCATTCGTCCGATAAGGCCCAAAAAAATCAAAAATTAGTTGAAAAATTGGCTTGTCAGGGTGGCGTACTATCAACCAAATACCTGGATGTGCACCACAGTGGAGAGATCGTCACGTGCTAAATGACTGAAAAATACGAATTAAAACTCTGCGACATTATCTCTGTACACAGTAAGGGGAAGATCTCTTTTCATAGATTCCATGGAGCAATGCTACTGCTTGTGGACAAAATGGAGCCTCTGTTCGATTAAAAGTAGAATTCACCTTCTATCTGCCATCACTGCATCGTTGGAGAAGTCTAAGTCCTTATTGGTATTCCATATTTCAACTTCACAAGCAGCTCTGGGAGTTTCTTTTGACTTTGTCAGAATTGTTGAACATTTTTATGATTATCGTAGATTTCAAGTCATCGATTGGACAATGCGGAAACAATCATGTCTCTTCATTAGTGCATAAGTGCGCATCGAAAATTTCAAATTTCCGCCAATAATTGAAAAATACAAAGTACAAGAGGAAATAAATTACTACGAGTAATTATAAAGGAATTGCATTGTTGGAGCAATTTTAAAGGACACTTGATGGTTGAACTCCTGCAGAATCCCATCAATATTCGTTGAGTTGCAATGATGGTTCATTATTGAGTATCTTTATCCATTAATTAGACGGATATTCCTGCGAATTTCTCTAATTAACGAGCAGGAATTACGCCAATAAAAGGAATGAATCATAAAGTGTGCTGAATAAAATAACTACATCGTCCGGGATGTATGACAAAATATAAAAACCGTATCCTGTACTCGAGATAAAAGGCTTACAACGAAATTTGTTAATAAATATTCTCCACAGGATACGTATAGGTAGTATGTGTGTAGGTGAGTGTACACATATCAGAATAGTGAATCAGATTGTTGAAAATGATTTATAACGCCTTTCTCTGGCGCTAAGGACCTAGACGTGGCGTTTCCATCGAGGTACATATAAGAGTGGATGACTTGTGAATTATTATGCCTTCTACCTACACCTCTCTTATTCTAGACACCTTCTATACCAACTGATTTGAAGTCATAAGTGAACATTGGTGTCTTTAGGTATTGATTTGTGTCACGGTTCACATCCACAATCCTTAAGCGAATAGCAGTATTTTTTTTTCTTTTGAAAACAACACGCACTTGCTTTTAAACTCACATTCCATGCAAAAAATTTATCTTGTCGTGTGATTTATCTTGTAAGACCAACTGGGAACCATTTACGAATATATATGAAGCTCTTTGTGCAAAGGAAAATACGGGAATATTTGCGACGAAGAGACTACTTTGGCTGGTTTATTTTCTTGCATTTTTTTTTAAAGCCACAAGCACGGTCAATAAGGATGTTTATTATTCTGAATTCCATTCCCAAAAAAAGGTGATAGTTGTTCAGGGAAAAGGTCTTTGCATTACGTAAGACTTAAAAGAAAGGCTTAAGGTCCAATAACCCTTGCGCGTCATAGACATTGGTTTCTAAAGTCCAAGTTCTTATTGGCAGACTAACTTACCGACCCATCAACATACGATTATAAGATGGTGCACCGCTAGTGCTCACAATACGTTCTGGGGCAGTTGTAGAAGCAACGTGAGGTGCTGCCATCTATTGAATTGAAAAATAAACGTTTGACTAAAGGACGTCTTTAAATAAATCAGCCTCCCTTGTTACGTAAAGAATAGAATTGCTAACCCAATAAACAATAAGTAGGTACGCCCAGCGGATTATTGGCTGGAAGATATTGTCAGAGCCTTTCATAGCTTTGACCTTCCTCAAGCCAAGGATTCTCTGAAAAACCGATTCGATATCGGTGGCAGGGTGTTCTAGAAATAGGGTAGGTACTGAGTGTTGTTAACCTGACAATATCCAGTGTTGCAATAACAGGTGTTAACATCGAAAGATGTTATAATTTTTGCAAATGGCTTCGTATGTCAATCATATTGAGTTTCGACGTCGATTTCCTAATCGTGTCGCGCTAACTGGGCAAACAATCCGGCGCTTCGCTACTCGACTCGAAGAGACTGGAACCAAAGGAGATCACACAGGGTATGGCCGCCACCGGGCTGGTCGTTCGGCCGAGAATATCGCGGCTGTAGCTGCCGATGTCGCTGAGAACGACGAAACATCAACCAGATGACGGACCACGCAATTGGGCTTCACCAGAAGGACCGTACAGTGAATTTGAGTGAAAGCTTTACACATGTTCCCATACAAAATGCAAGCAGTGTATCAGTTAATGCCTCCTGACCATCAGTCGCATGTGAATTACTGTCAAGCCATCCTCAATCTCAACAGCGAAGACGACGATTTTGTGTCGAAAATCATCATCAGCGACGAGGCGCATTTCCACTTAAGCAGTTACGTCAACAAGCAAACTCTTCGTTTCTGCGGCAATGAAAATCCGCGTGTGATGCACGAAGAGCCATTACATCCACTCAAAGCCACTGTGTGGTTCGGCGTTCACGCGGGAGGAGTGATTGGGCCGTGTTTTTTTGAGGACGCCATCGGCAATACGGTCACTGTTACTGGCGATAAACGACTTCTTACTGCCGGAATCAGATGAGCGGGGCTTGGTTTTAACATGGTCGGGTAATCTCCCGTTTTGGCAATTTTGTATTTCTAGCAGACTTCTTTCTTTAGGGCTACTTGAAGTCGCGGGCTTATGCCAACAAGCCTTAGACAATCGCAGCGCCTTATGAGAATATTCGACAGGAATGCGAACCGGAAATCTTGCGGAAAGTCATATAAAATGCGATAAAACGGGCATAAATGTGTATCAATACTGGCGGCAGCCACTTGGCGGATATCATCTTTTCCACTTAACAAAACAAAATTGTAAAGGTCCAAATAAAGATTTCCATCACTCAAAATCATTCTTTTTTTATTCAGTTAAAAAGTTATTTAAAAAGAATATTGGATGATTAATTTAGCGCCACCTTGTATGTCTACACATCAATTTTGCTTATTTTAACTCCAAGTCGTAACCATCGGGTACTGGTCGATATCCATCCGGACTCCAGTGCTAGCCAGAAAATGGGTGAATTTCCCCGCATTAGCCTTATATACACCTACGCACCCATGGAGAAGAAAGATAGGTGAGGTTAGGTTGAAGTGGCTGTTGAAAAATAAAACCAAGCCACTTAGACCTATTGGCCCATTGTGATGCCACGTGGATCTGTGATCCTTCTACTCCAGAAACCATTTGGAGCTCCTAATAAAGCGTCGTCTTCCTTTTCAGGTGTGATAGGTATAGTGGTTCCGATTTTGGCAAGTCGGCACTACAATTCCCTGAAATGTCTCGATGTCCCGGCACCCAGCAAAGGTGTATGTTAAACTGTTCCGCCATCTCCATTAGAGATAATCGGCAGTCCATGACTATTTTAGAGAGCTAGGGATTTGATAGCGACCTGACTATCGGAAAAGATGCAGATATTACATTTTTCTTCAGCCAGGACAGGGCTTCCTTAATTGCCAGAATTTCCGCCTGAAATACGCTACAGTGGTTGGGGAGGCGGAAGGAGTGGCTTAGGTTAAGCGTTTCGGCAAAAACTGCATCACCAACCCCATTAACAGTCTCTGGACCGCTGGTGTAGAAGTGGATTGAGTTATCATCCAGGAAGGCATTTTCCTCCCAAGAGGATCTGGAGGGAATGCCTACGGTGAAGCTCTTGTCAAACCATTCTTTGGGTATGGTGTAATTCCTAATGTTTTAAGAATATTTGCGTTGCCATAATACTTATTTGTTCACTGTGAAGTCGTTTTAAGGCGAATGGCGGCTACTTGTCTGCTATAAATGTCGAGGGCTGTCAGGTCAAACAGAGCAGCGGAGGGAGTAGTGTGGAGGGCTCTGCTTATGTCCAGCCATGCTGTTCTTTGGACTTTACTTAGCTTCATGCAGCTTACTGCTTTGTCTAAGGCCGTCGATCAAACAACCACCTCGAAGGTGAGTATCGGTCTTATAACCGAGATATATAGCCAATGGGTGATGCGAGGTTGGAGACCCCATTTGAGGCTTTCTTTACTCTATCTTGAAGGTTAGGTTTTCAGCTTAGCTTTCTGTCGAAAATTAGATCCAGGTATTTCGCTGTATCAGAGAAGACCCAGCTGGTATCTTTCATTGAGGGAGGTTCTATAGTCGGAATTTTGTATTTCCTAGAGAAGAGAATAAGATCGGTTGTATGAGGGTTTATTTCCAGTCCACAAAGATCCGCTCAGCTTGTAAATATGTTTAGAAAGATAACGACAATAAAACTTCTACGTGCCCTTAAACAAAAAACATTCTCGTGGCTAGCAAGCGGTTCCCACATCTCGTAATTCACAGGAAAACATGGCGAACTCCTGGTCAATCAACCGTCAACCAGATTGACCACATTGTGATCGAGGCAAGACACTTCTCTGAATATTCCAAGGAGCCAAAATCGACTCGGACCATTACCTTGTTCTAACCAAGGTAAGGTTACGGATATCCCGAACATCGCAAAGACAAGCTAATGCTGTCAGAAATTTCGATGTCAGTGGGCTTCAATCGCATTTATCACTCACACTCGCCAAATCCTTTTTTGAAGGCCAGTGGCGACATTGTCAAAAACAGGTCAGAAATAGCGAGTCTGACGTCCTGGGTTTCTTTCACCACAGCGAAACGAGTGCGAGCTGCATATAAGAACGAAAGTTCATGAGCTCTATGAGAAGAAGAGGAGAGGCGAACACCGGCTTCTCAGGAGGAAAAAGATGGAGAATAAGAAGCGCGCAGTCGAGGAAACTGAGAGATGCTCCTACAGAAATGAGATTCAGAAGTTTTACCAAAAGGTAAAAAGTTAAATGAAAACTGCCTTGGGTACAAAGCCTGGACCGATTTTTGGTTTCGGCTATGATACAATGACGGTGAGTGGAGAAAAAGGTAGAACGCCGATCTGTGCAGTCTGTACAACAACATCAACTTAGCCATAAGAGTGACGGTCCAAGGACTGAGATTGCTGGTCCATATAGAACGGATGGACATTGACAGGAAGGCAGCTGGCAGAAGATCGATCTGACTGAAGAGGCTTGTTGGCTGAGGTTCAGACCCACTTCGCCCAGACCGTAGCGCCACCATGAGTAAGTACAATACTCAATATATGTATGTGTATGGGTAATAAATCTATGCTACTCTGATAGGTGTTGATGTTGTCAAAAAGTCGTTCTTGCCAGAATCAAGAGAAATGGATTTTTTTCTTCCACATTCCGTTGTGACAAATCAATGTTCTTTTCCAACATATATCACTACTTAGGCCTATCTTTTATATTTCAATTCAATCGGCAAATAGGGTCGTCAAAGAGGCAAAACAATAACGATCGGTAGGTCGTAGAGATATACCATATACATGTTTTGAAACCAGCTTTATGGGATGGTATCTTGTTGTAGGAGCTCAAAGACGACTTTCTGCATTATTTAGATCAAAGGTTTTGTAACCTCAAAGAAGATATTTCGTAAGAAAATTCAAAGAAGACAGAGAACGTGGGGGTCAGAACACTCAAGAAGCGAAAGATACCTGAATATTTAAGCTAATTCCGTAAGACTAAAGATGACTGACTTAGTCATTCCAATTAGGAAATACATTTTTGCAGTTCTAGATGTACGATTTAACAGATACGAGTAGTTACAAGATTTTCGTACAGACAGACCAAAAAGCTACAAATGAACAACAGCACAAAAATGAAACTGGTCTCAGAAATCGAATATCAGTGCTATTCTTTATTCTTCCGCGAAGCGACAATGTGTCGATGTCAGCTTTGTTAATTCAGTAATTCAGATGCCCCCTGAGGCAATTCTTAAAATGTCGGTTCACGGAAATGAAACAAAAAAATGCGGAGAAAAGAGAATACCATAAGAGTAGAAGCCGATTTTGCATAGTTCTTGCAGAAAATACTAGTTTCAGATGGAAAAAACCACGGAATCATTCTACTCCTAGAAGGCAAGCAAATTTCCATAAAAAATGGAATCTCCAATCCAAATTTCTTCCATTTCGGTTTTTTTTTTTTTTTTTTTTTTTTTTGAAGAGACACCACGTTTCAGTTATAAGAATCGGTTACCAATATCATTGAGTACATAATCAAGTTATGTTGGTTTTTCCTCTTCGGTCCAGCGAGTTTGTACTTGTAGCCGTACAGATGCGAGTTGCTGACGAACCTTAATGAATGCGTTCAAGTTTGGTAGAAATAATTATTTGAATATGTAATTGAGCGTTAATTACTATCCAGTAATGTGATTAAATGATTGTAAATACGAAATTATTATATTTTAAGTCACATTTCAAAGGTCATCGGTGTATCTATTGGTATCTTTGTTGAAGTTAAATGTTTTAATTTTGTCTAATTACTGCAAGAACCTTGTCTTACTGTGCGAGTGTGCTGTCATGAGTGTGTATGACCATTACAACGACCTGTAGATACGCCGGGTACGAGTACAAGCACTTGTCCGTACCTACTCACTTGGATTGAGGGTCTTGTCAATTTTATTTTTATTTTCAGGTCTAGACTTTGCAGCAGTTTGAGTGGTTTTTGTTCAGATTTTGGCTCGTTTCATATACCACTCAATTGAGTGACTTAAGGAGTGTGAGTGATAGAATTTTGAGTATTGCCAGAGTGATAGATGTAGGATAGGATAGATACTATTCTGAAGCAAGCTTTTATAATTGTCGTAGTGAGTGTGACAGTCGTTTTTATTCTACAGAACAACGAAATAGAATGAATTTGATTTATTTGATTTATTGTAGAGGAATGGTATTTATCGAACATTAGGAGGTATCGAAACTTTGAAATCAGTTTTTTTGTGGCACCACAGGACTTTATGGTTGAGGTAGGACAATTAAGTTTTAGTTACATTAGTTACATTTTAGAATTTTTTTTCTTCATCCAGAAGTCGCCGATGGTTGATTTTGATTTATTTGAAGATACTTTTAGTGCGATATGACTAAGCTGGTCAGTGTTTTATTTTAACAGAGAGAAGGCAATTACATCAAAGTTGGATCTAGTTTTACAATACAGGAAATGTGATGTCCTTTCCAAGGTCCATTCAGTCTTCGGTGGTTGCTCTTAGCCAGACGGGGATATCTAGATTCAATCTAAAGTTTAACAAAGAAATGTACGTGTAGTGCAAATGGTCCAGTTTATCGGGTCCCCGTAAAGAATGTGTTGGATATTACAATGGCTTCTTCCATATAATCTGTCATAACTGGATTGTTTGCTTCTTCGCAACTTTAAGGTACTCGTATGCTTATCTTGTTTGACCTCGAGATATGTGAGAAGTTGAAGGAGTCATAAGCTTCTGAGACGTTTTCCACGCATATCAATCAATCAATAAAACGACTAAACGATTACAAGCATAGGCCGTATAAGGGCCATGTAGCAGATCACATATTAACCCCCGCATCGAGTTACTTTACTTTAGGTGGCGCTAAAGTCCGGGGTGGACCTGGGCCTCAGTCAACAAGCTTCTCCGGCCAGCTCGATCCCTGGCTAGCTGCCTCCAGTTTCGCACGCTAAGTTGGCTGAGGTCCTCTTCCACTTGCGTGCGCTACCTGAGTCTTGGCCTTCCTCTACTGCGCTGTCCCTCGGGGGCGGATTCGAAGACTTTTCGGACCGGAGCATTGGTGTCCATGCGCTCTACATGACTCAGCCATCTCAGTCTTTGGATCTTCACTCTTCTGGCTAGGTCCATGTCGCTGTACAGTCCACACAGTTCGTCGTTGTATCTCCTCCTCCACTCACCGTCAATGCAGACGGGACCGAAAATCGCCCGAAGAATTTTTCTCTCGAAGCAACCAAGAATCCTCATCCTCATCCTCATCCATTTTTGATAATGTCCATGCCTCTGCGCCATAGAGCAGGACCGGGATTATTAAAGTCTTATAAAGGGTGACTTTTGTTGACCGAGAGAGGGCTTTGCTACTTAATTGCCTTCTTAACCCAAAGAAACAGTGGTTGGCAAGAGTTATTCTTCGTTTGATCTCAGCGCTGGTGTCGTTGTCTGTATTTATAGCAGAGCCTAGGTAGACAAAGTCCTTAACTACCTCAAAGTTATATCTGTCGAGGGTGACGTACTCTCCGAGACGTCGGTGTTGGTTGTCCTTTTTGCTTGACAGCATATACTTGGTCTTGCCCTCATTGACCGCTAAACCCATTTTCTCCGCTTCCGTCTCAATACTCGCGAAAGCGCCACTGACATCACGCTGCTTTCTCCCGATTATGTCAATATCGTCGGCGTATGCGAGTAGTTGGACGGACTTTTGAAAGATAGTGCCTCTTGTGTTTGCTCGTGAGTTTTGCACTATTCTTTCAAGTACGATGTTGAAAAAATCGCATGACAGCGCATCGCCTGGACATCAAAGGTCTCGGTGAGGTCTTTACCGACCTTGATGGAGCAGCGTGCATTCTCCATCGTCATCCCGCACAGACGGACGAGTTTGGCAGGGATGCCAAAACTAGACATTGCTCTATATAGCTCGTCTCTATAGATGCTGTCATAAGCGGCCTTAAAATCGATGAATAGGTGGTGGGTATCGATCTGAAGCTCATGGGTCTTCTTCCAGATCTGCCGTAGTGTGAATATCTGGTCGATGGTGGACTTTCCTGTTGACGAACGGTTTCAGGCGTTCACACAATACGGCGGATAAGATCTTACATATATGCGATGTTAAGGAGACTGATGCCTCTGTAGTTGGCGCAGTTCAGAGGGTCTCTTTTCTTGAAAATTGGACAAACAATGCTGAGGTTCCATTCATCGGGCATACTTTCGTCCGACCATATTTTACAAATGAGTTGGTGTATGCTCCTTACCAAGTCATCGCCTGCCGCTTTGAAGAGCTCGGCAGTCAGGCCGTCCGCTCCAGCAGCTTTGTTGGACTTAAGCTTCGATATGGCTATCTTCACTTCATCCAGGTCGGGTGGACGGAATTGTTGGTCATCATCGTCCAGGTTGAAAGGTTGATTCTGCCTGACAGCGGTATTTGGTCCGTCATCGCCGATATACTCGTACAGTCTGCAGAAATGATCTTTCCAAATCCTCAGCATCGACTGCGATTCTACTACGATGTTTCCTTGTTCATCTCTACAGGCTTCGGTTCGGGGTTTGTTTCCGCGGCATGTTATTTTTACCTTTTGGTAAAACTTCCGAACCTCATTCCTGGAGTAGCATTTCTCAATTTCCTCGATCGCGCGCTTCTCATGCTCTTTCTTCTTCCTCCTGAGAAGCCGGTGAGAAGCTCTGTTCTTTTTTTGCAGTGCCGCATTGCGTGCTTTTTGCTTAGTTGCATGTGCTTGCCGGCATTCGTCATCGAACCAGGGGTTTCGTTGTGGTGGACGAGTGAAACCCAACACATCAGAAGCGGCATCTCTGTTGGCGTTTTGGCAGTGTTTCCAATGGTCTGGCGGCATTGGACCTCTTAAGAGATTAAGAGACACTCGATCGGAAAAGGACTTGGCGATCTCTTGCGATTGTAGCCGTCTGACGTCGAATTTTCTCACAGCATTAGTTTGTCTTTGCATAGTTTAGGATATCCGCAACCGTACCTTGGCTACAGCAAGGTAATGGTCCGAGTCGATGTTGGCTCCTCGGAACGTACGGACATCCATAATGCTGGAGGAGTGTCTTGCGTCGATCGCAATGTGATCAATCTGGTTGACGGTTGATTGATCAGGAGTTCTCCAAGTCCCCTTGTGTATGTCGAGATGTGGGAACCGAGTGCTAGCCTTGGCAAAGTCGAATGAATCCGTTATCGGAGGTGGTGTTGTGCAGGCTATATTTTCCGATTGTTCCACCAAAGATACCCTCTCTTCCTAGCTTTGCATTAAACTCACCGAGCATTGCTGGTAGGTCTTATTAAGGAGCTCATAGAAGGCATCCTGGGTGTCGTCATCTTTCTCCTCTGTGGGGGCGTGCGCGCATATAAGGCTAATGTTGGAGAAGTGAGCCTTGAAGCGGATTGCTACGCATTTCTTGGATGGCGGTTAGGTATGCTTTGCAGCAGTCTAAGGCCTGTTAAGGGATCTAACATCCCACGTGCATTTCCGAAGCTCATGATGCTTTAATCGTTTGCCTGGGTTGTCAACAGTAGATCCGTCCTTATCCGAGGCTTGTTGATGCTTAGTAACTTCTTGTTTTTTTTAAGTGGCCGGGCAGTTACCCCGGCGGCACAACCCCCAACCTGGAGGACCAGTTCCACTTTTCCTTAGGACGAGGGGACGGTAACCCGTTCCGGGATGTGAGCGTTACCGTTGGCCCATATAGGGATCGTCCGCCACCATCTCTTTTCTAATACCCTGACTAAGTCCTGGAAATCCTTACCGGCCTGAGCTCCAAGTATGTCAGAGTAGCCCGGATATGGTCTTTTTGTGTTTTTCCGACACTAATCCTAATAATCTCTAGTGAGATTGCCAGAAGGCGCAACGGGGAGGCGTCAAGTATGGCTTATTAACAGAGCTGCAAGATGTTCGGCTGCAGAGGCTCATTCTCGTCATTTAAGGAACCAGCACCTGTCGGAAGATGCTACTTCTACGAGGCCTTATACTAATCGTTGCCATCCCCGCATCGAGTTGCCTGCTATAAATCTGTCTCTTTGTAAGGACAAAAGCGCCTTCGCCACTGGCCAGAACAACATCTATATGTTTGTTAAAATATAGATATTGATTTAGCCAGATCCCGAGGGTCGGACCTACATTTCGACAAGCAAGTGGTTGGCCCGTGTTGTCCAACGATCTAAATTCATTGTGGTATCCGCAGAGGCCCCAGACAAAGGCGTCTTACTTCTGAAAGTTGATTTTAAATAGAATCAGCGTATTAACCGCAGCTTGCTGCAGATTTCTAGTAAAAGTCACATCGCCATTCTGTGAGCACGGTCTTTCTGTGAGCATATTGAAAAGAATATACAGCAGTGGTTTACTAATACCCAGCCTGTTCAACTTGTAGAATAGTCCCTTCAACGATATGGTATCGAAGGCCTTCTCCAAGTCAATTAGGCAGGCACCCGTGGACTGTTTCTTGGCTTTGTTCCATTGCATATCCGAAACCAGTTTAGACGCGGCATGAATAACATCATGCCCCGCCTTGAAATCGAATTGATTATCCGGAACTATATTTCTGTCCTCAACCCACTTAGTCAGGACTCTATTGATGACTTTTTCGAAAACTGAAAACGAAAATTACTGATGTTTGGAAGGAGACTGATCGACCGGAGATTCGCCGGATCGGAGGTGTCTTTATCTCTTTTAGGGATTTGATGTACCACTGCAGTTTTGCAAATCGCTAGATAATGTGTATTTTACATTGCATTGTTCACGCAGAGGGTCCATGGTTCGATCCCCGACAACACCAACAATTTTTCAAAACGCCATCACCCTTTCGGCGTGCAATGGCAAACTCCCGAAAGTTGAATCGCCTATGAAAAAAAGGTTCTAAGGAGTGCCGTTCGGACTCAGCGATAAACGGTAGGCCCCGCTCAGATGAGACAAAAATGACAACACGAGCAACACAAATGAGTGTCAACGGCCCACATCGGGTTGCCAGCGTCACATGTTTTTATTTTTTTAATTGTGTTGAAGATCGTTTGAAGCTCTTCCTTTGAAATGAACGCGGGTTGTTCCCTCTCATTGGCGATGACATTATTCGCTATGTTCTCGTCACTGAACTGGGTGAAATCCGAGCTCTTGATTCGCCTGTTTGTTATATTATTTCGAAGGTAGAAATTGTGCAGAAGGACTCGATTTTCCAAGTCGTGGTTCGGGCCAATAATTACATTCGCCTTGTATACGTCCTGGAAACTTGTTGCTATAGCCTCTACCTTCTCTTGCAGATCTTCGATCACTAACAAGTTGTCATTAACAACAGCCTTATTTTGATCTATGCCTGCTGTTAGCAATACATTTTCGTTGTCTATCGTTTGGGCGATTTCTAGACATAGAAGGTCGGGAAACATATTTGGGTTGTTGGTGTTTAGAGCCCGAATTTTATTATTCCAATACAAACTTTCAGAAGGCCTGTAATTTTCTTTTATTAATGTTTGGAGGTTTTTGATCGACGACTTGAAAGTCAGGATCCGCGGCTGTACAATCTTTTGAAACGCGACCTTTTCTTACGAAGATCGCAACGCCTCCTCCTTGAGTAAGTCTCGAAAGCTCTTGAATCTATAAGAGAAAGCCGTATTCAAATTCGTTAGGTAGATTCAGAGAATTTGTTAGGTAGACTAGAATCTTTTCGGATTAAAGCTTTATTAAGAACAGAACAATTGGTGAAACTGATGCTAGACTTAGACCACAAAGTGTTAGAATCAACAAAACCTAGACAATCTGATGTCGCCTACACTCAGTTCTCAGTGACCCGATCAGAGTCGGCTAACAATTACACGATCGTCAAGAGCTTAAGACCTAACACAAATGATGAGATACTGAGCCGTGATGTGATGCCGGGGGTAAACAGGATTTGTCCGCATGACAGCGTCCTCTCTCCACTGCAACTCAAGCTATCA
Organism: Volucella inflata; assembly: GCA_928272305.1. Taxonomy (NCBI): domain Eukaryota; kingdom Metazoa; phylum Arthropoda; class Insecta; order Diptera; family Syrphidae; genus Volucella; species Volucella inflata. The sequence goes on along the minus strand of OV743716.1, from coordinate 227,413,425 downwards.
ATAGTTCTTAGACCTAGACCCAGGGATTTGCACATGATGTGGCGGATTGGATGTTGAAACAGACTAGCGAGTGTCTGCTGTGGAAGTGGCCCGATCGATGATTCATGATTTAGAAATGGGTTTTCAGCGAAATCTGTTCTGATTTATCTGGTGCACAAAGACATCTCCATTCATTTTTGCAACGAATTTGAGTAATTGGCTGACGTTCTGCACAGAAAAATGCTTCGAATTTTAGACGTCGAAAACCTTTAAAGTGACCCCGGCTTTCTGCCTGTCTGCTGCTTTGCCAGACCACAGAGAGTCCTCTTCGTTCTATTTTATATCCACTAATGAGCCCACTTCATACTCTTTCTCTATCTTTGATTCTAAGTTTTTGGGCCCGGCGCCGTGTGACACAATTCCTGTTGGTGGAAGGCACAGAATCCGGGCAACCAAAGAAAGACCCAAAAATCGATTTTGGATGAGGTGCTGGTATCACTTCTGGTCACAAAAGCTTGTTATTATCTTCCAATTGGAGATATACGCCAACCTAATGCAAATGAATCATATTATAAACAGTATATGCAACTGCAGTAACAGCCAAGCTGTGCTCAGGTCTTGCTACATCCTCTTATGAACCATCTTAGTTCCGGAAGACTTTTGAGATCGAAGTCGGAATGTTGAATTAACTGAGTTTTGTTTAGGTCTAAAGACATAATGGGTTGTAGGGAAATTAAATCGCTAATAAACTTGCCGCCAGACAAACGAAAGTTTTTGACGTGCCTGAGGAGTTCTCAACTTTTTTTCTGCCTTCAGTACGAAAGACTTTACGATGCTTACCGGCGCGGCGTTACGAAGGACAACGCGGTTTGTTAAGCAAAAGTGGAGCAATATCCGACTGAAATACAATAATCTTTAAGTATAAGCGCCTACTACTTAGGATGTAGGAAGATATGCGAGTACTGTGACATCAGCTATAATGATTGCAGCAGAAATCATTAACAACGTCTATTTGATGCGGATAAGTTGCAACCGGCAGACATGAGCCAGAAGTTGGCACATGTGCGAGTACCTTGCAGAGTTTTCATCAAGGCTAGATGTCTGAATATTTTAAATGCAAATACTTGAAGAATTAAGGGGCAGAGTCAGAGCACAACACCGAGTTGCAGTTAAGCTACGCCTGCCGATACTTAGCGTGCCACAATAAACATGAAATTCTGAGGGAATATTCAATGTTGAACCCGTAGAATGATTATTTATCTATTAAAGCCAAGCCACCACCAATTTCATCAACGGCAAGAACGAAAGGAAAGGAAAATTAATTACGAGTATGTATTCATTGTCTCCAGACCGCCCCCACCTAACTGCTGGATAAATGTATAATAGCTTATGTCCACGTTTTAGTAGAAATCATTTTTTAAATACAAATTCTGTATCCTTTATTATAAAAACTTAAAAAGCACTTTTGGCGGCCAACCTCTTATCACGCTCCTCGGAAATGCTCAATTGGAAACCCTTGCCCTTTGGCAGCGAAATGTTTGTCAATCTGGTTGCGAACACATGGCCCTCAGTATCCTTCCATGGGCAATGTCAAAGGAACCCGGATGTCTCTCTCGCGGTTGAGAACAGAACCGATACGACCCAAATTTCTACCTCCAGTAATCATGAACAGGTTGCCTTAATCGAATTTGATGTAGTCGGTGATTTTTCCTGTCGAAATATCGACTTGAACGATGTCGTTAGCCTTAATCAATGGGTCGGGATAGTAATAATAATAGTAATAATAGTTCTGCCATCGTGTGTCAATAGGAATGATCCTCCCTTGGAATCCAATTGAGTCTTACGGACCTTGCACAGTTTGTACTTGGCTTCCTTGGCAGAAATGCGATGGATGGTGAAATGTCCCTTAACGTCGTAGACATCCATAAATCCAGCGGGGAATATTAGGTCCGTGTGTACTTTCCCATCTACTTTGATTAGACGCTGCATAACAATTTTCATTACTTCGGCTCCGGTGAGGGCATAATTTAGACGATTTCTCAAGAAAATCATCAAGGGCAATGATTCTCTTAGTTTGGTGCTGTTTTGGAATTCAACATACTTACTTAAAACTTGAATCGAACCAAATATCGCTAACAGAATGTAGGAAAAAACGACAATTAAAACATGCTGGACTATTTGAGTGAGTTGCTGATCGGAAATTCCTGATGCGACCGCCAAACATACAGAAAGGGTTAGAAAGAACCGAAAGGCATAAAGATTTGCGAAAAAGTAGACCCCAACCGAGTTTTATGGGGCAATGAATCCAAGCTCGAGGTATTTGCCACAAAACGAAGAGGATTTGTTTGACACTGCGCTAAATATAAGTGCTACCAGGCTGTGTGGTTCTTACCTTCAAGCATAGAAAGGGTTCTGTTGTGCTTTGGGGATGCTTCCCTCTAAGTGAATTGGGAGATTTGGTTCGAGTAATTGCAAAAATTAAAGAGGAGGCGTCTTCTTTGGCGAAGAAATTTAATTTTAACAAAACATCGACCATAGAAACACGTCAAGACTTTGTCAAAATTTCCTGAAACAGAGGGAATTTGAAGAAATAATGTTAATTATGATATGACCACCGCAATCACCAGACTTTGACTCTATGGAGCTCTGGTGGGGTGAGCACATCATCATCCCGGATCAATCCTAATAATTGGAATCTGCGATTCCTTGAGCAGCAACTCAAAAACTGACAGCTAGAATGCCAAGAATTATAGCTAATGCTTATCAACTTACGTTGGAATGACCACATATTCGAAGTCGCCAAAAATGCTGTGAAATGTCTAGGTTTCCTTAAGCGACTTAAGAAATATTTCATCCCCTCTGTTCTGGCATCAATATATATGGCTTTCATACGCCCAAAATTAGAGTACAATGCTCATATCTGGTTAGATGCTCCCAAGACTTATTTGCGTCTTCTTTAGATAGGGTTCAAAACCATGCGATAAAACTAATAGGTGATGCTAATATTACACAGTCGATTGACAACCTCGACTTCCGACGTAATGTCTCCTGTCTCACCCTGTTCTATCGTTATTTTCTCCACCAGTGCTCATCAGAAATTGCCAGTAGGATTCCATCCCTTCAAACCTCCATCCGTAACACCCGTCTCGCTATGAATCCCCATCAGTACACCCTCAAGCCAACTTTCGGACGCACCCTGAAATATCGTGATATCATGATTCCTAAGCCGAACAACTCGCTCATGGAATGCTCTGCCGAACTCTTTATTCCCTAGCCATTACAACCTTCAAACATTTAAAACCAACGTACATCGGTACTTCTTTTTCCTCCCTCCCTAAATTTCTTTCGACCGCGCTATGTGCAAACATTTAAAGGGTATATAAACCCTTGTGCGCGCCCAAAAAAAAATACAAAGAAGACTTTTTCATCATATTTTGGCTTCATACCTACGAGTGTACGTTCCCACTTTCGTTTTCTATAAGCATGATTCTATCGAAGAATTTCTTTTTCGTTTAAGCACTGAGCGCGTCCTCAAACTTTTGGCCTGCAGTGTATATTCCTTTCACTTGATTCCAACATGACATTCTTCACCTGCATTTTGTAATCAAAAACCAACAGTTGACATACAACGGGCAGCCTTGTTTACCGTCCAGTCGCAGCTTCCATCATTTACGAAGGAATGGTGAAAAGAAATAAACGACATTCACATCTTATCAACTTATCGGATGAATTAAAATAGTTACCAAACCTACCTTACGAAGGCAATCTGGATTGATTGTTGCATTCAATAATGCGCCAGTTATTGATGTCTTTGGATTTTCAACGTATAAACTCGTAGGTGAGCTCAATGGACTTGGACCCATTTTAGGCTTACGAAGGCAACTTAATAAAAATGTAACACGCTCTCATCCCGTTTATTAAGAAGAACTTTTCTCTTTTCTATCAACGAAGATCGACACTAGAACGTCATTCAATTAGCAATATTCAAACTTACCCAATATTTGCTCTCTGATTATGAGGCAAACACTAATGACTAAGTGAATCGCTACCCTTTCGCAGTAGCTTCTTCAAGTTAATGCAGTGATATAATACAAACACAAGTATCTTTTGTATTACTATGTATCTATAGATAAGAAAATAATTCCTAAACTTAACTTGAAGTTCTTGACGTGTAAGGCGATTAGTGAAAATCACTAAACCAGGATACCTACTGACAAGATTTCTACGAAGTACTTAACAAAGTCTGTCAAATTCGATTCTTGAAATTGGCGAATGGATTTTGTCGACCTAAGCTTTGCCAAACCGGAAAACGAAATTGAATGTTCACTTTGAAAGGTGAACCCATCTCGAGAGTATGACTTTTCCATTTTCTACATTGACAAGTTTTTAGAAAAAAATTTCGTTTAGTGTACTCGTGCTTACGTCTGCAATCCTATGGATACTTTTCATTGTAAATCCACGTTAAAGATACACTTTGCGTAGAGATATATGACATTGTTGTATCTCGAGTCTCCACCGAGGTAGGGAACTTTTGAATTTACTTCAAACACATTTTTATATTCGGTTCTGTTAAGCTTCTTTCAAAAATCTTCAATGGGGAAATGATTCCGGATGATGGTAATATCTAAAGCCACTCAAGGGAGTGAGGAAATGAAAATAATAGTCGTATCCATACCGAAACACTGTCTGGCAATCTTCTTTAATATAATTTTTTCATTTAATACTTTGGATAGAGATATTTTCGTACACAAAATGCGAGTCGACAGTGCAAGTATTGACGTAAGTCACAAAGAAATTTTTGTGCATGGAAATTGCGTGGTACAATCTAGGAGTAGCAAAGTTTTCCACAGGTTTCAAGATTAAGGAAAGAAGGAAATTGGTTGCAAATTTATGTTTTACACAAGATTGTTGGGAGTACATGGAAATGAAGAATTTCAAACATTTGTGACAGCAGATAATCAAAGAATCCCTTTACCATCAACGATGCGAAGATATAAAAAGAACAAATTCTGCAGATAGTTTCTGTCAGTCGACATGTACTGGCATGTACTTATGTACGAAGTATCGGCTTTGGAAAATGCTTAAGACACTGCACATTTCACAACCAGACATTCATAACAGGGAATGGTATTCGCTCAAAGAATTGCCTTATATTTTTGTATGAGAAGATATAAAAATTGGATTTCATGTAAAAATTGAATATGTTTGAAAGGGTACCATTTGCCGAGTGGAGTGGAGTGTTATCATACCACTCGCGTATGGGCAGCTGTGGAAAGCATATGCACCAGGTTACTTCCACCTAATCAAATCAGGCTCAGACGCCGTTCTATACAACAATTGTGCTTATTTCACCTCCTATCAGTAATATAAACAGGACAGGGAATGAATTTCCTAGATGGAATCAACGGAAACTTAACGTCCTTCACGGATAAATGGCAGTGCTCACACAAGTTTGCAGGTTTGAGGTTGTGCTGCGAAGATATCTGCTCGGCCATGAAAAAAATACGCTAGATACGAGCAGAAATAAGCCTCGGATACAGATAAATTTACTGTTGACAACTCCTGCGTACGAAAAAATGGTAATGTACCTTAGGTACCTTAATGGGGCAGGAGCAGCTGAACAACTCGCGAGGGCACTGTGCTGCTATCACGAATAAATTACTCCCATCGAGATAATGCTATGGAATGGGCTGGACATAAGAAGGGTAAACAGCTGCGACTATTTGGATGGGGACTTGTTGTTGGAGACAGACTTAGTCAAGAATTATTGAGTTTCCAGTATCTGAGTGAGCGCCTCGTAACAATCTGTATCAAGCCTAAATTGGGCTAATATTGGCCTTTTATTCGCACATGCTCTCACTGAGTAGAGATACGACGACACCAAAGATAGCTTCTGTGAGCTTTTGAACAAGACCTACAAGCAATGCCTGAGCTATGACACTAAGATTCTCCTCGACGATTTTAATGCAAATTAAGGAAGATAGAACATTTTTGGTGGTACCGCCGATAACGATTCACGGCGGTAAGACATACTCGTATTGTCGTACCTAGCACACTGTTGCCACACTTCGATATTCATATGGAGATTTGGTGAACTCCTGATCAATCAAACATCAAGTAAGTCGACCACATTGGGAGTAACGCCATGTACTTCTACAGTATTATGAATTCCCGAAGGTTCCTGGGAGCCAACATCGAGTCGAACATTGCAAAGACAAGCTTTATACAAAGTGCGGTGAGAAAGTTTGACGCCGGAAGGCCATAATCACAAGAGATCCCTTTCCTATCGAGCCTCGTTTAATCTTAATTTTAAATTTAATCTCTCAAGAGGTCCTATATCATCAACCTAATTGGTCCCTATCAGTGTGGCATTTGGGCAATAAACCAAATACTCATCTATGATAGATCTTGGAAGCAACCCATGAGCTCCAAATCGGTACACACCACCTATTCATCGATTTTAAGGCCGCGTATGACAGCATCTATAGGGACGAGCTATGCAGAGCAATGGCAAGGATCACATGACGATGCAGAATGACGATGAAAAATACACGTTGCTCCATGAAGGTCGGTAAACACCTCACCGAGTCCTTTAATGTCAAAAAAGGACATCAGACAAGGCTTTGCGCTGTCATGCGATTTCTTTAACATCATACTTGAAAGAATAGTGCAAAATCCACGAGCAAACACAAAAGGAATAACCTTTCAAAAGCCCGTCCAGTTACTCGCACACGCCAATGACATTGAAGCAATAGGAAGAAAGCAGCGTGATGACAGTGGGGCTTTTGCGATTATTGGCATGAAAGGGCGAAAATGGGTTTAGCGTTCAACGAGGGCAATACCGAGTATATGTGCTTTCAAACAGTAAGGACAGCCAACACTGACATCTTGGACAGATATAACTTTGAGGTAGTTAAGTACTAGGGTACGCTTTAAAATGAGAAAACAACACCAGAGCTGTGATCAAACCAGGAATAACTCTTCCTATTCGCTCCTTTTTTGGGAGCGACCTAATGTAAGACCTTAACAAGCTCTTACTTTAAGATGATAGTACTTCGGGTGATTTTCCATCCCATCTGTTATATACAGTGAGTGGAGGAGAAGAGACAATGACGAACTGCATGAGCTGTATAGCGACACGACAAGTGAAGGTCCAACAGCTGAGATAGCTGGGTTATGCGGAGCGGGTGTCCACCCAATTCTCCGTTCCGTAAAATCCGCCTCCGACAAAGAGCGGAGAAGAGGAAGACCGTGATTCAGGTAGTGCACGTAAACGTAAGAAGAAGAAGTCAACTAGAAAGTCATTAAGACCCAAAATGAGGATTTCAAACTCAATCTAAACGATTTTATAGTTAAGTGAACGACTTCATAGAGTTGAAGTATGAAATTCTACAGTCGAGTTCGATTCCATAGTTTGAGGACTTGGGACAGGGTATGTAAAAACTTTCTAATCGTCGAATTCTTTTGACTGAATCTCTGGAAAGTGAAATACGGTTAAAGCTGCAATGTTGACTGCCTGCCTGCTATAGGTTTGTGATGCTATCTGCAGAAACAGAGCCTATTGTGCTATCCACTGCTACTCGGGGTCGGGTCTGATTTTGATGACAACGACAGAGATCATGCATGATCGGTTTCGGCCAGATACATACAAAGACATACATACGTCTCCCAAGAATCTTCTTCTATACTTCTTTCTCCGTTGCACAATCAAAGAACATAGACTGATGAAGGGAAAATTGTAAAATGCTGGTTCTAATTGTCGAGAATTTGTTAAAAATGTTCCCAATGCACCATGTCGCTGCTTTTCACCTTTCATACTTTGTAAAAAAGTGTTTTTAAATGTTCGAACCAATCGATTCCGGATTGATAGATGCCGAGGTCATATGGCAAATTAAGTGACTTCGGAAAAACTGCTGGATCCCGTATGAGGTGAACTAAGTGCTATAATCTGACACTAACGTTTTGGGCAGCCCCTCTAAAGCAAATGTTGATCATAGTGCCTGGAAGCCTGGGACATAGAAGACATTCTATTCAAAAATGTAAACTTTGATTTCGAGTATTTGAGAATCAACAACATGGATTGCTAAAAAAGCCCAGCGAAGCCGAAGTCCCAAACTTTTCTAAAAAGCCAGCTACGATACACTCGAGGCAAGCTACTCGCATTTAGTTGGCAAGCCGTACACTGCGCCACAGTTTATCTGATAATACTGTTGATATTACGCCACCAGTGATACCATCCAAGTAACCTCCCAATGACCTTGATGTTAAAGCGCTAGAACCTTGCTTTTAAATTGCTTTGGTTTATCACACACACTCAAGGGCAACTTTATACAAAAATAAGGCCGAAAAATAATTTCAGCAAGTGATTCAACCTTCTACACGTATTTGATGACTTTTTTCATCAAAATATCTGAATTAAAGAATTTTCCTGTGACACTGGCATTGATTTCAAAGTCTTCCAGGGTTGATAAATACATATACCACTTCGACTTCGTGGGGACATTCTTCCGACCGGTTGGCCTCGTTACCAGATCTGGGAGGCAAAGGCGAAAGACAATCATGGTACGTCGTTGGGCACATATTGATCGTATAGTATAAGCGTAACCCATTAGCCTCTCCCACACGTACGTTCTTAACCGCGCGAATGCAAGATTTCGCGCGCGAAAGAGTTCACGTATAATGGCATGAGTTGTGAAGTGAGTGAACTGCGCGCGCTCCTCGTTTTGAGTAGTATAGTACATCCTTTCTCACGTGAATAAGCGCGGTAGTAAGAGTGAAATCATCATGGACGTTCGACATTGGTCCCGCTGGCTCTAAAAAATTCTACCACTAGTTCCACCGAAAACGGTTGAACTATTTATTGTACACGTTCGTTCGTTCAAGTTTTACGCAGTATTTCGCGCGCCTGGAGTGTACGCTCCAAGAACGCGAGTAAAAGACTTTGTTCCCGAATTTTGGTACCACGTTCTTGGAGCGCGGTATTGCACTTGTTCTTTACTACACTCCGGTAAAGGTCGCTATTCAAATGATTTCCCATCGTAGAGGGCTTTGAATGGTCATATCCCTACGTATTCTCTTATTACGGCTAAAAGTGATTACCAGTGCCTGATGATCAGTTATCAACTCGAATTGACGTTCAAACAAATACTGGTGAAATTTCTTTAGACCAAATATATTAGAGATTAGATACTTTCTTTGGGTTTAAATTAAGGGCTCCGATACGAAAGCGATTGATTTTGGAATTCCATTCGGGTAGGTGTGGGAGATAGGAGCAATATGATGAAGCATCTGTAGCTCTGGATACCATCAAAATGATCTTTCGATCTTGTTGATCCTTCCTCCATACAAAATTCTAAATTTTACCGTTTACCTAGCTGGTTAAAATAATTGATTTTGCGAATGAACTGGACATAAGTTCAATGCGTGATTGTGATGGTCGTCTTAATTATAAGGCCTAAGCGTTTAATCTTCGGCTTTGGGAATGAGCATTTATCCAGTCGACAACGCAAGCCATGATGTTCCAAAGTGTTCTTTGTTGGAAGGGCCGGATACAATGACGTCGTCGAGATAAGGACCGTAGAACTCCAGATCAGCAGTCAGTCGTTTGGAAAATACGAGTAAAACTTGATGTCCCGAATGGGAACCGCTAATTCAAATTGGCCACATTCAGTGCTAACGACGCACATCTACTTTGTTTGCTTATCCAAAGGAATTTGGTTATAAACAGCAGGTAAATCAATTTTCGTGGACTACCGCACTTCTTGAAAGTTATAAAACAGCTCTTGAGTACAGGATAGCGATCTACATTGAGTTGTGGATTGATAGTGATTTTGAATTCGCTACATATGCACAAATTTCCTTTCGTTTTATTTTACAACCACGATGTTCGCTGCCAACGCGCTTGTTTCAAAAAACCACAAGATGTCTACTTGGTGCAAGTTTTCAATCCTCCGCCGAACGTCCGCCTTTTGAGCGAAGTGTGGGGCACAATATTTAAAGTACTTGGGTCGGCTGTCCGGTTTCAGCGTGAGGTTCCAATCCAATGCAGACCGAAAAACTATATCGTGCTTGTTCCACAGCTCTTTGCTTCAGTTGTTTTAAAGGTTCCTTCTCCTCCTTCTCAAAATTTATTTCAAAACCAAGCTTGAAGTTAATCCAAACCCCTTATCTTTGCACGTTGAGCTACATCGAAAACGATAAGTGATACCTTGTTTAACATATAAGTGTTTTAGTTTTCCACTGAAAGAACATTATCACTGATTGTTCCTTTATTTCCCTATACGCTTGAAAGATGCATGCTATTGTATTACAGGCTGGACCCCTTAAGCCGCACTAGGGTATAGGTGAACCTGTATCTACCTGCAAGTTCAAAGGGCGCTGATTCTGAATGAACTCTTGTCGGTGTCTGATTCTACCTGTTCAAAAGCAGGTACACCGAATTCACAGTCATCGACTTCAAGATTAGCAGATTCTGTCTGCGTGAGTAAAAATTCGATTAATCATTTAGCTTACGATTAATTTCATGCACTCCGTATTTTCCGATTTTTAGATAGATGTCTGAGAAAGTAACCTTTGGATACTTTGCGGACAGATACACCACGAAGATGACACAGATCACAGAATCTATATGATTGTATTGATTACGATTGTGATGAGTAAATAGCCGGGGAATGACTTTTTCACAATAATGGTATGACGCCACTTTCTCGTATATCTTTGAAAAAGTCCTTGACTCAGATGATTTACCTCAGTGGATGTCGATGGAGTGGAGGTATTGCTTCCATTCAGTATGTTAGATGCCGATTGCATCGACTCATATGCCATCGCTTGTTGGCTCCTTTTTTTGAGATGCAACAATTCTTACATGAGGAGTGCGAATACCGACCATATATATGATCATGTCATGGGCGTAGGATGTGTTGCAATCTTATTTTGAGCACCATTCGGAGGTATTTTCAGTATCAGGAACTTACACCTTACTGAGAGTACATGTACGAGTAGTTTGGATTGAAAGTGTATCAATCATTTCGAAGATAGGTCTTTAAAAGTGTAAGTACTTCGATTTTCTCTTCATTTATATGATTTCCGCACGAGTTTACCGTAAATTACTGCTTTGCTGTGCTGTAATATAACACGGTGCATCAGTTTGATTTTATTCAAAACATCACCACCCACGCCCAATCGATTGCTGCGACGCGATTTGAAATAATTTGCGCAATAGCCAACTTAATGTACGAGAAGTATGCATTAGCATCAGAGAGCCAACGTCATTTGAGACGACGACCCTTCACCGTGTTAGCATTTTATCGGTGTTATTCAGTGCCATCTCATGTTCTTATGCCAAAATAGATATTTTAGAGCGAACCTGTTATTTATGCAAAATCCTATGTATTTGCGATATTTTCATGGTCATGCGAAATGACATAGTCTTTCGAAAATTCTGAAACAAATCAGACGACTCTATTATGACCCATTTGGGTAACAGGAATTTCTGCATCTATTTGCAGAAATACCGGCTCTCTGGTGGTTTCTATGGCTCATAAAATGTCTCTCGAAATTATGTTTTTTTTTTTTTGTTTTAATGGTGAAACTAGAAACTTGAATAAATCCGCGAAATTGACGTGTGTCGAAATCAAGAAACAAAGTGATTTTGAGTGGCAGTTAGTCGAGCAACATAAATTGTTTTTGCTTTTTTATGTAGCCACATACATGAGCATATTTTGACAGCAAAATGTCTTATGCTTGCGAAAAATCCATCTGAAAGCAGCGATTTTTTTTTATAGAATTGTACAACATGAAACAATATCTATAAAACTCATTTCATGTATCCCAGATATGGCATGTTCGTAACATCTTTTTCCCAATATCGAAGTTGCTGGCTGCAGACATTGCCAATACCCAGCATTCAAGGGCGAATGTCGTTAACTATTTTCCAATCTGACATCACCGTTGTAAGAATATTCGCCATGCCAGCGGTTCCTTATTTACTGGCAGTAAAATGTTACTTTAGCTTGCTCTCTCTTTGGAATTGCATTTCTTAAAAAATATTTGAAGCACCCGATGGATTTTTATTCAATATGTACCTATAAACATACTCAGATCGAATGGTGTCTTAAACTCATTACTGGGAGGGAGGAAAATGTTGTTAAAATTGCAACAATGAGGTGCAAACTATGATAACCAGTAATAGCCGCATTTTGAATTGGAGTTATGGTCTTCAACTCTTTTGCGCTGGAACATAAAATGACTGAAATTCAAAAATCACTTATAAATCATCCTACAGGGGTTTAACCATATAATTTAGAAACCATCTACATTGTAAGCTAAGTAAGGAATTTTTTTTTTAAATGATAGATACTGAGGTTAGGGAATTGCAACTGCAACTTTGGGACCCGCGGTTGAGCACTTAAAGTTGGCTTAGATCTTTATAGGTGTTGTTAAGAATAATGATGTTTGGGACAAAGTCCAACATGGCACGAATTTTCTGACAAAAACTCCCCCGTCACCAATTCATGAGGTGCAGATGGATAGCGAAAGCAAACCTTGATTTTCAGTCAAAGTCTTGCATTCTCTGATTTGCTTAAATATGTGGGGAATTCGTATACTGAACACAAATTCCACTGGATCATATGGAATGATGTATTAGCACTCTGAGTGATGTATCTGATCCCGTAGAAGCCTTCTCACAAACTGACGATTTCGTTTGTTTCGAGAACTCCGGTGGCAAGTCTGTGATATCAAAATGTTTACCTGGGATACATCGTGAGAGACAATTTGCTTGTGAGATCCGTCAAAACTTATAATCTAGCATCAATTTGACTGACTTGATATTTGCGACAAAACCATTCGAAGTAATGGCCCACTGATGAGACTCAGTGTTGCTTGCAGATTAGCAGTGAGGCTGTGCACTTAAACATCGGGCCTACTCAACTGTCGTGTCACTTACAAAATTGAAGTGACTCTGCTTTCAAAGCCTTCTGACGTGGTTCATCCTTTAGTCTCTAAATATGGTTATATCCTCTCGAAATATGAGTACACCTGTCATGGAAAGCAAATGACTGCACTTGGTTAAGATTTAGGACCATAAATAAATTCTCCTTATCTGATAGATGGCTTGAATCGTCATGGAACCAGATGATTGAGCTAGACGTTCAGTTTTTAGTGCGAATAGTTTCCAGTCTAATCCTGGCAAGATTTTTTGTCTGTGTAGTCTGAGCAACACCTGCAACGTTCTGAATTGAAACCAAAAACGCAAGTACCAAGTAGAAGTTGATATATTTCATCCTTCAGAACGTATGCATATGTCGCAAGAAACCGTCATACCAGTATCCTAGTAGAGCGGAGCTATTTGCTGTGCTAACTTATATTTTACACCGAATGTAAGCAGAAAAAATACTGACGACATTGCCGGATCATTTTTTAGGAGGGCTACTCGTACTTTTTTCAAATGGTTTCGACAGACTACTCGAAAGATTTTTAGACTTTAAATTTGTCGCTCTTTTTACAAAATATGCTTAAACGGTTTTTCATTTAGGTAAACCAACTTTGGATCTTAATGGGGTTGCGCTGGTATTGAAGAAAGCTACGAAAGCGATTCTTTCATTTCACTGAGGCACCAAAATTCCTTGTGGGCATCATCCCTCATATCATGATTCCTTTCCGCTCTACTAGATCATTGAAGTTGGGCAATTTCATGTGCTGCTCTCTGATACAATGGGAGAAGTCATTTAAGCGTACGCTGTCATGACCTAAATAATTGGATTATTAAGCTCCTGAGATAAAGGTGTCAGCTTTATGACGAACTCGTCAATTGGGTGAAATTTTCCACACTCTGACTTTGGTGTTCTACACAAGCGCAAACAACCACTAAGGCCCTCTTAAACAATCGAATCTCTGCTAAACTTTACTTTCCCTCGTTTGGCAAAGCGTAGTGCCTCGTACGATGCAAGAAAGCAGTCTGCGTCTACTGACAGAGATCAGGAAATACGCTTACCTCTTAGTGTCGTCGGAAAGTTTGGCGTTTGTTCTACCGGTAGCCTGTAGAATTATGCAATCTGCAGCAGATCAAATGAAACTAAACTGTCAACTCAAACACTACCCGTGAATAAAAGAAGTCCTAAAGCCCGGTCCCAGTCTTGAAAAATGTTCGTCTGAGTCTTACGTAGAAAGTTGTGACCTGTAATTGTAACTTGCTGGGAAGTCGTGGAAGGGTTAACCGTAATTTGGTTGTTGCTACAGATTTTGATGCCTAATCTCCTCCAAAAAGTCTTTAGACCATAATACATTAGCATCAGTTTTGTATATATGATATCACAACTTGAGCAGAGTAAAGTTTTTTGTCTTACAGTAAATTTCAAGCGCAACATGTTAAAACACTTATGGAACCTTCCGTACGCATCGAATGACATTCCTTTCCTCAGATTTTCGACGAAACCTTTGCTGGTAACTAGGATGGTCTTGTTTTTGGTTATTAACAGAAGTGTCCACACAACCAGACCCAAAAGACAGTTAGCTCTCATAGCGCCTGAATTAAAGCCAGACGTGCTACTATGCAACCAAGACAAACCGTTCTACTGTTCTTTGAAATCTGATAAAAGTAGCAGTGACCTGTTTTCTTAATAGCTTGTTCCAACAGTCATCCGTGTAAAGGACATAATGGGTCTTTTCATAGCAGTGTCGGTGGCAACCCCTTTTGACTTGCCGAAAGCTCCTTGTTTTGCCAAGAGGGCAATTTGATTTTGATATGCCAAATGTCTCAAGAAGACGAACAACTATTGTTGGAAAAACAGATGGTGGTGTCCTTAAGTCAGCTTCCTCCTTTTCATAAAGACTAAACCCTAACTTAAACTATTGAAAGCGTTAAGAGCAAACATAGCAACCCATTCAATGGGTATTTCCCTTCCAAATTAGGATCCCATTAAACAGAATTGCTTTTACCCACGAACCTAGCGATCCATCTTCGCCGTTGTACTTGTTCAAGCTAACAACATTTCGACAATCCTCCAAAACTTCTTTAATTTTTTTCTGATACCTCCACGTGCTGCTCATATGCAGGTGGCCTACAGATCATTGTAAAAAGGCAGTCTAGGGTTGATCTGTGACACACTCTAAATATCTGGGCATAACCGTGGGTGAGAAATTAAGTAAAAAAAGAAACTGACAAGTGTCGTGGATAATGCGCCTTAGAAGATTTGACTGGGGGTTCGACAGGCGTGCTGTGCGGACTATATGGTGCCATATGCCTATTTCCAAGCATTGAAGGTGCTGTTGATAGTACTTCCTTACGACATGAAGGCGATCCAATGCGGAATCACTTTAAAGTGAAAAGGGGTATCTCGGTGTCTGACATGTGTCTTTACGGGACCGTAAGGCTTTGTTAGACGAATGCGTCATATCTAGTTTGGACGAAAGCGTTACCGGCAGTGATACATACCGCTTCCAGAAGGATGTCTTGTTCATAGGGGGACCTACCTGAGCTGAGCTCTAATGTTTACTTGGATTTTCTTCTCTCATGACATGGTTCCTTCAATACATTCATCCATTAAAGGAGGCTTAGTCTGGTGTAAGGCTGCTCAAATGACTCGCAAATAGTTGGCATACTGGGCAACAGTATGCACCATTGGTAGTAATTGCAATATATTGGTACCACGAAGCCCCTGGAACTTTCGCTCCGGCTTGATTTAGGTCTTGGCTCCTTGTAAGAGTACCGTGGTGGCTGTAGGTTATACGTAAATTGCGGGTAGGGTAAAACCGAGTATGAGTGCATATTTAACTAAAAATTACTAACGAACAATAGTGAAATGATCGCTGAAGATTTTCGAACGGCTCGATGTAGAATAGCACCGCAACTAAGTGCCATGACTTATAGCCTGGTCGAGGTTTTAGATAGGACTCAGTTCCTTAGCAAGGCAGAAAATTGTGCCATGTACACGACCACTAGTAGATACTTGAGGAGGTATTAATACCATTTGGAGAATGCTGATTCTCATCTCTCATTGAAGTAATCCCGATATGATCGTAGGCACTCCGTGGAATAAGGGCTTCACAGCAGGTGTACACGTAAAACACATGAAACGTTCTCTATACCAATAACTACTTGAAACGGGAACTATGATATAGTAATGTGCTTTTAATGACTTTATGACTTTATAGGTACATACTCGAATAATGTATCTTATGTTGAGAATGGCGCTAAGCATTACTCATATTTATACGTACATGTATTGCATTCTGTTTGTTTTGTTTATCTAAAGTGCTCGTTGGTTAATTAGATTAAAAAGTTAGATGACGGTTTCCTGAAAGCATTCGATTAGTATTACTAAAATTTAGGGACACACTTCTGAAGTAAGCCCGCTGGAGCGAGTGAGTTTCATCAGAATTGTTTATAGTTACACATTCAGCTCTCAAACCATTTAGATTGATTGGCACGGTACACAGGCATACTCTGACTATCGTTCAATTGATAGGAATACCTAATTGCTTTGCTTTTAGATAGACGATGTATGAACATAATCTCTGTGTTTATGATAACGCCCGATAATGAAATCTTTTTTGTTTTTATTTTTTACCAATTTCACAACTGAATGAAAAGGAATGTAAGACTTATACTTTGTTGTGGATGCGTATCGGACGAAAGCTTTTAACAAAATTGATCGGGAATACCGGAGGTCAGTCAACGATAAGCAGTAAGTTAAAAAAAAAAAAACAATAAAAGAAACACCTTGACATTGATATCATTATCACGGACATCTATTGAACTTGCTTCACAATATAAACATAAAAGGATATGCGACACCGAGTCAGGCGGATAATATTTCAAAGATAAACGTGGGACAATGGTGCTCATTTTACAAATTTCTTGAATACCGAGTGCCACCATATCTAAGATATTTGGTATAGTGAATCATGAAATCTGAAATAAATACCAAAATTCGATGAACTTAGAAATATTGTTGGAAATTCGACTCTAAACTCACAAACAACTTAAATATCACGTAGCTCTCGATTGGGAACGCCACTGTGACTATTAGATCATATCTAAAAATCTTTTCTTCACATCTATGTTCATTCCTCAATTCTTTTTAATTTAATGTTAATTTATCAACGAAGGCATGCAACAATACTTCAACGATGCTTCAACTACTGCTGCTATAGGTTTGACCAGTAAATATCTGCAAATATTGAATTCAATTTGTGCTTCACCTTTGAACTCGTTTGGGATATGACGTCCTAAAAAAATTTTGTCTTTTAATTGAAGACGCAGTGGCAGATGGAAAGCACTGACAGATTCCCATATAAGCTTGAGCAGTAGTTTGCTAGTTCATCAGCAAACATATATTTTGCAGCTATCATTTGTCTTAGGAAAACTAAGGAAACCTAAACCAGGAGAGGTACCCGTAAATTAAATAGCTAATACTTTGAATTTGTCAGTTATCTCGTTGCATTTTCATATACGTCTCGAATTTCCATAAGATCTTATCGACAAGCTCCGGAATCTCTAGCGAATGTTAAGTGTTTGAAGTTATAGGGTTTAAGACTCTGAATCAAAACTCAGTTGCGCGTATGGCCAACGCCTCATATACATAAAACATGCTAAACAATTTTTTTATAACAGTCGGCAGGTAATGGGCTTCTGACAGAAGGTATTGACCTCTGATGGTCTTACTGGTAGCAGACCACTGTCCTTATGCGGATCCTAACTATAATTTTAGCTCGAATTTTTGTGGTCGGCGTTGTAGCTGAATCGCTGAAAAGGTATTCCAACCTCTCAGCTGGCCAGCAATGTAAGCCCAGAATGTGCTAAATGACTTTGTGATTGGAGGTGTTGGATGGGCTTCGCTCCCATTGAAGCAAGAGCTTATGATGCTTGTATGACTTTGAAGAATTGTAGTATTGAAGGGGCTTATTATATGTTAATTGAGTGTCAAGTGTGCCGCCACATTATTGCCTTAAATCATCCAGAGAAGTTCCTACATCAGGCACATAATATTATTACCTTCTGCTAATTCCCGTTCGACGAAACTAAATTTTTATTCCATTCAAACCATTCGAAAGGGTTCAAAATAGATGAAAATGTGAAGGAGGTCTTGCCGAGTGCTGAAGGGTTTCCCATTTTAATTTTTTCAGTTTGTCAGGAGACATATGACCCTGCGATATCATGATGAAAGATTCTTCCTCCCCCATTAAGCTTATAGAGTTGCTCTCAGTACAGATCCACCGAGGTTGTTACGCCAGGTTTAAGAAACTCGAACAAACTTAAGCCCCTTGAATCATACTAAAAAGATATAAGTAAATTCATTGTATTCAAGCAGCTTTTGCCACGGATTCTGCATCTTCACATTCTTGTTTTTAGCTCCTTTACGTTATTTTATAGAATTTATTTTACATTACCTGTTAAGCAGAGATATGGCTACGAAGACACGGTTCAGCTTATTTTTTCCATCAAAATGGGCCGAATATGTGACCAGCTTGGAAGTGAATCCAATTTTCATTGAATGGCGAAATGCTGGCTCATAGTCAAAATTAAGACTCTCAGTAATCTCCTCATTTGAAATCTTGGGGTTATTTTTCACTAAGGCTCGCCCAAAACCACTTTGTATGGTCTTTAGATAAGGAGCACGATCCGAATAAATGCTCTGAACTTTATCCCGCTCAAGGCGCACTTAAGCAATTTGCAATGTACTTTAAGTATGTCCTTTTCAAAAGCTCGTGTTTAGCTGCTTCACCTACATATTCATTTGTTTATGTAGTTCCGCCCTTTGAAACACCGAGCTAAATTGTGGTTCTACATTTGAAAATTTCTTCCAAGTTTTTCCAACTAAAGAGTGTTTTCTTTAGAGCCGCAGTGTTTTAAAGACTTTTTTCTTTGAAAGCTGATTTGACAGTTCTCGGTTGTTTTAAGGTAAGTTCGGTTTGGTTTTTTGATTCATGCCAGAGCAACGTTTGGAAATTGTCTAAATTTATTTTGAAAAACTTGGTTTAATTTGAGAAACTCATCGGGCATTACGTGCATTTTAATTTGCTCATAATCGTCCATCAGATTGAATAATTTGAGAAACTATAGACAGTTTACTCTAAACAATAACACACATTCCGTAAGATGTCAACAAGCGATTGATGGTGTGCAGCGTAGTCTTGATGATGATCCGTGATGATGTCAATTCGTCATCGTGGTCTTCGTCTACAATTAAATTTGCGTCCATCCACTTTATGGAAAATTGTGCGTAAAGATTATGATTTACGTGCTTACAGGATTCAACTTGTATGGGAATTGAAGCCACATGATCATCGTTCGGTAAATACGCAGAAAGAAACATTGCTGTCCACAATTGCATTTAAAAATTTTGTTGAATAAGTATGTCAATAAACAGACTTCCCGCATTTGGGGCAATGAAAATCCATAAGCCATTGTCATAACAGCATAACATCCAGAAAAAGTCACAGTTTGACGCGCTTTATTGGTCCGGTGGAATCATTGGTCCAAATGTCCTCACAAATCATTATGGTTAGAGCGTTACAGTCAATGAAGAGCGGTACAGATACATGATAATCAACTCGTTCGTGGCTCAAATGGAAGGTGGCGCAAAAGTCATCATCCTATCGGAAGATGCTTTAAGTTTTGCAAATGGCGGAAAATGTCAATTCTACTTTGACATTTATGAAGTAAACAGATACAAAATACACGTCAACAAGACACGAGTCGCTATACTCCTACAGAACGCGGAATAAATGTTAAGAATTTATACGGAATTGTCGATGGCGCGATAGTTAGCTCATTGGACTATCACGCAGAGAGTCTGGGTTCGATTCCAGGCTGAGTCACCAACAATTTTTCAAATCGCCATCACCCTTTCGGCGGGCAATGGCAAACTCCCTAAAGTAAAACAAATTGCCTACGAAAAAGCTTCTAAGGAGTGCCGTTCGGACTCGGCGATAAATCGTAGGCCCCGCTCAGATGTGACAAAAATGATAACGTGAGCAACACAAATGAGTGTCAAGAAGCTAGGCCATGGCCCATACCGGGCTGCCAGCGCCACAGTGTTGTTGTTGTTGTTATTTGTCGGTGGTGTTGGCGCAGCGTGAATTTCGGCAGATTTTCCGGTCGTCCGACACCAACTTGGCACACTCTATTGCTGAAGTCACTCGCCTAGAAGAGTATGGGACAACACGAGATGCTACCAGATCTGGCCGGTCCTGGAACAGCCAATCTGCTGAGAATATCGCGGAGGAATCCGGAGTATCAACCGGACGACGTGTCATGCAGTTGGGCATCAATCGGCGTCTTTTACAGAGAATTTTGGTGAACGACTGTAAGATGTTCCCTAATAAAGTGTAGGCAGTGCATCAGCTGTCAGCTGTTGACCGCCAAGCGCGTGTAAGCTACGCTCAAGTTATCCTAAATCTCGACCACGAGGGACACAATTTTTTATCGAAAATCATCAAGAGCGACGAGGCCCTTTTCCGTCTCTGTGGATATGTGAATAAGCAAAATTATGGCTTCTGGGTCAGCGAAAATCAGCGTATAATCCACCAAGAGCCATTACACCCGCTTAGAGTTACTGCACAGTGTGCTGTTTATGCTGGAGTCGTAATCGGGCTTTATTTTTTTTCAAAAACACTGAGGGCCAAACGACTATCGTGGACGGCGAGGGCTACAGAGCCATGCTGAACGACTTTTTCCTTCCTCAATTAGATGAATTGGGACTGGAGAATATGTGGTTCCAAAAGAATGCAGAATGCGCGCATATTTCACGAGCCACAACCAAGATTCTGAGGGCTACATTTCCTTGTCGCCTAATCGCTCGTTTTATCGACTTGCACTGGTCGGCAAGATCGCATGGTTTAACTGTTGCAGACTTCTTTTTCTGAGGTTTTTTGAAGTCCAGAGTTTATGTTAACAAGCCTCAGATTCTTGAAGCACTCACAAAGAATATCCGTCAAGAATGCGAGGACCTATAACCGGAAATTTTGGCAAGAGTAATGGAAAATGCCATATATCGGTCCTAAATGGTCATCAATTCTGGCGACGGCCACTTAGCCGGTATCAATTTCTTGATTTAATATAAATGAATTTAAGTCATCAAATAAGAAATATTAGCTGGCCACATCGTTTCTGTGATTTGACGCCGTTCGATTATTATTTTCTCTGGGGATATGTAGATCCATATGTCTACGCCGATAAACCAGAAACAATTGAGCACTTGGAGCCCAAAATTCGGCCCGTGAAAAGTGTGTGAAAATTGGACTTCCAGATTACGTCATAAACGAGCCGTTGCGGGTAGCCAATTACCTGAAATCGTATTTAAATATTAATGCCATAAAATTCAAATAAAGTCAATTTTATGAAAGTTTTCGGTGTTTTTTTTTTCCAATTTAAAGTTCTCCGCCTCTAAAAAGAACACTCTTTACCTTGGGCGCTTGGTTTGAAAAATTACGGAGCCATTCACGCATCCAATCTCGTCCAATACAGTCATCGTATTCAGAGTTTGATTCACCGACGTCTTTGTTTCAAATTGCAGAATGCAAAGGAGTCGCACTATTTACTTGTACGAAGAGCGTATGCTCTAACAAGATGCCAAGCTTCGTCTAAAGTTATCAGTTGACTACCATTAGTCAAGCTTACCTGATGAGCTTACCTGACGAGTTTGCCAACGTCGTTAAGGCATCTCCTCCGTAAATATAGACAGATGTGATCAGCAGTGTCTTGTATAATGCCTGAAGATATGAGTTTACTTCTTCTAAGTCGTTGCCGAATAGGAACGGTTCCTTACTACCTCATGGTTGTAGATGCTTATAGTGACGTTTGTTCTAAACATCGATGTTACGTGCCCATATTTGTTTTGTCATTTTCGTGCATTGAAGGTCTCGGTTTTATCAATACCGATCTTAGCGTATATTCTTCACCGTCATCTTGCACATTTGAATGAATTTTGCAAGGATGCCAGAACTAGATAGGACTCTGTATAGTTCGTCGCTATAGATGTTGGCTATGTGACTTTGAAATCGATGAAAATGTGTTGCGTTGCCTGGTCTAAAACTATGTTAACAGGGGGCAATTAGATATACGATAAATGTCCGCTGTAGCAGCCGCAGTTCAAGGGATTTTTCGTCGTAAGGATCATACAAACAACACTGTGGTTCCTTTCATTGGCTTACTTGAGTCGACTCAGATTATAGATATGAGTTGATGTAGGATATCCTATCATCACCTACTGCTTTGCACAGCTCGTCAGACCAAATCAGCTGTGTTCGACTTAATATCGGAAGACGGAAATGTTGTCTGTCTTCTTTCTTTCTATCTAATAGTGGGATGTTGTTTGTCATCATATTTTAACAGTGGGTGTAAAGAATACTCCCAGATGTTCAGCGACGACGACTGTGGTTCTATATGAGGTTTCTTTCTCCATCCTTGCAGATTTCTGGTCTGTGCCTTGTGACAATCGCAATTAATTTGTTAACTAGGAGTCCTCCAGCTCCTTTATGAATATCAATGTGTGAAAGCCGTCTCCTGCCTATAGTAACATTGTACAGCAAAAACATTAAGCCTGTGCGCGTTTCCGAAGGTAATGTCGTGGAGGCTATACATTTTTACTGCTGGACTCCTTGTCCTTGTCAAACAGCGCAACAAAATCGTCAAAGACGATTTGTACGTCATACTTAGGGCTTGTTCGTAGGTCTTTTTCATTTCGTGGACATATAAATGGAAGTTTTGTGTTGGTGTAGTGAAAGTCGATGATCTTGTCTAGTTGTTTGTTTGTACGAGGTCGGCTAAGGGTCTGAACGTTCCGCTTGCAAATCCGAAGATCGCTGTCCATTTATCTATTCCCAGGGTCGTCAGCAGTGAATTTGTTATAATCCCGAGCAATTGGTTCATAGGGTTTTTTTTTTTAATTCTTCGGTATATAGGTAGAGTTGGGGGTTTTATGACGCTTAGGCCAGTATTCTGTAGTACTACTGGTTGACTAAGAATTTACTCTCGCTCTAACTGTGGACCTCCACTGCGAGGTGTGGCAAGCTCTATACTACCAGCTGAATTGTTGCGCTGGCTGCCCAGTTATAGGAGAGTCCCTCGATCAATTACCGTGCAGATCTTCAGATGGAATTGATCATCACACTTGACAAAGACTAACTCAGGTAATGCCACCTACGAGGAAGGTTGAAGTTGACACATAGTTTGTCTTTTCAGTCGAAACCCATCTAATTGGTTGAATGTATTCAATATTTAGAGCTCTCTTCTATCTTCGTAACCCTATTTAGTTATTAAGATTTGTAAACGGCCAGACAGAAGCCCTTATCTCAGTTAATTGGACAGTAACCTGTATGTTTCCGTAAACATCATTAGTTCAGCATCACATTAGGCTACAAAAATAGAATCAACATATTATTATTTTCAAATGATAAGCTTTTTTATCTCAAGGCGACTGTGACTTGTAGCTTTTCCCATCTTGTATCTAGGTATAGGTATTCGTACTCGTATCGTGTTAATTTAATTTAAGTCGCAGAATTGCTAAATAACCCCTTAGGGCTGTGTCCAGACAAAAAAAAAAATTGTAAACAAAACATATATCTATTACAGTCTACTCCGTCATCAATCTAAGAATATACTTACACCATGAAAGCTTTACAATTTATATTTTATAGTGAAAGCTTCTCAGTACTCACTTTATATTAGAATTGTTTTCAACTTGGAAAAGAATCAGTATTAATTTACAACAAGTCGCAGATGGTTTTAGATGCCAATACTTAGATACAGAGTTCGATCAGTGATATCATATCAGTGTTTGTAATTATGATTGTTGAATTTGTCATTTTGTTGGGGCTGGCTTCCTTTGTATTTTACAAATGGGCTGTAGCTCCTTTTGATTTTTTCGAAAAACGCAACATCCCCTACCCAAAGCCCTATCCCCTGGTGGGCAATCAAAAGGATTTTGTTCTACGCAGGGTGTCTATGTACGATCATGTGGTAAATCTCTATAACCAGTTCAGCAATAACAAGTATGTATGAATAGATTTCAAGACTGCAACTATTTTTAAAAAAAAAATAAAAATTTAACATTTGTTTACGTTGTCGTAGTGTTTATTTATAATAAGTGACCTTGGGTGGGGTGGTCTAGATTTGGGGTTTGTTGACATTAGTTTTCTAGTTTAACTGACTCTTCATCTAGTTTCAACTATTCAGACTCATACTTTGACGAGTCTTCAAAAAAAAAAAATCGCTAATAGATGCATAGTTAATCTTTATAGCGAATACTCCCTAATTTATGTGAGTTTGTGAATTCGGATAAGATCAACAAACGTGAGCGGTCTTCTTAGTTCATTCATAACTAGGAGGGTAGATTTGTTTATTTTTATAAATTTTTTGTCTATCTATCTAGTTAGTCTTTAAGTTACTATTTGTGATATCTGGAAAAACGTGTTTAACAGGGTGGTTTTCTTGACTATTATTAAATAAATTGTTTAAGAGCATGAAATAGTAAAAACAATTACGGAGAGATGCTGGGTGTTGTAATATACATATTTAAATTGAGGCTTTGACGGTCGGGAAGCCACGCATCTGCGCCGTAGATGACAGTACCAATGACTTGAATCATATACGAGTATACTTGCTTATTGTATGTGTGGAGGTCAGAAAGTTACCACAAATTACAGCCCCAAGGGGATATACTCACTTATGCATGTACGTACTCGTGTGTATTTATTCACTGATCGGGTTAATTATTAAGTCAACATTTAATAATAGATCTTCAGTTATTTTGTTTGTAAACCAATAGAACAAAACAACTATTTGAATAGTTATTGTACCTCATAGAAGTCGTTCCGTATGCAAGTCAGGCTTTATAGCTAAACTGGTTTAACATTTTTAATGAGTTCTTGTTTTTTAAGAGGGGTGTTTGCTTTTGACTGATAAATCTTCTAATAAGGATGACTTGCAACTCTTCCCCTGCTATTCTGTTGTATTTATGTTTGCTGATAGAAAGCGTCGTAATTGAGTGTACTGAGACTATCAGGTCAAATTCAAGTGGAATAGATGGAATTCCTATTCGTTTTATTTGGCTTATATTTTCATTTATCATTAATCATTTGACGCATATAATTAATTATTCGAATCCTAGAAAATTGCTTAGGATATGCCTATTCCTAAAGAGACTTACGCTTTAACTTTAAATGAAGGTTTTTGAGAGGCTAAATGTCAAGCAAATATAAAATCAGCTAATTCCTTGCTCAGATCTTTTTAATCAGGCTTTGGAGCTATCCATAGCTGCTCGACAGCAGTTGTACATATTCTTGATGAAATTCGATGGGATTTTGATAAGGTTTTTCCAAAGCTTTCGATGCTTGAAGTTGCAACATCGTTTTGATTTTAGTTACACAGTGTAAATACTTTGTAAGCGATTGAATCACATCAGAAAATATTAGATGGCATGGGAGATAGATAGATGAAAACGATTCGGTGTGGCGATTTAGAACGTAGATTCAAAACTTTTGTCTGGATAGTATAGGTAGTCGACAAAAATTTGCACATGCAGTAAGATTAGAAAGTGCGAATTACATATCTAATAAACAACAAAGATACTAACAAGTAAAGAAAGCCGCTAAAATAGACAAACAAACAGTTCCTGAAAAAATTAGCCATGGCGGCAGAAACAGCTGCAGGACAAAACAACTTAAGAGAGTTACACCAGATTATAAAAAGTCTCGGAAATCGCAAATGTAACAGGAACCAACCTGTCAAAGACCGCAACGGCGTGCTACTAGCGAACATAGATGCCCAAACTCAAAGATGGAGGGATGACAACAACGAATTAAGGTATGAAGATGAAACAAACAGTCACACATATGAAATGAAAATGAAGTGTAAAAAAGCAGCGGGCGAGGATGGTATCACAGCCGAATTAGTACGCGCTGACAGCAGAACTTCTATACCCTCACATCAGAAAGACATGGGAAGACTACCCTCATCTTGGAAGAAAGGCATAATCGTGAACTTACCAAAGAAGGGCGACCTGAAAAAATGCAGAAACTGGAGAGGAATAACTCTACTTAACTCCATATACAAGATACTTGCAACAATCATTCAAGGGAGACTTCAAAACAAAATCAAAGGATATATACGAGATGAACAGGCTGACTTCCGCCCACATAGAAACTGCGTAGACCAAGCCAACACTCTGCGCATAATACGAGTAGTTGAGCAGTCTATAGAATGGCGTACACCTCTATACCTGCTGTTCATCGATTTCCAGAAGGCCTTTGACACCATCAAAAGAGTTGCAATATGGAGATCACTAAGTAAGAAAGGATTACCCCAAAAAATAATTAACATCATCAGAGCAATGTACGAAGATTCGGATCTCGCGGTACTGCATAATGGAATCATCAGTGACTCTTTCACTACAAATACAGGAGTAAAGCAAGGATGCCCACTCTAATCTCTGCTGTTCACAATTGTACTGGATGAAATTATGAGAGAAGTCTGCACGCGGAAACGTGGAATAACTTGGAGTCTCACACGACAACTCGAGGACTTAGACTATGCGGACGATATTTGTCTCCTATCACGCAAGCTCAGTGACATCAAAGCTAAATTAGAACACCTCGCAAGATTAGCACGATGCGCCGGATTGGAGATAAATATCATGAGATCAACACCTGCAACAGAGGAGACATTACCATCGAAAGAAACCCCATCGAATATGTAGATAGCTTCTGCGATCTAGGCAGAATAATAACAACAGACAGCGGCGCAGAAGTAGAAGTTGATAACAGACTTCAAAAAGCAAGAGCAGCATTCGGCCAATTACGACCTATATGGATGAGTTCCCAGATTTCCAGAAACACGAAGTTCAGAATATTCAACTCATGTATCAAGTCAGTACTGATATATGGCAGCGAAACCTGGTTGATTTCCAACAACATCATACAGAAACTTCAGGTATTCATCAACAAATGTCTCCGTACCATATGTTGAATATTCTAGCCAAACATCATCAGGAACGTGGATCTGTTGGAAATGACAAGAGAGGAAAAAATGGAAATAAATCGGACATACCATCAGGAAAAAAGCCGACAGCATTACCAGAAAGGCCTTAGAGTTGAACCCTCAAGGCAAAAGATCCAGAGACCGTCCCAAGAACACCTGGTTACGATCGATACTCCTGGAACTGAAAAAAACTCAACGTCACTTGGAACAGTGTAAAGATAAATGGTTGTTTGTATTTGTAAAAGGCCCCTGATGGCTAATTTTTTTCCCAGCTGAAGCCTTTAAAATATGGTGTTCCTCAGGGATCTATTTTAGGACCTTTTTTGTTTAACATGTTCGAAATAGCATTCCACCGAAATGTGAATATGCTTCAATCCAACTATACACTAAAGACGTCCAACTCTATTTATCACAACTTTTACACGAAAAATGTCCCACCAATCTGGTGGACCTGGCCAATATCATCACCGGTCATAAAAAAATGGCTTAGTCATCAAACTTGAGAAATCTCAAATGATCCCAATATGTAGAAAAACTGTCGATATAATCAGAAATCCTGATTTTTGGCTTTGTTATAATAAACTAAGAGTTCTTGAATCTGTATCTAGCCTTGATTTTACTTTAAATTGCCATTTGATTGCCTACAACCATGTGAATATAATAGTAGGTCGAATCTACGAATGTCTTCGAAAACTGTGGCCCACTACAAATTTCACTCCGATAGAAACTAGACGAAGGCTTACTAGAGCTCTACGATAGTCTTTCTGGTGGATCGACGACTTGGACGAGGCAAATCATCAACCAAGCATTTGTCGCCTATACCCAAATCGATATTCATTTTATTCGCTACCTACAAACTTCACAACACTTTCCATTGACCAATATTGAAATCGCCTGTTGGGACGTGGTAAGAGGAAAAAGTCACAATGAACTGCCTTGTCGTGATAATGGACCCACGAGTTGTTTCTCTACAATTCTGGCCCCTTGCCATGAACATTTTCCCCAAAAGCTTTAAAATGCTCACCTAATACTCCTTATTTACTGAGTGGCCTGGCGAAAAAAATTCGGATGGACCACACAAAGTAAACGCTCAGCAAAGCCTTGATTTTGGATCGTCTTTGTCGTGGTTTTTTGGGTTTTGGCTCATCTGAGAAGCGCCATTGCGATATCTCGTCACCGGAAATGATGGCATCGATAACATTTTGGCTCAGAGAAAGCATTTCATTAGCGATAACAATGCGATTTTTGCAACAAATTCAGCACTCTCGGCACAAGCCGTGCTTCAAATCGTCTTATGCAGAATCGTCTGTGCACCGATCCGAACGAGACACCAAGATTGGCCGCTATCCTGATGCTCATGCTCACACGACAAGAGGACAATTTTCTTAACAATTTCGGTGCTTCCGTCAGTCATTCCGGTGGATGGAAGACCGGGCCGCTTTGAACTCTTTGTACCAATCGTACGTTTGTGTTTTTGAAATTGTCGAGTCCCCGTAGGCTACCGTTAACATTTTCAATGCTTCCGCACATGAAATTTTGTTAGAAACACAAAATTTCAGGCAAACTCCTAGCTCAACTAAATTTGACATCGCGAAATTCGCAGACCACAAAATTGACTTGTTTACAAAACTATTAAAAAGAAAAAACACTGTGGCGCTGGCAGCCCGGAATGGGCCATGGCCTAGCTTCTTGACACTCATTTGTGTTGCTCATGTTGTCGTTTTAGTCACATCTGAGCGGGGCCTACGGTTTATCGCCGAATCCGAATGGCACCCCTTGAAAGCTTTTTCGTAGGAAATTTTACTTTCGGGAGTTTGCAATTCCCCGCCGATAATGACGATTTGAAAAAATTGTTGGCGATGCCAGGGTTCGAACCGCGTACCGTCTGCGTGGTAGTCAAATGAGCTAACCATCGCACCATCGCCACCACCAAAGCTATATTCGAGAGCTTGATGACAGATGTACTAATCTACTAAGCGTGGTTTGTTTGAATGGAAAAATTCGGGTAAGGTTAGGTGTTGCATACCAAAGCTTTTTGAGGGCATTATTTATGAGATACTGCTTTTCCATTGTCAATTTATTTATTTCAAAAACCAACACGTATTCCGAAAAGACAGATCAACAACCACTGGTCATGCAAGGCAGCAGCAAGCGTCTGAAACATCGTTGAAAAGCTTGCACAGTTAGTCCTCCTATACTCACCGTCTATGCAGACGGGACTGAAAACTACCCAAAGAAAATTCGCCTCAAGGCAGGTAGACAAAGTGCTTAACTATCTCAAAGTTATATATGTTCAGGATGACTCTCCTGTTGAGAGTATAAACTTAATCTTGCCGCCATTGACCGCTAAGCATAAATACTCGCGAAACATCAAGCGAAGTTAATATCATCGGCGAATACGTGTGATGGGACGGACTTTTGAAAGATTATGTCTCCGTGGTGGCGCGTGATTTACGGACTATTCGTTCAAGTATGATGTTGAAAATGATGGGTGGCCTTATAGCAGCTTTATAATCTATGTATCTGGTGTATATGGACTTGAAGCTCATGGGTTCTGCCGTAGCGGAATAATTGGCCGATAGTGGACTTTATTGGCCTGAAGGAACACGGTTCAAACAATACGGCAGATAAGATCTTGTATGCGTTGTTAAGAAGACTGATGCCTCTGTAGTGGGAGTAGTTCAGAGGGGCTCCTTTCTTGAGGATCGGAAAAATAATGTTGGGGCTCCATTCGTCCCACCATATTTTAGAGAAAACTTGGCGTATGTTCCTTACCAGGTCTTACTCTGCCCCTTTGCCTGCGATTGTTCTGCCAAATTACATTGTTCGTCTATTCAGGCTTCGGTTCTTGGTTTGTATCCGTGGAATAATTTTTTTAACCTTTTGTAAAACTTCCTAATCTTCTTTCAGGAGTAGCATCTTTTAATTTCCTTCTCCTTCTTTTTAATTGTTGAAAGGCGGTGTCCGTCTGAGCCGCTTTAGTCCTTCTATATAGTGGCTGTTTATATGTATCCTGCTTAGCCGGCACTCGTCGTCAAAACAGGGAGTTCATTGTGGTGGCCGAATGAAGCCCGGCAAATGAGGATCTGCATCTCTAATGGCTTTTTGGCAGTGTTGCCACTGGTTTTCGATACTTGATGCTAGCGGCAGTGGACCTCTCAAGAGTTTAAGGAAGATTCCATCAGAAGAGGACTAGGCGGGCGATCTCTTGCGATGTTAGCCTTCTGACGGTAAGATTCCTCACAGTATTCACTTTACTTTGCACTGATGGGGATTTCCGCAACCGCACCTTAGCAAGGTAATGGTCTGCGTTGATATTGACTCCTCGGAACTTTCGGAAATCCATATTGCAATGTTGTCCATCTGGCTGACGTTTCAGGAATTCTTCAAGCCCCTTTGTGAATGTCGAGGTGTAGAAACCACGTGCTAACTACGACAATGTTTCTTCCTGTCGCAAAGTCGATTATCCTGAATTCGTTTCTGGAAATGGTTTCGTGCAGGCTGTACCAAAGATGCGATCTCCCTAGCTTTGCACGGAAATCGCCCTGAATAATATAAACGACATAGTCAGAGCATTGCTCGTTGGTCTTGTCCAAGATCTCTAGAAGCTATATATCTCCAGGATGGTAGTTATATTTGTATGCTAGCAGTCTAGGGCCTCTCTTAGTCGTTCCGCTGCACATGAGCTATAAGGAAATCTTAAATTTCACCCACAGATTCGAAGTTCATTGTCCTTATTTAATTTGAAGAGACTGTCAGCAGTAGATCCGCAGTTAACTCGACGACATAGCCCCCAACTTGGAGGACCAAATCCTGTGACCTGTTCTGCTGAACGCTCCCGTTGGCCCATTAAGGCCTTATCCGCCATCATCTTCTTCTAAGACTTTTATTTAGCCTCGGAAATCTTTACCGGCCTGTGCTCCAAATATGGCAAGTCGAATCCGGATGGACATCGGCCAGTACTAGGTGGTTACTGCTTAGAGGTATAGTAAGCACAATTGATGTATAGAAACAGTTTAAATACTGGGCATCACCAAGTTGGAAAGTCATTCTTGTTTCGTTTAAATAGAACCGCAAATGTATGAAAATATGATGCAAAAATGCATTCAACGAGTCTGGATGTCCTACGTAAGTCACTTCCCTGATATCATTTCTCGTTAAGAACACCAACCGATCCCCTATAATATAAAGTAAAAGTACGATTTTTATTCATAGAAAGAAATATGTATTTTCCTGATGATCTAATGAAACCTGTTACTGCGAAACCCCTTACTTTTGGGTGACATACGAAGGTCGTTTCTATATCAATCTCTGAGTCGTTCAACACCCCAAGTATTTCAAAATTATCAAGCACAAGGGGTAAAAGAATATGTTCGAGTGATAAAGAAAATTATGATGGAGCTATTCCTTTGTTTACGCAATTACTCGTATTAGTCATCAAAAGACAACTGCTGATAGATGTGTTTCAAGCTGATTAACATTGAAATGTTTTTGTTTTACTTTGACTTCGAGATACAAATTATTATAAATTGAATTTTCAAGTTTAAGTTCGCGCACTGAATCAAAATTGATTAGCAAATGCATACACCAACACGTGTCATATTTCGTATCCAAGAGACTATTGGTATCACACTTGCGTGTGTTTATTTATTTGTATCAATTTCAGTAGTGAGTAGCGACCCCTGATAAGCTTTCACGGTTAGATTATCACAGAAAAAAGCTCTCAATTGCCCAGTCTCCTTGAATAGTACGTTTCCACCAAGAAATCAGTTCAGTTTTAGTTAAAGCCCGAACAGGTTATCTTTAAAAAAAAAAAAAAAAAACGATTTAAGTTTGGGTGTTTGGAAGTGCCAATATGATAGTCGAATTTGTTATTTTACTGGCGCTAGCGTCGGTCCTATTATACAAGTGGTCAATCCGGAATTTTGATTTCTTTGAAAAGAGGAATGTACCCTTCGAGAAGCCGTTCCCTTTGATTGGAAATCAGAAGGATATTGTCATGAGGAAGGCCTCGATGTACGATCATGTAAATCGCCTGTACAGCAGCTTCAACACCAGGTATGTTAGCTTAAGATACGGATGTGCAAACACACATTACTTTGTGATTAGTATCTAGTAATATTATTTTAAATTGTTACGTGCAACATGATTTTACAATGCTGTATTCGCATATTATTGACGCTCCGTAATTTCGAGACATTGCTGGCTATTTCGTAGTTAAAGAGCAACCATACAAAATGAGTATCTATTCAAGTATCTTTGACTATGGTTGTACCATAGTTGATGACTCCACAACAAATATGAAATCGTTATCTATTGAGTTGGGGAAGGTAATCTAAAATCAAACACATCTTATAGATAAAAACTTAATCTAATTAAACTAGCATGCAATTTTAATAAAACAGATTTATATGAATTATCAGTGGTTAAGGTGGTTAACTCCATATAAACTTCGTAGGTTTGTTCTTCAGTGACTTCCCAGTATAAATGCAGTTAGGATGAAGGCTATGAACTTTTACCAAAATTGCAACATCAGAAAATTCACTACCAATTGTCAAAAAACCCAGAAGATCGTGAACTTCCCATCACAAAGTAGAGTAGTCATCATCATTAGTGCCTGAAAACTATCATTGTTTCAAAAAGCTTAAGATACCCGAGGTGTGTTACTTCCATCACAGCATTGTCATGGAAACCATGAACATCTGTGCCAATTTTTGTTTTTGCCTTTGTGCTACAATTGGAGTTATCATCCTTCATGGAACATTGACCTTGCTACGATGAAAGCATCAGTTCCTACACTCTTGCCGCATGGCTTTAATCTCTCCTGGAACCATTTTAGTAGTATTTCAGGATAGAGCCACCGTTCGTGCTTTTAAATTGTAAAGCCCCGCGACAGCAACGAGGAAGCTCGCTTCTCGGTCTGAAATCGACTCACTGCAGATACTCTAACCCGTGGTACCCCGTGGTCTTTTATCGGTGGGCCTCTATTCAGACTCTTAATCATTCATTTCGATGCCTTACTGGGAAACCAAATAGTCAGAGATATGCACAGCCAAGCTTAGCTCCGTATAAACAAAATCTTCTCGTGAGGTGGCACAGACCGACTGAACCTAGTTACTCACGGTCCTCCATTCATTTTTGCGAATCAACATTATGTGAACGATATTTTCGGTTGTGATAATCAGGTCCAGTTGATCCTCAAACACATATGCCACTTTACGCAAACGAAGACAGTGTGCTCGGGGGTATCCTCCAACTCAGGGCAAAAATCGCATCTGCGTGGTGCTTTTACTGCCATGCTATGCAGATATGCTTTGAATTGTACGTGTTGAGTGAGAAGATGGGAAGGAAGTTCATCTCACCATGGGTTTGCTCTAGCCATGTGTGTCCACCGGACCACAATCTCTTCATTTCATTTCTTATGCCAGCAACTCCTCTCTTGATCGCTCTCGTGCCACAAACATTGGGCATCAGCTAGACATTGTGAATGCAACCTTTGTGGTTTTATCAGCCGCTCGTGCTCTCCAAAGGTACTCGTATGTTAATTCTTGGATCGATTCACAACCCTAGATAGCGAAGTATTCAGCTCGGCGCGCATTTCTGCACGAAGTTCACAGGGAAGTCCTCGCCAAACCATCGTTGCGTAGTGAGGGTAACCATTTCTCTTTTTTGGGCCGCCAGCTCAAACCCGTGACACCGTAGCCAGTATGTCAGCCCCCGAGTTAAGGCATTTCTGGGTGCAAGAGTCCGTCGTACACGAGGTTCCAGAGATCAGAACCTAGACCGACGTCAGGCGCTTCTTTCTTCGTACCGAAGAACTCGTTCCTGGAGATAGCTAACGAGCATCTGTCTTAAGTAGTCCAGTACGTTTTGCCGCCAAAAGGCATGTCGGATGTCAGTCCATCTTGGCGAGTTAAAAGCGTTCTTGACGTCGAGCGTAATCAAGGTGCCGACACTTGCTAAGCCTGCTATAAATTTCGTACAATCTCAGCTACTGTCTTGAGGATTTTGATTTGTATCCCGTCTGGGACAAGAGTCTTAAGGTTTAGCAGGAACGTTGTTTTCCTCCTCGATTATTCGGATGTAAATGGTGGGACATCGTCCGTTATGACGTCTGTCCTTTTCTATTCTGGGTGAACAGGAAACAAGGTGGAGACCACTTCTAACATAGAAGGCAGTTCCATCGGGCAGACCGGGTGAATCTGCGGAGTTTACAGAAAGTCTGTCGGTATTCTTAGCACCACTTCTCCCTATTTACTTCGGCAATAAGGTTTCGCCAACGGCGCCATTTGCTTGTTTTGATCGCAACCAGCTGCTCGGCAGTCGCCTGAACATAGGTGGCCTACGTTATATACATGCACACCATTCTTTGATAGGGCGCATGGTGCGATCCACTAGCTGCTCGGCCTCCAACTTACTTTTATATGGTATTCATATTTCGATATGAGGTGGCACATTATCCATGGCTTCACGAAGTGCTTCTCGGTTGAGCCGCGCTGCGTTCCATCTCTTGGTGCTACACTTGGACCCGTACTGCTCTCGTTTCCTACTTCGAAGGTAATGAAATGGTGGTCACTCATCATGTAGGTCTCCAGGACTCTACAGGCGGAGACTCGCTCAAAAACTTAATTGCCTCTAAGGTCTGAGTTATCCGAGTTAAGAGAACAGATTAGGTGCAAGAATCTCACATGTTTAGGGTGTCTGTTAAAATCGGTTCTCTTCTGTTTAAATTTTTTTCACCCTACTTGGGGTGGCTTCACACCGAAAATTTGCGCCACTTAAGTAAGTAAGCTAGTAAACGGGCATTCAAAAATTGCGCAGTACTAATGTAGTAACGTCATGGAACCGTCCAATAGATTTAAATTTAGCTTGACTTCCTCTTTGCCATTCTATTCAGTATGGCGCCAAAGTTTAACCATCAAAGATGCAGGGATCGAGTGAATTAGGATCTAACCCAACGAATTTGAATTTATTGCTCAGTTTCAAGGAGTCAATGTTGTTACTCCTTTATCCAATTTAAGCTTTGTTTATCAGTTCTGTTTATCTTCAAAAAATCGATTACTTTGTCTACAACTTAACAACAAAGACTGATAAAATATTAAATTAAAACCAAGATACGCAGTATCTTTCTACTGATAAAACATGGAATACATGGAATACCACTAACGAGTCTAATTCTGATACACTTTTGAGGCATATTTAATTTGATTATCAAAAATTTGTATCTAATCACTTGTCCGATGTGGTTGACTTTATAAGGTAAATAAAGAAAAACATTCCAAAAAATATTAAGACAGTTTGTTGAGAGCATGTAATGCGTAGATACACTTTTAAGTATCTCATCACCAAAAATGAACAAAAACAAAAAATGGGTTTGGACCTCTTAACGGTGGGTGTTTCCTGATTACGTGTCTAACAATAACAAGCTAGACGTAAACTTGAACTTTAATTACAATGTTTCGCGGTCTCATGCCTTGCACGAAGGCACATATATACTTTGTAGATACATTCGATCATACAATCATACAAATATAGTACTCGTATACGGCTACACTCAACTACGCACAAGGTCGGATAAGTGTTAAAGATGTAAAGATTCCCCTCTTCCAGCAACCACCGTTGGGTCGGCTTTATTCATGAAATTCAATTCCCGTAATAACCATTTGACGATGTTTCAAAGTAACACCCACTTCCCATCTACTTAGAAATGCATCTCTACCTACAATAGTGATTGTTTTTTCAACTAATTTTTGAATGTCAACTGAGCAATTAGACATATTTTGTATCTCCACAGATAAAGACTATTCCATCAATTCAGAGAATCTCAATGATTCACTTGACCCGCTTGAATGGTTTCCACAAACAGGAACAAGATACTCGTATACATGTACTCGTACAAGTGATTGCTTTTTTATTGGGCGGATCATGTGACCGATTTTAAGATTGCAATCTTTATGTACAATTCTAACAACGAAATGAGCTCTTAGTAGAACACATACTCGTATATTTTCATGACAAAATAAAGTCAGAGAGTTGCTTTGAGGGAAGACTACGATGGGTAGGATTGATGTATCTGATGGTGGAAATTTTCCTGAATTCCTTGCAAAGGAATTGAAATTAAAATCTTGAAGGTCATCGCTGTAACAAAAGAACCATATGGTATGTTATGCTCCACGCAAATGACTTTGTAGTTAATGATTTAACTTGGATAAGTTATTCAGAGATTTTTTCAATTATTTCATCATGTGCTCCGTCGAGAAATGCTAACAAGAGATGATGCCAAACCAATTTTTTTTATTTTTTTCTTTTCCCGGCTAGGGCATGTGAAAATCTTCCATCAGACACTATATGGATCGTGAACTCGGGCTCATAGTAGTGTGTGATTCTTACTCAATAAAAACACCTCCCTTCGATCATCATGCTTGATACCGCAACTAAGTAAAACTTATCAAGCAGCTTTTTCATCACAATATAAGCTCGTTTGGTAGGTGACTTTCCATTAAAAGATCCTACATGTTCCGCTTTTTTAACGTGGTTTCAATTTATCATGCCAGGTCCACAGATTTAGTTCTTTGAAGAAGCCGCAAACAATTTTGTTGGTCCAGAATTTCTATGCCCGTTTAACCGGATCTTATGTTTTCTTGCGAAGTTTTTTGCCTTATCTTTGACAGAAGTAACTTTAAGGTCACGATGCAGGTCATTATTTCTTATAAACCACTGTGCGTGTACAATTTCTCGTAGGACCTTATTTTCAAAAAAAAAAAAAATGCTGTGGCGCTGGCAGCCCGGTATGGGCCATAGCCTAGCTTCCTGACACTCATTTGTGTTGCTCATGTTGTCATTTTTGTCACATCTGAACGTGGTTTATCGCCGAACCCGAACGGCACTCCTTAGAAGCTTTTTCGTAGGAAATTTTATTTTCGGGAGTTCGCCATTGCCCGCCGAAAGGGTGATGACGATTCGAAAAACTGTTGGCAGGCCGCGGATCTAACCACCTACCCTCTGCGTAATAGTTCAATGAGCTAACCATCGCGCCATCGCCACCACCCTTTATTTTCAAAAGTTTGTAAAATACTATTGGGTCTATAACTTAATTCGTGGGGTTTGCTAAGAGATGGCGTAACTTGTATTATTCCATTGGAAGATACGTTGGAAAGCTACTGTCATTGTACGTCATTTCAGTATATGTCATTCATTTGAAGCGTAAACAACAATAATTTTTTTTCACTCAAATATGTCGAACTTTGTGCCTGAAAAAGTGTTTTTGCGGGGAGTTCTTCTTCATTACATTACAAAAGGCGGTTTTGCATGTCCAAAATGCTGCTGGAACGCCACAAAAGGAAGTCATTTTTGCATCGGATTGTTACTGGTGATGAAAAATGGATCCATTACGACGACCCCAAGTGCAAAAAATCATATGTGAAACCCGGCCAACCAGCCAAATCAACGGCAAAGCCGAATATCCATGGCGCCAAGGTAATACTCTGTATTTGGTGGGATCAGATGGGTGTGCTGTATTATGAGCTGCTAAAACCGGGTGAAACCATCAATGGACAATGCTACCGAACGCAATTAATCCGTTTGAAGAGAGCAGTAGCCGAAAAATGCCCGGAATATGCGACCAGACAAGAGGCAATAATTTTCCATCATGCCAACGCTCAGCCCCACGTTGCTATTCCGGTTAAGAACTATTTGGAAAACAGTGGATGGGAAGTCTTATCCCACCCGCCCTATAGCCCAGACCTTGCCCCTTCTGACTACCATTTGTTCCGGTCGATGCAGAATGCCCTCACTGAAATACGGTTCACATCAGAGCAGAATATCAAAAATTGGCTTGATTCATTCTTGGCTGCCAAGCCGGCGCAGTTCTTTTGGGATGGGATCCACAAATTGCCAGAAAGATGGCAAAAAGTCATAGCTTCAGATGGGCAATACTTTGAATAATACTATTGTACATGTTTTTCTTGGATGGCAACGAGTAGAGGGAGGCCAAGACTCAGGTGGCGCATGCAAGTGGAAGAGGACCTCAGCCTACTTAGCGTGCGAAACTGGAGGCAGCTAGCCAGGGATCGAGCTGGCTGGAGAAGCTTGTTGACTGAGGCCCAGGTCCACCCCGCACTGTACCGCCATCTTAAGTAAGTAAAGTACATGGTTTTCTTAAATAAACGTTCAAATTTTGAAAAAAAAACGCACAAATTAATTCAATTTTCTTGATACAACCTCAGAGTTGTATACCATAAGTCCACACCCGTTTTAGCACCTGCTCATATTAAAGCAGCTTGTTTTCTACGCTATGCCTGGAATATTTGCCAAGTAGCCAGTACATTTCTCTCGGTTTAGTTTCTAGTTCTTTACGTTTCTTTTTTCACAAACTTGGTCCCGTTGAGAGCGATTCGCCAGATCTTTGTCCAGTCATAAACCTTATTTAGAGCGGTTTGCAGTTTTGCCGTTGATTCCTCTACTGTTTTTCCGATATCTAAAATGGCAGTAGCGTCGGCAAAGGTGGCAAGAACAGTCCCCTCGACTTCTGGTAT
Organism: Volucella inflata; assembly: GCA_928272305.1. NCBI lineage: Eukaryota > Metazoa > Arthropoda > Insecta > Diptera > Syrphidae > Volucella > Volucella inflata. The sequence goes on along the minus strand of OV743716.1, from coordinate 227,374,932 downwards.
ATTTTCTGTATATAAGAGATACAGGAGTGGACCGAGCACACTTCCCTGCGGTACACCGGCCAATATATATTCAAACTGCGATACCTCATTTTCGTATATAACAGGAAAAATTCTGTTTTCTAGATACTTACTCAATATGTTGCAAAATTTCGATGGCAAAATAAGGGCTTACAGGTTTCTCCTAGATAATCCGCGAAGAGCTCCGCTGTCTCCGTATCGTTCTTCGCCCATTCGTTGTTATCCATTTTAATTGGTGGCGCTGGGGTTTTGGGCCTTTTGAAGCTTTTAAATGCTGGCTGCAAGTCAATAAACGTTTTCTAATTTCTAAACGAAATAGCGTGCATTTCAACGCATTCACTATTGTGTGACCGGAAACCCCTCTGAGTTGATTATCCTCAATTCTCTGGGGCCTGGTGTCGTCCCTGCCTTCCATCACCTTACAATGCGCATCCTTCTTGATATCCTAAAAATCTTGTAAAGATTGAAAAGTGAGAAATGAAAAATTTTCTTAATATCTCAGAAATATGTCGTATCTTTCAATCATTTTAGTCTTCGAGTAACAGAGACCAGTGCCGGGACAAAGACTGCGAGGTATAACTTCTTGTGTCACTTATTCATAGTCACAGTCTCTTTGTCCATACAAATTCTGTATCTTCAAGAAGTTATAATCAGTGAGAACATCTATAACCTTAGATAACGATGCACTTTTTGTGTCGTATTGTACCTACGACTAGTAGCCGACCATGTCCGACCAGGAAGAGAAGTTTAGTTCTCCTATTCTCTAGGTAGACAATTCTTTAAATTCATTGAATAGGTGTTTCCTGAGTCGCTGTGCTTGGTCCACTTAAGAGCTGGGAACTTGCAAAGAAAGTTGTTAACTTGAGGGTCTTTGCAGATATGACAGAAGGTATTATAGAATGTAGCAAGGTTGGCTGTATGATGTTCTAATGGCAGTGACCTGCGATTATGGACATAATTCTAGAAATACATTTTCTTGATCTTAGTACTTCTGTTGTTGCCACATCTTGAAGAACTTGAAGAACTCCTGAGTGTTCAGCCTTGCACTAGATTGGCCACATTGTGGTCGACGCAAGACACTCCTCCAGTATTATGGTTGTGCGAACGATTCGAGGTGCCAATATCGACTCGGGCAATTAACTCGAGCGTAAAGGCAACTGAATGCTGTAAGGAATTATGACGCTGAAGGGTCTCCCTTAATCGGAAACATTGTCAAAAAACCATCAGACATGCCACCATAACAAAACCTCTGGTTTGACTACGAGTTTCGGCGAGCACATGCTGCTATGCAAGGCAATATAATGTGGTGCTGCATAAATTGACCAGAGCACACGGTCGAGAAAATCGGGACGCATACACATCCCGAGCTGAAACCTGTTAAGACGAACAAGGGAATTTCGTAATAGACTTGTATTCCATGCCGAGGATTGGAAAAAACATTTCTATAGGCTGTATGACGGCGATGACGATTCAAATATTGCTGTAAGGCAGAATAAATTTTCCAATGGACGAAGTAGACCAAAAATTCCGTCCACATGACATTGATGAATAGCCATATCTAAGCTAAAATCCCACAAAGCTGCTGGAGCGTACGACTTGGCTGTCGGTCTCTTAAAGCGGCAGGCAATGACTTGATAAGGAGCATACACCAACTCTTTTCTGAAATATTGTCTGCCGAAAGTGTGCCCGATGGATGGAACCTCAGCAATGCTTATCCGATCCTCCAAGAGGAGGCATCAGGGAATTCTAGGACCGTCAAAATTGAAACCACTAAACCGATTCAATCTAAAAAAGATAACATCGGCATATCAATCCAAACGCACAAACAAGAAATAAACCTGGATGCTCTAAGAAGAACAAACCTTAGGCGGACGATCGGATCGACCTATTAAGGAACTAAATAAAACTCGCCTAAACTGGACCCGAATCGCTCTAAGAGTTTGATCCTTTTAAACAGGGAACATCTCAGCGGCATCACAGTCACAGGTGTTATCACTGGACACTGTTTCTAAGGTAAACATGCAAGAAGGCTTACCATGTTTACAAACGACTTTTGTGGAAGTTGTATAATTTCGTGAGTATCAGGAGCACAGATCCATGTGATCCAAATGGGCCAACAGGCCTAAGTGGTTTGGTCTTTTCATCCAACACTTTAACCTAACCTAACCAATGACAATATCTATAGAGACGAGCAATATAGGGCAATATCTAATTTTGGTATCCCTGCCAACTCATTCATCTGTGCAGGATGACGCTGCTCCATCAAGTTCAGTGAAGAACTCACCAAGATACAACGTTGAACTGTCTGGACTGTACAGCGACACCGATTGGTAGACGAATGAAGATCCAACGACGAGGGACAGATCCGCTATCGAGGGACAGCGCAGTTGAGGAAAGCCGCGACTCCGGTGGCTCACGCAAATGAAAGGGGACATCAGTCAACTAAGTGTGCGAAACTGGAAATACCTATAGTTAGCGAAAGATCGAGTTTTCTCGAGTCGCTTGTTGGTTGAGGTCCAAGTCCACCTCCGATTGTAGCGTCACTTTAAGTTAGTTTGGAGCTCTTGTCATAAGAGAATTGCTGATTGCGTTTAATAAATGTTTTTTGGTTGTGCGTCTACGTACTTGCGCTTTTCTAGTTACGACTGGCACAGCATTTCCTTTTCTTTGTTATACGATATTACCACTTCTACCGCCGAGAAATTTTTGAGTTTAAGGTGTTCCATCCTCGTGGCTCTGTCATCAGGTAACTCTCGTTAGCCGTGTCCTGTTCTTCCGCAGAAGAAATTCTTTCTCAAACTTTCTGCTTGTTTTTGGATAATAAACGTATTCGAGGATACTATGAATGTCGAGTTAAGTTTGTAACTTAACTACCTTTTCTAAGTCCTATGGTAAATTTAAAAAATCCAGGCAATATAGAAAGACCAACAATTTGGCGGATGCAAACTAGATGATCTATTTTGTTGGCGGTTTTCTCCCGATTAGCTGATATACTAGATATATTATCTAAGACATTTTTGAGCGTTTTCATATTCATATGGGCCCTCGCCAAATTATCAAGGCTTCTTCCACCAATGACGTTGTCTAATAAAAAGCGGGGGTAGAGCAAAACATCATCAGACCTTTCGTCATTGATGGTTGCTATGATTTGTCCAGTCACAAGCTGCCAGTCATAGATCTGTTTGAACGGCAAGATCACCGGTGGTCCATACCAGGACTTAAAACACGGTATCGTGGGAGATAAGAGCCCCTCGGACTTAGGTCCGGACCTGACCTATAGAGGTAGGCCCCCTTGTGGGGGCGTCACGGTGGCTTTGGTTTAAACCTAAAACACAGGAAGGATGGCCCTGCTAGGGCTCATATTCGGAGTGGAGTGGCTATAAGTACTGGGTACTGAGATCCTAAGATCAGAAAGAGGTTTTACGTAGGCCTCGACTCATAATAAGGGTGCAGCTGTGCCCTCAATACAGCTCCCCATTGGTAAAATCTAATGTAGGTTGCGATGGCAAGGCGTATCCTTGCTCCCATAGATACATGGGCATCCCGTGAACTTAAGTCTCCACGACAGGCGTTCACGAAAAACACATCACACATCTATTTTCATATATTTTCCATGCATAGGATAATGCAAGGGAGTAGACTTTATGCTAAGGAAATTTTAGCGACTTCAACTTCAACAGAGACTTCCGATCTCTGTTCTAAGGTCATAATCACTACACGACCGAGGCAAATGGGAAGTATAAGATGAAATTAGTCGAATAACAGAGTTGACAAGTCGTCAAAATTTTAACGACAAAGCGTAGCTCAAAAGAAGTTTCGACAAACAAAGCAATTAATTTAAGTATCTACACAAACACAAGTTAAACAATTCGTCAAAATCAACTTGTTCTCAAGTTTATTTTGTTTTCCCTTTCGTTACGTTGGCTTTCATGTTTCAATTCGATGACCTAACTTTTTGTTTGTATTCATCCGAATATCTACGGATACCTGCATCAATCTCATTGAATAATGAAACATGTATCCAAGCGTGTTAACAGTTCTGATTCACCTTGAACATATGTAAGTGAAGCAAAAAATAAATAAAATAAAAATGAATTTCATGTACACATTCTTGATTTAATTACACTTTAATTGCCCCAAAAAGATACATTGTTACGTACGAGTATATGGTATATGGTATGCCTGGTAGTTTTATGCAAATGTCGGAAGCATTTTCCGCACAAAATGTCACTTTCGTCTTGAGACAGATAAGAGTACTCGTACGACTGTACATAACAAATTGGCCACAATGTTACATGCCGCCGCCGCCGCCGCCGTCGTTGTATTGTAACAGGTTTTGTTATTTTGTTTATATCTTTAAATTTGGCACCAGAAAGTTGGACCCTTTTCAAAACAAAGAAAGAAAGAAAGACAACATGTATTGGCATAGACAATTTTTTAATTAAAATCACATTACCGTAAGGAGTCGATACGTGAATAAACAGCAGTAGCACCCTCATCTCGATTGGATAAACAACAACCGGATTAGGGCGTTTTAGACAAATTGAGTGATCTCTTCTCGCAGGGCTTGACTTTTTCGAGTGCCACTTGAGTTAATTTCGAAGTGAGAAAATGATGTGAGCAATCCCTCACATTAAAGTGATGGGGGCTGACTTTCGAAACAAAAACCAAGCAGACTCTACTTTGTCTGGAGAGGGTAGGAAGATTAATCATCACCATCACAGTAAATCCGACAGAGTCAAAGTGTGGCTAAACTTAAGTCGTTACACCTTCTCTCTGCTACAGATACTCGTATGTGTGGTGGTTCGGTTGTGCCGCAAAACAAGTTTAAAACTTTGGAGCATTGACATACCATAATGGCACACTGAATGAATGGGAGAGCCGCCAGCAAGCTAAAAACTTAACAAAGTACAACTTCATATAAGTGGGTGTACTCGTCGAGGTACTTGTAGATGGCGGAGCACCGGACGGAGTATCTTTTCGGCGAAAAGTCCTTGAAAACAAGATGACAATTTTCTCACTAGTTGTCTTCATTTGTGAGTTACATGATTAAGAACAATGACATGGTTGCTTATTGTTGGTTGCCAGTCGGGGGTTGCCGCCCTCTTTTCTCACTTTTCCTACCTGCCACACTAGGGATTTCCCATACGAGAAGTATCATTCGAAACTTTTGGTTTAAGTGAATAATACTCGCACACTGGTACCTGTGTGGGGTGAACAATAGACGAAGAAAAATTGAGTGCGGTTGACTTGAGTGTTTTAACCCAGGAAAACAAATGAGAGAAGTTGTAAACTTTCAGTGGAATTAAAGTTGAAGTAAATAAGTTTTTCGGAATTCTTTTACGATTTCTACGAGTATATTTCCATGACCCGCACCCGCAAGTTGGGCTGCAATAAATTTCTATCGATTGTTGAAGACGAATACTCTGCACATACGAGGGCGCCTGACGGATTTTCAATGAAGTTTTGCCAGTTCCGACAATTACGGATGACAAATGTGAATTCAAAGTTTGTAAGCCAGCAATTGAGATAACAACGGAGAAAAATTGTTTTTTTTATGGTTTTTGGAAGACACCCAGGGTCAGGAAGTTTAGAGTGGTTAAGACGAAATAGGTGTAAAATAGCAAAGGGCTATCATTAAATTGAGACTTGTTCTCTACGTAAGCTAAGGTGTCAGTACAGACTGCATGGGACTAGGACTTCAGCTAACAAGTCTCTCCAGGAAGCACGATTTTCTTTCAACTGTATATAAAGAGTGGTTTCTTAAAAGCTTAAGAACTTTAAATAATAATACAAGACAGAAGTATTATTGGAATGAATTTTTTGTTATCATAATCTGATAGATAATTTCATGGCATTTACTTTTTTAAAATAATTTCTGGCATATGCTTACCGCGACTACGTGTTACATGGTCCATTCAATCAGTCCAATTTTTCATCACTTTTTCCAATAAATCTGGCCGTATGGCGTCAATAGTGGCTTGAATATTGGCTTCCAATGCTTCAAGAGTTCCTGGTTTTGTCGGCATAAACTAATGACTTAACATAGCCCCATAAGAAGTAATCGAGAGGCGTTAAGTCGCACGAACGAAGAGGCCAGCTAACAAGACCATTTCTGAAAATTAAGTTTTCACGAAATTGATTTCGCAATAAATTTATGGTTAAGCGCGTTGTATGGCAAGTCGCGACGTCTTGTTGGAAAACAATGTCGTCAATGTTTAGCTGATTAATTTTTGGAAGCAAAAAATCAGTCGGCGTGGCTTTATAGTGCTCGCCATTCACCGTAACGACATTTCTGCGTCTTCTCCAACTCTTCGCGCTACAGCAGCAATATGGAAGGGTTGTCCTTGCGTCAAACGATTCACGATGAATTGTCAAGCCTTACTGAACAGAAATGCTAACACAGTTTGACTTTGACAGCTTTCAAAGCATAGACAACAACCATCGACACTTCTTATGCAGCTAAAACAAACACTTTTTTATCATAACTTTTCGCTCCTTAAGGGCTGCGTGAGGCTTGTTGGCATAAACCCGCGACTTCAAGTAGCCCCAAAGAAAGAAGTCTGGGATAGTTAAATCGGGCGATCTTGCTATAAATGCCAAATCGGCAAAACGGGAGTATCAAAGTATCTATTGTGGCTCGTTCTTTGCGTTCGGCTGTAGCGTCTTGTTGAAACCACATGTTCATCAAGCCCTGCTCATCCAATTCCGACAGTAAGAAGCCGTTTATCATGGCCTTGTAGTGTTTGCCAGTAACAGCGACTGTATTGCCGATGGCGTCTTTAGAAAAATACGACCCAACCACTCCTGCCGCGTGAACGCCGCACCAAACAGTGGCGTTGAGTGTGTTTAATGGCTCTTCGTGCATGATACGCGGATTTTCAGTGCCCGAGAAACGAAGATTTTGCTTATATTGATGTTAAGGCTTAAGTGGAAATGCGCCTCGTCGCTCATGATGATTTTCGACACAAAATCGTCCTCTTCATTAATGAGATTGAGGATGGCTTGACAGCAGATTATATAGCGCACCACTGCTTGTCTGCTTGTATACTGCAGCTGTCTAGTTCACAAATGTCAAATATGATTGACCTACGACGCCATTTGCAAAAATTGTAGTTGCACACAAATAATTGACTAGGTTCACTTGTTTCACTTAAGCATGCGTCTTCTACAGTGTTATTCTTCTGATTCAAAATTTAGCACTTTTCGGGCCAGGACGCTGGGGTAGCCTTTTCCGGTGAGGCCGGGATCGGTGCTTATTTCATACAGATCGTTGCAGAAACGCATTTCCATTGACGCTTACGGGACCAAGAATAATATGAAAAAATCATCTGTTGAGGCCCCCGTGAGCATTTTCGTCCTTTTTCGTTACTGAATAATATTTTTGGTTTTTTTGTTACTCGAGAGAGAGTAAGGAAGGAACTTGTAATTAGCAAGAGTAATTCTTTGAATTTTCGTGAAAGTACCATTTCGCAGTTTGATATCGGACCCATGGCAGAAAAGGATCCTTACAACTTCAGAGTTGTTGTTCCTGCCTATCGTGATCTTGGATGATTTCGCCACGTCTGCTTAAATAGTCGCAAATGCTTCACAATGAGCTCAATGTCATCGGTATATGCGAGTAGCCGAAAAGACTTTCAAGAATTGCTGGTTCTGAAGCTTGTTAGCGAATTTCGCATAATGCTTTCGAAAACGATAATATGTTAGATGTAAACATCTTCGTTCTCTCTGCATAGTCGAGTGAGCTTGGTAGGAGGCCCATGCTAGTTTTGTAAAGGGGTGATCCGTATCGATGTGCAACCCCAGATCTCGACTTTCGTCGACCCATTAGTAGCCATTGGGTCCAGAAGCTTTGTTAGGCTAAGGATTGGAAACAGCTGTTCTATTGTCTGTCTTCGTCTAGATTGAAGCTATTTTCTGGTACCACGGGAGGTCAGGGGCCCCTGGAACTATTATTCCAGCCTGACCTAGGAGTTGGCCCCCTTGTGGGAGTATCGTCGTGGCTGTGGTTTATACTTAAAGTCGCGGGGAGAGTAGACCAAATGGTGCTTGGACATCTCATGGTTGAACATATGTCGTAGCCTGCTACGACATGTGCTTAGTCGTTTGATTGCTTTAGAATTAATTGGTTTATTCGGTGTGGGGTTGCACTGCAACCGGATGCTATGATCCACAGAGTGGCTGAGATATTAGATAGTACTCGACCTTTCACCAAAGAGGAAGTTCGTGCCTTACACACGACTTCGAATCTGGTACTGGTGTTGGCACTTATACTACCCGAAGGGCGCTGATCAACGCATTGTTTTGATATCTCGTGCGAAGACTCATCGTAGGCTTGAGCCTTCACGGCAGGTACCTACGTGAAATACATGTGATATCCGTTGTTTACGAAGTGACTGCACTATTGGCCTGTTACAGTCAATAGAGAACGCTAGTGAGGCATGAAAACCGATTTCTGATAGCCGGAAAATGATGGATTTGAAATTTGGTGAGTTATGATTCCAACAAGCCATGCCATATAAACTGTCCAACAACACTAAGTTCAATAATTGTGTAATCCTTCGTTTTAGTAATGTTTCTTCGATGCCACGGGGCTGGGGTTCTACGCCGCTGGACTTTGTTTTTGGGGGGTGCCATTAAAGATCGATGATATGCGAACAATTCATAGACAATTCAAGAACTAAAGACTAGTGTCTAACTAAAGGTCGAACCCATCGTAAATGTATTGAAAAATTAAACTAACAGCATGGTCTACAGTCAAGACACCCGAGGCAGTCATTGGAATGAAATGGTATTTCATAATTAGTCGGAAGGCTTACTCTTTTCAATAATGCCAATAAGTGTCGAAAAACATTGAACAGTGTTTATTTCATAGCCTTCATAGCTTCATAAACCAACAGATGGTCCTCCTGTCACTATTGAAAATGTCCTCTTTCATAATTGAACGTTGAAGAAGGTCAGAGACGCTTTCTATGGCAGGGTCATTGTTTTCTCTACTAGGGGGTAAACTGGATAGTTTACAGCACGCGGGACCACAATTTAAATGCTCAAGTCATTCGTTGCTTGTTTCTGCTAATTTACTTACTATAAGTGGCGCTACAGTCCGGGGTGGACCTGGACCCCAGTCAACAAGCGTCTCCAGCCAGCTCGATCCCTGGCTAGCTGCCTACAGTTTCGCACGCTAAGTTGGCTGAGGTCCTCTTCCACCTGCGTGCGTCATCTGAATCTTGGCCTTCCTCTGCTGCGCTGTCCCTCGGGAGCGGATTCAAAGACTTTTCGGACCGGAGCATTGGTGTCCATGCGCTCTACATGACCCAGCCATCTCAGTCTTTGGATCTTCACTCTTCTGGCTAGGTCCATGTCGCTGTACAGTCCATACAGTTCGTCGTTGTATCTCCTCCTCCACTCATCGTCAATGCAGATGGGACCGAAGATCGTCCGAAGAATTTTTCTCTCGAAGCAACCCTCATCCGTTTTTGATAATGTCCATGCCTCTGCGCCATAAGGCAGGACCGGGATTATTAAGGTCTTATAAAGGGTGAAGATGTTGTCCGAGAGAGGGCTTTGCTTCTCAATTGCCTTCTTAACTCAAACAAACAGTGGTTGGCAAGAGTTATTCCTCGCTTGATCTCAGCGCTGGTGTCGTTGTCTGTATTTATAGCGGAGCCTAGATAGACAAAGTCCTTAACTACCTCAAAGTTATATCTGTCGAGGGTGACGTTCTGTCCGAGACGTCGGTGTTGGTTGTCCTTTTTGCTTGACAGCATATACTTGGTCTTGCCCTCATTGACCGCTAAACACATTTTCGCCGCTTCCGTCTCAATACTCGCGAAAGCGCCACTGACATCACGCTGCTTTCTCCCGATTATGTCAATATCGTCGGCGTATGCGAGTAGTTGGACGGACTTTTGAAAGATAGTGCCTCTTGTGTTTGCCCGTGAGTTTTGCACTATTCTTTCAAGTACGATGTTGAAAAAATCGCATGACAGCGCATCACCTTGTCTAAATCCTTTCTGGACATCAAAGGTCTCGGTGAGATCTTTACCGACCTTGATGGAGCAGCGTGCATTCTCCATGGTCATCCTGCACAGACGGACGAGTTTGGCAGGGATGCCAAAACTAGACATGGCTCTATATGGCTCGTCTCTATACATGCTGTCATACGCGGCCTTAAAATCGATGAATATGTGGTGGGTATCGATCTGAAGCTCATGGGTCTTTTCCAAAATCTGCCGTAGTGTGAATATTTGGTCGATGGTGGACTTTCCTGGCCTGAAGCCACACTGATATGGACCTATCAGGTTGTTGACGAATGGTTTCAGGCGTTCACACAATACGGCGGATAAGATTTTGTATGCGATGTTAAGGAGACTGATGCCTCTGTAATTGGCGCAGTTCAGAGGGTCTCCTTTCTTGAGAATTGGACAAACAATGCTGAGGTTCCATTCATCGGGCATACATTCGTCCGACCATATTTTACAGATGAGTTGGTGTATGCTCCTTACCAAGTCATCGCCTGCCGCCTTGAAGAGCTCGGCAGTCAGGCCATCCGCTCCAGCAGGTTTGTTGGACTTAAGCTTCGATATGGCTATCTTCAGTTCATCCAGGTCGGGTGGACGGAATTGTTGGTTATCATCGTCCAGGTTGAAATGTTGATTCTGCCTGACGGCGGTATTTGGTCCGTCATCGCCGTTATACAGTCTGCAGAAATGATCTTTCCAAATCCTCAGCATCGACTGCGATTCTACTACGATGTTCCCTTGTTCATCTCTACAGGCTTCGGTTCGGGTTCGGGTTTGTTTCCGCGGCAAAACTTCCGAACCTCATTCCTGGAGTAGCATCTCTCAATTTCCTCGATCGCGCGCTTCTCATGCTCTTTCTTCATCCTCCTGAGAAGCCGGTGTTCGTCTCTCCTCTTCCCCTCATAGAGCTCATGAGAAGCTCTGTTCTTTTTTTGCAGTGCCGCATTGCGTGCTTTTTGCTTAGCTGCATGTGCTTGCCGGCATTCGTCATCGAACCAGCGGTTTCGCAGCGGCATCTCTGATGGCGTTTTGGCAGTGTTTCCAGTGGTCTACGATGCTTGATGCTGGCGGCATTGGACCTCTTAAGAGATTAAGAGACACTCGATCGGAAAAGGACTTGGCGATCTCTTGCAATTGTAGCCGTCTGACGTCGAATTTTCTCACAGCATTAGTTTGTCTGGGCGTAGTTTGGGATATCCGCAACCGTACCTTGGCTACAACAAGGTAATGGGCCGAGTCGATGTTGGCTCCTCGGAACGTACGGACATCCAAAATACTGGAGGACTGTCTTGCGTTGATCGCAATGTGATCAATCTGGTTGACTGTTGATTGATCAGGAGTTCTCCAAATCCCCTTGTGTTTGTCGAGATGTAGGAACCGCTTGCTAGCCACGACAATGTTTCGCCCCGCCGCAAAGTCGATAAGCCTGAATCCGTTATCGGAGGTGGTGTTGTGCATGCTATATTTTCCTATCGTTCCACCAAAGATACCCTCTCTTCCTAGCTTTGCATTAAACTCACCGAGCATTGCTGGTAGGTCTTGTTAAGGAGCTCATAGAAGGCATCCTTGGTGTCGTCATCTTTCTCCTCTGTGGGGGCGTGCGCGCATATAAGGCTAATGTTGGCGAATTTAGCCTTGAAGTGGATTGCTACAAGGCGCTCGCTCACATGCCGAAAGCTCAGGACTTCTTGTCTTAGTCTGCTTCCGACAACAAATTCGCATCCAAATAAGCGCTGCTTTTGCCGTCGATAGCAATTGTCCTAGTAGATGTCGCAGTTTTCCATCTTCTTTCTGTCCCGCCCATCCCATCGCATTTCTTGGATGGCGGTTAGGTATGCTTTGCAGCAGTCTAAGGCCTGTTAAGGGATCTAACATCCCACGTGCATATCCGAAGCTCATTGTGCTTTAATCGTTTGCCTGGGATGTCAACAGTAGATCCGTCCTTATCCGAGGCTTGTTGATGCTTAGTAACTTCTTGTTTTTTTTAAGTGGCCGGGCAGTTACCCCGGCGGTACAACCCTCTACCTGGAGGACCAGTTCCACTTTTTCTTAGGACGAGGGGACGGTAACCCCGTTCCGGATTGTGAGCGTTACCGTTGGCCCATATAGGGATCGTCCGCCACCATCTCTTTTCCAATACCCTGACTAAGTCCTTACCGGCCTGAGCTCCAAGTATGTCAGAGTAGCCCGGATATGGTCTTGTTGTGTTTTTCCGACACTAATCCTGATTTATGGTGCAGAAAACTCGCCATTTGCCCCCCTCACTTCGCAGTCTCTAGTGAGATTGCCAGATGGCGCAACGGGGAGGCGTGAAGTATGGCTTATTAGCAGAGCTGCAAGATGTTCGGATGCAGAGGCTCATTCCCGTTACTTAAAGAACCAAAACCTGTCGGAAGATGCTACTTCTACGACGCCTTATACTAATCGTTGCCGTCTGTTGTTTCTAATTGTCTCTGCTATCTGGTGGTGAACGAATTGATTCCAATACAGCAGTCCACATTCAAAGTTGCGCTTTAGTCCTATTTATGCAACCGATTTGTGCTTCTAAATTAATTGAACTGCAACTTGCGTTAAAGCCAATATGGAGCGCTTTGGTCATACCTAAGACATAGCTTCTATACTGAAATAAGTTATAAGCTCTTTCAGAATACGATAAAGCTTAACAGTTTTTGAAGTTCATATCCTAAGTTTGAAAACTGTTTAAAGTACAATGATCTTTCCTGAAGCCATATTCTTTTAGACCAGCCTTCTACTTATATCTTTAAGCTATCTATCAAGTATCTCAAGCTATTATAATAAAAACCACTTGTAATCCATTTCAGAATTTTCGGTCTCTTCGATCAACGCACTCCAGTTTTTGGTATACGTGATCCGGCCCTCATTAAACAAATCACAGTCAAGGACTTTGATCACTTTGTCAATCATCGTACAATTTTCAGTGACAAGGATGGTGGTCTATTCGGCAATTCCCTGTTCTCAATGAGAAACGACAAATGGAAGGACATGCGATCGACACTAAGTCCTGTATTTACCGGTAGTAAAATGCGCCTCATGTTCGGCCTCATCAATGAAGTCGCTCGTGAGTCCATGGAATTCCTCAAAAATGACCCAAGCGCCAAGACTGAAATTGATTTAAACATCAAAGATTACTTTACTCGCTTCACGAACGATGTAATTGCCTCAGCTGTCTTTGGTCTAAAAATCAATTCGTTCAAGGACGACAAAAATGAGTTCTACCTCATGGGCAAGAGAGTCACAAAATTCACCGCATGGCAGAATCTCAAGTTTTTCATGTACTCAAACTTTAAGTACATCATGAGGGTAAGATTGATTATGATTAGTACTGGGATATGCTAAAATTATCCATTACAGGTCTTTAAAATCGAACTCTTCGACCGCAAAGATACGGATTATTTCCTGCGCCTTGTGCTGGATACAATGAAATACCGCCACGAAAACAAAATCATCCGTCCGGATATGATTAACATGCTCATGGAAGCCAAGGGCATGTACATAAACGAAGATGAACCACATAAGCCAGTGACAAACCGGGAATGGACTGATGACGAAATTGTTGCCCAATTTTTCTTGTTCTTCTTTGCCGGTTTCGAGACAACTGCTGTGCTTATGTCATTCGCTGCACATGAAATCATGGATAATCCGGATATTCAAGAAAGACTACGTCAAGAAATTGCCGACGTAACAGAGGCTCTTGATGGGAAACCCCTCTCATATGAAGCCCTCCAAGGCATGAAATACATGGACATGGTTGTTTCCGAAACCCTCAGGAGATGGCCCCCAGCTGTTGTAGTCGACCGGCAATGCAACAAAGACATTACATTCCAAGATGGTGATGTAGAGGTGACCATAAAGGCTGGTGATACTATTTGGTTCCCAATTGTTGGTTTCCATTTGGATGAGCGATACTTCCCAAATCCCTACAAATTCGACCCAGAAAGATTCAGTGAAGAGAATAAGGGCAACATTCAACCTTTCACATATTCACCCTTTGGAAATGGCCCCAGAAATTGCATAGGTAAGGTTCAACTACAAATTATCTAGACCTAGTTACTTGTAAATCTTACTACCTTGTTTCTTTATTAGGCAACAGATTTGCATTGCTGGAAACCAAGGCTATTCTGTTTTACCTGCTGAGCGAGTTCCAATTAGAGGTGTCAGCCAAGACCACAGTGCCAATGAAACTAGACTCGAGTGGTTTCAGTTTGGCTCCAAAGAACGGTTTCTGGCTTAAACTAGTTCAACTTCAAAAAGATTCTTAGATTTACGCAAATCCTCATCTATATCTATTCGTGTATGTTTATATCTGTGGTTGTTAGATATATGGTATTTTTCAAATAAACATTTTTAGATAGAAAACAAAATTAGTTTGAACTTCATTTGCTCTCTCTCGTATCGGGTTTATGGTCTGCCCCAAAGACCACAAAAAAGAAACAATTCAATCCAACTCAATGAACGTACTCAGATTCAAAATTACACTCAGACTTGAGTTGGTGCTTGTATTTGTGTCTCAATATGATATCTCATTTCGCAAGATACGAGCAGATACTATATAGACATGCACATGACCACATTCTGAAAGCTGCGGAGTGTGTGCTATAGCTCAGCATCATGGCTATGGGTCAGCAGCGATAATGACATAGTTTTTGGAACAAGTTTTCAGTTAGTGCTTAGACAACGATGCCGATGTTGAGTCTGATGTTGACCAGGGTCAGGTTTAAAGAGCTGACATTTACCATCCAAGTGGTTCTTGTTCTTTTGATTACACCATACACTCGGTCTAATTTGGGAGGAGGTACAGTAAAGACATTGAGATGCAAAGAAGACGAAAGTGTTACAACCGTTTTTGGAGGATAAACTTGTTTTAAAGAATTTCTTAGTTCTTAGGATAGATACTCGTACATTCTGGTGGTTCTTTGTATACGAGTAGGTACACATATCTGCGTAGTTGTAATTTTGTTTTCCACCTCCCTAGCAGGGGGTGAAAGAATTTTTTTAACTGCGCCATAAGAAATTGCCTTTTGTCCAATTTAATATTTGAAGTAGCACTTCCTCATAGAACTTCAAATGTGCTTAACTGTAGATGGAGTTGTTTACAATGCGTCGCGGTGAATGATAATAATGCATAGTTCCACGTAGTAATATAATTACGACTTAAATGCTTGATCGGTTTATTGACATGAGATAACGAAAGTTTTTTTTGAAATATTGAAATTGACTGCTGCCGTAGTATGGTTCTTCTGCTTCTTCAGATTGTAAATCAGTCGAACAAGCTTCCATTCTACAACTACTCGTAGATTCTTTATCAAATTGCTCTAAATGACTCATCCAAAAGCAGCCTGAAGCTGTGATTAATAAATCAGTGCCAAGCCTCCGATACTTTTTATACGATTCCACAACAGAGGTCGATAACATTTTTGTTACAACTCTCATCCCCAAGATCTATCCCAGAACTATTTGTAAATTAAAATTATTCCAAATGCAGATAACGAAAGAAAGAAGATGAAACCGGCTTTTCAGACTCAAGTTTCTGTTCTATTTTTATTCCGAATAAAGAGCGTGAGGCATGTTTTGGTGATCTGACTGAATAGCTTATGCCTTTAGAAGTCAGGCAAAAACTTCACATGAGTAGGGGATACCATATTGTGGAAGAATGTTTGTATGCACAAGAATGATAATAGAACCCCTTTCATTTATGTATCTGGATCTCACAAAGCCTTCCTTAAACTTTTCCAAGTCGAAAGCAGTTACATAACTCAGAAGTGTTTGCGAGCGCTAAAGGAATGTTGAGTACATTTAAAATACTTGCTTACAGCGGGCGAAGGAAAATAAGGGAGAAAAGATAGGGAGGTACCGATTCACGTTGGTTTTAAATGTTTACCGGATATAAAGAGCTCTCCAGGGCGTACTATAGGCAAGATGTATGGCTTAAGAAAGAGTCACGGTATTAGAGTTTCAGAGTTTATCCGAAAGTGGCTATGAAGGCATTGACGGCATTCATAGGTAGATGGATCATACTACTGACGGTATAAAGAAGAGGAATGCTACTGTCAATTGCGCAGAGGAGCGCTGATGGGGCTATAGAACAAGGTAAGTCAGGAGACATTGTAATATAAGCTTCACCTATATTGCGCGGTTTTAAATCCTATCCAGCAGTTGCTAAGGCCTATTAGAAGCACCTCACTAGATGTTGGCATTGTGAAGTATTCCTAACATCGCTTGAGGAAACCTTGATATTTAGGAGAGAAAAAAAAAAAAAAAAAAAAACACTGTGGCGCTGGCAGCCCGTTATGGGCCATGGCCTAGCTTCTTGACACTCATTTGTGTTGCTCACGTTTTGTCATTTTTGTCACATCTGAGCGGGGCCTACGGTTTATCGCCGAGTCCGATGGCACTCCTTAGAAGCTCTTTCGTAGGCAATTTTACTTTTGGGAGTTTGCCATTGCCCGCCGAAAGGGTGATGGCGATTTGAAAAATTGTTGGTGACCCAGCCTGGAATCGAACCCAGACTCTCTGCGTGATAGTCCGATGAGCTAACTATCACGCCATCGCCATCGATATTTAGGAGAACTTTTGAAAAAATCGAATTTGTAGGTTCGAAACACATAGGAGGTATGGAATATTTTTCGGTTTCGACGATGCAAGTCCCATTGAATGATAATGCACGGGTGTTTAGATTTTGCTCTAACGACGGCAGAAAGCATTGCAGCTTGGAAGTAATAAATTCCACTCTGTTGTACAGGAAATCAATAAGCTTAGCACATGCTGAAGCTCTCGAAGGGGAAAAGAAGAGAGAAATGTCGTCTGGAACGGAATATATTAGATTAGATGTAGTAGACAAGAGATGATCGATGAACATTAAGAAGAGTGTCGGTGACACAACGAAGATCTGAGGGGCATCAGCATAAGGGTGAGCCAACAGCGAGTGTAGAAGTTTTTATTAAATTAAACAGATATTTAGTGTGAAATTATTGTAGAATTTTATTGATTGATAAGGTGCGGTTAATGGGAGATATGAATGGAATACAACATCGTTCATGTGACCACGACGGCTTCTATCAAAATTATCGATGACTTTTTGAAAAATAAGTCGGTGAGTGGCCGCAATTTCAGTTTGGATGTTATCTTTGAGATCATTAATTGTCGCTGCGTTATTGGCATAGACCTTACTCTGCAAATAACATCACAGGAAGAAGTCTAAAGGTGTCAAATCGCAAGAAATTGGATGCCAATAAACTTTATTATAACCAAAATAATGCGCAATGAATTAATTGATTGATGACTTGTGTTGGAGATAACACAATTTTGGGAAAAAATAGCCGGCCAACATTTTGGAGTAACATTCTCCATTTACTGTAAAAGTCTTTGAAAAAATAAAATAACAATTTTATATATTTGCGAACCCATCTATCCAAAATTGGCTTCATCAGAAAAGATCAAATTCAATGACAAATTGTCGTGGTGATCTGAAACATTTGATTTTGCTAAAACCGATTTATTTTTGACTTTTTACAACAAGTTGCACGGGCGAAAAGAATGTCGGGTTTTTCTGATCATCGTCTGGAGTATTTTTTACGATGTCGGTTCAGGCCTTTTTATGGAAAGGTTTGTGTAGGTTACTCGAAAACTGTGAGTGGTTGACGGGTAAAGTCTGATTTTTAGTAAAATATCATGTTTTTTCACATGTCGCAAGTCTTAGTTCTTTTTGGCCTCCTCGATGATTTGCTCCGAATGGTGCAGTAATTCCATTTTAATTCATTCGATAGGTGGCGTTACTAGAAATACCTATTTCAAAAGAAGGCCTGTTAACTATGGAACGTACAATCATGAGCTGTTGGGATGTCAGCGTTTTCTTGGAAAGGAGGAACTTAAGTGCAATGAGTCTGTAGGAAGTGAGAGAAGAAGATTCGTCTTTTTAAGGGACAGGCTGGGTAAGTTGTGTTTTCCATCTGCTCGAAAGAGTCCAAAAGCATAGAAATGATGGAAAAATTTGCGTCGTAGTTTTATCAGCTTTGAGAACACCTGTACGGAATAAAGGAACTGTCCGACCGAGTACGAAAGTGGATTCGTCCATTGCATAATCGATGTACTCAAGTATAGGCGGAGACAAAACATAATTTGGAAATGTTTGGCTGGCCGCAAAGTGTACAGGAAGCAGATAAGGTGACAGCTAGAACGTCATTATTAATGCTTGAGTAGAGGATGAGGGTGAACTTTTTAATGTTTTTGATGAACGACCAGGAATTGCTACTAACATCGGGACCGAAAAAATACTTCTCCAATCCTTACAGCCTGTTAACGGCTCGACTTGCATTACGCCTTTACTTTTGGTTTGATACACTTAATCCGACGAGGAATAATGAATGAGGATCGCATTCCAAAGTGAATAGTGCATGTGGTCATATCTGGAGCGGCATTCACGTCGTTCTCGACGAAATATAACGACCGCTTACAATTTCCGAAGAAGGTCCACTCCACTCTCGTATTATCTACGATTCGTTTAGGAATCATTTCCCTAACTGTGTGATCAATACATTAACTGATATGAGCCAAATGGTCCGAAGGGTTTAAATGGGAAAGCATATTGACCTTGTCCCAATCAGGATAAGAAGTTGTGCTAGGTCTTGCCGAATGGAATGTCCACATGTGGTATTCGCTTGCGTTTATTTACAAGCTGGAGCAAACTGCGAAAATCTCAATATACCATCCTTTGGGTGTTGTCAGTCCAGATTGTCATAGCTATACAGATTGTGTTTGTTGAAATCGCTAGTAATGCAGATTATGAACATACAGGGATTCCAGTTTGGGTCTTTTGTAAGTAAAGCAGATCTGTGAAATGAGTTTGTGTACGCTCTCCACATAATTGTTTCCAGCAGCCGTGAATGCCTAGACCGGTTAGCCGTCAGGTTCGGTAACCTTGTTATGTTTCAGTTAAGATATTTCTATCCTTAGTTCGTTGTGCTTAGGTAAACGGAAGTTTTGGGTACCATCATCAAGATTTAATAGTTTATTCTCCATGAACACAGGGATATTGAGGCTCTTTGCTATAACATATGTATGTATATATGCAGAAAAAATCATATCATATTCTCTGCACGGTATGTGACTCTACCACATCTCTACAGGTTTGACCTGCTGTTGGGTCTTCTTGGCTTGATACGTTCTTTTTACCTGTTGTGAAATTCCCATACGTTTATTCTGGAGTACAACCTCTCAATATCTTCGGTCGCCTGCTTTTTGTTTAGCTGCGCATGTTCTAAGCGGTATTCTTAGGATTTCTTGGTGTTTGTCGTACACTAGTTTTGCTTGCCAATGGTCTTCGGTGGTTAATGCTGGAGACGTAGGATAAACTCCGGACATTGCTCACATATATTGTCGAGGAGCTCGTAGAAATATTCTTTGGCAGCGTCGTTCTCCGTAGGAGCATGGGCGCATTTAAGGCTTTTGTTAGACTGTTAAGCGTCATAAGACTCTCGCTCATTTTTGTTTGCCTATGTCTGCCGCATAAGGATAATCAGCATCCAAGTGAACATTATTCTGTTTTCCATATAGCAATCGCCGTAGTACGAGGGCGGGTCAATAAGTCCGTGACTTTTGGATTAAAACACAGATTTTTTGATGAAAAAATAATTTTATTTTTCAACGTAGTCTCCCTTGAGCTCTATACACTTTGTCCAACGCTTCTCCAATTTTTTTATCCCTTCCAAAAAAAATGATTTGTCGAGGTCCTCAAAATAGGCCTTTGTTTGCGATATGACTTCATCATTGGAGTCAAATCTTTTTCCACCAAGCCATTTCTTCAGGTTTGGGAACAAGAAGTAGTCGCTCGGAGCCAAATCTGGAGAATAGGGTGGATGAGGGAGCAATTCATAGCCCAATTCATGGATTTTTGCCATGGCAAACATGATTGCGTTTGTGGTCGACTGTGAGCAAACGCGGCACCCATCTTGCGGAAAGCTTTCTCATGCCCAAGTGATCATTCAAAATTGAAACCACTGAGCCATGCGAGATCCCTACGGCTTCCACAATCTCTCGCACTTTCAATCTTCGGTCGGCCAACACCATATCGTGAATTTTTTCGATTGTTTCGGGTGTAGAGACCTCAACTGGGCGTCCAGGACGTTCGGCATCTTCAGTGCTTGTACGGCCACAACGAAATTCAGTAAACCACTTTTTTACCATTGAAATTGATGGTGCAGAGTCCCCATAGTATTTATCAAGCTTAGCCTTGGTCTCGGTAATGGTTTTTTTTCGCAAGAAATAATGCTTAATAAGCACACGAAATTCACTTTTTTCCATTTTCTCCTCAAATTAGTGAGTAGTCTGATAAAAATAGCTGTCAAACACAAACTAACTGACGCAGCAAGTTTTAATTTTGACAGGAGTCAACTGACAGATGGCTGTTGACAGGAGCAGTGTTGCTGTTTCAGTAAAGAGGTCAGAAATTCAAAAAGTCACGGACTTTGGGGGGTGAGATATAACTGCTTCATAGTGACATTGACCTGATGAGAAGAATTCGAACGAATTGAATAGTAATACTCCTGACCAAAGAGTCTTAAATTTTTCGAAGCATCTACACAGTACAAGAACATCTCGTCTTATGTAGCGCCCGTAGATTATATAGAGGACTAGAGGCAGCTGAACTTGGTAATTGGTTTAAGGCCCAGGTCTACAACGTTCTGTAACACTATCTTAGTAAGTGAATTCATAAAACAATTTTTTATTAATAAATGCCGCCATCCCACTATGGTTGGGGCTTTACTTCCTCCATGTACAAAGTGAATGTTCGGCTAAACCGCCGACTTAAAGTGCGATTTCGGCAAAGTCTGTGTTTCGGTATAATCAGTGTTTTGATAGCATTTTCACCATTTTTGCTAGGAATAAGCTACTGCGGATACTTTTTAGACTCTGGGAGCACAACATTGTTTTCTCTTGCATTTCGATAGAATATTAAGTAACTATTCCTACATGCATCTTGACACCACTAGTACCATGTGTTGGGTCTTTTACGAAATTTGCTATTTTAAGTCACCACACTTGACCTATCTTTAGTAGAGAAACGCATAAAAGGAATGTGTTAGATTGGAAAGGTCAAGGAATTTCGTAAGGAGTAGTACCAGTTTGGAGCTTCCTATAGCTTAAATATAAAAACAATATCTACCACACATGATGAATGATCTGGTCATAATTAACTGACAGATCTGCTTGAGTATATCACAACTTCCGTAAAACATTTTAACGATTTTATATTTGAAACAAAAGTCTAGATACTTTCAGACGATCATTCATTCATTCGTTATACCTATATGTGACCTTACCCGCCCAGTTATGTGTACAAATACTTTCTATTAATTTTTAAAACTTGCAAATTATACATTTACTCGTAGAAGAGAACAAGAAATAAATAGCTCCAGGGCGGGAAACAGTATCTGATGAACACTAAATAGCGAATTTATGCAAATAAAGAGCAGAAATTCCACATTCCAAGCACTAAACCTACTGCTAATACTTCAAATTAAAGTCGACAATTTGGGTGATGAGCTCCTGTTCATATTTCTAACTATTTGATAGACCTGCTTGTCTTGCTTTTAATATTTTCTTATATAATTCTCATGAACTTGTGCACATGTGCACACATAATTACGTTAAGTATGTATTATTTAATGCGATTACCCTATACTATAATAAAAACACGTAGGTTGGCACAGATTTGCAATGGAAATAGTACGAGATTGTCAAATTATCTGTTGGTGGAGAGCGTTTACTAATTTTAGCTTCTTTTTACTAGATTTTCTCAGTCCTTCTTAGAAAGGTGAGGAAAAGCTTCAGTGATGAAGAAGAGTACTTGCATCCACCACATAAGCGCCAAGTATATGTGGACACTGCTGGAAAAGGGGCTTAAAGCAGCAGGGGCAGGGCCTTGTGTTACTATGTCTCGCATACTTATGTAGTTAAGAAAAGCTAAGTGTTCCACTACAATGTAAGTCCTACTAGCTTTTCTACTTTTCTACATGTCATTCATCATGTTGTTTGAACTTATGCTCACAAAAAACGAAGCTATCAGTGAAAGCCCTAGCTAAGGACCCAAACAGTCCTCGTAGGCTTGGTTCCAGAGGAACTATTTTCTGAACATTGCCTAACAAGTCTGTAGACGATCTTCTTTTCCGTAATCCCACCGTGAAATTTCTTTTTTAAATATCTGACTCGCCAATTGCGAGATAAGGCACTTCGACCTAAAAGATATTTTGTACCGGTTTGTCAGAACTGTAGTTAGGCTAGTAGGTTTTCTACCTTCCGAGTAAATCTACAAGTTCAGTGGTGTCAAGTTGTTTCCTGATTGCGTTAAGCGATGAACAGTCATATTCAATATGTTCAGCTGTTTCGTCTTATTCAAGGCAAAGCCGGCACTCCTAATAGTCGATTGTCATTTTGTTGAGGTGATATCTTAAGCCATGCTGTCCTGTAAACCACGAGGTTTCTGATATCGTGTCAACTTAAGTCTACACATTTATTGATATTTTGTTTGGAGGCCAGGATGGCTCATTTGGCCTGTCTTAGACCTGGAGTATATGAGATATGAGATGAATTTCGATAGATCCAAGCTATTTTTTGGCTGGATTTACTGCAATTTTAGAGGTGCAGCAAAAGAGTCAGGTCTGTTAAAGGGAGTTTTTGAGGCTTTTTAGCCAGTTCGTCGGCCTTTTCATTACCATTAATTCCCTCATGCCCACGAACTCACCATGGTTATGTGTTGTTCTTTAAGCTAAGTTTAAAAGCAGTACGAGACTGATTTGGAGCCGAGGATGTACCAGCTAAGGGCATTTATAGGTGCTTGACTAAGTTGGAATATGCGTGAGTACCAAAGTTGTAGATAAGGTTGGAACATTCTTGAATGGCATGTAGATTCCTTCCGCTGGCGATTAATATGTTAGTGTTTGGTACCAACTCCCACTCATGTCTCAATTTTAGAACCATCCGTATACTTCTTTATGCAGTTTTTGCTGTTTGGTGGGTTGTTACTAACCCATGATTCTTTGTTGGGAGTCTGAGTAGAGAATCCTTTGTCGAACCATAATGTCCTTTGAAGGCCGTCTGTTACCCCGCAGATCATGTCAAGTTCTGGTATTTCTCAGCTCAAGATATTTAGGTCTGGGTGGTTACACAGTTCTAACTCCTTGCCTTGTACCATACTTGCTGTGCTGCGTAAAGCCACTTTGTTTATAAATAAGTGTTAGGGCTCATGTAGCAACTGTGGGGCAGGTCCGAAAGGCTCCAGAATGTCAGACATTCAAAACAAAATAGGTTTCAAAGAAGGTACAGTAAGAACTCAAGCGTTCTTCGCCTTCCAATAGAGTTCATTGCCATAAGGAGTGAAATCTTAGAGCCACAAGCACCGCATCTACTCGTAAGTTTGGCTTAGAAGCCATTTCTGAAGATTTATGGACACTAAGAAAGTCGCCTTTGTATGATCGAGGCAAAAAGAGTTTATGTGTCATTACATCAGTGGATGTGTCTACTATACCAGAATCAACAAATTGTCGCCAAGCGAGGTTATCAAGAAAAGGGAAAACTCCGAATGCGAATAAACAGAACCATTGTAAAGGAAAGCACCATGCGGCTGAGACCGTTCTTTGGAGACTTGTTAAAGCAACAGTTAGGTGCGTGTGTGGAAACTTCTTTCACTAGAAAGCCAGTGGATAAGTTTTATCAATCTATAAATCCTCTTCTAAGGATATCACAAGCATGGATGATATTCAAATTCTTAGATCAAATGAAAAAGTAAAAGGTGATGCCTTTAAGCAGAAGATAAATCAGAGAAAAAAGCTTTCTTCTTCTAGTAAAGTCGACAACCTATAATTGACTTTCTTTGCCAAAAACTACACTGATAGCGGCCGGATAGTTTGTTGACAAAGGATCCACAAGATATTCACGCAATGTTTCAGATAGGATTTTAAGTTCGATGTCAAGGAGACTTATTTCCCTCTAATTGTCGCAATTCAACGAATGTAAAGGTCCTAGCTATTTGGCATACTTTCGTCGACTCAGTTTTTAGAGAGCATGTATGGCCCATATGCAGGC
This sequence comes from Volucella inflata, assembly GCA_928272305.1. Taxonomy (NCBI): domain Eukaryota; kingdom Metazoa; phylum Arthropoda; class Insecta; order Diptera; family Syrphidae; genus Volucella; species Volucella inflata. The sequence continues at coordinate 227,350,795 of OV743716.1, read as the reverse complement.
TTCAACTTACCAGTTAAACCATCGCGTTCGGCAGCTTAGTAGACTTAGAAATAAATGTTCTGATTTCGTCTCGGTTGGGTAGATGGAAATGTTGTTTGTCTTCATCCAGGTTGAATTGTTAATGGTACCTGACCAGGCGGTTAACAGCCTGCAGAAATAATTCGAGATGCTAGCCCTGACTGTAGTTCTACTATCAGATTTCCTTATCCATTCCTACAGAAACCTATTCCGACAAATTCATTTTATTTGTTGGCAGACCTCCGACCTCCATTTTTCTAGTAGCACCTCTCCCAGACTTACATCGAGCGCCTCTCATGCTGCTTATTTCAAAGCCTAGGTAGCCAAAAGAAGAAGAAGAGTATGGGATAACACGAGATGCTGCCTAATCTGGCGTCGCCCCGGAGCAGCTGTCCTGCTAAGAAAATCGCGGCTGTGGTTGAAGATGTCGCAGAGGACGTGCCACGCATAGAATTTTGGTGAAAGACTGTTAGATATTCTCTCACAAAGTACAGACAGTGCATCAGGTGTTAGCTATTGACCTACAAGCGCGTGCAATCCACGCTCAAGTCATCCTGAATCTCGACTACGAGGGAGACAACTTTTTATCGAAAATCATCATGACAAACGAGGCCCATTTCCATCTCTGTGGAAATGTGAATAAGCAAAATTATCGCTTCTGGGGCACCGAAAATCCACGTGTAACTGTTACTGTTACTGTTTATGCTGTAGGCGTCATCGGACCTTATTTTTTTCGAAACATCGCGAGCCGTCTACTGTGGATAGCGAGCTCTACAGAGCCATGCAGCTTCCTCAATTGGATGAATTTGGACTGAAAATCATGTGGTTCTAACAGGATGGAGCAACGGTGCATACTGAATGGGCCACAATCTAAATTCTGAGGGCTGCATTTCCGGGTCGCCTAATCTCCTGTTTTGGCGATTTGCGCTGACCGTTCCAGACTTGTTTTTGTGGATTTTTTTGAAGCTCTCAAAGAGATTATCCATCAAGAATACGAGGACCTATCGCCGGAAGTTTTGGCAAGGGTGATGGAAAATGCCATATATTGGTCCCGAATGCTCATCAATTCTGGGGGCGGCCACTTAGCCAATATCATTTTGTCGATTAAATGAAAAAGAATCTAAGACATCAAATAAACATTATCTAAAAGCAGAGCCACAACTTTTGCGCCACCTTGTACATCCCCTGTTTTTCTAGATTAGTGTCTCTGCGTTTATCATCGAATAAGGTGTTTCATTGTTGAGGATGACTCTCTGATTGCTTTTTAGTTGTCATGGCACTGGTTTTCTACCGTCGTTGTTAGTGTCATCAGATTGGGAAACTTATCGGAAAAGGCTCTGTCAGTTTTTTGCGATTGTAGCTGCTACGGCATTATTCGTCGTTGAAATATAGTTATCGAACACATGCCCCTTCCTGTAGTTCAAAACTTGTTCTCTAAGCCTTCCTCTGACGGCATATCCGTATCCAAATAAGCGCTGCAACTACTGCCTCTGTCATGCCATATGTTAGTAATATTGTCCCTAGAGTTGGGGTCATCAAGGGTGGAACCACCATTATGTGATGCTTTAGCTAGTTCGTTACATTTGGCACTTCCGAATAGAGTTTAGAGTCCTATGATGGCGTATTCCAGTATTATACTACTGGTCGAGCACCAGCTTCAAATGCTGGTACATCTCGTTCGTTGATAACATGAGTATTGTCAAAGTCATATCATGGTTCTGTCATTTCCTATGCTTGCACGATGACTGGAATGAGTTACCAGTTTGATGCAAGTAAGACCTGTTCGTGTAAATCTCGAGCGAGAATCTTATTCCCCAACGTTCTTCCAACCCTTTCAATAGTTTACTTCAATGGCAATCAGCTTTCTCCGTATATTAGTGAACTCTTGATCTTGGTACAGTAAACATACAAAGATCATAACCTTATAAGTTTTTAACTTGAGTACTTCGGTCAAGTATTGTCGCCCAGCCAACGAATGCAAGAAATTGTTTAATAATTTGCAGTTCCGCAATCTACTATCTGCACTCAATCTTTAGATTCATATTTATTGCACCAAATACGGTGAAATGAATTAATGTCAAGGATGATGTGTATGTCAAATAATTATACCGGAACAGGTCAAACCTTTATGAAGGATATCCTCAATCAAAAAAGCCCTGTTTGACTAGCCACTCTCTTAAGTACCTCTCGCGTCTATAGTATTCCTTTCTACACCTTTAATTGAGGAAAACATTAGTGTAAGTACAGGGGTCAATAGTGTTGTTATATCTAAACTCTGACAATATGTTGACAATGCCAAAAATCCGAATGAAATCAAGTTTTTATCCGTTGCCTGCTCCCATAATAGGTTAAAACGACTTAAGCAGGTCAGTTTTGGCCACAGTTTAGCTCGAAGATTGTTCAAAAACCACTTCATTGATTGTTGATTAGTTGTAACTTGTCGCTTCAACCTTTTAGTAGATACGCAGTCAATGTTTATTAAACTAATAGAGTGCCTAAAATTCATCTTTTTTTTTTGTATCTAACATACTCAGCTGTTTTGTTGTTGCATATAATCATAGTCATTCACTTGAGTAGTTGTTTGTAAGAAGCTAAAGGCCTCCCCCTTCTAATGTATCTTCCAATTTTCATATAGTGGATTTCCCACCATTGTTACAAATGAAAACAAATACTAACTGCCAACAAAATCAACAGCTGATTTTGGCGGCTTTGCATTGCTCAAACAAATTGAGAAAAAAAAGAAGAAATTATCTAACCCCCCCAAATGAGTTGCCATGTATGCTTGATCTGTTTCCATTGAACTTATACCAATTCCAAGACCCAAAACACCGATCCATGCTTGTAAGAGCGATTACAAAATATATTTACAACAGTTGTAGACTTATGCTTCTCTGTTACCACTAACTATCTTCACTATTCAAATTCAGTCAGGCAAACGTGACTTCCATCTGTTACCGATCGTTTTTGGACTATCGCTTTTACATTGTGCGGGAATGGGATAGTCAAAACATATCCCCATGCTTGCCCGAATTGTATCTAATATCCATATTAGCTAGTCTTGGATAAAACCATGAAATTGATTGAAATTCTATGAAATTCGCGCATGTGTATCGTTAGATTGTGAATACGATTACAATTCGTGAATTTGTTGTTGCAAGCGCAAAGTTACTTGGAGCCAGAGTCTAATACGATGGAATACATAGCTGCGTCACGTTCCACTTTTCGTTAGGTACTTTCTTTGGGCTTCCTGACCCACTGTGTGCTACGAACGCATATGTGGCACAGTGACACATTGTACATGGTGGCTAAATATCTATAAGACGCGTCTTGAAATCTAATGAACTTTTCGAATATAATTTCCTACTTACATACGAGTATTATGCTAACTGTACTTGCCCAATAATTTTCTTATGAGAAAACACATCGAGAAGCTATTGGTGGGTGTGAGATTTTGAGTGAACTTAAAGATTGCCGACTTGTTTAGTGAGTAATAGGGAAGCAGTTTACCATCTGCATATTATTAATGCACTGATGCGTATCGAGAGTTTTATAGGTTTCTACAAAATTTAAAGACTTATTCTGGATTGATTGTAAAATAAAAAGACAAACTTCCGCAATTCTCTGTGTTGGTGCTTTGTACTCGAATTTTCAAGGCTTAACGAGATTTCATTGCAGATTCAATATCGTACGAGTACTATGGTTCTGATGTCTTACATCTGGTCTAAACAGAATTTCTTCAAAAGAAATAATATTTTTACTTTGCGGAAATAGTATGAAACACTTTTTACAATTATTCGAATAAACAATTACTCGTAAATTGCCGAGGGACTATACTTCAATGCTATTCAAAAATAGTTAAGTTGTGGATATTGTGGATATTGTCATATGTTACTTAGCTACTGACAGCTCATTTGCGCTGGAAATACTGGCTGTCGGTCAGAACGAACGAAATGAACCGCTTAGACAGCGTTGAGAAATATTGCAAACTTATTTCAAGAATTGGTACTGAGTTGCCCAAGCAGTGCGTTTATTGAAAAGAAGACATTGGCCAAAACGAAGCCAAGAGAATGATGTACGCATTGTTGCTTGTGAACAACTCCCACGTTCCCCGTCACCGTGCGGTACATACCGACGAAAATGTGGCTGTTTTGGCCAAGAGTGTTCGACTCAATCTAGGAACATCAACTCGCCATCGATTTCAACAACCCAACACTCCATGTACTAGTCGTATGAGAAATTTACACAAAGATCTCGGATTATTCCCTAACAAAGTCCAACTGACTCAGCAATTGAAGACAAACAATGGTCTGCTTCGTTATAACTTCTTAGTTTCGTCCTTGGGGATCGAATCTGGCCGAAAAATCCCTTTTTCTGACAAGGAGAAGCGTTTTCAACTCGGCGAATATCTTCACAAACAGAATTGTCGCATCTAAGGATATGAATTTGGAAACCCGCACGTGATTGTCGAAAAGCCAATGCATTCACAGACAGTGACAGTTGGGTGTGGATTTTCACTGGCATCGGTGAGCACTGCAAAGCCATTATTACCAACTTTCGTGGTTTAAAATTAAAGACATGGACTTGGACGACTTCTGATTTGAGCACGATGGCATGCCATGCCACATAGCACGCTAAGTTCGGTAATTTTGTCATTAGCCGCTTTGTCAATGCCAATTGGTAATTTTTTTTTAGGGTGGTTCGATGTTAAATGGACAATTCAAAAACGATTTAAGCCCTTAAAGCGAATATCGTCTCGCCATTTGTTAAATAGAACCAGAAACAGTCAACAAGGTCTTGAAAAATTGCGTTAGCATGAATCGCTATGGCGAAGGCAGTCAAGGAAGTCGCATAATTGGTCGCATTTTATAAGAAGTATTGGGTTGTTCAAAAAGTTCAGCGGTTTTCATGGATGTTGTGTCTATCCTTTCAGAAAGTCTCTTTGTATGAAATTTTTGTTGCCTACTTCAACAGAGATGGTTAACATTTACATTGTGACAATAATTCGTTTTAATTTCGACATTTTTAGCTTTTTCCTTTAAAAAATAAGGTGACAAAGCGAAAGAGGCGCCTCGAGAGATTTGCAGTCTGTATGGAGATTCGGTTATAAGCGGTGACACTTGTCAGCAGGTAGCGTTGACTAGCATTTGATAGCACGGAAGATTGCTCAACGGCTCTACATCGCCCATATAACCGTTTCGCAGAAACACAAAAGGCTTGGATGTCAAAAAAGGTGGATGTTTGGGTTCCTCTTTGTTAACATGGAACTCGCTTGAGGCTTTTCTGAAAGGAGTGGTTATGGAAGACGAAAAATGGGTGGTTTACAACATCATTCGGCGTAAGAGTAGTGGTGCACTTCTAGTGAAGCACCGCAATCAGTCGGTAAACAAGATTTCCATCCAAAAAAGGTCATGTTGAGCATTTGATGGGATGGATTGACGAGGCGCCAATAAATGCTATTAAATGTTGATCTCAGCTTGATACTTTGAAGCAGGAATCGGAAAAAAAGGCCAGAGTTAGCGAGTAGGAAGGGCATTGTTTTCCATCATGACAACATACAGCTTCAGTAACAGCAGCACCCACCGTACTCTAAAGACTTTGGGCCATTTGTTCCGCTCTCTTTACAACAATTTGTAGGGAAGGCAATTAAATTCCGAAGATGAGATCAAAAAGTACCTAAAAAACTTTTTTACCCATAAGCCTGCTGTCCTTTACAAAAGAGGCATTATGTCTATTCCAGAACGTTGGAAGAAAGTAATAGACCATGATGGTCTTACTAAAACCTTTAACGACTTTCAAGCTAGTTCACGAATGTAAAATTCCACTGAAAACTGAATTCAATGAGTCATGTTTGGGTCTTAGGTCATTATGGAATCACAAAAACGCCGATGAAGTTGCTTGGCAATGTAGATTTTTTCGATTAGGAGACTGATATTTTGGGCAGACTGTGGGTTACTAATAACTTCGAATGCACTTAACTATTATCGTAAGCAAGAGCAAGTGGCCGGACATTATATTTTCTAAGGTAAGATTCGTATCCTTTTCAAAAGATTTTCAAGTACATATTCATAAAATGCAGTATTGAGTGTTTGGTCAGGAGGGATTAGAATCCACTTAAAGCTCTTAGGAGCGAACATTTACTGGCTGCAATTCGCTGAGACTGCGCCATTTTGCAGTCCAAAGGTATGTGTACGGATTGTGCTACAGTTCTCCGTTCGTTAAAATTTTATTAACCCTTAGTCAGTTGCAGGCGACCTGACAGATCACCTGGGAATATTTCTTGTTCCCCTCTCACTAAGGGTTGGCAACAATGCGCTCTTTTTCTTAATAGCTGTCTGATGGATGACACGAAAGAAAGTGCCTTTCCGTCCTTGGTAGAGTCAGTTTATAGTTTTGTTGTGTGTCAATTCGTTCCGACAGATCGCCGCGACCGAAATCGTATCATGAAAGGGGTCTGTCAGATCGCCGCGACCATTATGACACGTTTTATAGCCCCGACGAGCAGAAGGTTAAACAACAACAGTCATTCTTCCAAATACTATACTCTTATATCTCTCATGCATCTTCTTTATTTGGAAAAACGGCTCTAGTCCCTGGCAGCATTTCTACAGGTCTTTTGTACTTGTTCTTAGGGAGTAAATGGCATTGTATAAGTGAATTACTTTGAATCACTGTATAGGAAGTACTTTTATTCACAAGACAACACCCAATTTTACTTGACAATATCAGTTCTATCGATTTCTACGACCTCTAATTAGAAACAACCCTTGTACCTACCTACATTTCAGAGTAGGCAGATGCTGCTGCCAATGACAAAGTCAACACTCTTCAGTCGATTCTACTGCAGCTGCTTAATACGCATGTAACGACAGACGGTGAGTTTGAAAGCCATATTTTCCTTGGCTTACTTTTTCGCTTATTAAAGCAATCAAGTATTGCAATAAGCTGCTTTGAAGATGGATATGAAAACATATAAATTCACGAAATCAGGCCACTATAACAACAAGGATTAAGACTCTTCAAAGTTCCGTGCCTTTCTACAGTCCAAAAAACGCTGGAGCATTGTAAGGAAGATCGGTGTTTACAATGGTGAAGCAATGAATGTCTATGTAACCTGGACCCTGAAATAATTAATTTTTTCGGTTGTAATGAACCCTCAGTTGATTTCGATACCACCAAGATTTTGAACACAGGAAAACAAAACTTTGGATTGGGAGATGAGGTTTTTAAATTTATCGCGGCTATTAAGTCTAAATTTGTTGGTAAGAATGGTTTGCCAATTCATTCTTATTTTACCCAAAATTCGCAATAGCTCTTTCTGTTACCGAGAAAAGAGACGTTAATGCTTCTGCTGCCTTCAGGCCAATCAGTATTTTATGCAGTCTCTCTAATGCCCTCGAAAAGATATTTCAGACAATTATATCTGTCAAACCAGTTGTCACATTTGTTCTGAAGCCTTTCCAAAATTTGGTCCCAAAATTATGTTTCTGTGAGCCAAACTAACAGAGCACCTGCATCTACGCCCGACATATTCAACCAGCCATATTGAGGGCTGCTTTTGCACAACATTTTCTTTGGCAAAAAAATACTGATGGAATACTGCACCCGGTCAGATACAAATTTATAGATTTGACGTCATTCAAAACAGCTTGGCGAAAATTCTACGCAACTTTCTTGATTTAACGACTTAAAAGATCCATTTCGTGCAGGAATTGAAGCCGAATGACCATCGATATTATCGAAATGTCGGATATCAACTTGCATTGTGGAGTTCAGCGATAAGGCTAATTTTTGTCGCAATAAGCAAAATTATCGCACTTGGAGCAAAAAAATTATCGAAACATCAGAACATCCCGAAAAATGCACAATTTTGTGTAGCCTGACGTAGCTGATGGATTCATTATCACCATATTATTTACAAAATAAAGCTAATCAGGGTGTTACAGTAGTCAAGAGTATCCATATGGAGCTATTACTTATGACTTTTTTTGTTCTCCCATTGAATAGCATGAATTTGGGACAAATCCGTCCGACTAAAGGTTTTGATTCAAGGAGTTCCTTAAGAGTCTATTCTTGGCCCAATCATATTTTACATTCTTTATACTTATTTCCCATTATTCGGTGTCCTAACTGAATTGATGTTCAATTTAACTAAAGCAAAACATTTTACAAAATCGATTAAATCTTTCTCCCTTCTGATGAGGATCTCAGCCAAATTTTATCTTGGCCCGTGGGTATGAGTTATTTGTTAACCTTAACAACTCTCAGGTAATACCCATATTTAAAGGAAATTTTTATCTCAGTATTTTACCGGATATTTTTGCTTGCAATAACGAAATTAAGGATGTTGAATACCGCACTAGTTTAGGTTTCGTAACCTCTCAGGTAGAAATCACACAACTACAGCTATTGGTCGTATATACGTTAGGTAGTTGGTACATGCCCATATTGCCCATGCTGAGGTTGTCTACAGCGCCTTTAATTTACTTTCCCATCGTAAACTACAATACGAGGAACGTTCAATGATGTTGTTTGCTATATGGTATATACATTCTTCGAAGGTACGCCCAGAACTTTACTACTAGATTCCACACTGTAATAACATCTCAACGCAAATAATTGTATATTTTTACATGAAATTAAAAACAGTAAATCTCCATCCTCTTTGTTCAGGAAACCTGTCTTTAATCGTCCCATAAGAAATATTCATTTTACTCCTTTTGGTTGCCAATATCTACTCGTAAATACCTCTATTTTATTCTTGTTTCTATGCTGACAGACTTTGGAATTTACTCCCATCGCGAATCGAGTCCTCATCCGTTCAAACTTTAAAAGGGCGATTCTCCTCTATTTTTCTTTTTCAACAACCCAACCCTAAACATCCATGCGTCCCTCCTCTTTAAAGCCATCTAACAGTCTTCGAGTATCTTAATTCTTAGATTTAAATTATTTTGATATTGTACAATACCTCGTTAGCTGTTATATTTAGTTAAAAATTTAAAACACTTAAATCTTATCGTACATCTCACTTGTAAGCTGATTTAACCCTCTTACCGTAGATATAGAGATTTCTCGTTTTTTAGCTGAATTTCATATCATGGCTATTCTCTGTATGTGCCCTAGTCAGTCCTTATGATCTAAGACTTCTAATGACTACCAGCCGTATTTGCTTAAAATAGCTGTTTCAGAGCATATGGAGTTTTGGGTTTAGGCTAGGATGGTGCATATCTCACTTTATGTTAAAGCGCACGTTCTGTGTACGTTCTGGTCGGTAACCTTGTTTTTTAAAAGATTCGCTATTACATCACTGCAGCTTTTTGTACAGTACTCGACTAATATTGGCCTCCAATTTGGGCTTATCCATGTAGACCTTGGCCTTATATAGCCTCAAAGGAAAACAGCCCAGAGGTGTAATGTCACATGATCTAGCGAGCAAATCACAGTTCCAAAGCATGAAATTCACTATTCACTGAACCATTCTTGCAATTAAGCCATGATTTCGCCGACTGTATGGCAAGTGGCGCCGTCTTGTTGGAACTAAATATCGCCTCAGTTTTGAAGAAATTTGGACCGATTATTCCACCAGTTCATAAACCACACCAAACCGTTGTTTTTTCTGGATAAAATGATACCACTTGAATTTTTCCGGGTTGCATCGCACCTTTAACACGACTATTTTGCATTAAGGTAGAGACAGGCCTTACCACATAATAAAATTTTGGTCGACAACAGTGGATCATTTTAAAGCTCTTCAAGATCCCAAAGGCTGAAATAGAGATGATTCGGAAAGTCGGGCGGCTGAATTTTGTCTACTTTTAAACTAATATTCTCACATAGAATACACCAAGTTGTTGAATGCCACAAGCCATGCTGTTGAGAATGGCGCTAAATCGATTCATCATGCTCTTCGCGTACACTCTTCGCCGCTTTATTTTCTTCACTACGTGAAAGATGTGGCCTTAGACTATTCGATAATAGAGCGAATTGTGCTTTCGGTAGGCCGATTATGTGGACTACGATATGCATTCTCCGTACTTCCGCGTTTCATAGCTGAATAATTTGAGTAATTGTAGGGCTCCCTTTTTATGATAAAATAACAAATGATACTGAATGAAAGTATTATATCAGTGTGACACGATGCATGCGGGATCTCTCACGAAATTTCCATTGGAAAAAGTACATCTAAAAGCATCACCCGTTAGTAAGGTACTCGTAACTCAAATTTTAGTCAAAAAATCAATTTTCTTCAACTTTTGATGAGAAGGCCTCAAACAACATTTTGATTTCGTCAAACTCACTTTCAGCATTCGAGCGTACCTTAAAGGTTACAATGCTTGCTTAGAAGACATTGCCTGCACATGGACGATGGTCATAATAAGTTCCTTCCTAATGAGTTTTACTCATAAAATGCCCTAGTTTTGCGAATTTATCCAAAGAACAGTGGAGACTCTATGGCTTTAGTAGTTCCAACAGCTAGTTAATACCCTTCCATAGTTTCTGGACTCCCAATAACGTTTGACATAGTTCTACGTGAACAGTGCATGGGGTATTGTGGGGCAAATGTTCATAGACCGGTTGTGATTTTATGATGGTTGTCGTCAGAGCTTTAGTATGGTTTGGCAGTTTTTGATATTGAACTTATAATCATGTTGTCGGTCTTGTTGGGAGTTAATTCTTCTATACTGGTTTCCAAGGGAACAAAATGCCATTTTAAGTCAAAAATGATTGAATACTATCCTTTTGTGGACTAAGATCCATCCGTGTAAACTGTTTCGACGCTAACATGTGAATCTACCTTCTTGGCACAAAGACGAATAAATATTTTTCTTTGTGAAGCCAAAGGGAATTCCTATATATAGTAATTACTGTTACAAATCCGTCAGAATAGTACCACTTTCAAAGACTTATGGATTCAAAAATCTGAGCGCACTCGATTTCAAGTCTCAAAATATTAATTTCTCCTTACCAATCGTGAAATATTATTTTTTGTTAATTTTAGTTTATGCGCCAAATGTTAGCTCATCTGTACGTGCTATTCCGGGATAGGTTTTGTACTAATTTAACGCCACACAAGATCATGCTATCACCTGGTATGAAGCCAGTCTTTACGAGACAGTAGCCAGAGCTCTGTTCCTCTACAAACTTAGGAAATTTTGCGAAATTGTTTTATTTTCGACTTATTTTTTCCAGCGTTCAATGGGTGTGAAAATTGGGAACCTTGGGTAACAAAATGGGTTGGTTCTTCGATCGACCGCATATGATTCAGAGCTAAATGGCAATATTGTATTCAATTGTTGAGGGTCAACAGATACGCCAAAAAGCAAAACCGCCGTATTTAGCGTGAGAACAACTCGTAAGTGACTTTTCAGGAACTATTGCATCCACAAAAATGCAACTGCATTCTATGGTTTGGATGCTGGTGGCAGTTTTTTTGCTACCGTGGTCACGATAAGGCTCTTTAAGTCCAGTTGCAGTTTTTCGAGAGTATGCCTATGACTTTAAAAGCTGTTAAGGACTTTAAAATTGATAAATTAGGTATATCGCATACCTATGATTCATGGATTCTATCAAATAGCGATTCTTTGTCACTTTCAAATGCTAAGATCGAAGGGATTGGACTTATTTCTGCTCTTTTATACTTATTGGCATCAGCTGAATCTTTTCATCTGAACCATAAGAGTAATTTTTTTCACAATTCAACAGTTCTAGTTTGAACTAGTTTCATAAGAAAAAAAAACTTTAACAACGATACAGAAGGTGACGTATAGATTCAAACAACTTAAGATGGGCTTTAACTGGCGTGTGAGATCTTTTGTTACGTCAACATACGCACTAGACAAAAACCATATATCACACATAATCCCAAACTTAGGCATCTCATTCATCTAATCCATCACTGATGTCGGAAACGATTCTTTGCGTTTCATACAACAAAACAAATATTTACCACCATACGAGTACCAGTCTTCAACAATCAGCCAAACCAAGTGACAGTTGCACATTCAAAACACTATTTGTGTGACGTAAAAAACGAAAAAAAAAAAAAATTGAAAGCGAACGCACAAAGCACATACGTTCAAACATTGCCATATAGGTAATACGCATAGCAATTTAGTCAAAGCCTTCAAGACAGTCAGAGACGACATGAGACCAGTACTGTTTGGAATTTCGTATTGCATTGTAATCGCACATCTTGGTCGGGTTAATACACATCGGAGTACCTACTTGTCGATACGGATACGAATAGTACCTACCTAATTATCGTTGTCGTCGTTGTTCAAAAGGTTGTTCGGTTATCATTAAACTTCCTTCCCCACATCCGAATAATAAGATCTATTGTCATAAAGTTTGTCTCTCTGAAGTGCTAAGGTACTTGATTCGAAATTCAAAGTTTCCGCAAACACATATTACGAGTATATGAGTGCCTGTATATTTGACCTACACGCAAATCGTTTGTACGCGTGGTTTCAGTACTTAATGTCAGTAGTACTCATTCAATTTTGGTTATTTTTGTATAAACAAATCAAAAAACCAACAGATCAATAGTAAAACAACAATGAAACTAGTTTCAACAAACAAAAGGACAAACGGAGAAAAAAAAATGAAAAAAAAAACCATTGGAGCGACAAGAGTTGTTGTGTTGTTAACTATTTCAGAGACTTCCCCTCAGGTGATTCTTGAAGAAACGATCACTGATCTTGACAAAGAAAATTCTTGCAAAAATACTAGTTTGAGGTGGAAGTTCGCAAAATGATTGCCAAAAGATACAAATTTGCATTCGCAGATACGAGTATATGCCGATCTTCATAAAAATTGACAACCGCTGATCGTTTGATCGTCCGATCTGATTTGAATCCTCAGAATCAACTTCAAAGTTGTTCCTGGGTTTTCTATTTTTGCTGTTAATTTTTTTTTTATGTTTTTTGACAGCACGTTTTGTTATTTTTTTTTGTTTGTCGGAAGATACAAACTACAGATCCATGTGTGGCTTTGAATAAAGCGAGCAATACAATGTGAATCCGCGTCTGCTGCTGCTGTCATCGATTTGGAAGCACTTATGCTGCTCTAACAAACACAATACAATTGATTTTCCAACATCATCTGGGGAATACATTTGCGAATTTAGATAGATAGATAGATTGTGAAATAGTTCTGTTTATGCTTAATGTTGTCAAGTTTTGCTTTTTGGTAACAAAACCACTTAAAAAAGACAAATGTGAAATGACAGTGCAAAAAAAGTATATTTACATGCAGATGCAGATGCAGATTGTGTTCCTCGCTTAAAAGTACAAAATCTAGAATCTAGATATGAGTGCAAGTGATTAGCATCAAGTGAAAATCGTTATATACTTGTAATTAGCTTCGATTAGTTAGCTACTTACATATTTGGTAAACGTACTCGTTATTCTTCCCGGTTCAATTAGTACTCGTATGTACTCGTATCTTTTTATCTATTTAAAGTCTGTCGATGACCGGTAATAAGATGACTAATCGGATGAATGCGTCTAGATTTTGGATTTTCAGTTGAAAAAATTATTTGAATAATTGGCGCGCAGTAGCAGTAATGAGACGGTTAAATTTCTGTTTTATTCTTCAAAGGTCATTGCAGTGCTTGTATGTCGTATCTATTAGTATCTTGGTTAAAGCTAATCGATTAAATTTTGTTCAATTACTTCGAGAAGAATGTCTTTAGTGGCTATGTAACAAAATAAGTACCTATGGCTGCATATAGTATAGTAGTTAACAGATCCGATTGCGAGTATACATTATACGAACGTGTGTGCAGGTGCACACTCATTCGTACGAGTATAGCCCGGAGAATTTCAATTTCATTTTCAATTTCAACTTCAGATTGAGATTCAGATTCAAACTTTGCAGTGCTTTGAGTGGATCTTGTTATTTACAGGTTTTTTGTTGTATTTTTTCGTTTCTAGTTTTTTGCAAGTTGAGTCGAGTGTAAATTCGAGTCGCAATTCGAAGATTGAGAATTACGAGTAGAGTGCTATGTCTGTTGTGGGTACTGGGTAGGCAGGTTGATACAAGTACGAGTATTAGTTAAAACCTCGTTGGGGGTATATATAAGAGCATTACATCCCATTTTGTTGTTTTGTTCAACAGATGGTTCAATCAGTGTTTAATGCGTGAATCATTAATCGATAGACATTCTCCTTAAAAAAAAAAAAAACAAAAAAAGAAAAAACTCATTTTCCTTTTGGTTTTTTTAATTTAAATTTTGTTATTTTGGATTTTTCAAATTTTAGCGAAAAATAAAAAAAAATTTTTAATTTATTTGATTCACGCGTTTCGGTGATCCTTGAAACAATGATGGCAGGCGAACAGGAGTTGTCGCTTAAAAGTAAATTAATTTATTGATTTTTGAAGATAAGAAAGTATCCTTCTACGACTGAGTGTATTTATCTTGTTTTTGGTTTTAGGTGAATTTTGTGAATCGAGTATACGGGAGTTTTTTAAAAATCAAAATGTGTTCCTTACTGGCGCCACAGGATTTCTTGGCAAAGGTAGGATTTTAATTAATCCACCACCGATAGAATATGTATCTGAGGTTCTGAGGTGGTATGATAACTGAAATTATTATAATTTTTTTTTTTGTTTCTTCGTTTTCGTTTAGTGATAATGGAAAAATTACTTCGTACAACCGATGTGAAGATGGTGTACGTGTTAATTCGTAAGAAACGGGATAAGGACATTAAGGAAAGAGTTGCTGATTTATTTGAAGATCCTGTAAGTGTGATATGAAAATAGAAAAAGTTATTCCAATGTATGTGCTTATACAGTGAATGTGATTTTATTATAGTTGTTCCAAGTTCTACAACGAGAGAAACGTGATTTTCTATCCAAGGTCTATCCAATTGTTGGAGATTGTTCCTTAGCACACTTGGGGATATCCAAGTTCGATCAGCAGTTACTTAAGGAGAACATCAGTGTGGTGATACATAGTGCTGCAACAGTGCGATTCATCGAACCGTTAAAGAACGCACTGGAAATAAATGTTCGAGCTACACTATCACTTATGGAGCTGGCCAAAGGAATGGATAACTTAAAGGTAAGTCGCTAGTGTTTACTTACAGTTTTATTGGCTATTTTCCCCCCTTTGTGCGGATGGTTCGTGTTTGTGTAGTGAACGAGATGGTTGTCTGTATGACCATGAAACTTTAAGTAGTTGACGTTTAGTCGCTGAAGGACTTTGTTGGGTTCATTAGCTTCAAGCAGGTTATTATTATTATTTTGTTTTTTATGTCTGCAGATTTTTATTTTAAAAATAGAATAATGGAGCAGTCGTAGATATTTTATTAATTTCAAGATTAATTCAAATTAATGAGACTTATGATGAGATGGTTAAGTCTAGTTGGTTGAATCTTATGATCGGATACGCTGTTGTGATGAGTGTCTCTTTATGTTAAATATAAAACAAGATAAAACGTCATGTCATAGAGCAAAGGTTATTTAAACGGTTTTTAATGATTCGTTACTGTTTTAGGTATGTTTAACTTATTGGATAAGATGCGCAATAATACGGTACGCACCATTTTATTTTAATTTGAAAAAAAAATAATAATAATTTGAAATCGAATTAAAAAAAAATTAAAGCTGTGTTGGGCAAAATTTATCCGTTTTCGTGCGTGCGCATATTTAAGTTTTTGGAAAAATACTAGCTGTGCTTAGAAATTATTTAAGATTATTATGAAATTCTTTCGACTAAAAATTGACGAATGTCTTATATAGATAATTACTTCTATTATGAGAATCTATTCGGATTCTATCACATGAGAATCTGAAAGACTTTAGAAATATTTCCTCTGTAGCTACATCTTTCAATTCAATTAAAGTCACATTTGATTTATTTATGAGGGATATAAAAAAAAACTTGAAATCCGGTGATACTTTTTTCTTATACAGTAGAAATGTATGAAAAAAAAATTGTACATCCTATTTTGTTGTCTTATTTTTTTTTTGCCAGCGTTCGTTAGTTATGTTTGCATGTTTGCAGTAGGCACCTGTATTTTTTTGTCACATTGTTCAACCAAAATGTAGAAATAAGATACATCGAAGATCTTCACAACTAGAAATCCAACATCGTTGATATATGTACACCAAAGTTAGTAAAAGCCGGGCGATTATCCTGGAGACTCTTTTCTTGCAAAATTTCAGAAGTATTCGGAATATTTTTTCGTTTATCTGAAGCTGTAAACAAGGTTGAACCTGGGCCTCTCCAGCTAGTACGATCTCTTGCCAGCCGCTTTCAGTGCCCCATTTCAAATTCGTTTATGTCCTCTTACACTTGAGTGGACCACATTAGATCCGGTCGTCCTTTCGCTTTGGAATCGAAGAGTCTTTCAGCCGGAGTAGTGGAGTCGATTCGAACCAGTCATCTGCGACATTGCATACATAACATAGATACAGTGTGAAATTGACTCTCCTTCCCCATTAACACAAACGGACACGAGTATTTTTCCTTCAAAACGAACAAATGAATTTTCATTCGACTTTGACATGACGACAACAGTTCAAGCTCTTTAGCTTTGGTAAGGATGTAGAAAGCTATTTTGATCATACGAAAGGGGACTTAAGAAACATGCCCTCCTGAACCCAAGAAACAGCGATTGGCAAGCGTGGCTTTGCGTTTTTGTGTTGACGTTATTGCTGCTTGCATACGATGGCCCTATCTAGTTCGAAGTTATAACTGTCAATAGTGACAGCCAACCCTTTGTTTGTAGTATGCGGCCTTTTCCGGCATTACAAAGGTATCCTCGGTATTTTTTGTGCAATTCTAAAGAAGGGAGACAATTCCAACTATAGTATGGATTCGGCCAGGAAAGTCGACCATAATTCAAATCTTTATATCACGGTAGTTCTGGGAAAAAAAAACCAGGTGTTCCACATCGAGTCTTACAGGATTTCGGCCGCAAGGGAAACAAACAAAATTATCGCCTAGCACCGAAAGGTCAAGATATGCAGCTACAACATTGGGCTATGAAAACTGACAGCAATTACTCTTGCCAATCGTTTGTTTTTTTAGTCTTAGAAGTAAAATAATAACCAAAAAGAGATTATGAATACAAGATATTAATCATTGCAGTCTTCCTTTACAGTGCAGAACTAAGATACTGAAGACAAAGGATGAAATTCCTTCGGCCGCTCCAAAACAAAAGTTTTCCGCCAATTTCAGATCCATTTTCCAGCAATAAACGTTTCAAGAGCGAACTATTGAATAAATTATACCAAATTTGTCAGAAAAACTTGGATAACCCGGTCTATATGGTTACGTCACTTTGGGTGCATGGGCATCGGTATTCCATCTTGAAAAGTTGTCCCCCATCCAATTCAGAAATGTAACGCAGTAGTGAACGACCTCATCTTAGGTGAAGCATGTACACAAGTGCAAGGGACTCCATTCATCACAGTTGGAAAGGCACGTCGTCTATTCATATGATCCTATGATTGTTGCCTGCCAGCTAACCTGCCTTATTTGATAAACTGTTACAGGAAGCGCTATCCTCCATTACACAGCATTTTGTTGACCTACTTTGTTGAAAGGCAATTGTACACTTTATTGATAATGTTCAAGAGTCCTGTAAAAGCTTGTAACACGCAGCTTAACGTAACACGCAGGGCCTAAATAACGGTTAAGTTCCACAGAAAAGGTGAACGAAGGCTAAGTTGCTAATCCTGCTATAAAGCATAAGACTGGTCAACTTTCTGAGTGAAGCATGGTGGATCAATTTAAGATAGCTTCAAATGGAAAGATAGAAGACTTGTTAATCTTTTTCATCTTCTTGGGACAGACTT